>OZ010607.1:38464584-38622084 GCA_963932145.1 Acanthosepion lycidas | reverse complement strand
TCTTCTCTTCAGACCGAAAGTTCTTAAGAAACGGAATCAAACTATCCAGACAGATATATCGAGATAAAAATGACAAAAGGGAAAAAAGTGAGAGAGAAAAAATGTATATTGGAGAAAAAGAAAAAGGAAACAAAATTATTAATAAAAAAGGAATAAAAAAATAAAAAAAATTATTACAAATATAAAAACGTATTTAAAGATTAAGACAAGAAATAAAGAGAAAAAGAAAGTGTGGGAGAGAGAAAGAGTGAAAAGAGAGAGGGAGAGAAAGAAAAGAAAGGAAAGAAGGTAGAAATGAATGATGAGCCAATAGCAAAAATAAATAAATATAATGGCCATTAACATTTTTTTTTCTTTAAAATGGCTGAACAGGTTAATAGACGAGGTAAGGGAAGGAAGATAGGGGATCGAAAGTAAAACAGTTGTAACAATGTCATTTTAGATGGCAATCCTCATCACATAATGCGGTCAGCATAATTTTCAACTAATAATAATAATAATAATAATAATAATAATAATACCAACATAAATTAATATAATAAAATATTATAATAAAATAAAATAAATAAATATATAAATTAATAAATAGATAAATATAACTAATTCGTTTAGATAATTATGAAGAACACATTTAGAATATAAAAAATCGAAAGGATAAAATAATAAACATAATACTAATACATAATACTGTTAATAATAGTAAAATATACATGATTAGATAAAAAAAATAATAAATATATACATATATGATGTATGCATAAGCAAGACAATCACATAGATATTTAAATATATCTACAGTCCTACATAAAAAATACGTGATAAGCAATATAACTACATATACACATACATATATATATATACTCGTATACACATATGTTTGTACACATATAAAGAATAAAAACATACGAATCAACACTTCAAATGTATATTCCCCAAAGTAATTTTGTTATGTAATTTTAAGTTTGCTCTTATGCCTACACTTGAAAATAAGTTCATTTCTTTCATTCAATAATTTGTCAAGTTTTGTAAATGTATTTTAACATGTCAGTTTCGAAATATCTAGAAATATATTATTAAGTGGTGTAATTTGAGATTTTTCGATTATAATTTTCATTTTTGCAAATAGTGCGTTTAGGTTACGGGGTGGTAAAAATATGTATTCCATCGTAATATTTTTATAAGGTCAATTATTTTATCAGTGAGTGATAGAGTGAAAGAATGTAAGGGTCACTATAAAAGATTTTTCAGGGAATAGACTGGAGTAAATTTATCCATTTGGTGGTAAAATCGTAGATAATTAAGGTAATACAAAAGAAATTTTCCAAAGAAGGCTCAACTTATTGATATAAGGAGAAATTATGAATAATACCAATTTTTAATTGGTAGGGATAATTCCAAGGAGGAGACTAATCCAATGAGAGCTCAATGTAAATTACAGAGCAATATATAAGGATTAATAAAGAAAACACCTTGAAAATCCATATCGGTTATAATTTATTTCATGATTATTGTTATCTTTATCTTCTTCAGACCGAAAGTGTTGAGATGTTGAGTGTTTCTGCGTCAGTGTATTGAAATAAGGACAAACACATACGTAGGAAAAAATACTGGTATATTCGAAGAGGTATTTACAACAGAGAGATTAGTAGTCAAACGTACGCAGGTTAGTCAGTAACAATAAGAAAGAATATAAAGTCCAACTGTATCTTCCGGTAGAGAGACGGAAGTGTGATGGTCACCTGATCTCCCCAGAACTTAGACTGTCCTATTAGTAGTAGGAAAATCAGTCCATTCTGATGAGAAGGTGGGTGCGCCAACAGAAAGATTTTAAGAAATGGAATCAATCTATCCAGAAAGATATACCGGGATAAAGTAGAGAAAATGAAACAATGAGAGAGAAAAAAAAAGAAAGTGGGGAAAAGAAAATAATAATAAAAAGGAAGAAAGAAAAAATAACAAATTGTAAATATATATATTTTTTATATTAAGGGAAGAAAGAGAGAGGGGGAGAGAGAGGTGGGGAAAGGGGTAGAGAGTAAAAAAAAAAGAAAGGAAAGAAAGAAGAAATAAATGATGAGCCAATAGCAAAAATAGATAAATAGAAGGAACTAGAAAAATAATTCCTAAAATGGCTGAAAAAGTTAATATAACGGTTGAGGGAAGGAAAAGGGGATCGGAGGTAAAACAGTTACAAAGATTTGTCTAATAAAGTCATATCATTTTAGACCGCATTCATCATCACATAATGCAGATCATCATAATTTTAAACTAATAATAATAATAATAATAATAATAATAATAATAATAATAATAATAATAATAATAATAAAAAGACAGCAAAGACGAATGGAACCGACCAGATACAGAAGCGATGGCAAGATAAACCGCTTCATGGCCAATACTCTGCCCGTATCAAACAAGCTGATGTAGACAAAACCCGTACCCATCAGTGGCTACGTAGTGCAGGGTTGAAAGCGGAAACTGAAGGTTTTATCCTTGCTGCGCAGGACCAATGCTTGCTAACTAGGAATTATCAAGCACATATACTAAAATATTGTGTCAGCCCAAAATGCAGATTCTGTGATAAATATCCAGAAACGATTGACATCTTGTATCAGGTTCCACGATGCTGGCACCCACTGAATATAAAACCCGACATGACAGAGTGGGCCAATATCTGCACTGGAAAATCTGCAACTTCTACGGGAAGGAAACTGAAAGAAACTGGTATCAACACCACCCAGACCCGGTTACGCAGATAGGGCCTGTTACAATTCTATGGGACTACACAATTCACACTGACAGAACAATCAAGGCCAACCGCCCAGATATTGTTATTAAAGACCACAAACAAAAACGTTGCCTCCTTATTGATATGGCAGTTCCTGCTGACTGCAATATATCTTTGAAGATATTCAAAAAGCTGTCAAAATACAAGGACCTTGAAATAGAAATCTCGAAAATGTGGCATATGGGAACATCAACAATCCCTGTTGTAGTTGGAGCCCTAGGACTGGTTGGAAAAGATTGCAGTAGACTAATTGCAGGGATTCCTGGAAGCCCATGCCTCAAGGAGATACAAAAAATTGTTCTGACAAGTACAGCCCACACTTTAAGAAGGGCTTTATCTATGTAATTTTTATTTTTTTTTATTTTATTTTTTTTTTGTCAGTGAAAAGTGTCATGAAGCCATTTCTAAACTTAGGTCTCTGGATGGGACCCGGAAAGAAATGTGTAAACGCCAGAAAGCAAAGAAAATAATAATAATAATAACAATGATAATAATAATAATAATGATAATAATAATCATGATAATAATAATAATAATAATAATAATAATAATAATAATAATAATAATAATAATAATAATAATAATATTAGGTCGGTGCAAAAATAATATTGTTTTTTTGACGTTCAACTTTATGTGAGAAAACGACACTGTTTGCACCAACCTAATAATAACAATAATAATAATAATAACAATAATAATAATAATAATAATAACAATAATAATAATAATAATAATAAAAATATCTTATATTTCAATTTTCCGCCCTCATACACACACATATATATATATATATATATATATATATATATATATATATATATATATATTGAAAGAGAAATCTCGAAAATGTGGAATATGAGAACATCAACAATCCCTGTTGTAGTTGGAGCTCTAGGACTGGTTGGAAAAGATTGCAGTAGACTAAATGAAGGGATTCCTGGAAGTCCATGCCTCAAGGAGATACAAAAAATTGTTCTGACAAGTACAGCCCACACTTTACGAAGGGATTATCTACGCAATTTTTTTTATTTTTTTGTCAGTGGAAAGTCTCATGATGCCATTTCTAAACTTAGGTCCCTGGGCGGGACCCGGAAAGAAATGTGTAATCGCCAGAAATCAAAGAAAATAAAAATAATAATAATATTAATAATAATAATAATATCCAACATAATTAAAACAATAAAATAATATAATAAAATAAATAAATTAATTAATTATTCAATAAATAAATATATATAACTGATAAATTTAGAAAAATATAAAGAACAAATTTAGAATATTAAAATAAATAAGGATAAACATAATAATGATATTACTATTATGTGTGTGTATGTATGTATGTATATGTATATATATATATATATATGTGTGTGTGTGTGTGTGTGTGTGTGACAAGCAATATAATTACATATACACATACATCCATGCATACATACATACATATGAATACGCGTACAGACATATAACAAAAAAATATGATCGATAGATTAAGGGTATATTCCCCAACTTCAATGTCTTTGTGCAATCTACATTAAGCTCTCGTTAGTTTAATGTCCTCATTGAAACGCTAAGGCACGTCAGGCTATATGACGGTCCCGTATAGGATACAGGTTCGATGCCTCGCGGAGGACGTATATTTTCTTTGAAAATTTCTTGGACATTCAGACCTGTAAATGTTGTTAATACTGTTTATAATAAACAGGGCATTTAGTTAAATATTTGTATCTCTAAAAGAATACCCGCTCGGCCCGGTGGCTAGGATCAAAGTGTAGTATCTGTGCTTTGTGAGCTGCCGGGTCGGGTGTCTGTCGAACTCCCTGCTTGCAGGGAGGAACTCTGACGTAGCTCCGCCGAAGGGTAGGGTTTCGTTGGGGGAGGTTGACGGAACTGGCCCCCCTCGGGGGGTTTGATGGTTATTTATTTTTGGCTGGGCCTACGGGCTCGGAGATACCCACATTAAAAAGGCCTTGTGCCACATTCAATCCTCGTGGGTGGATTGATAAATACCATCTCTAAAGGAATACCCGCTCGGCCCGGTGGCTAGGATCAAAGTGTAGTATCTGTGCTTTGTGAGCTGCCGGGTCGGGTGTCTGTCGAACTCTCTGCTTGCAGAGAGGAACCCTGACGTAGCTCCGCCGAAGGGTAGTGTTGCGTTGGGGGAGGTTGACGGAACTGGCCCCCCTCGGGGGGTTTGATGGTTATTTATTTTTGGCTGGGCTCGGAGATACCCACATTAAAAAGGCCTTGTGCCACATTCAGTCCTCGTGGGTTGATTGATAAATACCATCTCTAAAGGAATACCCGCTCGGCCCGGTGGCTAGGATCAAAGTGTAGTATCTGTGCTTTGTGAGCTGCCGGGTCGGGTGTCTGTCGAACTCCCTGCTTGCAGGGAGGAACTCTGACGTAGCTCCGCCGAAGGGTAGGGTTTCGTTGGGGGAGGTTGACGGAACTGGCCCCCCTCGGGGGGTTTCATGGTTATTTATTTTTGGCTGGGCCTACGGGCTCGGAGATACCCACATTAAAAAGGCCTTGTGCCACATTCAATCCTCGTGGGTGGATTGATAAATACCATCTCTAAAGGAATACCCGCTCGCCCCGGTGGCTAGGATCAAAGTGTAGTATCTGTGCTTTGTGAGCTGCCGGGTCGGGTGTCTGTCGAACTCTCTGCTTGCAGAGAGGAACCCTGACGTAGCTCCGCCGAAGGGTAGTGTTGCGTTGGGGGAGGTTGACTGAACTGGCCCCCCTCGGGGGGTTTGATGGTTATTTATTTTTGGCTGGGCTCGGAGATACCCACATTAAAAAGGCCTTGTGCCACATTCAGTCCTCGTGGGTGGATTGATAAATACCATCTCTAAAGGAATACTCGCTCGGCCCGGTGGCTAGGATCAAAGTGTAGTATCTGTGCTTTGTGAGCTGCCGGGTCGGGTGTCTGTCGAAGTCTCTGCTTGCAGGGAGGAACTTTGACGAAGCTCCGCCGAAGGGTAGGGTTTCGTTGGGGGAGGTTGACGGAACTGGCCCCCTCGGGGGGTTTGGATGGCTATTTATTTTTGGCTGGGCCTACGGGCTCGGGGATACCCACATTAAAAAGGCATTGTGCCACATTCAATCCTCGTGGGTGGATTGATAAATACCATCTATAAAAAGAATACCCGCTCGGCCCGGTGGCTAGGATCAAAGTGTAGTATCTGTGCTTTGTGAGCTGCCGGGTCGGGTGTCTGTCGAACTCTCTGCTTGCAGAGAGGAACCCTGACGTAGCTCCGCCGAAGGGTAGTGTTGCGTTGGGGGAGGTTGACGGAACTGGCCCCCCTCGGGGGGTTTGATGGTTATTTATTTTTGGCTGGGCCTACGGGCTCGGAAATACCCACATTAAAAAGGCCTTGTGCCACATTCAGTCCTCGTGGGTGGATTGATAAATACCATCTCTAAAGGAATACCCGCTCGGCCCGGTGGCTAGGATCAAAGTGTAGTATCTGTGCTTTGTGAGCTGCCGGGTCGGGTGTCTGTCGAACTCTCTGCTTGCAGGGAGGAACTCTGACGTAGCTCCGCCGAAGGGTAGGGTTTCGTTGGGGGAGGTTGACGGAACTGGCCCCCCTCGGGGGGTTTGATGGTTATTTATTTTTCGCTGGGCCTACGGGCTCGGACATACCCACATTAAAAAGGCCTTGTGCCACATTCAATCCTCGTGGGTGGATTGATAAATACCATCTCTAAAGGAATACCCGCTCGGCCCGGTGGCTAGGATCAAAGTGTAGTATCTGTGCTTTGTGAGCTGCCGGGTCGGGTGTCTGTCGAACTCTCTGCTTGCAGAGAGGAACCCTGACGTAGCTCCGCCGAAGGGTAGTGTTGCGTTGGGGGAGGTTGACGGAACTGGCCCCCCTCAGGGGGTTTGATGGTTATTTATTTTTGGCTGGGCCTACGGGCTCGGAGATACCCACATTAAAAAGGCCTTGTGCCACATTCAGTCCTCGTGGGTGGATTGATAAATACCATCTCTAAAGGAATACCCGCTCGGCCCGGTGGCTAGGATCAAAGTGTAGTATCTGTGCTTTGTGAGCTGCCGGGTCGGGTGTCTGTCGAACTCTCTGCTTGCAGAGAGGAACCCTGACGTAGCTCCGCCGAAGGGTAGTGTTGCGTTGGGGGAGGTTGACGGAACTGGCCCCCCTCGGGGGGTTTGATGGTTATTTATTTTTGGCTGGGCTCGGAGATACCCACATTAAAAAGGCCTTGTGCCACATTCAGTCCTCGTGGGTTGATTGATAAATACCATCTCTAAAGGAATACCCGCTCGGCCCGGTGGCTAGGATCAAAGTGTAGTATCTGTGCTTTGTGAGCTGCCGGGTCGGGTGTCTGTCGAACTCCCTGCTTGCAGGGAGGAACTCTGACGTAGCTCCGCCGAAGGGTAGGGTTTCGTTGGGGGAGGTTGACGGAACTGGCCCCCCTCGGGGGGTTTGATGGTTATTTATTTTTGGCTGGGCCTACGGGCTCGGGGATACCCACATTAAAAAGGCCTTGTGCCACATTCAATCCTCGTGGGTGGATTGATAAATACCATCTCTAAAGGAATACCCGCTCGCCCCGGTGGCTAGGATCAAAGTGTGGTATCTGTGCTTTGTGAGCTGCCGGGTCGGGTGTCTGTCGAACTCTCTGCTTGCAGAGAGGAACCCTGACGTAGCTCCGCCGAAGGGTAGTGTTGCGTTGGGGGAGGTTGACTGAACTGGCCCCCCTCGGGGGGTTTGATGGTTATTTATTTTTGGCTGGGCTCGGAGATACCCACATTAAAAAGGCCTTGTGCCACATTCAGTCCTCGTGGGTGGATTGATAAATACCATCTCTAAAGGAATACTCGCTCGGCCCGGTGGCTAGGATCAAAGTGTAGTATCTGTGCTTTGTGAGCTGCCGGGTCGGGTGTCTGTCGAAGTCTCTGCTTGCAGGGAGGAACTTTGACGAAGCTCCGCCGAAGGGTAGGGTTTCGTTGGGGGAGGTTGACGGAACTGGCCCCCTCGGGGGGTTTGGATGGCTATTTATTTTTGGCTGGGCCTACGGGCTCGGGGATACCCACATTAAAAAGGCATTGTGCCACATTCAATCCTCGTGGGTGGATTGATAAATACCATCTATAAAAAGAATACCCGCTCGGCCCGGTGGCTAGGATCAAAGTGTAGTATCTGTGCTTTGTGAGCTGCCGGGTCGGGTGTCTGTCGAACTCTCTGCTTGCAGGGAGGAACCCTGACGAAGCTCCGCCGAAGGGTAGGGTTTCGTTGGGGGAGGTTGACGGAACTGACCCCCCTCGGGGGGTTTGGATGGTTATTTATTTTGGCTGAGCCTACGGGCTCGGAGATACCCACATTAAAAAGGCCTTTTGCCACATTCAATCCTCGTGGGTGGATTGATAAATACCATCTATAAAAAGAACGTATAAACATAAAAAGTTGACCTAAAAATATATATATATGCAATTTTTATATATAATATTTATATATTATATATGCGAGGTACTTATTGGAAAGCGATTAATATCAGTGATAGAGATAACATATTTAGTTGTGTTTAACTGACGAACGTAAAGGGCGCGAAATCCAGGTTGACAAATCACATCAACGCAACTAATATATATATATATATATATATATATATATATATATATATATATATATATATATATGTCTGTGTCTGTCTGTGCGTTTGTGAAAGAGACAGAGAGAGAGAAACAAAGAAAGGAAGGGACATCAATTAACTGAATCAAATTTTAGCGAAAAACAAGCTAATGGTGATTTCGAATACAACTTATTTTACAAATACAATAAGACAGTTAAATATCATTATTTTCAGCATATAATTAGAAACCCACGAAAGATGTTTTAATAAAATCCAGAAAAAAAATACTGTTTTGAAGAAAATCTAATAGATTATAATTATACATATTAAGTTACCTGCCTTTGATCAAAAACATGAAAAACTCTATAGCTTAACCAGTTAATTTTAAAACAATTATAACAGAGGTCGTTTAAGTTTGTTTATAAAAAAAATCAGAAGTCTCACTTACATTAATTTTATTTAATTTTTTTTTTTGGTCTTAGCAATTTTCCACAGATGTTGATATCGAATGAGAAAAAAGAACTTGGGAAAATAAAAATGAAGATAAAATAACCACGGTTCCTTAATGAATTAAATATCAACATTAAGAAGTCGATAAGAGAAGTAGAGAGGATCAAAATAAAAATAAATTGACATATATATATATATATATATATATATATATATATATATATATATATATATATATGCGTGTGTGTGTGTGTGTGTGCGTGTGTGTGTGTGTGTGTGCAAATATATAGAAAAATAGTAAGAACACTTTAGGTAAATAATATTAATTAATTGCAAAATTTCACTTGAGGATGGAACAGAGCTTGACACTATAATTTAATTTTAATGATTATAGTTTTTGGCTCCTGTTTTTGAAACATAAAACCCTTATGTAGCGAAGGAATAATATGTTTAAAAATAATTATAATATATATATATATATATATATATATATATATATATATATATATATATATATATATATATGTGTGTGTGTGTGTGTGTGGAGAGATATTTTATTCAGAAAAGTTTTTAAACCCTTTTAATAATAAACATTTTTCCATACTCATTCATTTTTTTTTCTTTTTATGTGCCATGTCCTTTCAGTTTGTAGACGATCATTGCTCCCCATCTCCCTCTATCGCTTGCAGCTCTCAACAAGTTTCTTCCCTCTGCTTCCTCTCCCACACAGACCACGATCTGTCATCCACTTGCTTAAGCCTGTCAGGTATGTCACGCATTGTTATCCCTTGTCTCTCTTTCCCTCTATTTGACCTGTGAGTACAAGATTCTCCAGGCCCTCCTTCCTCGTTAGATGTCCCAGAAACTTTAGCTGTCTCTTTCTGATAAATAAGATTAAGTATAAGTCTCCTCCTTGTTTGCAAACTCTCTAGCACCATATCGTTGCTCACATGCTCGGTCCATGTTATCCTTAGCATCTTTCTGTAGAACCACATCCCTGTCGCCTTCATCTTTGAGGAAATCGTCCAACATTCGCTGTCGTAAACAAGAACAGATGTCACGTAACAGCTCAGTATTCTTTTCTTTGTTACCAAAGAAATCTTCCTGTCACTCACGTAATACTATGTTCAACTTTTGGAATCCCACGCCAGTACGTCTACGGATCTTAGTGTCGCACTTGCTGTCCTTTAACAAGACGTTTCTCAGATATTTAAACGTCCGCGTCTGCTTGATTCTAGTGTTCCCGATATGGAAATCGCATTTCGGGTTCTTCATTTTACTGATGACCATGCTTTCTGTCTTCTTGTACTTTATGATTAGTCGTTTCTTCTTCCTATCTGTCACTTCATTTCCGTGTCTGCTATCAGTACAGTGTCCTCTGCGTATCTCATTTTCTAAGGTTGTGGCTAACAGTGACAAATACCGGTAGGGTTTCCAATTCCTTCAGAAATGCCTCGCTGTATAAGTTGAACAGGTCGGGTGAGAAGACGTATTTCCATTTTTGTATATTCACTGAACATGTTCTCTATGCACATGCATTCTATTTGCTGCCAGTATAGATTCTTGATTATTCTGATATCCCTCTCAAATATAACAAGGTTGCTGAGCAGTTCCATCAAATCCTTGTGGCGTACTTCGTCGAAGGCCTTTGCGTAGTTTATGAAACATAGGTACACATCCTTCTGCATATGTATAGCTCTTTCTATAACATTTTGAATATCGCGTTCCTTGTTCCGATGACTTTAACGAACCCGCACTGTTCTTGTCCTATCGCTTGTCTGATTCTTCTCCATGCTCTGCTCAATAGAATAAAGAATGAAGAGTTTTGTCAATTTTGTAATTTAAAGTACAGTGGAACCCTGATATAAGAGACCCGGATATAAGAGAATCCCGGATATAAGAGAGATTGTCTCTGGTCCCAAATTAGACCCATACTTACCTAAACAAAATAGACCAAACCCTGATATAAGATAAACCCGGATATAAGAGATCATTTCTGCGGTCCCGACAACACTCTTATATCCGGGTTACACTGTAATTCGTTCTTAACGTTAATATCTGAACAGTATACAATTTATAGATATCTCAGGGAAGATATTCGTATATTGTCCTCACAAATGTTATATATTTACAACCAAATTATGTTTACTGCAAAATTTCCCAAAGCGCAATATATTTTGTGTAAACTTCGGAAGTTCTGGGTAATCCTTGACAGTTCGTAGATTCAATCTGTAATTTCAGAGTATACTTATTTCTCGTCCTAGTATGGGTAAAGTAACTTGAAATATGTTTTCTGCCACCCAGCCTCTTTTTTAATTATAATTTTTAAAGTTTGAAAATAATTTCTGGCAAATCGTCAATTGGTCCAACTTAGTATATATATATATATATATATATATATATATATATATATATATATATATATATATATATATGAACCCTCTTCGGTAGCGATTTCAGTACACGTCAACTCGTCCAAGTTGGCACGGCATCGGGTAGGTCAGCGTTATTTTGCACTCTGCTCATCAATTGATACCTACAAAATCATAAATATATATGTTGTGTGGCGTATCACATATATATATACATACATACATATATATATATATATATATATATATATATATATATATATATATATATATATATATATATATATATATATATATATGTATGTATGTATATATATATATATATATATAACTAGACTCGTTTCGAAAAACCCTCGAGTTTTTGATTTGTAAATAATCAAATCAATCTCGAGGGAAAAAAAGGTTTTAAAAAAAGAAAGAGCTACAAACATAAAATACTGTCGAACAAATCGCACAGATGCAGGTCTGAAGCCTAAAGAAAAAACCCCGATACGAGTAGACAACTAACTAACAAAAGAGCTCAATACTATCGTAGAGCAGACCTAGATACACCCAGTGAGGCAGACAAACCTACCTAGGTTTCACCTAAACGGATCGTCAGGGAAATTATGGTTAACGAGGTAAGGAGAAACACATTTTTATAGGCGATAATTAAAACCATACCACGTGACCGAAGAACCACACACACACACACTGTGGAACCTCGGTTCATGAATATAGTTCGTCCCTGAAAGCCGTTCGTAACACGAAATGTTCGTAAACCGGAAACGTTTGACCAAAAAGAATAAATATAGAGGAAAAAAGTCACAAATAGTCACAATAAAAAAGTCACAATAAAACTGGAAAAAAAAAACACTACACAACAAACGTATGTATATAACACGCCGGACGACTCATTTCAATTCGGGTTAACTCGGCTCGGTTCGGCAATGTTGTTCGAGAATAAAAATTTTGTTCCATAACCGAGGTATTTTCATTTCGAATTTTCTGTCGAAAACCGATTTGTTCGGCATGCGAGTCGTCCGAGAACCGAGTTTGTACCATACATATATGTACATATACACACACACACACACACACACACACATATATATATATATATATATATATATATATATATATATATATATATATATATATATATATATGTATATATATATATATGTATGTATGTATGTATACACACACACAAACACACACACACACACATATATATATATATATATATATATATATATATATATATATATGTATGTATGTATGTATGTATGTATGTATACACAAACACACACACACACACACATATATATATATATATATATATATATATATATATATATATATATATATATATATATATATATATATATATATATATATATAAGAGATCATTGGAGATGTTTTGGAAAACAGGAATTAGGAGATATAGCAAAAAAACAAAACTTATTAAAAGCTACAAGGGACAGGAATTTGTGGAGAGACACGATCGCCCACATCCTGAAAAGAGTTGGCTCAAATGAGAGGTAAAAAAAAAACGAAGAAAAGTACATAAAATCAAGATAGTCAAATAATTTTAGCAAAATATCTTTTAGTGCGATCACGCGTGTGATTTAAAACTATTCGCATGTTGCTGCATCATTTTCTTTTATTTCTTTTTCATATTCCATTTCTTTTACTTTTTATTTCTTTTTTCCTAATTTTCCATATTTTTAAGTCATTTTCTAGCGCGAGAGCGCCAACCAGCAACGCCCTTCTGCCACTGTGTCTACAACAACTGCCCACCTTTTGTCATTGTTCCCACAGATCTTTTGATCTTACAAGTAATCAATAATTCTCTTTGCTTCTCACAGTAGGCTTCCGATCACGCAGGGATGAATGAAGAAAAAATCCCGACCAAATATTCGACGGTCATTTGTTTTATTCCAACCGCACCTAATAATAAAAAATTGAACAACAGCAGGGAAAAATAGAAGCCAATGAAAAGTCCTTCTCCCATCATGCTCTACTGCCGTCCGTTACTCGGATGCCCATTCAACCGTGAGTACCATCTGTTGTTGTGTATTTTTAAATCTATCTGGAACACGGTAAATGATCTTATACCACATTGTACAGCTTCCTCTATTTGAAAACACTATGTGATCTCATACATAATTCATAAGGTACATTTTGTATTCCTCTTCGAATCATCGAGTGCATATAGATTCACCGATCATGGCTCTCCACATTTTCCTGTCCTTTGTAGCTCTTAATAAACTTAGCCTTTGTATTATCTATCATGAACCTTATTCTGCCACCCATCTTCGCTAGATATATTATGCGTTGTTTTCCTCTGACTTCCTGACTTCTGTCTTGTGAGTATCAAAATTTCCAAGCACTCTTTCCTCATTATGTGCTCTACCAATTTCAACGCCCTCGTTCCGATTCCAGTTATAAGTGCCCTTTTTTCGATCTTCTCGAAAATTATGTCGTTACTCGCATCTTCGGTCTATGCTATTCTCAGCATCCTTCTGTTGCTTCCAGTTTCCTCATCATCTGTGATCTCATTGTCCAGCATCCATAGACATATAAAAGGACTGATATAACGTAACAGTTCATTACTCTCTTTTTTTTTTCTGACGAAATATTCCTGTTTCTTAATACCTTGCTTAGCTTTTGGGAGACATTTTACTATCAAGATTATCTTCTGTTTTCAGTGTCACACTTTCCGTCCTCTATTAAAACACTTTCCAGATAATTAAATTTTTGTACTTGTTTGATTTTGGTATCCCCATTTTGTAATTTGACTGATGGACTGTCTCTTTTGTTAACGAACTCAAGGCGAAACGGACAGTTGGAAACAGCGAGTAATCTAGCTAAAAATGTTGTGTAAATTCTTGGCAGAACGGGGCGTGAAAGTGATTGTAAAACTTAAAATTTGCTCAGAGCAAAAAATAAAAGGAAATTGGGAAGAGCCATATTCAAATAGATCCTGAAGATGATATTTATCTTCAGGAACTATGGATCTTCCCAGCTTCCTTTCCTTTCTTGGTCAAATAGATATTGAAGATAATATTTATCTTCAGAATCTTTTTGACCATGGCTCTTCCCAACTTCGTCTCCTTTCTTCATCTAAGAACGATTTACGAGACACTTTAGCGTACCCTGGCATATACTTTTCCTGATATGGTTTTAATATAATCAAATGCTGTCCTAATGTCATCAGATACGTTAGCATATAACATATTATATGCCTTGAAGCATTGATTTTAATACAGTGTAACCCGGATATAAGAGAGTTGTCGGAACCGGAGAAGAAGTCTCTTATACCCGTGTTTCTTTTATATCCGGGTTTGGTCTATTTTGTTTAGGTAAGTATGGCTCTAATTTGGGACCAGAAAAAAATCTCTCTTATATCCGGGTTTCTCATATATCCGGGTTACACTGTATAAAATGAATTCTAAGTTTTGATAGTTACGTTATCTTAAGCCGTAACTATAGAAAGACAAAAAGTTGAAATATCTGATCACCAACGTCTGGAAGGGTAAGTCCATATAAGAGCAGAAAGACAAATCGGACCTATGTCTACCTTTTGACTCAAGTATAAACCGAACATATGCCTAGCATTATATTAATTAACTGTGATTTATGTCCCATAAGTGTTCTATCATTTTTAAACGAGTGTTGATATAAAAGTAACATCGTCTTCTATTTATTTCTCCCTTTCACCGTGTGGGCGTGGGTGACCATGGCTACCAATAACTTAGTCGTGGACATCGAAGGAGAGAAGACTAATTACATTCAGAGACACATTTTTTCCCTACGGTGTCAGTGTTACAACTAAGAAAAAGATGTTTTTTTTTTTTTTTGTTTTATAAAGTCACTCGGTTCTTCTTCATTATGTGCTTTGTCTCCTCGATACGTAGGCGATCATGTCTCTCCACAACTTCTCTTAATCAATTTTGTATTTCTGTTATTTCTCCTAAACATTGTTTCGCCTTCCATTCAATAAAAGCTCACGAGATATGTTATACGTGGTCTTCATCTGTGCCCACTGCCTTCTTTATATTTTAAACTAATCATCTAGCTTGAATCGATCTTGAACCTTATATTGATCAACCTTAGTACAAATAAAATAGGAGTACTATATATATATATATATATATATATATATATATATATATATATATATATATATATATATATATATATATATATATATATATATATATATAAGGCCGGATGTGTGTGTGTGTGTGTGTAACGAATGCACAGCCGCAATTATTGACGGATTTGCAGCAGAATTTACCAGCACATCCTCCAAGTAAGTGGGAAGGCCAACACTGACTTTGAATTTCTCAACTTCCATTGGTAGTGGAAATAATTCACTTTTTCATGCTTCTACGGCAGTTTTCATGTAGTTTGCGGCCATTTTCTACTGGCCAGAATCAGAGCCTATAGCTGGCTGCCACGAATAGGCAGGAAGATTCTATTAGCCAGCGTGAGAGCCAATAGCTGACTGACACGAATGTGAACTAGGATGCTATCAGGCAAAAAAAATCGATAGCTGCATTCGTCACAAGTGGGAAAAAATTAAATCTGCATGGCACTTTACTCGAATTGGCTCATTCGCTTGCATAAACTCAACGTTGATTCTGATTCCGCAGAACTGGTTTGGGTGTGAAGAAGTATTTGTTGTTAACATTCTTTTTTCATTCGGTTTTTCCAGTTACGAGTCCTTTTTTAAGGTTGATCGTTTTGCGTTCATTTTGTTTAGTTCTTTTTTCGTAACAGATTTAATGTTTAGTATAGAGCTTAGAAAAAATTGGCAGTGTGAGATAGGCAAGAAGTAAAGCATGTAGCAACATCAGCATGGAAGGTCAAAAATATTTTAAGTCGTACGATTTTTGAATCAAGCACGGACAACGGCGAGCCATGCTGCTAGTATATATATATATATATATATATATATATATTATTTCTTCCAAAATAAACACGACTGACTCGTATTTTTCATTGTTAGTCCGTTATTATATGTTCGATTTTGAGGAATTGTATGATATATAAAGATTGACCTTAGATTTGAAGAGGTTATGGTGATTTTCTAAGCGTTATTTACATGTAGTACAAGGCCGAAGGTATAGGTCCCTAGTCAGGATCTAACTCACTATTCCATCGTAAATGAGACTTGAAAGTTTAATGACTGTAGTGATTTGTGTATCGTGATATCGGAGGACCATTCCACCAGGTATGGGTTATTGGGAAGAAGCTGTTTCAATTGAACCTACTTCTTAGCAAGGGAAGCCGAAGAAAATATGGAATGATCCGTACCTTTATCAGCAGCATTGCAAGTCTTAGATGTAATGATCTAAACTGTTGTAGCACGTCAAAATATTTTCCATAGAAACAGCGACAGAATAAGCCATAGCTTTTCGATATTAAGTCTGTAGAAACAGAATTATTAGCTTGAGTATTTTTGGCAAACATAATTCCTAAAAGAATTACCTACGCCGGGCTGCGTGTCGCACATTTTTTTGTAAGAAAATTATGAATGATTTTAAATCGTTGTTGTAATTTATGTAGAAAAATGATGCATTTTAATATTACTCAATGATCTTGCCGATGTCACCTCCATCTTCTAGCTTTCTCTTTCAATATATTTCCGATAGAATCAATTCATTGTTCACATTTAAATTTAATTTAAATCAAAGTGCAACCACAGCTTGATCTGACCCCTTTGATATGAATTTCATGCAATACTTGATTGAATAAATTGATCAGCAGATTTCAGCATTGATTTGACAGTTGAATTGTCGGAACAAATATGTAGTTTAATGCACTACCCACAGATTAGCGATTTCGTGCTCAATTCGACATCCATATTGCTCTTCCTATGTGCCCTCCATCTCCTAGCTTTATCCTCGACCCGGCGACCACCTTTGATCAAAATGTCATATACTTATCGAAGTACCCTGCGTAATATAGTTTCAGAATATATGTTTTTATGGGCGTCTATTTAAAAAGTCGGATCAGGAGTTTGATTACAAACCGACTAGCAGAGGCTACAAATTTATATATAGATTTATACCATAAAAACTATGGATTGTGATTTTCTGTCTTCAGATTTCTCTCTCCTCAAAGACTAATTGTTCAGAACTATTTCCCTTTTCTTTAGTGTTTTATTGCTGCCTCTTTTCAGAACGTTTGAGATCGGAGTCGTTTCAACGGTTCAAATAAGTCCTTCCATTGCAATAAAACAAATAAATAGCTGATTGCGTATTTTATTGTTATTTTTTTTACTCACTTTGCATATCCAGGAAAAACCAACATATCTGAAAAACGCTCTTAATCAGCAAAGTGAACAGTTAGGCAGACACCTGATCCACATATATAGCAGATCATTTTATTGAAAATAATTCAGCTAAGAATATAAATAAAGCATTTCTGGCCTTCGTTTTTTTTGTTGTTTTTTTTTTTTGTTGTTTTTTTTCTATGTGAATCTTGAAAATCCCCGGCGCTTGGGCTACATCCGCCTCGCGAAGTATTTTTGTCAGGTCTACCAACTTAACACCTGGACCCTAATGATCTAGTTGATTCTTGCAGCAATGGACAGAGGAATATCAGTTGAAGTCAATTAACTTACACTGCGTCGATTTTTAAATCAAATTTTAATTACGAATCTACTTCTGACTTCTACAAGAAATGTGTTTTGCCAAGCTGAAAATAAAAAAAAATCCTATTGAATAATGAGAAAATGATGGTATCATTACTTGAAAATGCATATGCTTGTGAACAAGTTTTTGTTTTCCGAAAATGAGATAGACTACAAGTCGTTTAAGAACAAGATTCGGTGATGACCACCTTGATGAGATTTTTCTCTTGTCGTCGACAAATATTTGTGCGTAGAAGTTATCGTACAATAATGAGAAACAAGAGCATAAGGAAGTAATTTGCCATTTCTAACTGTGTTTATTTTGTACTAAAGAATTTTAATTTCTTGTTGTTTATATCCTACTATTTCTGCAGGAATATAAGTAACCTGTTTTAAATAATTTAACAATAACTTCGTTCAGTATTTACATTTGTCGGACTATTGTCCTCATCTTCGTCGCCATATTTGTCACAACGTTTCGGCCGTTGTACGCTCCGGCCTTCTTCAGGTGGTTGGAATTTCGAACTGAACCGTTTATTTCGATCACTGGGGTAGACTGTTCTTGTTCCACGTGCCATGTCTGATGGATGTCAGTTATCAGTTATCTCCTGCTAATTTTCCCTCTGATAAGTTCTCCACTGCCTAAACCGGGTATTGAACTCACACTCTTTGGGTCCTGTCACTGGATCTAACCAACGCCTTTATCCACTGTACCTTGTGTCCTGAAGAAGGCCGGAGCGTACAACGGCCGAAACGTTGTGACAAATATGGCGACAAAGATGAGGACAATAGTCCGACAAATGTCAATACTGTACATAATACCTCATCTCAGAAATAAAGACAATAACTTCGTTGTTGTTGTTATTTTTTTTCTTTTTCAGAGCAAGTCAGCATTCCTGACGGAGCTTTATGAGATGGAGGCCTTTTAATTATAGTAGATCTGATATCATGACCCTCGTCTGAGACACTGTGTAGCTTTCTGGGCAACTGTCTCCAAAACTTTGCTGACCTATGTCTTAGATAATATTTTTAGGCTCATATACTGATTTCTTTTCAAACCATTCATATTTGTTTCTTTTAAGTGAATTCGACCAGTTGGGGTGTTAAAAATGAAAAATGCATTATATAATTTTTTCCATTGCTTCCAACGTTTCCGCAACATGAGATACAGTATTGTCTTGTGTATAATACGACCCTGTGTTTTCTAAAACTAAAAAAGAACGAATAAATTATATTATTGTATATAATACGACCTCGTAGTACATGCATTCCTATCTAAATTATTTTTTAAAAGTTTACCATATTATCCATTATTTTGAAACCATTATGGGTTTCTCCTAATTTTATTAGGTTGGTGCAAAAATAATATCGTTTTTAGACGTTAAAAATACGTCAAAAAACGATATTATTTTTGCACCAACCTAATAGTTTCAAAACTTATTTTCAAATATTCCGTGAAAGGTGCTCACTAGATTTACCTGATAATAGATTCTATCGTGCTAATTAATCGAATATATTTTCTAATGCCTCGTCTCAGGAATATAGACATATACTTAAATTTTTATATAGTCATGTAAAATACTTAAAAAAAAAACAAACCCTGAAAAACTATATTTTTAACATAATGACATTTTTTTATTTCGTGGGTGTTTTTGTAGATTTCCTGAGAATATGTGGTATTGTGGTACGTGTAGGATTGAATGGTGATGGATGAGTTCTTGTGGTGAATGAGTAAATCGTAATGGATGAATGGGTCGTGAATCTGATTAGTTAGATTTGGGATAGTTTATGTTGATCAACTACTTCTTACTTCTCCTTCGGTCTTGTGCCACAATTACTGTATAAAAGCGGTGATACATAATCATTTCATATATTTAATTTTTTTTTATACATTTTTCTGAAATACTTGAAAAAATACGAAAAAAAAGCATATTTTGTACATTATGAAATTTTTACCTCATGGGTGTTTTTGTAGGTCCCCTGTGAATGTATCGTATTGTGGTATATGCAGGATTGAATGGCGATTGATGAGTTCTTGTGGTGAATGGGTAAATTGTAATGGATGAAAGGATCGTGAATCTGATTAGCTAGGTCTACTTCTCCTTCGACCTTGTGCCTCTATTGTTAAAAACGTTTATCTATAAAGTCACATTAGCCAGAAGATGAATGAATGTGACAGATACCTAAGAAATAACTAGGAATAGTGAAGTCACATTTTTAAACGATGAAAAAAAAATACAAGGAAAGTGATTCGGGTGTCTAATACCTCGTTCCATTTTACTGTAACCTTGAAAGTATACTGGTATCTTAGGGCGTAATTTGTTATCTATAATACCAGCTTTCATATTGACAGATGACAAATGAAGTTTGATTTTATCACCTTCATCTCGCGAGACTAGTCAATATCTAGTGAAAATCACGAAATAATATAATGCACTCTCCCGTCGATTTCAACGTATCAGGATATCAGGGTAAACCGCCAGAAAACCCACACAAGTGATTTGATTAAATTGTTGAGGTCTTGTGCCGAACCGTCCACAATTTTCGGGACTATTGATACACTCAGTCCGTGCAAATAAATGCCACAGATGAAGCAGAGAATAGACCTCAGGCTTATCGTGTAAGAATTTTCCATCTCCTACACCAGTCGTTTTCTATAACACTAAAGAGAATCGTCAGCTCTGGTAGACACTATTTGCCCATAGCTGGGACCCTAACTGGTGCTACCACCCCGGGTTTGGGCGGACCTGGAAACAACAGCAATTAAAACGTGGTTCTACGCTCCTCAAATCCTCAAAGCCCGATCAGAAGAATTGCTGTCAGATGTAGTTTATCGTCATACCCAGGACATAATAATTGCATTGAATACCACATGCTTAAACGACCAAGCATTTCCTGAATCCTACTTCTAATGAAATCAGATTTATTCTCGCTCGTTTCTTCTCTTTTCATTCTTACACTATTGCTATTTTCTCTACTCTCTACATGAACCTAACAATTCATTATCTTCTTAATGTTCTTTTTATATCTTTATTATCATTATCTGTTACAGTTTTTTGTATATATATATATATATATATATATATATATATATATATATATATATATATATATAACTAGTGAGATAGTCCAAATGCCTAGACTCACTTTATAGTCCACCAATAGAAAGTTAACCAATCAGAAGAAATGGAACATTCAACCCGTCGTGTATAAAGGCGGCCATTTTTGTTTACCCTACCCGAATGACCAGTGCCAATTTGTCTGGCGAATATGAACAGAAGGAAGTACTACCGTCTGCTACTTTGCTGCGATATCCACTGCTAATCTGAACTACGCTTTCCTACTGTCTTCGAAATATTCACTGCTAACCTCTGGATTCTATACTCGAAGACGACCGTCATGATGAACAACATTATAACATTATCTTCATTTCAATGTCTACATGCGCTTAAAACACAGCAATGAAAAACGAAGAGGCAGGTGGAGTAATGGATAGCAGCTTTGATTGAGGAATCGGAGAGCCGATTTCGACTTCCAGTCGTCTCCATTGCATTCATTTACGGGCTAATAACCTTCTCTTCTTCTCCCCAGCAGTAATGGGTAAATAGCCGGACAGACCAGGTTCAATAGCCTCGGATAGCAACTGTTCGCATAAAGAAATGGCAACCTACTTCAGGAAAAAACTGCCTCAGTCAGTCATGTGTATTATGCATGCTACATAAGTGACTGAATGAAAACCTTGTTGTATTAGTGTTGTAAGAAACTAAATTTTTGTTGTGGTCTACAAATAACAAAAACACACAGTTCGCAAAACGTATAAAACAGAAACACTTTTCATTGCACGAAAACATGTAGGTTCCTTCATTACAATATTCTTTGGCAGTAAGAAATCGTTAGGAAGAATTTAGGCGAATAACAAGCAAGGCCGTCTTATTAGATTTATTGATAAAAATAATTTATTACTGCTTATCAAACCTTTTATAGGTTATTTAAAGCCAGAAAATATTTTTAGATTGTTAGAATTCTTTTTCTTTTTTAATGATACAAATCTTACTAATTAACCTATCGTTGATGAGGGAGAGTAGATTAGTACCTAATCAGAATCATAATGTGTATATAAACTGGGGGGGGTCAATTCTGTATTACAATCAATATATAAACCGATAACTCACTTTCTGGCTACTGCAGTTTCTATACATTTATAGTCCAGAGAATGTAAATAAACCTAAAAGACATGTCTGTGTAGCTAATCAGTATTTATTTCTCTGCTAGGCTTACTAAGGCATTCTGTGAAAAAAAAGAGGCCAGTAATAAAAACGTAAATTTGGTTTAAAACATCCGTACCGATATTTTGTAAAATGTAAGTTAGTGTCTATAAGAATGAAAATAGACCTTATAAAAAGAAGAATGAAAAGGCCGAAATATAATTGTTTCTCCTCTAAAACACAACACTTTTCATAAATTTGATTTGCATTTATAATTGCATTTATACTTTATCAAATCTTAAATGAAATAGGGATTACGGCCAAATCATGTTTAAACACCGGTTCCCGTACGATCAGCAAAGTCAAGCCTTGTCATTACATAGATAGCTCACCGCTTGGGAATATAAGGTTTCAGTTTTGATGTGCAGATGATGTAATGACTAATGGATAGGAATTGTTAATCGTAAAGCCGAGTTGCAATGTCAGTTGTGTTCGTTATTGTCACTTATGCGCAAATACACTTGGAAAAGGTATGAATACACTTCCGCTCACCCAGCTATGCGTTAATTAGAAAGAGTTTTATCACTAAATCTTTATATTAAAAATCATTATTATCTAAAAAAAATATTTTCTAGCTTTAAATATCTTGCAAAAAAATTGATAAGCCGTAAAAATGAACGAATTTATCAATCCTCATTCAAGGAATGTTTTAGTGAAAGAAAGTGTTTATATTAGAGGGAATAACAAACAGAGAATAACATTGTATGAGTAAAGAAAAAATATGAAGTTATTATTCATAAAGAAATCTTAAAAATTAATTATCTTAGCAGGAACAAATTAAAATTATGGCATTGAAAGAATCTTCGATAAAATTTCCTTTAGCAGGAGCTTCCTATATATTTTGTGATGTCAGCAAACACTCGTTGCCACTTTGTGATGCCTACAAATACTTGTTGTCACTTTTGTAATGCTCCTTGTAGTAGAGACTTTGTACACCTATAGTAACGGCGTTGAACAATACTAGTATCAGACGCTTTTGAATATCACCTGCACTAATAGTAATTGTTCGATAACAATCGCTTGGATAGTAATCTGTATAGTGATCGGAATAGAGAAAAAGTATAGTGAATACTATAGAGAATAGCAGTCTGCATACTAATAGAGAATAGAGTAGAAATGATGATCCGAATAGTGTAGAGGATAGACTAAAATATAGCGACCAATTAGACGCCATGCGACTTCCTACGTATGCATTTCCTCTATGGTCACGTTGTCTACTTAATTCAATAATGGGATCGCCTTTGATTGCTCACCGGCGATCTACGTTCAAACTCAAGTGTTGACAGCGACACTTTATTCCTATATAACTATTATCCGAATTAGCTACTTTATATTCACTTACGCCCCCCCCCTTAGGAAAGGCATGAATCCACGAGTACGCCTCTCAGCTATGGGTTAATAAATAGGAAATGTATTAGTAATTCATTATTATCTAAAAAAGAATATTTCTTACAATTTGAAAACTGAGCCAAGAAGAGGATTTTCACGGCATTTCATCATTGCTAGATTTTTCAGATCCATCACGTTTCAACGTTGCAATAAAGTTGTGACAAATTTGGTAAGATCAGTTAGAGGTAAGGTAAGGAATATAATTTTGTGTGGCCACAACGAAATATAACATCACACAAAATACAATTGTCTTCAAAGTTGCATAAAGATTTCTTCTAAGCAGCCACAATGACCATGCTACTCGGCCTGTTCTGCAAGAGGTTCGCCAAATTTTAAAGCCTACACGATTTGTAGACTTATCTGGAATGAATCATTCATGGGTAATAAATGAACCGTGGTACTAGTTCAGTTAACGCACCAAGAATCCTATCTACATTGGGAAAATTAGAAAGAGAGACGTTGCCTAATACATATATATATATATATATATATATATATATATATATATATATATATATCACAGAAAGTTTTACTTTTCTTCTCTTTTTTTAATCATTTCAACCTAAGTTAGGCAGGAATGTTACGAGCACGCAGAGAGTCACAGAGAGTGACTCCGAGATAAAAGACTGAGTATTGGGAGGATTGAAGAAAGGACAAAAGATGAACGGGATTCAAGAAGATGGCGATTGACGTTGCATTTAAAATTTTGAAGATTATAGTTGTCTGGAAGGTAAATAAACGGGAGTTCCACAGGGGGAAAGTGAGATAAACGAAATTATTGGAGCATGCTATTTCAACAGGAAAATATGTGAGACCTAAATATCAATCGAGTAGCGTGCTTGGATTCATTTAATCGAGGCAGCAAGGGAAAAAATTCGTCAGAACTGTTACCATGAAAATATTTGTAGAAAAAATAGAGGAAAGTCATGTGACGTTAGTGAGAAATTGATTGAAGTCGAGATATTATTTCAGGATAGATTACTTTGCAGATCCTTCTTCGGATTTTATCAAAGACCGCAAGGTGAACATCAGGGGCACCAGACCATATATGGCAGCAGTATACAATGCACGGATGAATGGTAGTATTTTACATGTGGAAGATAGAGTCTATTCATCTCAATGGCCGTATATATGCGAGAGTACAGACCTATATTTATCCCCAAAGAGTATATACAAATTTTTATTATTTACTAACAGTAATTACACTCATAAAATTTATGGTTTAATCACTTATTGCGGCAGCTCTGTTTACGATCATATACAGGATTACTGGTTATTTATCTCCAAAGAATATATTCAAATTATTATTAATTACCAACAGTATTACACTCATAAAATATATAGCGTAATCACTTATGGCGTCAGCTCTGTACACGATCATGTACAGGATGGCAGATTAATGTCATTCACTAAGACCATTTTTTATAAAAAAGGAACCTGCCTTGTTTGAGACTTGAGTGAAATTTAGTATTAAAAGTTGATTTATTTGTACGTACAATCTTAACTAAATTGAAATATATATTTAGAATCATGGATCCTATGACTCTTTATGGTCGTAAGGGTATAAGGGCTAATTCAACTATGAAAAGGATGTTTCCGAGGAAAAACAATTTGACAGCCGAACCATCCTGGGAAAAATACCCTCTCATTCAAATTCATTCTTCACCTAGACTGGTTGCCAACAAAGGCTATAGATTCCAATCTATGCTGTTATTTACCCATAGCATTGGAGAAAGAGAAAGCTTCATAACGTTCCGAAAGTTATTAGCACGTAAGTGAATACAATCAACTCAACCGATATTGGAACTCGGCTGTCTAATTTACCATTACGAAACGCGGTAAATTGATCTCTTATTTGTTATTAATCATGGAATTTACAGTACGTCTCTGTACCGTACGACGTGTGAATTTGGAACAGAAATAGACGAAAAATTGTTTTAAAATAACAATTTTTTCCCCCTGCCGGTAAAATTCAGATGTGTGCACAATATTTTTTTTTATCACTCTAAACGTTCGTTTTAGTGGATACCCATATTTTCCGTTTCTTTAATCAATATATTTATTTTTACTTTAATAAAATTGTTCGAATATTCAGACTGTTGCATGACACGCGTTGCCAAATCTATCTGAAGTACCTCGAGTCTAACGACGGTGTCTCCTCTGAAGGGGGATCTGTGTTCGAATTTTCCCAGGCGCTACATATATTTCTTTAATAAGATTCCTTGAATATTAATACCGTGAGACGATATTCGTTGCCGAGTCTGTCTAAAATACCTGGAATATAAAGACGGCTTCTGCTGAAAAGTGGGCCCCGCATTCGTATCCTTCCAGAGGGCACATATTTTTAGATTTATCGAATATGCATATCATTCGACTACATTCGTTATCGAGTTGTTCTTAAGTACCTCGAATCTAACGGCGGTTTTTCCTGTAAATTGGGGCCCAGGTTCGAAACATTACGGTGGATACATTTTTTTTAGTAAAATGCAGCGAATATTCATACCGTTAGACGACATTTGTTGCCGAATGGGTCGAAAGTGACTCGAATCTAACGACGATATCTCTTGTAAAGTTGGGGCCGGTTTCAAATCCTCCCGGAAGACATGGTTTTTTTTAATATGATTTCTGACTAGTCAGGTCGTTAGAAGAAAATAAATATACTGTTATAAGTAAAAGGAGCGTCTCCACTAAAAATAAGGTCGAAACTGAAAAATTCTGTTGGATTTATAAATAAATAACGCTTCACTTCTTTAGAAATTATCTCTTTTACGTTTGTATACGAAGCTGGGTAGATATTAGGTTGGTGCACAAATAATGTCGTTTTCTCACATCTTTTACTACGTGAGAAAACGACATTATTTTGCACCAACCTAATATATATATATATATATATATATATATATATATATATATATATATATATATATAATAGAAGTGTTGAAACACAAATGGGTATTTTTGTACTGATGTTATATGCTTATGTTATAATTTTTTAATAAATATTATTTTCTCTATTTTGTATTGAGCATATTAATATTCAAGAAACTAGGAAGGATTAGCGGTTATGAAACATTATGCAGCCTTCCTTCATGATCGAATCGGTCTAAAGTTCCTCTTCTCCCACAACGGATTCTCCTATAAAGATGGGCCGGGTGTGAATCCTCCCGATGAGCACATATTTTCTTTAATATTTTCACGTATACTCAGGCCCGTAGACGCTAATAAATATACTGTTTATTTTAAACAGATCCTCTACTAAAATATGGGTTTCCACAAAAAATAAAATTTTAAAGAGATAAAAATATCGATTACTTGTTGATAATAAATTGCATATTCAGTAAGAGAAACACGGTCAATATGGAAAGTGTCTTAAACCAACCGGGTTTTTTTTTACTATGTTAAGAGAATGTACCACTTTTCGAGATTTTTTTTATATTTTTTTTGCCGTGAGTTCTTTTTAGCAAGTGTAATCTCACGATAATTTCTTTTTTGTGCGTGTGCTGTGATTTGCAGTAACAACATTGTTGGTATGTTAATATCTATTAATATATAATGATTATGATTACATTTTCAAACCAAAGTTTAAACTTTGTTTTTAGAACGTTTCATATTTATCCACCGCCTAAGTGTGACACTATTTGGCTTGCTAAGAAAAAAGAAAGAAGAAAAAAAAAGGCGAGAATTAAAGTTAGGTGATAAGAAGCAATCACGAAAAGGACACTAAGCGATGTTATTTTTCTGACAAAGAAAAGTGGTAAAATTTTTTATTTCCATTGTCGAGAAAGGAAGATACTAGATTTAATCTAATTTTGTTACGGGGCGGGTGAAAATTCCAGGCTGGTCAAATGACCTACAGGGCAGAATTCTAAATAGATAAAAATTATGTCGCAGAAAATGTCCGTGGGATCAATCGCAGAATTACAAAAACAAAAAAATGAGCCGTTGGCTATCTACGAAGATCTTTGAAAAAGGCATATGTTTTGTGCCAGTGTCTGGCTATGATAAGAAAATTATTTTTAATTAACGCCAGAATGCGATCTCCTCATATGACCACCCACTTGATGCTGGCGAAAAGCTGGTTGACGAATTCCAGATGATTCGGTTAAGATAAAGAGTCTAGGGTTTGAGGTCTCCTCGAAGAGAAGAAAGAAAACGAAAAGAAAGAAAAAAAAATGGGAAGATAATTTTGTTTTCTTTGAGCAAGATTTTTTATACCGAGGCTAGTCTAGCCACACCCACGCTGCTGAGCGCCCATTGGCTGAATGGTGGCATGAGCGTTAGGCGGAGGTAATCATGTGAAGAAGGAGGGGTGGCCTGTTACGCCCTCCTGAAGGGATAGGTGTGAGATGCAATTGTGGGAGACAGGGGAAAACCGTTGACCCCCTCTGAGGGTATGGGTGAGATACCAATATGAGAACAGAAGAAGGTGGGAAGACGGAAGACTTCCAAAAATGGAAAATAATAAAATTTTCCTGACCGAAAGTGGATTGTGGGTTTAGAATTATCAAGGAACCTCAAACCCCGACAAGCACACCCCGGTTTTGGTCGGCGTCCATATAAGCAGAGTCGCAGCGAGTTAAGTTGAGTTGAGTTCGAGTTCAAGTTTGGGTTGGAGACAGACAGGCAAGCAGTTGCACCCGCATCGAAGAAGCTAAAGATTCGCGCAAATTCCGAACTTAATTTCTAACCAAGAACAATTTATTTTTGAAGAACCACTTAGACTCACACCACCAAAACACGTTTTACGAATATCACCTGAAGATACACCAAGAACCAGTTTCTTAAAGAACAAACAACTTAAGATGTTAAGACTCGCCTAACAAACAGAAAGTGTCACGAATCCATATAGCGGGTTGGGAAGTAGACGCAGTCCTGTATTCAGCAACCATATATAAAATATTGTTATCGTTTTTTAACACATTTGAACTTTTCGAGTTATTATTTTATTTTCTTTTACATGTACTTGTGCGATATCACCCTTATTCGAACTCGACTTGCATTACGGCCCGGCGACTGATTGATTTCGTCTGCCTAAGATCAATTCACAACGTGGGTAGGTTAGACTGGAAATCAAAACAGTTACTCTGGTAACCAGACGTTGGAGGCGAGCTGGGAACGACAAGAACGAGCGAATCTAACCAGATTCCAATCCGAATCACCAAAAGGTTAGAACGTCACTTTTGGTGCCGCGACCAATAAACAAGCCAGTTGGTCGTCACAGGACAGGATAGCACGACGGACGCTGCTAGGCAGACGTCACATTTGGCGCAGCGACACCGGAGGGACGTCACAAAGTGATAATCCCAACTTCTTTAACAGGGCGACTCGCTTATCATCCGTTAGGTGACATAGTAATGAGTCGTATGAAAGGAAATGACATAAACGCTTTCTCTGTTTATCTCTCTAAATATCACTGTCTCTCAGTCACATGATGCGTAAGGAAGATCTAGTATCCAGTCTTCCTTTTTGTAAGGGAGGACAGTACCGGGGAAGCCGACTTCTAAATTTCAGCAAAACACTTGGCTAATTCACCCATCTTTCACTACAGATAATCCAATGAATGTTTTACTTCGTTTCTTTTGAGTTGTCTATCTCTAAATAAAAAATAATATTTTTTTCGAATCTTGAACTTTTTGGAATATATATATAATATATAAATATAAAAATTCCCTACATGTGTTGACTTCCTTTAATTTGAAATATTCTACAGATTGCCAGCTAAGTGGTATGGTAAACAAACGAAACTTGCTCTCTTTCTCTCTCACTCTCTCTCTCTCTCTCTCATATATATATATATATATATATATATATATATATATATATATATATATATATTACCCTCTCAGTCGCACATTGTAGCAGGTAGATGTTTCGATCTTCTTTTCAGCCGATAATGCGACTTCTTTATTTCAGAAAACCAAGTGGATCATAAAAAAACACACGCGCGCACTACCGCAAATCTTTTTTTTTGTTATTTTCTGAGTTGTTTGTCGAAGTTAGAAGTATATTTTTCTCTTCTTGAAATATGAACTTAGATCTATCTATCTATCTATCTATCTATCTATCTATCTATCTATCTATTTCTATCTTTATATATATATATATATATATATATATATATATATATATATATATATATAAAATGGACAAAGAATATATAAACATAAAAATGTCTTAAAATACAAACACACACACACACACATATATATATATATGTGTGTGTGTAGATTGAAAATGTAATCCCTATTTTATGTATGATGGACTCTCTTGTCTAACTATAGTTTTTACCAGACGGGAGAGTCCATCATATATAAAATAGGAAGTTACTTTACTATCACCATATATATATATATATATATATATATATATATATATATATATATATATATATATATATATATAATACGTCTAAAAACGTTAAAAATACGTCAAAAAACGTTAAAAAATACGTCAAAAAACGACATTATTACGTCATTATTTTTGCACAAACCTAATATATATACTTTATAAAAAAAAAAAACTAGTTAATCCGTATGTGTAAATCTAAGGGATATAAAATCCAGAGAGCTTAATGTAAATCCAGAGCAAATAATTTATATAAAAGCAGATAAATTTAAGGTTCCATGTAATAAATTATTTCACCACAGCCCTTTTAAAAGGACTGCGGATTATCAGACTTTACTTCCAAACAAAAAATGAAAAGAAAATTTACATATATTTGACGGCCCGTATTAAACATATGTAAATTAACAAAGTGAGGGGTCAGAGAGAGAAGACATGAGTGAGTTAGCAGATATTGACACATTTAAACGGTATATATATATATATATATATATATATATATATATATATATATATATATGTACACATATATATATATATATATATATATATATATATATATATATATATATATGCTTAATATATTTGTTGTATTACATTAAGTACTATTTTATTAACACTAGTAATATAAGTACAATATATTTTACCTATATTTGATTATATATATATATATATATATATATATATATTAAATAAAAACAGACGACTTTAAGTTTTCAACACCACAGCCCTTTTAAAAGGACTGCGGATCATATATATATATATATATATATATATATATATATATATATATATATATATATATATATATATATATGCATACCTATATACATATATATATATATATATATATACATACCTATATATATATATATATATATATATATATATATATATATATATATATATATATATATATATATATATTATTATTATTATTATTATTATTATTATTAACAATAATAATAATAATAATAATAATAATAATAATAATAATAATAATAATAAATCTTTAGTCCGAAAAAAAAAACAAGCGTTTAGTAAACTTAAAACGTAGAGTGCTCAAAACGCTAAGCGGGATAAATAAAATAAATCCTTAATTAATCCTACGTAGATTTCACCTAAACGGATCTTCAGTGTAATCTGGACAGCTTACCCTGAAGATCCATTTCAGTGAAACCTACGTAGGTTTACTCTTGCTCTTTCGGATTTATCATATATATATATATATATATATATATATATATATATATATATATATATATATATATATATATTCCTAAAATCATCCTCCATCCATTAAATTTTCTATAGAGTTTTATTCGGGGATTCACAGTTAATTTAAACTTTCCTCCAAATAAATATTAACTGTGTTGTCCTCCACCACCATTTAAATCTCCTTTCTTTTATTGCATTATTGCTCTAAATTCAATCGTGTAGCAACATTTTCTATGCAACCAATCCTCTCCAGACACAGCACGCCACTGGATTCTTTTGGATGTTGTTAACTCTGACCGTGTGAAATGTAACCAATATGAAAGTGATAATTTAATGATGCCTAATAAACCGCTTTCCCTAATAGAAATGTCCGCCTGGCCAGAGTAGTTCTGGCTAAGTGTTATTGCAATTGACTTGGTTTGTATCAGTTTCATCAATTCTTCAATACAAGGCGTTTTGAATTCAACCAAATCATATGGAAATCAAATCAAGTAAATTAACTCGTCGTACAAAGATTTTTTACAGCGCATGCGCCGTATGATTCCATGTTAAAAAATATGTAAAACACTCCGTGCAAAATATTTAAATGAACATAACCTTTATAAAGTATACCGTATATACTCGCGTATCATGCGACTTTTGAAGACTTAATTTTGAAACTAATTTTAAGGGGATCACGTCATAAACGAGATATAGAATAGGCATATGTACTATGGCTATGCTGTTGACCAAACTATATATCCCTTTATTGTAGTTAAATTAGATTCAAAAATAGGGTGTCAAAGGTTGCATTATACGATATTTATATTCTATCAGCCGTGACAATTCAGGACGTAACCAATCCTGCCTCCCTTCACATTCGTGACTGTTGTGTCTCCCAAAAATATTTGTCTGTTCTAATTCCTGATTTGCAAGCCATTGACACAAGCTCTTTAGATAGATTAATCACTGCTTAGCTATGTCTTCGATATGTCGCGTGAATGTGAAATCTATTCCAAACACACTTTACTCACGATATTTCTTATAAATTTCAATTGTGGAAGCATGGTGATCTTCTCGCAAAATGAAGACATTCCTGGTTTGGTTTATTTCGTTTTACGGTATATCAACCTCAATGGGTTATTTAATGCCGACAACATATTTAGGATAGATTCGTATGAATAGAATATTGTGACGTCGTCCCCTGGTCGCAGCGCCAACCGTGTCGTTCTATCCCAGTCTACCACGGCACCAACTGTGAAGTCCTACCTTGATTCCCAGTCTGCCTACCCACGTTGTGATTTGATCTAGGCAGAGGAAATCAATCAGTCATCGGGGCCGTAATGCAAACCGAGTCCAACGGGGGTGATACCACAAAAATACGCATAAAAGGCAATAAAATGAAAACTCAAAAGTTCAAATATCAAAGAAAAAGGTAACAAACTTTATGTCTAGTTGTTCGATACATAGGAGTGCATCTATCTCCCGACCCGTTCTATGGATTGTGACACGTCGTTTTCCGCTAGGCAAGTTTTAACACTTCAAGTTGTCTGCTCTCCAAGAAATTGGTGTTTCGGTGGGTCTTTGGACGAAAGTCAAAAGAAAAACTTATTTCGGTGATCTGGATCTAAGTCGCTCTTCAAAATAATTGTTCTTGGTTTGAAGATATGGGTCCGGAAAATGTGCGTGAATCCTGGTCAGCTATCTGCGAGGCTTGCCTCAACCGGAGACTGACTCTGGGAACTGGTGGGTCTCGACTCCTTTCTGCTCGTTGTGGCTTCGTTTATATGGGCGCCGACCAAACCGGGGAGAGTTTGTCGGCGCCGGGGGTTCCTCGATAATTCTAAATACATATCCACCTCTCTGGTTAGGAATTTCCACCTTTTTCCATTTTTGGAAACCTTTCCTCACTCCCACCTTCTCATCATACTTCAGAGGGGCGTGAACTGCACTCCCCACATCTTCGTGGCAACCTCTCTTACTCATCCACCAGATGAGCGGCAACAGCCTCCCTCGTGCATCACGTGATCACCACTCGACCAATGATGTCTTAGTCGGGCGTGGACGAATCTGCGGCTTTGTTTCAGGAAAAAAAATATATATCTTGCTTAAAAAAACAATGATCTCTTCTCTTTCCTTTCTCTTCCCCTTAATGGTTTATCATTTCTCCAGCCGCGAACGAGACAATATGAAAATGGCGGTCATAACTCTTATTCTACACGTGGTTTACGTCAGGTATTTTATCGCTAATTATCAGAATGTGTGGTCTTCTTGACATGGTCTCAAAAAGGAACATCTCCAAAGTTCCAGTCCGTCTGTCGCCTAGAAGAAAGAAAGAAAACACATTCATTTCCTTCGGTACAAATTCCTGATAACAAAATTTTATTATCGCAGGCCAAGGATGTTCCGTGGGTGGTTTTTAATTTTTCATATCTGTCCAAGTCCTTTTTTAGTTGTCTGTTTTTCGTCACTTAACGAAATAACATTTTTATTTGAATTTTTCCTTCTTTCTCTGGCCAGCCGGTCTGTAGTTGATAATAAGATGTCTTCCCGTACCAATAGTTTGTTTTCATATCCTTAGATAACACAGCCGATGCCAAAACATATCTGATTCTTTCCTTCTTTCCCTCTCTTTTTACTCAGAATTTCCCTGTCATTGTAATGACACTCTTTCGCCATTTGCTACTTATCAAAATATCCTTTTATCCATTGTCTCTTAGCTGTGTGTGTGTTCTTGCTTATCACTCACGATTCGGTTCTTAGCCTCTCCTTTCCTTCTTTTCTTCCCTTTCCCTTTCTGCCTCGTTAAATGGTGCCACAATATATATTCTTTGGATTATATTGGTTTGGTTTATTTTGTTTTACGGTATATCAACCTCAATGGGTTATTTAATGCCGACAACATATTTAGGATAGATTCGTATGAATAGAATATATATTCTTTGGATTATATTGGTTTGGTTTATTTTGTTTTACGGTATATCAACCTCAATGGGTTATTTAATGCCTACAACATACTTAGGATAGCTTCGGATGAATAAAATATGTATTCTTTGGTTTAGATTGTTGTTTTTTTTTGTTTGTTTTTTTTTTGTTTTACGGCATATTAACCAAATGGATTATTTAATGCTGACAAAAATTTTTTATTGCCGGTAATATTTTGTTTTGTCAAAAATCTGTTTCTGGTAATATATTCCCTTCTAAATTGCATTGCTCTTAACAATCTTTCTCAAAAAAAGTATTGCTGGTAAAAGTTAACTATTTGCCCATAGCTGGGATCCTAACAGCTGCTACCACCCAGGATCAGGGTGGACCTGGGAACACCAGCAATTAAGAGGCCTTGCTGCTAGACGTAGTTTAACGCCTTACCCAGGACGCGGGTGTAGTTTAACGTCTTACCCAGGACTGGTGATGTTCCTGATGCAGTCACATCTTCGCTGGGCTTGTCATGTAGCGAAGATGAGTGACGACAGAATACCTAAGATCATCATGCATAGCCAGCTTGACAGTCGACAAAGAACTGTTGGACAGTCGTGGCTCAGTTTTGAAAACAAGCGTAATCTTCCAGTTGTCAATGTGTCTCGTACTAACTTCGAGGTATAATGTGGTGTTCCACATTCCAATGGTATGTTTAAGAAAATTTACTCTCACGGGGGAAACTTTTTTACATTTACCAAGTCATACGTATCCATGAGTGTAGCATACTATCAAAGGCTTTACTTTAATCCATCCACGTTGCGGTAAGATTTCTACATTGTTTCTTGCAATTTTCCAGGATCATTTTGTTTATCAGTAGTTGATCATTGTAACTTTATGAATCCTATTTCCTAATAAAAAAGTATTAACAATTAACAAATTTTGTTATTTATAAATTAATAGTAAATGATTTAATTGCTATTTGGAAGGCAGTTAACTTTCGTTTATCTCTGTTAAACGGAAAGTACATTGTGATTAAGTTGAAAGTTAGGAAGGCAAAGAAAATTAGATACGAAGATGAGAATTAGCCACTATTTTAGTCATACCAAAGTACCCTATAGCCTTATAAAATTTTCTCGTTAAGCTATTGAGTTAATAAGGGGGGGTCTTCTAATCTTGGAGCCAGCCTCACTATTTCTTTTCTCTTGGACTTACAGTCTATGGGCCTTTTCAATTCTAGTGTTGATGTAAAAAATGTCATAATTGACAAATGCAAAATAGAGAGAACAAAGGCAAAGGTGAAAACAAATGGCCATGAAGAGGTGGAAAACCTCATTTGTATTGGGGTTAATAGAAAAAAAGGTAAATAAACTTTACAAAGAAAATATCGAGGTTTATGAAGAGATAAGAATGAAAAAATGCAAGGGGACCTTCATAAAGAAGATGGCACATGAAAGTGAATATCTCACTCATAGGGTGCACCCACATACTGGCGCAATTGTAGCTGTTCTTGCAGAGACAGATGGTGCAGTTTGGGAAGAATTTAACTGTGCAGGTACATTTAAGTCCGTTCTCGTCGATATCACTAATGAAAATAGAGATCGTGAAGCTGGATTTGTTACACTCTTAGAGAAAAAGGTACAGAAAAATCTACACACAAAAGGTTGTTCCTTGCATCAAAATGAACTTCCCTTTAGAGCTCTTTTCATGCAAGTTGATGGTACGACAAAAAGCCTTTCATCATTCTTTTGTGCACTAGTTGTATTGTATGGAAATGATTATCATTATTTACTCCAAGTAACATTTACTGAAGTTGGTAGTCCTCTAATGCTTCTTGTTTGACTGCTGACAATAAAGATGATCTAAGTTATGACCAGAGATTTCTCACTGAATATAAAGTAGGTATTTCTAGATTGAAAAATCGGAGAGCCGAGTTGGAATTCAGGTCGAATCCATTACATTCATTTACGTGCTATTACATTTATGAAATGTCTGAATCATCTTCTCCGCCCATCTATGGGTAAATAGCAGGATAGATAGTTTTAGATGGCAACTTGTCTACTGCAGAAAGAAATGGCAAAATTATCCCTCGTCAGTCCTGTATCGAAAGATACATGATCGCCTAAATTGTTATCACGTATGACACATAACTGACTCATTTCTAGGGGAAAGTTTAACACTAGATTTTCATCATGGAAAATTGGTCCAATAAATCAGGCAAGGTGGTTAATATTGACCATCAGTCTAATGTGTTTATGGACTCGAGGTGCTTATCCACAAAAAATTTCTATCAATCTTCACAGCCTGATAAAATTTATCATTGAAGTATATGCCATTAACTGGTTTGAAATAAAAAGGGATAATAAGTTCCATAGGCACAATGATGTATATTTTCAATATGATCCAAATACTTAAGCAATAATCATCTGAACGCCAAAAGATAACATTGAAAAACATATATCATAATGCTTTTACCTTACTGATGATACAAAGCTGTAGTTGCTAGATTTGCCCACACAGACTCAAAGTATTGAACGAGCAGTCAAATTAACCACAGAAGTATACCAATCGATGTATGGCTTTGAAGCAATCCACAAACAAATAATTGTAAAAGTTTGGTGGTAAAAATGAGGCTTCTTCAAAAAGCTCTTAGATGGAGTAATTTGACTCTATATGTTAAGTTTTGTTTGTTTGTTTGGGTTTTATGGCATATCAACCACTGTGGGTTATTTAATGCCAATTCCAGTTTATATGAATTTTAAATGCCTCTTTTGTATGGAATAAAAAATGTATAGCTGGCAACATTATTGTTTCTAAAAAAACGTATAGCTTGCAACATTATTCCTTTACAAAAAACGTATAGCTGGCAACATTATTCCTTTACAAAAAAACGTATAGCTGGCAACATTATTCCTTTTACAAAAAAACGTATAGCTGGCAACATTATTCCTTTACGAAAAAAACGTATAGCTGGCAACACTATTCCTTTACAAAAAAAAACGTATAGCTGGCAACATTATTCCTTTACAAAAAAACGTATAGCTGGCAACATTACTTCTTTACAAAAATAACGTATAGCTGGCAACATTACTTTTTTTCTACAAAAAATCGTATAGCTGGCAACATTACTTTTTACAAAAAACGTATAGCTGGCAACATTACTTTTTTTACAAAAAAAAACGTATAGCTGACAACATTACTTTTTACAAAAAAACGTATAGCTGGCAACATTACTTTTTTACAAAAAAACGTATAGCTGGCAACATTACTCTTTTACAAAAAAACGTATAGCTGGCAACATTACTTTTTTTACAAAAAAACTTAGAGCTGGTAACATTACTTTTTTACAAAAAAAACTTAGAGCTGGCAACATTATTGTTTCAAAAACATAGAGCTGGCAACATAATTGTTTCAAAAACTTAGAGCTGGCAACATTATTTTTCTGAAAACATTATCTGAGACCTTGCTGTTGGTTGCAGTTTATCGCCGTACCCAGGACGTGGATGTAGTTTATCGTCATACCCAGGACGCGGATGTAGTTTACCGTCATACCCAGGACGCGGATGTAGTTTACCGTCATACCCAGGGCGTGAGTAAAACTTGGAAAACAAGGAATTCACTTTTTGCCCATAGCTGGGACCCTAACAGGTGCTACCACCCCGGGTCAAGGTGGGCCTGGGAACACCAGCAATTAAGAGGTGGTTCCACGCTCCTCAAAACCTCCAGATCAGAGGCCTTGCTGTTGGATGCAATTTAACGTCATACCCAGGACGCCTCATTGGTGGGGTCTTACCCCTCTACAGAGGTGCAGTCGCCGTATTCTAAAGCCCCAGCCGACAGGGCTGCATATGTTAAGCAATAATGACCATTATTTGTAACGTCAAAGTTAATAATTTTAATATATTTGTTTTACATTTTTAATCTTTATAACTCTTAATGTAGAAAAATTAAATTTTTAAGATTGACAATTATTAAAGAAAGATGGTTTTTAGTTTTCATTTTTAAATCTCCCTAATAGGTTTTTCGACGGATTTTTCAAAATAAAATTGTGTTTTTTTTTTAATAAAATGATCCCCTAATCCTATGGCCAACAGCCACTATTTGTTTTCTTTGTTTTTTCATCGATAACAGAAAAAAATCATCTGTTTTTTTCAATCTTATAAAATGTATTCTTTGTTACTGTTGAATTAATGTAGTAAAAAAAAAAAAAAAAACACCATATTGAAGTGTTGCCAGTGACATTGGGCGGGGGGCATAAGGTGACATTTTAAATTTGAAACCTAGTTATATTTTTTTTTTCATTTCATTTTGATACATTAAAATGACAACATTATTTACTTTAAATACAGGAATTGTTAAATTCTTATCAATATTTCCTGCAAAAACAAGGATTTTTCGATGCATTTTCTCCGAAGATATTTACCTAGGTACCTCCACGAGACCGCTAAATGACGAGCATAGCATGATGAAAAAGACCCTAAACTTTACGAAAACAAAATTTTATCGTTTAAATGTTTATGTTACTATTAAGAGGAAAGATCAAATTACATTTGGGGTATATTTTTACATTTTTTAATCGTACCTAGCACGTCCGAAATTTTCGTTAAATATCTTTTTTTCTTGAGTCAGCAAAATTGACAGATGCCAACCGTTTTTTTTCCATTTTATAAACAAAAAATGGAAATCTCAGTTTGAAATTCTTTTAAATATCAATTATCATATTTTCAAAACTCCTTTGAATAAAATCAAAAAATATAATGTTTCTTTAAAATATTTTGAACCAAGCTTAACTTAGCTTCTGCGCCGAAAAGGTCATAACATTTCGCGTCACTTGACAGGTGATGAATGACATATTGACGGATTCCGTGAGGATAATTTGTTCTACGGAAGGAGAAAAGTGAAATTATTTACATTTAAGAGAAAAAATTATTTACCTCGTTATTTTTAAGGAAAATTTTCAGCATTCTATTTTTCTTTTGTTTTTTTTTTTTTTTGTATTTAGCTTTTACCTTTACGCTTATGGAAAATATATTATAAAGAAATTAAAATAAGACTGTTAAGAGTTAGATTAAATTTCATGAGAAAGGTATCTAATAGGTACCTTACTTATGAAATTTTATCAAAAGTGTACATAAAATTTCATAATTTTATGTACATTTACTACATTTCACTGTGTTATTTTATTATTAATTTTGATATTTCTTTTATGGAAAAATGCCATAATTGAGATTAATATAAAAATAAGATCATATAAATTTCATAAGATGATACTGAGACTTTTAGGTACCCTTCTCAGTTGAAATTGAATTATCAAATAAACTTCTCCACAAGTGTTTCGCAAAAGTAAAGACCTTAACAGCGGTGAAGAATGATTAACTCAAATAACGCAACTTAATTGTATTCTGGTTGGTTTTCCGTACATTATAATTAGAGCCCGATAATAAACACAAAATTACATTTCTTAATTACTGCGGGTATTCTGATTAGTCAAAATGATACAATTTACAACGCGCTAAAAAAGATCCATTTCATAAGGACACTTATGAAAGTGGATGTGACTTTTAACTAATTTTATAATATTTAAACAACTTAAATGTAAAAAATATATTATAATTAAAAAATAACAATTAATTGTATTAAAAATGAATTTTTGATCGAAAATTATTTTTTGTTTTCAGAAAATATTGTCCATATTCATAAAAACAACTAAAAGCAAATAAAGGTATTTGAAATTAAATAGTATATTTGTTTTATTGAGTTTTGTATATTACAATTCAGAGCTGATTTTCAGGTAGGGGGTAAAATTAAAAACAAAGAAAAAACATGATTTGCATTTCTCAAATCCTTGTGCTTTTAACTATTGTATTTTCTAAAGTGAACTAGATCGAATTTCTAGATTTTTCATAAAATTAGTTAGGGGGGGTAACAAATATAAAACATATTTCTGCCATGACTTTAATAAAAGAAAACACATTTATAATAATTTCGATCTTCTGTGAATAGTTTCTGAAAGGTTCATTAACATCCGACTATTATTTTTATTTTTACAAGATTTTCCAAATTAATGTCTGTCATACAAAAAAAAAGTGATAAAAATTGTATGTTATTTTATTAGTTCCGGTGATACAAAGAGAAACAAGGAATTTTAAATGAAAATCCAGATTGTTCTAAAAAGAAGGAATTTTTTTAAATAATTAAGATAAACTTTGATCTTTCCTCTTAATAATAACATAAACATTTAGACGATAAAATTTCGTTTTCGTCACGTTTGGCGTCTTTTTCATCATGATATGCTTTTATTAGCGATCTCATGGAGGTACCTATAATGCTATTTCCACAAATAATGATACAAGCGAGAGTTTTTGGTATCAGTAGTTAATATAGAAATACACAACTTTCTTTGTCTGATGCAATTTGAGATTTTGAAAAGCCGACCTACACTATTGTATAGTCCCACAACATTGATACAAGTCGTACGTATATAAGCGGGTTTGGGTGATGTTCATACCAACTTCTATCAGTTTCTTTGCCGTAAAAGTTACAGATTTTTCTAGTGTATCAGCATCATCATCACCATCACATCATCATCTTCTTCTTTCTCTTCTTCTTCTTATTATTATTACTATCATTATTATTATTATTAGTAGTAGTAGTAGTAGTAGTAGTAGTAGCAGTAGTAGTATTGTTGTTGTTGTCGTTTTATTTTCTTTGATTTCTGGTGTGTACTCATTTCTTTCCAGGTCACGCCCAGAGACATAAGGTCACGAACGGCATCATGAGATTCTCCACTGATAAATTAAAAAATGTTTTTTAAATTTAAAGCCCACACCTTCGAAAAATGTGGGCTGTACTTTTGAATTATTATTATTATTTAAATTTTCCCCGGATTCTCATTTTCTTCCGGGTCCCAGCCAGAGACTGAAGGTCAGAAATGGCATCATGTCATTTTCCACTGGATATATCCGGAATAAAAATACCCCCACCCACAAAAAAAACAACATAATACAGACATTTTACGTAGATAAAGCCTTTCGTAAGATGTGACCTCTACTAGTGAATACATCTTCTTCTTCTTCTTCTTCTTCTTCTATTATTATTATTATTATTATTATTATTATTATTATTATTAATGTTATTATTTTTTGTATTTATTGTTATTTCCTTTATCCTCGGGTCAGTTGAATTTATTTGCTACTGTTTTAAATGTTTTACAGTCTTTAATAAAATCCGATATAAGAATAATCCTTAATCTATAATCCGATCTGTTCCAATGTGACCAGAAACAGACGGTCGTAGAAGTGGCGGTAAACAGCATCAGAAATAAGAAGCCATTGCAATTAAATAATAAAGTAGTCCGTACCTAACGAAGGAAATACTTTTAGCAAGGAAAAAACACAAGTTGGGCTCGATGTAACTGGCTTTTATTTAGCGATTACTTATTTATTTTGTGTCCGAACCGACACTTGCATGGATCTTTGATATATTTATATAGAGCCAATATTCTTTGGAACGATGCCATTAGTTTTTTCCTCCCCTTGGGTATCAACTTTGTGAGCCAAATGCTAAGAAATGGACAATCTGCTCAGAAGGAGAACTGAAACAAAAAAAAAACAAAACAAAAAATGAATGAATGGCAAGTATACACAAAGGGCTAGGAAACAGGCAGAAGAAAACAGTTCTTAAGATCTATGTCACTGATTATGTTTGGCTAAGTGCCTAATGTTCTAAGTACTTCTAAAGTCTGAAGGCTGATGCCCATCAAATATGTTCCATGCCAAATCTAGGTCCACGCTCTCATTAACGAAGGAAACGAAAGAGAAATGTTAATCATATTATACAATGATATATTTTATACCTGCTTTTATACCTGCTACAATTTTTATACGTATTCTTTTATACCAACTTTTATACGTACTTATGGTTGTTAACAATTAAACGATTATTTTAAACTTGATCTTTGTTCTAAATCAATTTTATACCAACTGAAACTATATATGACGTTAGAACTAATATCCGTGATCATTTTTGGCATGATCGCTTTCAGGGTACTTTTAATTACCTAAAAATATTCATATTAATTGTTCTGATCTTTTCACCTGTATCCGTCAATTTGACTAATTTCAACGCAGTACTAGATTGGCTGGTAGATCCCGTCAATTAATAGACCAATTATCGATTTTCACCTCTATCGCCTTAATCTCTTGATTTTACTCCATCTGACTATCATCTTTCATCATTTCAAGACTTCTTAGACGGAAAAATATTTATAATGATGAAGACTTCAAAAAGTGATATCCATGTTTTTTTTTCATCGCATCCTGAATGATTTTACACTCTAATGATAAAAAATTATCAAACAGATTGGATTATGTTATCGATAATGATTCCTTATTAAACATATCAATTAAGACCAAAGAAGCGTCGTTTTTTTTTCCTACTTCAATTAAGAAAGGAATTTATTTTCAACCTAATATAATATTATTCACGTTTTTTAGACGAGCCATTGTGAATTATTTTGAAATTTTTTATTAATCTTTTCAATTGTAAATTCAGTAAGGTGGAGTACTGGTTAGCTGCTCGGATTGATGAATCAGAGAGACGAGTTCGATTTCCAGTTGGATCCATTATATTCATTTACGTGCTAATAACCTTGAGAAAGGTACGAATCCTCTTCTTCTCTTCTATGGCAGGACAGACCGGGTTCTACAGACTTGGATGGCAACAGGTATATCGCAGAAAGAAATGGCAACTTACTATCGAAAGATACATGATCGCCTAAGCGTTTATCACCCATGACGGATAACTGGCTGAGCATATTATGCACAAGGAATCTATAAAGTCTCTTTATATTAACTACAATCTCCGTAACGTAGGGACTTGAAGGACGTCTAGGGGATCTCAAGCTAAAACGTTACCGATAACAGAAACATAATAAAAAAAGCGTTAATTTTGCTTCAGATGGTAAACTCTGTCCGTAAATGTATATCGGCAAAACATAATGACGTTTCAGAAATGGACGATGTGCTCAGTCCATTTGCGAATGGAATGTACAAATCAAAACGGATGCAGGAAATTATAAAGTAATTTGCAAAAATATACCATGAAATATGTAGATGAAATATCAAGGAATTAAAAAAAATATTTCCTCTTCTTTATATGCCGCACCTCAACAGGGCATGGGCGAACATGACTCTCCACAACTTCCTGCACCTTGATAATTCTCTTTCCATTATTGACGGGGGTTTCCTTCCTAAACTTTTACTTGAAGTATTGTGGAACGTCAAAATCTTCATTATTTTCTCTCCGAGTTAAATGTTATCTCTATCTTTATGGATCTTCTTGATATTAATCCAGGATGTGTGTGTGTGTGTGTGTGTGTGTGTGTATGTGTGTATTTTCGACGGATTTGCACTAAAATTTACATGCACATGCTCCAAGTTAGAGGGAAGGCCAACACTGACTTTGCATTTCCCAACTCCCATCGATAGTGGAAATAATCTATTTTTTCATGCTTCTACGGCACTTTTCATGTAGGTTTCGGCCATTTTCTACTGGCCAGAGTGAAAACATATATCTGGCTGCCACGAATAGGCAGGAAGATTCTATTGGCCAGCGTGAGAGCCAACAGCTGATTGACACGAATTTTAACTAGCATGCTAGCATGCAAAAAAAATCGATAGCTGCATTCGTCACAAATCGCACTTTACTCCAATTGGCTCATTCGCTTGCTTAAACTCAATGTTGATTCTGATTCCACAGAACTGCGTTGGATGTGAAAAAGTATTTGTTGTTAACATTCTTTTTTCATTCTGTTTTTCCAGTTACGAGTCCTTTTTTTAAAGCTGATCGTTTTGTGTTCATTTTGTTTAGTTCTTTTTTCGTAACAGATTTAATGTTTAGTATAGAGGTTAGAAAATCTTCGCAGTGTGAGATAGGCAAGAAGTAAGGCATGTAGCAACATCAGCATGGAAAAGGGCACTCCTTTAAAGGCAACGAAGGGTAAAAATATTTTAAGTTAAGTGATAGTGATTACTGTATGAGTCGTACGATTTTTTCAATCAAGCCCGGGCAATTAATTATGCGGAACATTCGTTTCTATGTGATTACGTAAACCCAACCCACAAGGTTCGACGAAGGATGGCTCTCGTTAAGATTCACAAGCTTCACTCGCTAATCGCCATTTAAACCACTGATCTTAGAAGGGCTGTAAACACCTGACAGTTTTAACGATGTCTGAACGTGTTTGGCGCCATATATGACGTCCATCTTATTTTGACCTGACTATTTAAGAACATGATTTGAATCATATCCTTGGTAATTATTGGAAATCTTTTTATATTACTTAAATGTCTTTCAATAATTGATCGACGTTTTATTTAATATTACTTTCTCTGTTTCTGTCAAATTAAAATGTCTTTTATTGATATTTAAATGCTTATTCTGTGAGTCTGTACACAGTATGCCAGTAGTTTTCCGAGTCATATATAGTTAGCGGCTAAGGCATATCTTCAACACAACAAAACAGACAGCCGAAGCAAGAAAAGAAAATATTTAATAGTAAAAAAGCAATTTATTGAAGCTTATCAATCTGGGAAAATCTATAAGAGAATTTACAGGTCGTTTATATACTCTGTTCCGCTTTCTTGTTTTTTTCTTTTTATGTGCCATGTCCTTCAAGACGTAGGCGATCAGGGCTCTACACCTTCTTTATATCCCTTGCAGCTCTCAACGTGTTCGTTCCTTCTGCTTCCTCCCCCAGACCACGTTGTTATTCATCATGACGGTCGTCTTCGAGTATAGAATCCAGAGGTTAGCAGTGAATATTTCGAAGACAGTAGGAAAGCGTTGTTCACGTTAGCAGTGGATATTTTGGTAAAAGTAGCAGAGCATAGTTCGTCCTTCTGGTTCTCTTCGCCTAACAAGCTGGACTGGGCATTCGGGTAGAGTAGACAAAATGGCTGCCTTTATACACGACGGATTGAATGTTCTACGTCTTCTGATGGTTAACCTTCTATTGGTGGACTATAAAGGAGAGTCAAAGCATTTTGACTAGCTTACTAGTACATGACGCATATACAGTGTGCGGTAAAAGTTGTTGTTCATAATGACGGTCGTCTTGAGTAGAGAATCCAGAGGTTAGCAGTGAATATATTGAAGAGAGTAGGAAAGCGTTGTTCACGTTAGCAGTGGATATTTTGGTAAAAGATAGCAGAGCATAGTTCGTCCTTCTGTTTCTCTTCGCCTGACAAGCTGGACTGGACATTCGGGTAGAGTGAGCCAAAATGGCCGCCTTTATACACGACGGATTGAATGTTCTACGTTTTCTGATTGGTTAACCTTCATTTTGACTGGCTCACTAGTTACACACACATATACACAAAAAACTGTAATACACGTTCTGTCATCCACTTGCTTAATTCCCTTTCCCTCTATTCGACCCGTGGGTATCATATTCCCCAGACCCTTCTTTCTAATTATGTGTCCCAGATACTCCAGCTGCCTCTTCCTGATATTAAGTACAATCCTCCTCCTTGTTTTTATCTACGACCAATTCCTTGCTCACACGCTCGGTCCATGATACCCTCGCTATACTTCTGTAGAAACTTTACCCCTTTCGCCACGAGTCTATTTTTTCATCTTTGAGGAAATCGTCCAACATTCGCTGACGTAAAGAAGGACAGATATCACGTAACAGTTCAGTATTCTTTTATTTGTTACCAAAGATATCTTCCTGTCTCGCAGTACTCTGGCCAACGTTTGGACAATCCCAATGCGTGTACGGATCTCAGTGTCGCACTTACCGTCCTCTGTCAAGACGCTTCCCAGATATTTAAACTTCGCATCTGCGTGATTCTTGTGTCTCCGACCTTCAGATCGCATTTCAGGCTCATCCTCTTACTGACAACCATGCACTGTGTCATATAATTAATGCTTAGTCTCTTCTTTTCACTCTCCGTCGCTATGTTCTGTAGGATATATTGTAATTTCATTTCCCTGTCTGCTATCAATACTGCATCATCTACGTATCTTATGTTGTTAAAATTGTGGCCGGCAATGCTAAATCCCGGTAGGGTTTCTAATTCTCTCAGAAATGGAAGTGAAATTGTACAGTTTCAATGCTTGCAAGAAGGTGAGGACAAATAAGGATTTCACTAACGAGCTACAAGAAAAACATCTATTTCAGAAGAGAAAAATAAATGTATAAAAGGCTCGTCTATCATTGGCTTGAATGCTCCTGGCGACTCAGTCTAAAGATTGCTGAAGTAATGTGATTTGGTCATAATATGGATGTTGATATAGTTGGTATGACGTTTGCGTTGTATCGAAAAAGTCCGGGTTCGAATCTCGGTAGTGGATGCGCAGTACAGATGAGTCCTAAAATAGGACGAAACAGCCGAAAAGTGCTTTCTGCATTCTGTTGAGGATTCTTGTAGATGCGATGTATTACTATAATCCTAAATCCCTAAAAATTCTATTACTTGTATATCCTTGCTTGATTCTGCGATATAGCTGTTCGGAGGAAATGAAAATAGTGGCTCTCAGGGCAAAACCGGCTGGGTTATAAATACTATGATGAATATCATCACGGAATTTGCGAGGAGCGGCGCTCTATCGAGTCTATTCAGTTTCTTCTTCATCAGCAAGGCCCGTGGGTATGACTGTTGGTTTGTATAGAATCAGTCCGGGTTCCAATCTTGGTTGTGGATGTGCACTCATGATGAGCCGCAAAATAGGACGAAGCGGTCGTCCAGCGCTTTATGCATTCTGGTGAGTATCTTTCTAGACTGAATGAATTACTATAATCATTACATATATATACATATATATATATATATATATATATATATATATATATATATATATATATATATATATATATAAAATAAAAATATAATAAAAAATAACCTTAACTGTTTCCTGAACATTGAGTTCTAGCTGGATGCTATCTTGGAATTTTAAAAAAAAAAATATATATATATATATATGTATGTGTATGTATGTATGTATATATATTTATATAGTTTAGATATATGATTGAATATGTATGTGTATATTAACCACTAATGTTATGTATTTGTATATATATATATATATATATATATATATATATATATATATATATATATAAGGGAGTAAGCTCAAAGCCATATTAAAAGGAAGCGTTTTAATAATATTAAATAACTTCCAGGGGAAGAGTGGCTTACCAGAGATAAAAGTTTCCACCTTTTAATATAATCGGATATATATGGATATATATATATATATATACGTCTACTTGACGTTTTCATAGTTAACAAATTAAAAGAATAGTGGTTTCAGCACAAATATAGTGTAATATATATATATATATATATGTGTGTGTGTGTGTGTGCGTGTGTGTATGCGTGTATGTGTGTGATAAAATGTAGATTTGATGTATGCAATATTAATGCTTAAATATATTCAATATGAGTGATAGATCGTATGTAAATATACCAGCATTGAATTAACGCCGAGTGTCAATAGTCAGTTCCATGCACAAAGACAAACAAGTCACCGTTGAATTTGCTAGATACGACCGTAAGATATATGCTAACATTATCCTTTCTCACACAACTCATTTTTGAAACCCACTTCCGGCTCCATACTTTCCAGCCAATTTTGATCTTCAAAAATTTAAATGCAATGCCAAACGTTATCTACTGTATCAGTTACATTTCTATTCTTCTCCTTTCTTTATATTTAGTTTTTTTTTTTTTCATTTTACTCGTACACCAGTTACCCCTAATGTCTTAGTGGATTTACTGCCTTGCATGGGGTAAAATGATTAACACACACACGCACACACACACACATAGACACACACACACACACATATATATATATATATACACACACACACACACACACACACACATATATATATATATATATATATATATATATTAATGCATTTTTTATTGGAACAGTCGACAAGTATCATTTGATTAATCCTTTTTTGAGATTTCCAGCAATCTAAGATTATTTTTCTGTTTTTCACGGGTTAAATTATATAGGAATTTTTCATCTTTATAATTGTTCCGAGAACTTTCGACTAATTCTCTAGTCATTGTCAGGAATGTGTAGTTGGATGGAAAAATTCTTCATGTGGCTGCTACGTAGTACCGTCAGATTGAGGGAAAAACTGAATAAAAGAATAATTGTAATCTTTCTCGTCGGCTAAAGTTGCCTGTTTTCAACGAATTAAACGCTCTGATTCAACAGTGTGCTCTCTGGATTTCATCCTCCTTAGGATTATCCATACGGATTACCAAGATTTTCATTACTTAACAGACATATATATATATATATATATATATATATATATATATATATATATATATATATATATATATATATATATATATATCATTGTAATATATCAAATATAATATTAATATATATATATATATATTTATATATATAAATATTTATAAATATATATATATATATATATATATATATTTAATATAATATATAGAATATAATATTCATATATATATATATATATATATATATATATATATATATATATATATATATATATATATATTAGATTCGTGTTACATAAGTCATTACTCTCCTAAATTCTGGCGAGATATACAGTTGTCCTCTTCTGCCCTCTTATATAAATACCCTTAATATTATATTACTTTCTAAATCTCCCATATTCTCAACCCCAATATATTTTCAAAAGGAAAAATAAATAATTTGCAGTCACCGAGTGCGAGGCATAGAACAAAGCAACAACTGCAGGGCATTTGATTAAAGAAATGCTATGCCTAACAGAGCCGCCCGTAATACAAAGAAAACCCGCCAAAACTATGTGCACACTCGTTGAAAGAAGCCGTAAATATATATCTGATCCTCATAACACGACTCCATTCGGCATATCTCTCCACCAAGCCTCGGGCATATGCTACCTCGCGGATACATTGCATAATTGAGCTAGACACCCGTAATATTGATCTATTGCTGAAGTCTTTAGCATCTCCATTCATATGCTTAAATGTTGCAGGCTGATCTCTTAACGTCTGAGGCTGTACACGCGTAGAGCGTAGCATAGGAAGAGATTAAACAAACGGAGGATTTCGCTTTCAAGTCGTGGCAATTCTAACGAGGTTTAAAGATGAATTAAGGCGTGGAAAGTCGTATTTTGCTTGCCGGGGTCGTTTCGTTCGTTTTCACAGAAATACATTTAAAAAAAGGTATTATAGCATCTCTTCTCTCAATAGATAGAGGTTGAAGGTTGCTAAGTCTGGTCTTTGGTCAAGACAGGAGAATCTGAATTCTAAACTGTTTGCGTGAGAAACTATCAACACTACATAGTAAAAAAAATTCGATGCAACAAAAGATCATTGCAACATAACCCAAAGTGGTTATGCTGTGGTCATACCATCCAACCGAGATGCGTACAGGTTTAATATACATATATGCATGCATAAATAGATAAATATTTAATTTAAACTTCATTTTAGAACGACACCTTTCTGAGTAGACATTACAATTTTTCCGGGCATTCTCTGTACATTTTTATTATATTTATAATTACTTAGATTTAAAAAAATAAAAAAAATTAAAAATCCGATTACAATTATATTTTTGTATGGCTACCTAGGTATATAAATTGTGCGTGTAGATGTTTATAGATGTATATATTATATATTTATTTGATCTATTTTATATTTATTTTATTATTTGCCCTTAATTTTATCTATCTCTATATTTCCCCTTCTCTCTCTCTATCTATCTATCTATCTATCTATCTATCTATCTATCTATCTATCTATCCATCTGTCTATCTCTCTCTCTCTCTCTCTCTCTCTCTCTATATATATATATATATATATATATATATATATATATATATATATAATGATTTTTGTTTAAAAAAAAGAGTCCTCAGGTTGTTATCTACGTAAGAGTCCTCATGTTGTTATTAACCTGACTGTCCTGTCTTTTTTTCTATATATTTGCATACCCCACCACAAACATATATATATATGTATATATATTAGCTCCTGAATTAAATTTAATTCCAGTTGAGCACTCTCGGGCTGAGGTATGGGTTTGTAAACAGTGACTATTATAGCTATATAGCGAGACTCTTCGCAAGCCGAATTGAGTCACTGTCGGTCACTGGGCGTTTCCAAAAATAAATACGCTAAAAATCCACCTTGCACCGACAGCTTAGTGGTAGAATATCCGCCTGATACCAATTCAGTCGGGTTTCGATCCTAGCTAGAGGAAACCGGATGTCTAGCTGCACTGATGAGTTGTGATACAGCGAAACAGTCTGTCTGTGGATGACATTATATGTATGTATATATATACACACACACATCCATGAAGTTAAGAGCAGTCGATCTTAACGTGATTTCAATAAAAGCAAAATAAATAGAATAACTTGATTTTTTTTTCCTCGGTAACTTTATAATTTTAAACTTAGTCCTAAGGAAGACTGAAAAAAGTCTTTGAGTTATCCAACTAGAAAGAGAACAGGTTAAAATCATTTTGTGTTAGCCGCACCCTCTTCTCAACTGAGCAATGGTGAGAGTAAAAACATCATTGAGGCCTTCAGTAATGGTACGAACATTCATAATTTGGCTTTCATGAAATTCCATTCAAAAACCATATAACGATGAATAAGTTTAAAAATAAGAGAACGGTAGAGAGGAAAACTGGGCCAAGAGGACATAGTCTACCTAAGTAGATTGTTAAAACGTTTGACAGAACAGGTCTTGAAGAGATAGCAAATAGAAAAAAAAAACTTAATAAGTGTTAAAAATATAAGAACTTGTGGAGAGCCATGATCCCCAAAGTTCTGAAGAGACACGGCACACCGAAGTGGAAGCATAGCTAAACTATAATATATCAACATTTGCTTTGAGTTATCATATAATTATCTGGCTAACAATATTGTTTAGAAAGCCTAGCTAATGCTATAAACAAAGCAATACAATTATTTTCCACATAATGCAATCTACGTGATATATGCTAAATTAATTTGGAAGAAGTCCTCAAATGCACCCGAAACGATATTTTTTCTTAAGAAAAAATAACCTTAGAATAAGAATAAAATATATGGTATATCGAATAATACTCATTGCTACAGTAATTGTCGGCGAAACAGAATTGATTTGACTTCCCTGATAATTATTCTGGTTTATACTGGAGTCAGAAGATAAACATTAGTCCAGTTTATACTTAAGGCAAAAGAAATCTATATCGGGCTCATACTTGAGGCAGAACTTCATCGGTGGTGGAGAACCAGTGTTTTTTTTTATTATTATTATTCAGAAATGAAGTCCTGAACACAGATTTAATCTTGAGTTACCAATATGAGGTTAACATTGAAGCGAGTCAGACGTGTCCTGGAAATGTTACTGTTAGAATTCTTGGGACACTTCTTGTAGACAGATTCCTCTTCCACAAGATCTCTGTTAAATCAGTTTGGACTGAGCTATAACGAATGCCTATAGACTTAGGTATCTGCTGAACAGTAAGACATATTATCCGAAAACCATACCGAGAATACATCAACTTGTTCATCAGTAGTTGAGGCTTTTGCAGGACCTGAAGTTCATCTTCTGTACTGATCCTGTGCTGCTTGAATTCTGTAGTACCTTACTTCACTGTTGCATAGGAAGTGTGGGGGTCCTAATCAAGTGTCCGTATCATGTGATCACGGATTGTTTTGTGTATCATACCTTTCTTTTGCAGATAATTTATGACTGCTCGGGCCTTTTGTGTAGTTTTTGATTTGTCGGACAGATCTAGCCCTTGTGTGGGTTCAGCTGCACAGAAAATAAGACACAAATCTGAATCTGTTTTTCTAGTTTTATAAGAAGTGATAGCGCCAAGAAAAAAATGTTCAGCTATGGCAATTCTTTCTAGGTCATGTTTAGAACTTTTTGAACGACTCTATTATTAATTCTGTTTATAGTTGAGTCAGTTGTTAAATATTGATCCGGTTTATACTTGAGTCATTTTTTTTTTAAATATTCTAGTTAATACTTGAGTCAGTATTTAACCATTGATCCAGTTTTTATTTGCACTACAAAGTGTAAGTTGACCTTGCTTATACTCGAATCAACAGTGAACACTGATCCGGTTTATAATTGAGTGAACTTTTTTAAATATTATAATTAATAACTGAGTCAGTATTTAAACATTGATCCAGTTTTTTTTTTTTTTTTTTTTTTTTTTTTTTGCATTTGAAAGTCTAAGTTGACCTGGTTTATACCAGAATCAAAAGTAAACATTGATCCGGTTTAAAAATGAGTCATTTTTAAAAAATATTCTAGTTAATACCTGAATCAGTATTTAACCACTGATCTAGTTTTTATTTGTATTAGAAAGTGTAAGTTGGCATCAAAAGTAAACATTGATCCGGTATTTAATTGACTCATTTTTTTAATATTGCAGTTAATACCTTTTTAATATTCTAGGTAATACCTTTTTAATATTCTAGGTAATACCTTTTAAATATTCTAGTTAATACCTGAGTCAGTATTCTAGTTTCTGTTTGCATTACCAAGTGTAAGTTGACATGGCTTATACTCGAATCAAATGTAAACATTGATCCAGTTTAGACTTGAGTCGAGAAAATCCACTTCGAAGGTCATTTCGTTTGGTTTCTTCTCACGATTAATTATGTGCAAGAAATTGCTTCATTGTAAGGCAAACTAATTTATATTTACTGCGATTCCTAGAGCAGACAATAAATTTAGGTTACACATTGTTTACTGAATTCACTTGAGCCAATTGACCTTATTCCAAAATTCGATAACAATAGCCATAAGGGAGACGTTTTCTTTAATCTTTCGCCATTAGGCGTAATACCGAAGATATTTCTTTGAACTTTTTGCTTCTTTCTTAATTTCAAAGAATTTGTTTTAGACTTCTCTGTCCGGTTTTATTTGATCATTCCAGTTCATTCTGTTTATCGTAGGTTTGACGATAAACTGCATCGATTTTATCGGAAACTGATGCTAATGCTGGGTTGAACATTTCATCTAATTCACCTTCGTCTCGCCCTTCATCGAATCCAGTTATCCATTTTTAAATTACTAAAATGGGCTGGGAATTATCTCCATAGACTGTCCTCTAAGAAAACCTGATGTCCACAGTCGTCCAACCAATTGTTATAAAATAATTTATTTTAGCTCTTCTTTCAATTTTAAAACCTGCTCCTGCTGTTGTAAAGAGAGTTGTTTTTAATCTGACGTAATGTTCAATTTTGTTTGGTTTGCTTAAAGTCATATCAACTCCTTATGAGTCATTTAATGCCAAAATTCAACTTTCTTGTGAACTTTGGAATTCTTTTTTTTAAAAAAATGTATTGCTGGAAAATATTTTTACTATGAAAATGTATTATCAGTTGTTTTACGAGTTTCTTCTATCGCACTTCTCCCATCGGATCTCTCTTCCAGCATGTTGCTTTCCATTCAATGTTGATCTTCAGAAATTTAAAATCAATGTCTTCTTAATTTTTGTTCGTGTATTTTTCTCTCACCTTAATAGTATATTTTTGTGATATTCTCTATGAGTTTTATTACCTTGCTTGGTTGATTTGATTTTTGAAATTAAGTAATTCTCCGATCAACTGTCAGTTTAAGGTACAAAATCAAAACTAACATCACAAGATATCTTAACAGAATATCCAAGAATATTATTGCTTTCACTAAATTTACCTTAGTCTATGAATTGGTCCGATTTGCTATCAGTGTAATCAGACCTAGAACGAATTATTTTCCCACAGGAAATGGTTTTTATTCTATTAGGTTGGTGCAAAATTAATGACGTAATAATGTCGTTTTTGATGTATTTTTAACGGCAAAAAACGACATTATTACGTCATTATTTTTGCACCAACCTAATAAAGCAACTCGTTAGAAATTATTGTTTTTAAATTAGTCGTTATAAATTAAAATAAAACAAATGCTAACCACTTAACATCTGCATCACCCGTGTTGCTGTTGTTGTTCTAATTCTTCGATGTGGGGTGTGTTTTCAAGGCTCTCCCTAACTTCTCGGCCTTGTTAGGTCTTAATCAAGTTTCTCTTTTTGCTATCTATTCTAATTCATGTTCAGCTAATCATTTACACAAACTCGTTAGGTAGGTTATGCACTTTTTTCCTCTAACATTCTGGCATTTAATATCTCCTAGAGTATCAATTTTTTAAAACCCTAATTCCTCATTTGGTGCCTTAGAATTTATCTTTCTGGTGTTACATAAAAGTGTCCTGTTTCTTTAGATTTTTGTCTAAAACTTCGTCGTTTTCGCGTTGTCATTGAATTCTCAGCATTCTTCGGTGGAAGACGATTTTTGTTGCTTCAACTCTATTCTTCTGTGAAGGAATTGTCCATACTCAATGTCATATTGGAAAATCGATATTGCATAAGAACTTTCTCCCTTTCTTACTAAATGTTCCTGTTTCTTAATACTTTTTTTGATATCTGTAAGGCATCTTTTCGCTCCGCACATTGCTTGATTTCCCTCCCGAATGTACTGTACTCTGTTAAAACTCTTGAAAAAAAATTTCTCTTTAATAAATCAACGATATTTTATTGGATTGGTGCATAATTATCAGGCGTTTTTGTAGGCGAGTTATTTGTAAACCCGAGAATACTAACCATCAATTAAAGTTACACCACTACTAACTATGAGTATATCAAACCCGATTTTGAAAATATTAAAAAATAAATAAATAAATATAAATATTTATTTGAAATATTTTACATGCAGGCACTCCAAACTTTGTATTTTCAGTTAACATTAATAGGCGCTGAAAAACATTATTTAGGTCAGAAAATCAGGTGCTAAAAATTGTAATTAAGAAGAAGAAAATTTGAGCTGGGTACTATATACCTATTGTTAGTGTTCTCGTGTTAATAAAAAAAATTGCTATTTTGCTTACTTTATTTCAAATAAAAATATTATTTTATCTTCAGATTATAAAAACGCCTGTCGATAATACGCTCCGGAATAATCGTTATCATTGAATTTGTGTTTCTTTTTTCGTAAATATTGTTTAAAAACGCCTGATATTTATTCACCGACCCAACAGATGCACTTTTAAAATGTATAGTATCACCACTGAATTTCGTTATTTCTACCTGCACAAATTGCGAGCTGACATGGTTTTTGTAAACCTATGCACCGCCATAATGGAGCAGTCTACCTGGGATGCGTGCTGCCATCGAGACAAGATCTCTGGATAGATTTGTAAGAATGGCGAAAGAGTTTTTATCTGCCGATTTGGCCTGGCATTCTATACTAGCACAATCATTGACGGCTTCTTAACGTCTCGTGTATTAAGTATAATATGTAATGTGATGTGCCCATTTGTATCGTAGGGTTAGAGAAGTCGACAATTTCGCTTTCGTGAAAATAAGTCATGTGAGTCAAATGACGGCCGCTCAGTGAAGAAAAAAGGTGGAGACGGAGAATACGAAAAAAAAAAGGCGAAGACGAAGAAGTAAAAAGGCGAAGACGAAGAAGAAGAAACGAGAATATAAAGAAGAAAAAGGTGAAAAAAAGGTGAAGATAAAGAAAAAGAAAAAAAAAGACAAAGAAGGAAAAGAATAAAAATAAGAAAAAAGAAGGTGAAAAAGAAGGTAAAGACGAAAAAGGAAGCAAAATGAAAGTAAGGACAAAAAAGAAGAAAGAAGCTAATCAGAAATAATTGGAACACTGGCATGCTCCATAAAAACTACAGTCCAGAACATGAACAAGATTTCTGGTAGCCCCTGTTGACAAAAAGTTTTTTTAAATAATTACACAGTGACTATAGCGGCAGTCGATTTCAGTTCATTTTACAGCAGCTCAACGAAAGGTTTGCTTTCATTAACCCGGATCGACCGTGGCCCGGACAGAGACAATATCTGCCACGTCAGCAGATTACAAATCCTTGGTACTGTTTCCCTTTGAGAATTCATATTTCCGAGATATAGAATGAAACTCCAGCTTGCAGTCCCCATTTTGGGAAAACACAAGACTCGCTGGTTCCCGTCCATGAAATATGACTTCAACTGTGAATTAGATCAATCCGGCCTGTTTGAATCTACAGTCTTAAACATGACTACTCCAGATATATGAGTATCTTCATGGTATATGTAAGACCCTTCCTTTTTCATGTTTCTCCTTAAACTCTGCTTTGCAGTTTTCCGCGTAGGTCATGTGCATATATCGCTATATAGTTTTGCGTATTTTTTTTTATAATCATTTCACTCCAACAAGGCGAAAGTGCCACTTGTACGCAGGCGGTTACTGAAAGTGAAAGAGAGATAACAGACTGTGTACAGGGGATTGAGAAAAGGTTAAAAGATGAATTGAATTCAAGTCAAACGAAGATCGCGGTTGACGTTGCATTTAAATTTTTGAAGGTTGTACCTATTAAGGAAGCATGTATGCGGAAGGGAGTTCCACTGTCGAGAAGAGCGAGAAAAGAAACTGTTCGAGTAGAGAAAGGGGTGGTTACATTTAACTATTTCAGCAGACGAAGAGTGGGTAGATTCAAACTCTTAAATTTATGTAGTCGTAGTGAGATGTTCTTCAGAAATCTAGCATCAGCCATGCTGATGGCGGTCAAGGAAATTTCTCTATCGTGGTTAAATATGAGCAGTTTTGTTTTGGAGACATAGACATTTACAAGTCATTTCTTGCCCCACAGATTTGAAGTTCTTTTCAAGAACAGCAGGCAGGTTAACTTTCTCAGTTCTGACTGATTTACTATTGAGACAGGAATAAATGGTAGTGTCAACTGAATTAATGCATACTTGGGAACTGATAATACCAGGAAGTCCATTGATGAAGATCGGAAACAGAAGATGACCAAATATAGACCCTTGGGAAAGCCCCGGGTTCGTGTGAAATGATCTTGGGGCAAGCCCGTTCAGGACGACTTTCAATTCACGATTTGATAATAATGACTGGATTTGATCAATCAATCATCCAGTGATACCGTAGCCCTGGAGCTTACATTGAATAACTGCATGTCAAACACTGTCAAATGCCTTTGAGATATCTAGATCCATAGCAAGAGTTTCGTTGTGATTATCAAGAGCTTGGTATAGATATCCAGTGAATAGTACAACAGCGGTGGACCTGGAAAAAACGGAATCCATATTGTTTGGAAGAGAGTAGCTCGTGTGAGCCATGATGCTTAACGAGTTCAGCATTGATTAAAGTCTCGAATACTCTGCCGAAAAGCGGTAGGAGACTAAAAACCGATAGTTCGAGGGGTGAGAAGGTTATCCAGAGTTCTTAAAAATAGGGACGGGAGAGTATGACTTCCTACAAGCCGGAACGCAGAAAGCAACGAGGCAATAATTGTAGTATTTGGGGTCAGTTTGGGAGCACGTTTATTTAAGACGATGACTGGTATCCCGTCACCCCAACTTGTCCTATGGGAATTTAATTTATAAATTATGTCTGAGACCAGTGACGGGGTAATGTGCATATCATTCAATACAGCCTAAGTTCTAGGGGGAAATCAGATGTGCGCCAAAGCATTCGACATTATATGCTGTAGACGCCAGGAGTTTGAATTGGTTGAATAGCGGAGGAATTGAGGATTCGCTGTTGTTCAGCACAATATTGGAGAAATGCCAATAATCTCTGGAACGGACCTTAACGAGATGCTATAGGTTGTTTCGTTATATCAGCTTCATTGAGGACCAGATTGCACTCGTTGCGAGCAGAGACAAGGAGATATATGTTACAATCAGACGCATCGCTCTTGTATAGCCGGAAGAAGTGATTCCTGTGGGCTATAGCGGCTGAGGTATGCAGTTGAGAACCAAGGAGATGAACGGGGTTTAACTTGGTATTTCCCTGCTGGAAAGAAACTATGGATGCTAGCTTTTACACAGAAAGCGATCTCAGACGCGTATTTTTTAACAGCGTGATTAAAAACTTCTTTCTATAGGACGTCACGAAGAAAAACATGGAACGATTTTTTTGGCCGAACATACGGGCTCGGAAACCCCACATTAAATTTGGTCTTGGGCTCCATGCGACTGCATGGTGCAGTTGGTATATACTCTAACTGGAATCTTTTGAGCTGTACTGTCGAAGTCTTTGTCTTGGGACAGAGAGAAACCCAGACGTGGCTATGCCGAAAGGCAGTGCCTCGTCCGAAGAGGTAGACAGATCCGATCCCGTTTATCCGGGGTCCACGGGTTTTTTTTTTTTGGGCCGAGCCAACGGGATCGGGAACCCCACATTAAATTCGGCTTTGTGCTTACATGTGATTGCGTGGGGAAGTTGCTAGATAGTCTAGCTGGGATCTGTTACTCAGATCTTGGCTGTTGTCGAACTCTCTTCGGGCAAAGTGGAACCTGGAGGAGGCTATGCCGAAGTCTCGTCCGGGGAAGTGGACAGACCCAAAACCGTTTACACGGGGTTATGGGGAAATTTTGGATGAGCCTACGGGCTGGGATTGCTCCACATTAAATTCGGCCTTGTGCTACACCCTACCTCGTGGTGAGGCTGGTAAATATTGTCTAACTGGGATCTGTGGAGTAAGACTCAGACTTACGCGAGATTTACCGACCTTCTAATACTATCAAGCACTACTGAATTGATATGAAACGACCGTGTGCATAACTGTTACCTTTATTCTTATTTGACTGGTTTTTACAATAAACCATTACTTTCTTTATCCGCCGTCTTTTTCAAGTATATATTCCTATTAGCACGGAATATGACAATTTTTTAACTTGATAATTGAAATATAGACTCATTTTACTCGGATACTCTCATATTTTGCTATGCGCATATTTTTGAAGGCGCGGTAAACCGAGAGAAAAAAATCAATCACTCGATAAGCTGAGTTTTGGGCATAAAGCAAAATTACTCACAAGAGAGATCGGCAGTCGAAGCATTTACCGAATATGTACTGGCGTTTAATATCCATATGGGCAGGTTATTTCCTTCCTTTGTACCTTGTCCATTTTTAAATCCCGACATTCTTCACACGCATGAACGCAAATAGGAAGGAAGGACACTTGGAAGCAGGTAATGAATAAAGAAATGGAATATTTTTTTCGCTTTATAATACACAGGCGTGTTTCGAAGAGAAATAGCTTCGCATTCTAGTTGCATTTCAGAAAAGATTTTATGTCTTAACAAACCAAAACAATGGAACTAAACCAAACGTTACGAGCAAATACTCGGTTTATATACAAATATACGAGGTGTAATTATTTAATTCCAAGAATCACCTTTAAATGTCGTTTAGGAAAGGGTAAGGCAAAGATTTCTTCCTGAACACGTCCGTTCATATTCCAACTCCCACTTTCTTGAGATGCATGCCAGAAGGCATACTGTCCCGAGCAGTAGACGAAGTTGTACGTGTTCATGTTATTCGACTTGAGAAAAAGGAGTGGAATGTATCTAGAGCAGCAGAATAATATAAATTTTTTGCAAAAAAAAAATTAGAAAAAATATCGAGTGAAACATTAGTGCTATTAAATAATTTAAGGATATTAATAATCAAGGGGTACTGAGAGTTGAAATGGAATTTAAAATTTATTGAGGAGAAAGAGAATTCAGCATGACAGAAGTTGGTGGTTGAGGATGTATTTAAATACCATCTATCATACATCATATATTGATGTCAGTCTATTTATATATCTCCGTGAAATGATTTCCTGACCTTGTAGATAAACTAAACAAAGTCGAACATACGTTAGAATTTACCTAGAAAATGAAAACACAATAATTTACATTTCCTAGATATCATGTTACAGGCGTCTTAAGAGTAACCTGAAACTTAGTGTTCATCTCAAATCAACTAATAAGAATCATCACATAAATGTATATTCTAATCATAACAAAATAATATCCGAAATAATTATCGGATTTTTTTAAGAGCACTCAGAATATGCAGCCCTCAATATATACACGAAAATGAGAAATATATTAAAATACATTTTTAAGCACCTGAAATACAATAATTATTTCATATTTAACCCGAAACAAAAGGCTCGTAAAATATTTCAAATGAAATAGTGGATCTGTGTAAAAAAATTAAAAAAAAAAATCAAATAATTCAGTCTACCTGTCAAATCTATCAAAACAACTGAAAAGAATGTATCTAAATTCAAGATGAAATTTGTTAAAACTACTTCTAGAACAATACAAGTCTTAATCCAAAGTAAAATCATAATAAGCTAAAAACTGAAGAAGGACTTTACTCTATTAACTATAATAATCGTCACAATGAATATATAAGAGAAACCTCAAGGAATTTAAATAAATTATTTTATGAACACAAAAGGGATATTTTGTAAAAGAATACACTCATGATCATTCTAATGAGTCTGGCCATAATTTTGATATCAAATATTCTATTTTAATTAAAACAGAAAGACAAAAATATATAGAAAATGCTGAAATTGCTAGATCATTCACAGTAAATTTCGCCTACATTCACTTCACCTCTCTTTACAGATATTTTATTATAAAAATGTGGAATATTTTAATAACAAAAGTGATGAAAACGTAAAGAAAAGCAAACTTAATGAAATCAGACAGATTATATACACAAAAACATATTTAAAATAAATATATAAATTTAATATCATTCTATATTTCTGAGATGAGGAATTATGTACACTATTTACATTATTCGGACTATTGTCCTCATTTTTGTCGCCATATTCATTACAACGTTTCGGCCGTTGTACGCTCCGGACTTATTCAGGTGGTTGGAATGTTGAACTGAAACCTTTATTTCGCTCACTGTGTTGGACTGTTCTAGTTCCACGTGCCATTTTTAATGGATGTCAGTTATCTCCTGTTAATTTCCCTCTCCAGGTTATTCACTGCCTTAACCGGGTATTGAAACAGTCTTTGGGTCCTGTCACTGGATCTAACTATCATCCTCAAGGACACATGGCACAGTGGATAAAGGCGTTGATTAGCATAACTTACATAGACAAAGCCCGTTGTAAGGTGTTGGACTGTACTTGTGAGAACAATTTTTTGTATTTCTTTAAGGCATGGGCTTCCAAGACTCCCTTGAATTAGTCTACTGGAATCTTTTCCAACCAATCCGAGGGCCCCAACTACAACAGGGATTTTTGATGTTCCCATGTGCCACATTTTTGAGATTTCGATTTCTAAGCCTTTGTATTTTGATAGCTTTTTGAACATCTTCAAAGATACATTGCAGTCTGCAGGTACTGACATATCAAAAAGGAGGCACTTTTTTGTGCGAGGTCTAATAACAATGACTATCATTATTATTATTATTATTATTATTATTATTTCTAATATTAATACTATTTATTAACAAAATAAATTAGAATAAATGTAATAAAATAAAATGATGAAAATCAAATTATTAAAAATGATTTTAATGAATTAAATTAATTCTAGTATTAAATAAAATCTAGAATCATTATTATAATATCAGTAATATTGTAATAATACTTACTATAAACCTACTTTTGCACCAACTGTATATATCTGTGCTGTGCATGTGTTTGTATTTATGTCATTGTATATTGTAAATTCTTGATTTGTGGCCTTTGGAGTAAAGAAGAAAAAAAGAATTTACATGAATTTGCGTAAAGAACATTAAAAGTATAGAAAAATGGTTGTTCTCTGTGCCATCCTCGAATCAACCTGGCCACAAGTCGTGACTATCGCAGAATAACCTATTTACAAGCAAGAAAAAAAAAACAGACCCTAGATATCCAGACTGGCCGCAGAGTCTCCTTTTTTTAAAAAACCTCTCTCCTCGCCCAGCATAAAAGAAAATAAAAAAAAAAAACCTCAAAATATATTTCTTTTTCCACGGTCGTGTCAGGAACTAGGTTCAATGTATACGAGTAATTGACATCTCTCAACAATAAGCTACTGTAAATATTGAAATTAGTTTCTCTTGACTTCCAGCAAGATTCACTTCATTCTACTAAGTCTTGTGCAAGGACGAGGTATGACAATGGTGTTTTTTAGAATAACGCATTGAATCGTCTTCCGCCCCAAAGTAGAAGAGGCCGCACCTACCACGAAACTCATCATTCACAGCCTGATGCTTTTCTTCTTTGAATAACAACAGCTGGTGGCAAAAACAGCGTCACAACTAATGCTTTTAACCTAGCGTGAGGTCTTTGACATGAGAATCTGTACGCCAATGACTTATCTGTGAATGTTACAGCCAGTGCATTCGGGTCAGTATTCACCTTGTTGGATGATTTCTCTCTAACAAGGTTTTATCAACACACCCTTTAAAATTATTCTATCTTTATTTTATTGAAAAACACATAGGCTTGATTTTTTATCTCATACATCTATTAATATTGCTATATATTTTTTTCATTATTAATATGAGGCAGCAAGACGCCAATTGGGGTACAATTTGTTTTTAATCGTTTTGCCCCAGGCAAGGCGATAATGACACTAGAACGCGGTGGGGGGATTTTACGTGGTGTGAAAGGGAATAAGCAGACTTTAGTGCGAGTGTTGAGGGTGGAGGAAAGGCCAAAATGGAGACAGGGTTCAAGAAAACAGGTGACGATTGACGTTGTATTTAAAATTTTGGAGATTGTAATTATCAGCGAAGCAAGAAGTATAACATGAGTTTCACAGGTGAGCAGTGAAGTATAGTAGAAGCTGCGGGCGTATCTGTCGAAACTGTTAAATGTAGCTGTCTCTTCTACTCCAATAGCTTGATGCCTCGCACCTCTCGCCTGTGGAACTCCCTTCCCTTTTTCTAGTTCCCTGATAGCTATAATCTCCAACAATTAAAATGTAATGCTAATCGACGTCTCCAGATGCCTTGATCTATCCCTTATCCTTCTTTTCATACTTGACTCTCTCTCTCCTGTTTGCTCTCGCTCGAACTCTCTGTAACCCCTTGCGTGCAAGTGGCTTCCCGCCTTGCTTGGGATGTGACGTCACACCGGGGTCGCTGCGCCAAATGTGACGTCTGCCTGGCTGCGTCCGTCGTGCTTGTCCTGGTCACGGCGCCAATTGTGACGTCACCCCGTCTGTCTCCGCGCCGTCGCCATCCTATCCTGTCCTGTGACGACAAACTGGCTTGGTATTGGCCGCGGCACCAAATGTGACGTTCTAACCTTTTGCTGATTCGGATGGGAATCTGGTTAGATTCGATATCAGCCTTTACCACAGTTCTTTGTTAGAAAAAATAACATCGTTCAGTATCTTTTTGTGATAGCTTGTTATCACCTAATTTAATTCTCGCCTTTTCTTTTTCTTTTTTTTCACGCAACCCTAAATAGTGTCACAGGATGAAACTCTTTAAAAAAAAAATTAGTTGCCTTGTTGCCCATCTAGTTGCACGCTTAAATTCATCTATTCAAGACACTAGGGAAAAAACAACATGCGCCGTATGTAGAAAGGTATTGATAAAAAAGTTGTCAGGGAGAATATTTTCCCTACAAGTTTGGACTCGGCCCTCGGACGAAAGTCATAAACATACTCGACATCAAGAGGAGTTTCAGGAGAAGCAGGTCAGTAGCAGCTTTTACTGAAAAGAGATTTTATCATTCACGGCTAAACATTCTTTTTCCTAATTACTATTCTACATTATGTCTCCCTGTACCAAAAGGTAATAAACTTGTTGTTAAACCATTTCTGGTTTTCTACTGTCGTTTTGATAACTCAGTTATAGCAGTCATTGAGGTTGATATGCCGTAAGACAAACCTGCAATACATTATTGGAAAAACATATCAGCAGTATATTTTTGAAAAACATAATCAGCAATAAATGTCGACATTAAAAAATTCTTGTGAGGGAGAATATTTCCCTACAAGTTTGGACTCGGCCGTCGGACGAGAAACATAAAAAATAACCTACATGAAGAGGAGTAGCAGTAGCTATTGCTGAAAATAATCATTCACGACTAAACATTATCTTCCCTAGTATCTATTCTACATTATGCTTCCCTGTACCAAAAGTTAATAATCTTGTTAAACCAATTCCGGTTTTCTACTGTTGTTTGTGATAACTCAGTTACAGCTAGAAAAATGTATAACCTTGCAGGTGGGGCCTGGTTGTATAACTCCAGAAGCTGCTGAATTATGGTATTTTCAACTATCTAGATGTGATTTTTGTTGTGTTGGTTGCCTCATCTTCTCGACACAGAGACAATGTTTTCCTCCATGAAGAGAGATTCCATCCAAGAAGAGACATTCTGAGTTCTTCTGTAGATGTCATGCCCAAATGGTTATGGGCAAAGAACTGAGAAGAAAATCAGCTCGTCTAAATGGCACATTTTTTTTGCAACATATCTTAATTCAACAGTAAAAACATATACGGTAACACCTTTATTACTTCAAAAATGGACACGTCTCATTTGAAATAGAGGCACCATGATTTATTTTTTTTTAATAAGCAGTGTGTTTTATGTCTATCGGTGTGCGCACTCGATAAATCCTAGTAAAGAAAATGTTTTAAGCAGGGTTCAAACATGCGTCCACCATTGTAAGGAAAAAACACGTTTTTGATGCGATGTTCTTTACGCTTGGCCACGCGAAAGGTTTGTTAAAAGGCATATCAACTCATTATGGATCATTTAATGCTAAAATTTAAATTTTGGGGGATCATTATTAATATATTGCTGGTAGTATTTTTTTATTTTTAAAAACGTATTGCTGGTAATTCTTTAGTTTTCAAACATGCTTGTATTTCTAATATGAAAATGTATTTTTATATTTCCATAGTGTTTTGACGTCAGTTTGGGGTGCCAGTTTGGGGTGCCATTTTTGGCCCAGTTCTTGGAACCAAACAGGTGCTACCAGCCTGAGTTAGGGTGGACATAGGGACAGCAGGAATTATGATGTGGTTCCAAGAACGTCAAAACCTCCCATTCAGAGTTCTTGCTGCCGGATGTAGTTTATTCTCAAACCCAGGACGAATTTCAAATTCGAAAATGCCCATTGTAATTATGCGTGAAGTACTGAAAATATCGGATTAAAAATAAATCCATTAATTCTTTAGAAATTGATATGTTAACACATGCAATCCATTAAGTTCAGAAGCCATATTTTAATTTTTTATGTCCTACTTTGTCAAAATGTTCCTCAAAGTATAGTCTAGGAAAATATTAAATAGATTCGTGCTCTCTTTTCGTCCATGTCATACTTCAGATGAGGCACGAAATGACTTCTTTTCGGGGTCTTCATCAAACATCACCCTCTCGCATCTGTATCCCCATCCTCTCTCCATATCCACCCCTGATTGTGGCACCGATGAAGATGCCTATAAGTGTTTGACTAGTCTATTCGCGTGAATTTAATTTAGTCGGACAACTCTGAGCGACGAAGAAGCACATACATTTGGCTAGAATAGCCTCCCTAGAGCCTCAAAGGGGGTTGAGGCAAGCGAGATCTGGCAAACGTGGTTCCATCGGATTGTCTCATGCTTGGTCGGTCAAGGGCCGCCTATGCTACGCCAACGGGACTAGCACTGCCCGATTCTGTCTATTTGGGTGTTGTGATCATGTAGATATTTATCAATTCCACCGTTGATGTCTGGCGGAGTTCCTTCCTTCCTTCCTTCCTTCCTTCCTCTCTTTCTCTCTCTCTCTCTCTCTCACACACACACACTCATTATATATATATATATATATATATATATATATATATATATATATATATATATATACGGGATTTATATCCTCCCCGGAATTATCCATAAGGATTGCCAATTAACTTTCACAAACACACACACACACACGCAAAAGTCGAAATAACATTGACACCCCATTTTAACAGATATATTTACCCAAATTGCACAAACATTTCTTGAAATACTAATGATATATATTTATATAGTTGTCGGCACCAGCTCGCATCTGGTCATCGGGATCGTAATCCTATCACTCTATTGCTGGTCTCTCCACTGATGGAGGTGGACAATATGGCTGTGACTGTGCGGGAATCTCATCATAGTGGACAACACTGAGCGGATTGAGTGTGCAGAGATCAGGCAAACCTGGCTGCATCGGCTTGTCGGGTGCGTGATCTGTCATGGTTGTACTTCGTTACGCCAACCCGACTGGTGTTACCCTCTTCGGCCGGTTTTGCCATTGAGACCGTGTAGATCTTTCATGTTCCGCCATTGGTGTCTTCGGGTGATGGTTACGTTCATTCTGGTCCTTCTATGGGTGGCCCTACAGGAGTTGGAACTCCAAACAGCTTCGCTCTTAGGGTCACTGGGACAAGTAAGCCCTCTTTTATTTAAAAAAAATATAAAGGTTAGCATCATCTTTCCCGACAGTTATTAAGTCTTGAATTGGCGTGACAGGATATTTCCACGCTACACTTTTGAATTCTGGCGCATATTGTGATGGATTCATCTTTCATCACCTGTGAGTGTTCAGCCCCAAAATTGTTTACCTTTATAGCGGTCAAGTAAACGTTGATAGACTTCAGCACTTTGTCCCTTGTCCCTTGTGCTCTTCGGTAAGCTTTCCTGGCACTAATCTCGCTGAGGCTTTAAGGAAGCCAAAGATCATCGTGTGTGATTTGAAAAGCAGAACCAAATACTAACCTGCAGAGAACGTGCTACCTCATCGATGATAACTCGCCGGTTTGCCATTACCATCTCTCCAGATTGCTGAATCTTCCCGTCATTGGAGGATGATGAAGAGCGTAATCCTCCTCATCGTGCATAAGCCCTCGGACCGCTCATATACACATCTACGCAGTAGGACACCATTGCAGTATTGTGCTAAAAGCCTCCGATTAATTCCGTCTCCTGACACACTTTCCAACCAGAGAAATCGGATCACTGCTCTCTGCTCCTCCTTGTTGCACACTAATAGCTGAGCGGCCATGTTTACACTGTAACAACAGTAAGAAATCTGGAACGATCATGCTCAAACTTCGATCACGTGACCACAATAGTACCAACAGTACCAATAGCACCAGATGACAGCTTTATAGACCTAAAGATAAGTTGGGGCGAAGGTGTGGCTTATTTTACACTTACCCTGATAATTAGTCATAAACTTTGAATAAAGATGCACTTTGACGTGGTGTCATGTCTGGCGAGTTTGCCGCATTAGATCAATTACGACTAAGCAGTGATTTCGATCTACACAATTGGACTTATGCCACAAGTAAGCTACACATAGAAAATAATTTCGCGCATTTACTTAGTGTAATGTTGAACAAACTTGGCTCGCTAGATCAGTTATAGTAAGTTCGATCCCTACTGGGTCTCCGACATATTCGGCCTACTACCTCATTAACCCTTCGCTTACGAAATCATAACCCACAAATCTGGGCTTTATAAATAAGCTTATTAACATTTCCGATTTACAAATAAGGTGAATTAGATTTACATATTTAAGTAAAACGCGTGGGTCAGGCAAAATGGAGAAGACCTCATTTCGTATTTATCAAGCAATTTATATGCAGAAATCTCTGCTTTTCTTTATATTCTATTAATAATTATTCGAAAGAATTTGCCACATAAATTCATCCATTGCAAATTGCTACAAGTAGGATCGTCAAATTGTTGTTTGATTTCTCTTAGTCGATGTGTTGTGTATATTCATTTTAGGTTGATAAAATTTTCGATTTTATCAGCTTAACATTGACGAACGCAGCTTGCATTTCGACCAACACTTTATAGACAATTTGCTCTTGCTGGCTGTCTAAATTACATTGTAAGAAATCTAGATCTCGCCACGCACAAAATCTTTCTACCATTATTCTGGGTTCTTTTGGAGAGATTTACCCCATGTCTGTTCACTGTATTTTGACTTGCTCATTTTCATATTTAACCCCTTTTTTTTTTCATTTCCTTTCATGATATTTCTGCCGAAATGGTTATTTCCGTATTTAGAATGGGCGCTAATGCGTTTTGTTCTTTTTGCTAAAGTGTTTGCCTATTTTCCCTACCTTTTCTAACTGTTGTCATCTTAGATTTGTTTAATATCTTCGTTAAATTCCATGTATTTTGCTATGTATTACTTTCTTCTAATATATTTAGCACTTCGCTATCTAAAGTCCGATGAACGCCCATAGTATTATTCTCTTAATCACCTCAAGCAAATGAATAAAAACCACTAAGACGTGAGAGGGTTGCTAAATGTTAGAATTTATGTAAAAAAATATATATATTAAAGAGATAGAATAATAAAAGAACGAGAATTATGAAGACGGAACGTAACGATTGACATTCCATTTAATTTTTTGAAAATCAAAGATGATTGGGAAGCAAGAAGCCGGAAAGTAGTTTCACAAGCTAGAAGCACTATGTCAGAAACTGTTAGCATAGAACTTGCGGTTAAATCTCGATATTTCAGCTGTAAAATGATGAGAGTTCGGTACTGCGTTTAAATTCATAAATCTACGTACCATATCGGAAAGTTTATCAGAACAATCGCCATAAAAAAAAAAAAATATATATATTTATAAGAAAGGCAAAGGGAAGCTACTTTAAGGCAGTGGAGAAAGAACTGAAGCTGAGATGCATGGTCAGGACCTATAACATTGCATATCTTTCTTTGGATTTTATCTTTTAATATAACAGCACCACCAGACAAGATATGGCAGCAAAATTCAAAGCAAGGTCAAATGTTAGATAGATACTGGTGACAAAAATTGTCAATCTAGAACTGTGATTAAATTCATAGTCTAGAGAGTAGAGTGGGAAGTTGATCAGAACAATTACCATGAAAGTATTTATAGAAAAAAGGCAATTGTTAGCTTCATTGCAGAGCTGGGAAGTGATTGATGACGTGATGCCAGATCAGGCCAATTAACATTGCAGATTCTTCTTTGGATTTTATCAAGAATCTCTAAATATATAGGAGGAGCACCAGACCAAATATGGCAGCCGTATTCAAAGCAATGACGAATGGTAGACTTATAAATATGTAAAATAGTTTGAATTATTTACATTATTCGGACTCTTATACCCATCTTCGCTGCCATATTCACAACGTTTCGGTCGTTGTACGCTCCGGCCTTCTTCAGGTGATTGAAAGTTCGAATCGAACCCTTTATTTCGTCCACCGGGATAGATTGTTCTTCTAGTTTCACGTGTCATGCCTCTTCAGGATGTCTCAGTTCTCTCTCTTTAACTCAAGTCTCCCGAAACGCTGTGAATATGGCAATGAAGATGGGGATAACAGTCCGAATAATGTAAATGATGCAAGTAATGAAAATACGGTGGAATAATAGATACTGGCTTGGATTGAGGCATCACATTCAATTACGTGCTAATACCTTTAGGAAAGGTGCGAATCCTCTTTTTCTCGCACCCTAGCTATGGGGAAATAGCAGGTCAAACCGAGTTCTGTAGCCTTAGAGGGCAACCGATATACCGTAGAAAGAAATGGCAACCTACTGCGGGAAAAAAATCTGCCTCACCAGCCATGTATCGAAAGATACATGATTGCCTAATTGTGTATCACACATAACTGACTGAATCATAAAACTCGTCTCAGAGATAGATGTAAAATTGTTTCCAGCGAGAAAAAAATGTCTAGAACGAGATAAGGAAACAACATTCCTAGCAGCCGACCATACAACTAATTCAGTATAATCGTTTCACTTCCTGTCAGCGGGAAATTTTAGTCCGTCAAGTCGCAATGAATGACTCTTCAGGAGATTAGCATCAGACATGGACGGTAAAGGGTTTATTTAGGCTATTTAAATGGACCAATTTCGATTTGCAGGCTTTAAAATTAACATTTCTTGCGCTGACTAACAACAGAAAGTAGATAATATGCAACCAGTCACCTGAAATGCATAATTTTTAATCACTTCAAAAAAAAAAAAAAAAAAAAAAAAAAAAAAACAGATACGTAGCGAGGCCCTAATCTTAACTAATTTTAATCTTAAAAGACTGATGATTAAAATTGGTACTCTCCTCAAGCATTGCGGTTTTCGTTTTTGATTTATGTTGTTAATTTCTACACCGATATATTTCAATATTTTTGTTTGTTTCTCAAACAGTATTTCTTTTAGATCAGCTGCCAATTCGACCTTGATTCTACAGAAGGATAGGGATAATACTATGAACTGTGAATGTGAGCAATGAGGAAGCTATAAGGAAATTATAAGAAAAAAGCTCGTGTAGAGTTAGAAAAAGGTAGCTGGAATTTTAAGCAAAAGAAGGCTTGCTAAAGTTGATATTCACAAGGTATATTAAAAGAAAGAAGTATAACTTGAAATTGCTTACTGTTCGAATTTGCATAAATGGATAACATAACAGAGAATGGGTGATAGTTAAAAAGACAAACATTACTGAGATGTACGATATATTAGATTATTAAGATGATGTAAAACTCAAACGCGTACATTAAATTTTTTTTAAGCGTTTCACCCCAAGCAAAGCGGGACGCCACTAGAACGCAAGGGGTTACAGAAGATTTGGAGCAGGATCAGATAGGAGTGATAGAGGAAAGAATGAGGACAAGGGTAGTGAATAGATCAAGGCAACTCGAGATATCGATTGACATTTCATTTGAATAGTTGGAGATTATAGCTATCAGGGAAACTGGAATAGGGAAAGGAGTTCCACAGGCGAGATGTGCGAAATATGAAGGTATTGGAGTAGAGGAGACGGCTACATTTAATAGTTTCGACAGTGGAAGTGTGAGAGCGGGATGCCAGCCTCGAAGGCCGCTTGAATTCATGAAGTCTGGGAACCAGCGAATGCAGCTCCTCGGAGCAATTACCATGAAAGTATTGTAAAAAAAAGACAGAGAGAGGCGACGGCGCGTCAGTGACAGCGACTGTAGATGAGATGCCAGATCAGGGCCAATTATATTCCATATCCTCCTCTGGATCTTATCAAGAACCCCGAAGCAAACAGAAGGGGCTCCAGAACATATATGGCAGCAATACTCCATGCAAGGGCGAATTGTTGATTTGTAGATGTGGAGGATCGATTCCGGGGAGACAAATTTCCTGGCACGGCACAGGGAGCCAACTTTCCTTGCGGTGGACGAAGTAATTGACTCAATGTATTTGTTCCATCTCAGGTCAGCAGCAGATCTTGTTTTCTTTTTATTTTTAATCATTTGATTCCAAACAAATGCCAGAGTTTACCGTAAGCTAGAGAGAATGAGAAGACTCTAATGACGGCAATATATATATATATATATATATATATATATATATATATATATATATATATATATATAGTTGAAAGGAAATTAATTTCATTTTGTATTTAATGTTTAGAAAATAAGAAAGCATCTGTTGAGTTAATACTTTATATTAAAACTATCAAATAAGAATTGTTCTCCCCTATAAATGAAGCATTTCAAAGGGTTTCTTTTATAATACAACGTAAAGTTTATCAACTATTTGAAAAGAAATTAATTTCATTTTTTCATTTAATGTCTAGAAAAGAAGGAAGCATCTGTTGAGTTAATACTTTACATTAAAAAAATTAAATAAGAATTGTTTTTCCCTATAAATGCAGCATTTCAAAAGGTTTCTTTTATAATACAACGTACAGTTTTTCAACTATTTGAAAATAAATTAATTTCATTTTATTATATTTAATGTTTAGAAGATAAAAAAGCGTCTGTTTAGTCAATATTTTATATTAAAAAAATATCAAATAAGAATTGTTTTCCCTATAAATGCAGCTTCTCAAAAGGTTTCTTTATAATATACCGTACAGTTTTCAACTATTTGAAAGGAAATTGATTTCATTTTTTGTTATCTAATGTTTAGAAAAGAAGAAAGCGTCTGTTAAGTTAATAATTTATGTTAAAACTATCAAATAAGAATTGTTTTCACTATAAATGGAGAATTTCAAAAGGTTTCTTTCATAATACACACTACAGTTTGTCAACTATTTGAAAAGAAATTAATTTTTTTTATTTAATGTTTAGAAAAGAAGAAAGCATCTGTTGAGATAATACTTTATATTAAATAAAACTAAATAAGAAATTTTTCCCTATAAATGCAGCATTTCAGAAGGTTTCTTTCACCGTGCCATCAAATACTTTTCATTTTATCAAAGCCAGTGTGCTAAGAATAACATATTTCCATTGTCAGTGAACCAATTGTCAGTAATGTATCGTACTGCTACACTAATCTTTGACCAACTAAACATCATATTAGATATGATAGTAGGTCATGACTTTATTAAGTTTTAATTCTGTTCATTATGAAACATTTGACTTAATATCTTCTGAAAATTGTACACGTTAAAAAAACATGTAATACCTATATATAAATCAGATGATAGGCCACCCCGAGGTTGTGTAATGGTTAGCGAGCTTGTATCGCTAGAACAATTACAACTGAGTAGTGAGTTCTATCCTAACTGGGTGCCCTGTACTTTCAGCCTTGTGCCGCATCTAAGCTACGCTTGGAAAATCACTATATAAAACAGTTGATATCTGTCTGCGTGAAACCTTTTTACTCGAGATCCATCCAACTGATTTTGACCAAGCTTGACATCTACATTGTACAATATAAATATAGGGTCTTAGCGTAAGAAATCGATAATTTTTTAAAAGCCCATCAAAAGACGATTTCACTCAAACACGGCATGTAAGTTACGTCAATCATGACGAGATCAACGATACCTAAATTTTGCTTCTAAGCCACTGCATTTAGCGATTTCAAAAAATCGATTTCAACACAAATTTTAAACAAAAAGTCCCTTGATTTTCAAGCAATCTAATACAAGCTTCATTCAGTTGTAGCCAACACGAAGTCATTTAACTTGATAATTAAACCCACCCATTTGGTGAAAAACCGCGTAAATAGCAATAAATGGTGATTTTTAGTGGTTTCTTTCTTATTTTACGTTGATCTTGCAACTAATGTTCATCAATCTTAACAACTGTTTTATAAATGTATGCTCTTTTACATCCCTGGTATCACACTGACAAATTGATTTTCAAGAACTGGAAAATAATTGTGGTCTGAAGTGGGTCTTGTTGTTGCCTGTTTTACCCCTTCATCTCCCCTAACTTCAACTGAATAAATACAGATCACTTTTCTTATATCAGTAACTACATTAATTTAAAATGTTTTTAGCGAAAGTACTTTAAAGTAAAGGAAGAAGATAGATTCTGTTACTTCTAAACATGATACTGTTTTTGCTCCATTCTAATTGAACGCTTTTCTGATTGACCAGCTGTGTATAGTTGCTAGTTGTATAGAAAATCCATAGATTCTCAGAAATGCTTGCTTATTTCGTTCGCGCATTCACCTTGCGACATGTCATGGGTGTAAATAGAACTAGAAAAAAAGAGAAGTAGTGACAATATTTCACAGAATTTACTGCTTTTTCTTTATAATACAGGTTATTCAAAAGGTTCGTGTGCACATTAAAAATTTATAACTTTATTTGTATTTGCGATAGAAATAATTTGTAAAAAGGTTTAGAAAGAAGTAAATCTATCTTTTTTTAAGGTTTTATTGAAATTTTCTTTAAGTTTCCACATGTCCGCCATCATTAGCAATACAAAGGGTAATACGATTTTGAAGTTCACGGAAAACATTTGCCAACTGATTTACAGTAATGCTTGAAATCACATTAGTTATCTTAGCTATATTTGAAACTAGGTATATTAAACTTTATATTTTTTACAGATTACTTCTATCGCAAATACAAATACAGTTACAAATTTTTAAAGTACACACGAACTCTATGGACATCCTGTATAAGTACAAAAACAGGACTAATTTTTGGCAGCCACAATCTTAATAGCAAGATATGCCAATGACCCAATGTTGATATCAGACAAGGAAAGGATCCTGGAAGAACTCCTACAGAAGTAGGTAAGGAAAGCAAGAAGATATGATAGAACATCAATTACTAAAATACCATGAAGAGTTGTTAGCAAAAGGGACAGTCCAGCATGAAAATTACATATTGGGGATACCGAATCCATACAATTACATCACTTTGTATAACGACAAAACAATATTTCTTAGTTCAATGTAGAAACATATTTATCTATTATACGACTTGTAATTGGCCTTTTTGTAAATTAATAAACAGTTTTAACTCGCCGTTTGCTGAAAACACACAGTGCTAAATACGAGACTTGTGGTAACAATACATATTTTTATCGATATTAACAGAACACGTGTTTTAACACGAGTTCTGTTAATGTCTGTTTTATCATTGAAATAAATCACAAATATATTGTATTCATTAACAACAAAACATCTAAAACCTGCACAACACAAGAGCGGAAACCTTGTCATAATAAATTCAAAGATTAGGATATTAGTCTTATAGAATACAAGTATAACAGATGTTTCTTTCAGAATTTACGAGGTGATAGTTACGAGAATAATATTTCGACATTAAAATTTATATAAATAAAAATACCCACCTAAATTTGCCTGACGCACGGGAATCCTAAATTAAATTACTATTTGAAGATACCAAAATCAAGTAACTGCAACAATGAAAATATCCTGGAAGCGGTTTTAATAGAGGACGGAAAGCGCGACACTGAAATCTGAAGGCACATTAGAATAACGAAAGATGCCTTCCAAAAGCTAAGCAACCTATTAAGAAACAGGAAAATTTCTCGAGAGACAAAGAAAAGTTGAACTGTTGTGTAATATCACTCGTCCTATATGACAGCGAATGCTAGAAGAGGTCTTGTCAACTGGAACCTGATTCTACAGAAGGATACTGGGAATACCATGGATCGAACATGTGAGCAACGACGTGGCATTAGAAAAAATTAAAACGAAAAGGACACTTACACCTAAAAGCTGAGACAGATCAAATTGCTAAGGCACACAATGATGAAAGAGGACTTGCCAAATTTTATAATCACATGACAGATTAGGGGTAGAATGGACAGGAAAACGACTTCTAACTGGCGTGCATTGAATGATGGAGTAGGATTGGGAAGAGATGGAAAAAAGACAAAGTTTATTGATATCTCCAAAGAACAGGAAGTTGTGGAGAGCCATGATCGGTAACATCCTGAAGGGACACAGAACATAGAAGAATACTTTTAGTTGCATATCAAGCTACACAAGTAGATTATTCAATACTGTTTCGATTAAATCTTGAGTGTTGAATTCACCAAGAATTGTATGTCATTAATATTTACCCCACCTCTATCTCACTCTCACAGCTTTTTAGATTTACAGGAATTATTGCTCAAAATCTTCAGTTGTATTTGGTCAGAAGGTTTCAGTTCATGTTTCAATTTTGTCAGCGCGCAGAGACAGATCTTTTTGTCAAAATTCGATGTAACGTTGTTGTGGAGAGGTTCAATTCCAGCGCACGATGACGAATAGAAGTGTCTGGATTTTCGGCCAAATTCCCATGCACTGCAGAAATATTCTCATCTGAACGGCGTAAACAAGCACGCAATCGTGTTTTCACATCTGGCAGAGGCCGAGTTTGTTTGAATTTCCAACTGCAGTCTCGGTTGGTCGATTATGTTGACCATAAAAATCGCCAAGTGCGCGAAATGCATTTCTGTTCGGACGTCCATTTTCGTAATAGGTTTCGATAGCTTTAACACGTTGTTTGATTGTTAATCCTTCCATGGTTGAAATTGTCGAAGACTTAAGTTGTTAAATCTGAAAGATAAAGAAAAAAATCATTAGCCGCTTAAACTAAATTCACATTTAAAATCGGTCCAAGTTATTGGAACACCCTATATAATATTGACGTATATACAAAAATATAAGGTGATTCAATTTCTGTTTGAACGTCCATTTTCGTAATAGGCTTCGATAACTTTATCACGTTGTTTGATTGTTAATCTTTCCATGGTTGAAATTGCCACAGACTTAAGTTTTTAAATCTGAAAGAAAAAGTAAAAAATCATTAGACGCTTAAACTTAATTCACATTTAAAATCGGTCCAAGTTATTAGGTTGGTGCAAAAATAATGACGTAATAATGTCGTTTTGGACGTATTTTTTAACGTCAAAAAATGACATTATTACGTCATGATTTTTGCACCAACCTAATAATTAAATACCATATATATTATATTCTCAACATCGTCGGTGAAACCACGTGTCTTTCTGTTTTAATTTTTCACAAAATACGCCATTAATGACTGACATATAAGAGGTTTGGGCACCTCGACGTGGTGTAATGGTTGCAAGCTTGTCTCACTAGATCATTTACAACTCTATAATGAGTTCGACTCTCACTGGGTGCCCCATACCTTCGGCCGTGTACCACATGTAAGCTACCCTTGGACAATCAATATAAGAGTTTTGGCACCTCGACGTGGTGTAGTGGTTGTAAGCTTGTCTCACTAGATCAATTACAACTGTATAGTGAGTTCGATCCTCACTGGGTGCCCCAGATTTTCGGCTTTCTGCCTCATCTAAACAACGCTTAGAAAATCAACATATAAGTGGTTAAGTATCACGCGTAATTCCAATAATAATTTATCCATCAAGAAATGTCTTTGGCTATTTCTATCTGCTTTCTAATTTTTATCTCACTTTCTGTCGTCAATAAATAATCTGTCTAGCCAGCTAAATTTCTGTATATATTTTATTCTGACGTCGTCGTTTTGTAAACGGTAATTTCCGCGGCCATATTTTACTTATAACCATATATTTTTATTTTATTAAAATTAATTTATGTCTTATCTCTTCGTCTTGCTTTTATCGACTATTGTTTTTGTTATGGGATCTTACCCATAAAAATAATAGTGAACTATTCCATACTTAACAAATACTGCGCCTCAGGAGTAGGCAAAGGGTCAGTCGTTCACTTTCTGACCGGCTGATCGGTTGTACTCTCTTCCTACGGACGGGAGGAACCCGAAGGAGGCTACGCCGAAGGGCGGAGTCTCCTTCGGGGAGGTAAACCGGCCTTGAACCCGTTTATGCGGGTTCAATGGGCTATTTTTTGGCCGAGCCCACGGGCTCGGAATACCCACGTTTAAAAGGCCTTGTGCCACATGACACCCTCGTGGGGGGGGGTGACTGAATATCGTCAGTCGTTCACTTTCTGAGCGACTGTTCGGTTGAACTCTCTGGCTTCGGGCGGAGAGGAATCCGAACGAGGCTACGCCGAAGGGCGAGAGTCTCGTTCGGGTAGATAAACCGGCCCTGAGGCCGTTCATACGGGTTCAATGGGCATATTGTGTCACATGCTGCCCCAGTGGGGGCTGACTGAATATCGTCAGTCGTTCAAGTCTTGACCGGCTGATCGGTTGAACTCTCCCTTCGGGCGGGGAGGAACCCGAAGGAAGCTACGCCGAGGGGTGGAGTCTCGTTCAGGGAGGTAAACTGGCCCTAATCCCGTTCATACGTGTTCAATGGGCATATTTTTGGCCGTGCCCACGGCCTTGGAGATCCCACGTTGAACCGGCCTTGTGCCACATGATGCCCACGTGGGGGGTTGACTAAATATAGTCAGTGGTTTAAGCGGAGTCAGTAGTTCAATCGGAGTCAGTAGTTCAAGTCGAGTTAAGAGTCGAGTCAGAGGCAGTCCGAAACAGAGTCGCGTTCAGACAATTACTCCAAGACATTGGAATAGTGATACTGGTCGAGACTAAATTGTTCTCTCTGCTAAACCTGATTGTTCATACTAACACTTCTACTTTTCTGTATATATTCCAGTTTGTAATATATCTGTGTCATTCCATATCCGTGTTCGAGTTCTTCTTTATTGGTTCTACCTTGGACTATCACCGTGGTACAAGGAACCGACCATAACAGTTTTTTAATAGAATTTTCAGTATTATGTGTATTTTTTTTTTCTAAATCTGCCATAAAAAACTGCTTCACGAACAGTGTGTATGGTGTGAAATATACGTTCTTTGATAATACATTTTTCTGATTCACTTTGAATAAAATTAAATTTTCGACCTTTTTATACAGTTTCTCTTCATTGTGTCGGTCAACGTAGCTCTCCACATCTTCGTTTCCGTTAAGGCCTTAAGCTACTTTTGATTTTTTCAAGCGCTTTTTTCAGTGCTCTACTATTCATTCAGAGAAACGCGTTTTTTATTCTCCTCGCTGTTTCACCGTTCTCAATCTGCCTCCATTATATTCTGTGAGTATTACATTCTCCAAGCCTTCAAGCAAGGACTCTTCTTCCAATTTTCAACATGTGCCATTTCTCCTTCTATGTGCCTTGTCATGTCAGGACATGACTGATTCTGATTCTACGAAACCTTCTCTCCTTTTCAATCCTTAGCGATGTTTATTTAACTCTCACTTTTTCTTTAGCGATCTATTTAAAGAAGCCCGTTAATTAGGTTTTAATTTAGGCCAATTGCCTGTGATAAATCCTGTGATTGTCAGGTTTTCAAAGTCTTATTTTTTTCATTATTTATTGAAATCATTCATTCCGTTTCTAAGTAACCGTTTTGTTTCCCTTCTGCTTAGAAAAATCATTGTTGCTTAGACATTCCATCCAAAGTATTCTCAGCGTTTTTCTATAGAACTATATCATTAATATCTCATGTCTACCCTTCAGCTCTAAAGAAAATGTCCAACGTTCAGCGCCATATAAGAGGAATAATGTTACAGGGCTTTTCTCGTACTCCTCACGTGTGGAACTTCTTTCTTATTCCGAAGAAGACGTGGAACAGTGTTTGGGAGAAATGACAAAAGGACAGAACTTATTAAGAGGCGCAGGAAGATGTGGAGGGCCATGATCAACTACTCGCTGATGGGACATGTCACATAAAAGAAGTGGTAGAACAGGGTTTTGAAGAAATAAAAAGAATAACATATTAAGAGCTACAAGTGGCAGGAAGATGTGGAGGGCCATGATCAACTACTCGCTGATGGGACATGTCACATAAAAGAAGAAGTGTTAGAACAGGGTTTTGAAGAAATAAAAAGAATAACATATTAAGAGCTACAAGTGGCAGGAAGATGTGGAGGGCCATGATCAACTACTCGCTGATGGGACATGTCACATAAAAGAAGAAGTGGTAGAACAGGGTTTTGAAGAAATAAAAAGAATAACATATTAAGAGCTACAAGTGGCAGGAAGATGTGGAGGGCCATGATCAACTACTCGCTGATGGGACATGTCACATAAAAGAAGTGGTAGAACAGGGTTTAGGAGAAATAAAATGGTTTGGTCTGTTTTGTTTTACGGTTCATCAACCTCAATGGGTCATTTAATACCAACGACTTTTTTTTCGGTAATATTTTTCTTTTGTCAAAAATCTATTTCTGTTAATATTTTTTTCCTCAAAAATATATAGCTTGTAATATTATTTTTCAAAAACGTATTATCAGAGGCCTTGCTGTTGGACGAAGTTTATCGCCATACCCAGGACGTGGATGTAGTTTATCGTCTTACCCAGTATGCGGATGAAGTTTATCGTCATACCCTGGACGAGGATGTAATTTACCGTCATACCCAGGACGCGGAAGTAGTTTATTGTCATACCCAGGACGTTGACGTAGTTTATCGTCTTACCCAAGACGCGGATGTAGTTTATCGTCATACCCAGGACGCATAGGTAGTTTATCGTCTTTCCCAGGTCGCGGATGTAGTTTATCGTCTTACCCAGGACGCGAACGCAGTTTATCATCTTACCCAGGATGCGGATGTAGTTTATCGTCTTACCAAGGACGCGGATCTAGTTTATCGTCTTTCCCAGGAAGCGGATGTAGTTTATCGTCATACCCAGGACGTGGACGTAGTTTATCGTCTTATCCAGGACGCAGATGTAGTTTATCGTCATACCCAGGATCTCGATGTAGTTTATCGTCTTTCCCATGTCGCGGATGTAGTTTATCGTCTTACCCAGGACGCGGACGTAGTTTATCGTCTTACCAAGGACGCGGATGTAGTTTATCGTCTTTCCCAGGACGCGGATGTAGTTTATTGTCTTACCCAGGACGCGGACGTAGTTTATCGTCTTTCCCAGGTCGCGGATGTAGTTTATCGTCTTACCCAGGACGCGGATGTAGTTTATCGTCATACCCAGGACGTGGACGTAGTTTATCGTCTTACCCAGGACGCCGATGTAGTTTATTGTCTTACCCAGGATGCGGATGTATTTTATCGTCTTACCCAGGACACGGATGTAGTTTATTGTCATACCCAGGACTCGAGAAATAAAAAAAAAAAAAAGAACATCATTAAGAGCTACAAGAAACAGTAATATGTGAAGGGCACGGCACATAAAAGAAGATAGTTTACAGAATGACCATTAAGATTAAATGTCTTGTCGAACTGTTTTCCATAATAATAAATGTATTTCAAAACACTTCACTATCGACTTCTCAGGTTGTTTCAAGATGTGATATCTTTTTCCTTGGCGACATATTCACCAAACTATATGATCTCAATACTTCATTGAAAGGAAAGCCAAAAACGGCTGTCGGCTGTTAGTACCTTTCTGCCTTCATTTCAAATTAACACTGTATAAGATGGACATTTCAAGAGGCCATTGCATGATGTCACAGAAAAGTGAATTCAGGATATTATCGCCTTGCCTGTTCCAATTTTCTATAACAACACATTCGACGCCGAAGTAATCGAATGCGAAAGCGATATAAAGGAAGGATTGATAAATATACAAAATGGCTATTATTTTACAATGTGCTATCGGCTTTATGGAAACATGGCTTGTGGTATGATCAAATATAGTGAGATTTTACTTATCCAAATCTATGGAAAAATTAAAGTTGATTTTGCTTGCCTTCCCAACATCATACTTAGCAAAAGGTGAATTCAGCCTCGTTAATGTCTTGTTATCTGAACGTAGCAGTAGGAAGGATATGATCAAAAGAGGTCAATTGCGATTAAAATGGGTAATTTTAAACCCAACATTTCTCACTAGCTATGTTGCACTAGGCACAAGCGCCCCAGTGTTAATATATATATATATATATATATATATATATATATATATATATATATATATATATATATATATATATATATATATATATATCAACATTATGAGTGATGCAAGACTCTTCGTTAAGAATCGAGTTCTCTGATCAATGGCGTGTTAGTCTAAAAATAAATACGTCCAAATTCACCTTCATCTCTGCCGTGATAAAACTGATACCAAATCAGTCGGGTTTCGATCCCGACTTAAGGCAATCGGATGTTGTGCTATGAACAACGAAACAGTTTCTCTGTGGATGACAATATATATATATATATATATATATATATATATATATATATATATATATATATATATATGTGTGTGTGTGTGCGTGTGTGTGTGCGTGTGTGTGCGCGCGTGCGTGTTTGTGTGTGTGTGTGTCAAAATATTTGATGATAATGTTAGGTTGCCGACTCACTCAAGAAGCGGAAAGAAAACAACGACATTTTATGGAGAAGCACGAACACTATTCTTCAAAGTAAAGTTCATCATACTCGACGACATTCTGGCACCGATAAACCAGCATCGGAATCTATCCCAGAAATCAGTTCCCTGGCTTTGAATAAAAAAACTGTAATCAAGCTTCCTTTATTTCTTCAAATATGTTGAATCGCTGGTCGCGGAGGAACTGTGCCATTGAGCGAATAGTACATAGTCATCCAGAGCAACATCGGGATTGAATGGTGGATATGGAAGAATTTCAACACCGTCCATCTATTTAGTCAGCCGTGGATTGTGTGGCCACGCATTGTCTTGCTGAAATAAAGCCCAACCTCGGTTGACCAATACAGGCGACTCCTTTAGCCATACAGTTTAGTGTTGATCATGGGACCGCCTGGAATAACCTCGAAGTGTAGTCCTCCTTGAAAATTAAACTAGAGAGGGATCATGATTTGCTCTTTTCTTTCCGCTTCCTAAGTGAGTAAGGACTTTCTGGCCAACATTTTACTTTTAAATTACTTTCAATCCGTTGTGTGCTATGCATGATACACGCTTGCTTAGGCGATCATGTATCTTTCGGTACATGACTGACGAGGCAGTAGTTTGCCATTTCTTTCTGCGGTAGACCAGATGCCATCCAAGGCTATAAAACCCGTTCTGTTCTGCTATTTATCTATAGTTGGGGGGCGGAGAAGAAGAATATTCATACCTTTCCTAAGGGTATTAGCACATAAGTGAATGTAATGGATTCGAGTGAAATTCGAACTCGGTTCTCCCATTCCTCAATCAAAGTCACTATCAATTAATTCACCGTGCCTTACTTTTAATAGAATCATGTAATGCAAAAATTGTCCATTTGTATTTTTTTGTAAGAGTTAGAAAATTGTTAATCGTTTGTTACTGCTTCGAAAAATGACTTTTTTATGACGTTTAGACATTTTATTGTTAGGAAGAGTGATTATCAGGAAATTAGTTCATCTCGAATTTATCAAGGTAGCAAAAATGCCCATCAAAACGTAATCTGAATACCATATAGTTTCCGGGAGAAATGTTATGAGATTTTATTAAAAGCACATTACAGACCTTTTTTTTTTTTTTGTGATTTCTCATTTCTTTACAGTTTTAATTACCGAAAAATTGTTTTATTTTTTACGCTGCCAATGATTATTAAAAATTATTTGGCATAACTTCTGTTTTTCTTTCAGTATTTCTCTTATTTTATATTTGTTGTTTATTTAATATAAAATCGTTTCCGGTTTTTTTTTTATTACACCACCATCTTGAATTTATCAAGGCACGAAAAGTGACCATCAAAATTTTCCCATCACGCAAATGTTATAAGGTTTTATGAAAATCTTTGGCATTCTTAGACAACGTAGTACCAATTGGAATTCTGAGTGATTGTGAAATAAAAAGAAATATGCCAGGCAACATAATTTAACAAACAATTTATTCATAGCAATTAAAAAATAATAATACATCTATTCCATTTTGTTTTCTTACATTAATATTCTTCTTCCGGCCGAAATGCTGTGGAACTAGGCAGACAGTTGGAATTATTTATTTTCTTCGTGACTTCCAATTAAGTAAAATTTTCTGACTAAGTTAATTTTTGAAGAGATTTTTTTTCATTTAACGGCCTGAATAAATGATCAGACTCCTTTCCCGTTTGTATTTGCTTTTACTCCACCCATCTAAGCAACTGAAAATCTACTCACACTCACTCATCATAGTGTTAGCTTTTATGCATGAAATTTTTTTTGTTTTTTGCGCATAAAAATATTTAATTTTTAATACTTTGTAAATAGGTACCTGCACTAATTCGGTATATCTAAGGTTTAAAATGCATTTTTAAAAGTTAAAAACCTTTCATTTTAGCTTTAATTGGAAGTTAGCTATATAAAATGTATTATTTCCAGTCAGCAAAATAGTCTATGGTGAATTTCGAACAGAAATTATATTGATCAAAGTTTATTTTTTTGGTAAAATCTATAAAATTGTCATTTTGACACATTTGTAAACAAAATTTAATTCTCGGATTTAAAAATCTTGCAAAAGGAAAATATATATTTCGAAAACGTTATTTGAGGAAAATTAGCAAATTAAAAGGTAAATTAATCTGATTTGAAACAAATGTTATTTACTTATAGCATAGAATGTTGTATACAAGCATTTCTTAAACACTTGTTTTTCTGAGGTGTTAATTTATTGACAGGCGATTGTCAGCCGAACGTGTACATAGTGGAGCAGACAATAAAGTATATCGGGACAAACCTTAAAACACGTTACCGTTTAATGATAGATTTATTGGTTTGTACATCCATACTTAAAAAATTGTGCACGTATGTACGCATACAAAACAAATCGAAATTCTTTTTAAAATATTTAAAAAGCATGATATCGAAAAATAAACTGTCGCAGAATATTTTACTTCTTAGTAACTCTGGTCCTTTTGTCAAACTGTTGTCTGACGTTATTTAAATTTTATTTCATAAAAGTTACCCCTTTGTGATGGAATGCCAAATAGACAAAAATGACTAAGTTCGACATATTCGTCTCTTTGCTTTTGATGAATGTCACAAAGCTGCCAATACTGCACAATACGTTTATGCTGTGTATGGAGATAAAATTTTATGCAATGCTTCAAAAACAACCAAACGGTCAATGATAAGTTGTATGTAAAATAGATGAACAAGCGCAAAGAGACAATTCAACTGAAATTATCTAGCAGGCGAGACAGTGGGATTATTCAAGATAAGATTTCTCGCTCCGATATCGCTAACAAAACCAAATATGCAATTAAATAGCTCGGTTGTAAAGTTCTGCTGCGCCCACCATATTCTTTTGATGTAGCCTTTCAGAATACTAATGTTTTTGACCACTTTCTAAATACTTCAGGAGTCTTTCGTTAATGGTTGATAGGGGAGCGTAAACACAGAAGGAGAATACATATTTGAAATGTTCATCAGAATTATTAATAAAAAGTAGGTATTGAAACAAATTATGAAAAACGACCGAATTTATGTAGCAAACTAGTGAAATTTCTGTCAGGTTGCGATGGGTAAATTTTCGCCATTTTATATTTTTTATTTTGCGCATGCGCATTGTTTGTTCTCGATTTTTCGACTGCAGAGTATAGTAGGGTCAGTTGAGTAAAAGAGCACTATGACGCAATTCACCCCGGTAAAAATTTAGACACGGCATGCTGTACTGCTTGGCATTCGCACCGGAAGCTCTAATACGACTATTTCAGAATCTTTAGGTGACAATCTGTGGACAGGGCAGAGGATTCGAAAAGAGTGAGATGAGTCTAATTGTGATTACGAAGGTACGGACTCAGAAAACTCATTCTAATCATTCAGATAAGAAAATCACTCCCAAATTTGTTAGGCGGGTCTCAGACTCAACACGAAGGCAACATCAAGTGTTTGGTGGAGTTAGTCCTACTTTGGGTCAAGAGGATGGTTACTGAAAGATCATATGCCTGGTAACAGTACACAGCACCATGTCACACAAGCAGGAGAACCCGCTCGTTGGTGTCAGACAATCTTCGCGACTACACCCCCATTTATATGCAGCCACATGACTGTCCAGACTCTAACCACATTGATTATTACGTGTGGGGCGCAGTTAAGCGAGAGACCAACAAAGCACCTTTCAGCAGCAATGATGAAATGAACGCAAGGATTATGACAACATTTTCCGACTTAATCAAGGAGACCGTCCAGAAGAGTTGCAGAAAATTTCGAAGTCGCCAGGAGGCCATGGTTGAAGCCAATGGCGATTTTATTCAATGATTTTACACTTTAATATTTCAAGATATTTTTCTGTAACCTTGGTAAATATAACTAAGAATGAGATGTCAGTGTTATTTCCATTTTTGCGTAATTTAGAAGACAATTTATTCAACGTACCCTTTATATGACTTACTATGGTTTTTTTTCCAATTCGATGATCACACTGTTTCTGAGTCTTTTACTGACAACTATTCATTCTGTTTTCTTGTAGTTAACTGTTAGTGCCTTTCTATAAAGATGTATTTTTAATCGGTATCAGCCCATGCAAGGAAGTAAAGCCAGTAAGTCACAAGGGGTTACTGAGTGTGAAAGAATTATGAACAGAAACATTTATAATGAGAAGGAATCAGGAGTTCACTAGATATTGATTGATATTCCGTTTAAATTTTTGCAGATAAAAGTTGGCTGGGAAACAAACCGCCGGAAAGGATTCCAACAACTGTGAGAAAAGAAACAGTATAGAATTTATTGTTACATCTTGCCATCTCAACTGTAAAATGATGAGATATGGACGCCAGTCTATTACTGCGTATAGATTTATAAAGTCGGGGTACTATAGCAAAATGCTCATTCGAACGATAGCCATTAATTTAATTCTAGAAAAGACACAGAGAAGTAACCATATTGCGGTGAGAAAGTGAATGAAGCCGAGCTGCGAGATCAGAACAAATAATATTGCTGATTCTTTGGATTTTTTTCAAGGATCTGAAGGTAAATAGCAGGGTTACTGGATCATATGTGGCAGCAATATTCTTAGCATCTAGTTAGCATCAGCCATGCTGATCGATGGCAGAGAGAGATTTCTCAAATGATTGATAGAGAAAAGTTTATTTTTTGAAGCGTTAAAATTAGGAAGACATATTTTGCTCAAGTTAACGACAGGCTTGCGGTCATTTTGGACATCGGCTACGATATTGTACTTTATTTTATACATCATTGATAGCGTTTACTTGATGGGACCTGTGTCAAACTGACGACAGTTCCCATCAGAGAGTAATAATTGATCGGGTCACATTTAGAATTATCACATTATTCTTACAGATTTCACAGGACTGTATATATATTTGCTATAGATATTCTCTTTGCATCTTTGTACATTTTAGGTCATCGTGACATATTTATTTCTTTCTCCGTTAAAGTGGAAGTCATAAATGACACCGGATACTTGACATTGAAACAAAATGACTTGAAAAAAAAAAAAGTTGGATATCTCTCGGGAAAGGGCCGATAATAAAATAGGCCTTAAAACATGGCAGGTGAAGGTTTTAGGAGGAGGCGTGAAAAAGTCGGAAAATGGCCGTCATTCAGAATTGGAAAAAAAAAAGAGAGAAAATAAAAGAGAAGTAATTTACGCCAGAAATATTAACAAGCAATATATATATATATATATATATATATATATATATATATATATATATATATATATATATATATATGAATATGGATGAGGATGAACATATATTTGAAGATCTATATTTATATATCGCAACATGTATTCTGTTCAGTAATATATATATATATATATATATATATATATATATATATATATATATATATATATATATATATATATATATATATATACAAATGAGAGCATCTCGACGGGTGAGGAACAAGTATGGTTATGCTCAACCATCTTCGTTCTCATCAGTCCAGATGATCGTCTGCATGGAAACAAAAATGCATCTTTGTCGTGTGTAATTGATTCTGTACGCATGTAAAACGTTTGTAATGAATACGCGCACACACACATCTCTCTCTCTCTCTCTCTCTCTCTCTATATATATATATATATATATATATATATATATATATATATATATAATAGATAGGAAAAGACAATAAGAAGACATTTTTAAAAGCAAAAGCTAAAATAAAAACAACCGGTTTCGTCCCAAGACTTATCAAGTTATTTATTCTGGGAATTTAAAAGCGTGTAAATTAATTTTAATTAACGAATGTAATTAAATGGGGATAATATATATATATATATATATATATATATATATATATATATATATATATAAAGTGAACATTGAAGTCAACACTTATTTTTTTTTTTTATTTCTCATCTTATATATTTATGTTTATTTCAATCGGTGTTTTATTAACGTAGTAACAATTTGTTGATATCGCTTACTTAATAGCTTTGTTTTGGTCTGGGAAGATAATTAAACCTATTTATTCAATTTTGGGGTTGAAAGCTGTAGTTTATTATAACTATTATTTTGGCGGGAGCGGTTTTTAATTTGTTTATTACTTCATGTATTTATTTGGATTGATTATCTCTACTCACACACGCACAGACACACACACACATACACACACACAAACACACACACACACATATATATATATATATATATATATATATATATATATATATATATATATATATGTGTGTGTGTGTGTGTGTGTGTGTGTGTGTATAGATAATTCTTAAAATTTTTGTGTGTATGTATGTGTGTGTGTGTTTGCGATCGGATGTTTATTGGTTTCCACACATTTCAACCGATTTCGATGATTTTTTTTTTGTTTGATAGATAATTCTTCAGTGCTGGTTTTGATTCCAAATTGGCTTCAATCTTGAAGGTGAAAATTTGAAAAATAATTGATTTTTTACATAAAAATCAAAAAGCAAAATTTAATGTTTGTAAAGAAAAGCGTACAATCAATTTAGAGAGTTGAAATCTAACGCAAAATATTATTAGCATTAAAAATATTATAAATAAAAATTATTGTATATTATTATCATGACAGTTTACTGGAAGAGATTCCTTCCTTGCAAGATTGAGAACGCAAAAACGGCCCTTTTCAGGGCCGCTCTCCATTCAATTTATTAATCCTATTTAACAAAAATTCCAACCCGATATACGTTCATCCAAATTCCAACCATCCCTCTTCAGTTATCAAACATATACCCTCTTCCATTGGATTTAGAATTAGCACTAACTCTTCTAACAAAGATGTTTTTAATAAACATAGTCACTTTTACAATTCTGCACTCAAAAATAGTGGATACAAAGATATCACTATTCAATATAAAAACCCTGTTAACTACAACCATAATAAGAAAAGAAGATCTAGAAAGATCATCTGGTTCACTCCCACTTTCAATATAATGATTAAATCTAAATTAGGACGTATGTTTCTAAACCTCATGAAGAAACATTTCCCTAACCCTGAAACTAACCCACTTAGTAAAATATTTAATACCCTAATACCCTTAAATTAAGCTATGGTTGTGCAGATGACCTAGAGTAAATAATTAAAAAACATAACAACATAGTCTTTAACAAGTATAGGGATTCAAAAAGCTTCATTACTCAAAAGGTTACTAACAGTAATACTAAATATAATAACACAAATAATAATTTATGTAATTGTAGGTATCCTAATAATTGTCCACTACAAAATAACTGTGGAATTAGTTCTGTAGTCTATCTTAGTACAATCTCAACTATTGAGAATCAAAATATAAAGAAGTTTTACATTGGTAGCACAATGAATACATTCAAAGAACGCTGGCGGGGGCATAGGCAATCTTTTAATAACAGTGACTATAGGTATATGACTTCATTGTCCAAGTACTTTTGGAATCTAAAAGAAAAGAACAAAACACCTACGGTTAAATGGACATTGATTAAGAAAGCCCGGGCATGTAACTCACTATATTCCCCATGTTACCTGTGTCTTAACGAAATATTTGAAATTATTAGATTTAAAAACAAGGCTGATCTCTTAAATCAAAGATATGAACTAACGGTTAATTGTAAACACCGTTATAAATTTAACTTATTATAGGGGTCGTATACTTTAAATGATAATGATATGTAGCTGTAAGTTTAATAGATTATAACTTTTATTGCCTGATGGTCAATCTGACGATATGAATGTGTATGGTATAACTACATAATGTTATTCATTTTTCTGTATGCGTATATATATATATATATATATATATATATATATATATATATATATTTGTGTGTAGTTATGTGTGTTTGTGCTGCGGAATGTGTATGTTTGTATATTAATGTATTAATATGTTGTTAAGTTTTGTATATATATATATATATATATATATATATATATATATATATATATGTATATATGTATGTGTGTGTATTTGTTTGTGTGTATATAGTTATATGTGTGTATGTGCGTGTATGTATCTATATGCATGTATGTGTGTGTATGTGTGTGTATATATATATATATAAAGATAGAAGGTAAAAAGGAGGAGAAGAAAAGAGGTTAAAAATATTGGTGTATATGTGTATGTATGTGTATTTGTAGATGTGGGTATGTGTGTGTGTATATATATGTGGGTATGTATCCGTATATGTATGTATATATGCATTTTTATGTGGGCATATATGTAAGTGTCTGTATGTTTATGTAGTTGTATATATATGCATGTATGTATGTGTGTATATGTATATATATATATATATATATATATATATATATATATATGTACGTGTATGTGTATGTGTATGTATGTGTATATATATATGTGTGTGCATGTGTATGTATGTGTATGTGTGCATGTATGTGTATGTGTAAGTATATATATATATATATATATATATGTACGTATATATATATATATATATATATATATATATATATATATATATATATATATATGCGTATGTGTATGTTTATGTGTATGTATATATATATATGTATATATGTTTGTATGTGTATTGTTATATTGTGTACCTAAATTTATTTACGTATATTTATGTTGGTATAAATGTGTTTTTATATATGTATGTTAGGATACGTGTATTTTTGTGTTTGCATGTATATTGATGTATGTCTATGCCTACATATGTGTATGTATGTATGTTTATATATGATTTTGGTTAAATGTCGTTGTACTTATGTGTATGTATGTATATATGTGTATTTGTTATTATAGATAGGTATTTTTATGTATATATTTATGTGTATGTATATTTCTGTATGTGTGTATGCATGTATGTATATGTATGTATGCATATATATATATATATATATGTGTGTGTGTGTATATATATGTATGTATGTGTATGTATATATATATATATGTATATGTGTGTGTGTATTTACTTTTGTATGTTTGCAGTTGTATATATCTATGTTGACACCTACTGTATATGAAATTGTTTATGTGTACGTGTAGGTAGGGATACTTGGGTATGTCATTACGGCCACAGGTGTTAGTATATGTGTGTATATATGTTTATATTTGTGTATTGCTGTGTGTGTATATATGTATTTATATGTGTACACATATATGTGGGTATATTTGTGGGTATATATGTGTATATATGTATGTATGTGTATGTGTACTTGATACCATGGAGATATATACGTATGTATATATTTATGTATGTATGTGTAGATATTTCGGTGTGTATGTATGTATATTTATGTATGTGCGTATATATATATATATATATATATATATATATATATATATATATATATATATATATATATATGTGTATATGTGTGTGTGTGTGTGTGTGGATATATATATATATATGCATATGAGGTGGACATCGTAGTTACCGATGAGTGTTGACTTTGATGTCCGATTTTATATTTGCATACACTATTTTAATATATTAAATAATATTATTTTTAATCATTTTTATCTTTGTATATTTACTCGCTTAAGTTAGATTTCAATATGTTGTTAACATTCATGTAATGACATTTTCTGTCTTAAATATTTATCGGTTGTGGTATCCGACTGTCTGGGTCAATGTATGTGGATGTGTGTGCATGTATTTATAGGTATCTATGTGTATGGAAAGTGCGTTTACTTTTAATTGTGAATGTATGTACGTGTCTGTTGGTTTCCCTTCCCCCACTTCCCCCTTTTTTTTCATGACAGACCGTGTCTCTGTCTTGTCTCTTTTTGTCTGTATATATATATATATATATATATATATATATATATATATATATATATGTCTAGGTGCTTATGTATTAGAATCTGATTGCGCATGTTTTACGCGTGAGTTTAGGACCCTATTCACACACTATTAGGATTAAAATGTATACATTGTAAAAGGACCGGATATTAAATTAGCTAAAGTAACTTCAATGAAGAAATAAATTGAATAACATATATATTTCTTCTTTTCGCCTCAGTAATTTTATAGTTGTAAACTTAATAGCCAATACATTTTAAATTTTGATTTTGTAATTAGCAGTTTTAAATTTTAATATTAAATTTTATCATATAATTTAGTAATTATTGGTTGGAATAAATTCTTTTTTAATACTACCCAGATTTTAAACATCTGAATAGATATTATAACATGACTTCGTTATCAAGCTTTTTGAATTTTCCTATACTTGTGTTTTGATTGGTCCATCTAGCCTTTGTAACAACGTTTTCCCCTTGCGAAGGATTGTTAATTAATTTGAAACTTTTAAAACCATTTATTTTACATTCAACGTCATCACTTGATATGACACCGAGGGTGTTGAAACAAAATGGCTATTTTGTAGTGATTTTATATCATATTTATGTTATAATTTTTTTTAAATAAATAATTATATATATATATATATATGTATGTATATATACACAATATGGATCAGAAAATAATTTGTTAGTGTGTGTGTATGTCTGAGTGTGTAAAAAATTTGCAGAGTATATCAATAAAAGTTCAAAATGATCAAAGACAAAAGGAAGACTTATCTTTGGGGACATTTAGATCTTTATATCATAAAAATATGGTTTCCTTTTGCCTTGATATATATATATATATATATTCATGAATTATTCATACATAAAACAAATACAAAGGTTAATGATTAAATGGCGAGAAATCCTTCTTAACGAACAATTCAATAATATACAAAAACAGGATCTTTTCATTCATAAACAGATTCGGGGTTTTTGTATATTATTGAATTGTTCGCGAAGATGGATTTCTCGCCATTTAATCATTAACCTTTGTATTTGTTTTATGTATGAATAATTCATGAATTTGTAAATTAATTGCACCTTTATTGAAATTAAAATAACTGATCCAAGTGCAACTTTTGGATAATAAGTGCGACATTACTGTAATTATTGAACAATATAGTTCATGCCACTTTGACGCAAAATTTACCAGTAAAAAAGAATTTTCATATCACAACATTTGTATATAAACGCAGAACTTTAACCTTAAAATTTAATTCAAACTCAGCGTTGCGACTGCACGTTCCAAAACAATAACACACATTTCTCAGAATTTTTCGGATTACAACCTTATTTTCGTTTGTCCACTTATTACTGTGAGTATAAACAAGAACACAATCTATTTCATACCTGAGGATGTCTGTAGGAACAGACGAAAGCTTCTAAAATAAAAAGATCTAATGCAACTGAAATTTATAAAACAGGATCATTTCATTCATAAACAGATTCGGGGTTTTTCTATATTATTGAATTGTTCGCGAAGATGAATTTCTCGCCATTTAATCATTAACCTTTGTATTTGTTTTATGTGTGAATAATTCATGAATTTGTAAATTTATTGCAACATTATTGAAATATATATATATATATATATATATATATATATATATATATGTCTGTGTGTTTAATAATATAAGTATTAAACTATTTTACATTTATATAAAATTGTTCACTATTCGGGAAATTTCTGCACGAATAAAAGTGCTTTATGTAAAGAGTGTTTTCTTATGATTATCTTCGCTTTAATTACATGTGAAAATTATTTTAAAAAGTAATATTTTAAGAGCCTTCTTATTCTTTTCTTTGGCATGTCCCTTCGAGGCGTGCGCAATCTTCTCTCTCAAAAACATTCGTATCAATATTAGTTAAAATTCCACTATTCATTTCTGTTCTGTTTCTTTGCCTTTTCTTTAAAACTTGTTCGTTGCTCCCATGAACAGATAAAAGTGTGTACGGAAAGAAAATTAATTTGTAAATTTATGAATATACGTTAAACTTTATCTGATATTTTTTATACTTTTAATATCGACAAATTGTGTACAGGTATATGTAGGTAAATTTTATACTGTTGATATATGTAAATTTTATATAGGTAAATATATATGGGTAAATTTAATACTGGTTATGCAAGCAAATTTTGTATCGGTAAATATATATATATATATAAATATATAAATATATATAAATATATATATATATATATATATATATATATATATATATATATTTATATTTATATATATTATATAGCTAAATTAATATAGGTAAATATATACAGGTAAATCTTATATTGGTAAAAATATATACGTAAATTTAATCCTGGTTATAGAAGTAAAATATATATATATATATATATATATATATATATATATATATATATATATATATATATATATATATATATATATATAGCATAATGAGAGGCCACGTATACTTTCTTAATATGTATATATAGAAAAATAATAATCTATTTTTATGAAAGTATTTATTTATATTTGATGTTTCAAATCGACCTCGATCTTTCTTCAGAAAGATCGAGGTCGATCTAAATCTAGGTAAATTTTATATAAGTAAATATATATAAGTAATTTCATACTGGTAATATATGTTAATTTTATACTGGTAACATAAATAAAATTTTTACTGATATTAGTAGTATAGGCAAATTTTATATAGGCAATTTTAACAGCAATAAATTTAAATATATATAGGTAAATTTATATAGGGAAATATATATAGGGAAATATAGTTAAATATATTTGTATGTAAATATAGATGAATATAGGTAAATATTTTTACAGGTAACTTATTACAAATGATCAGATACGTGAAATTGATATTATTACACGTTAATTTTGCAAATTTTAATTGAATATTTCCACAAAGATAGTTAATATAGTGAGATTTTTGTCGTATTATCATGTCATATACCTGTTTGTAGTTTGAGATGTATGCTGATCATATTTAGTTTAGTTGTCGAAAACTTACGGATTAAATTTGAATAGCACGGGTATAACAGTGTCTGGCATTATTCTACTGCAACAGTATATCAGCCATATTTTACATGAATGGCATACGAACGGGTTTTAGAATATTCCGGATGTACAGGGGGCTGTTCAGTCTACCTTTTACAAAATAAAGCGTGTGGGGGATGTTAATTACGTTACCCTGTCCTAAGATGCAAGAGCCTGTCACCGAGTTTCGTGGTGGAATATATTCTGAAATTTATTTCTTTATTTATTTGCCGAACTCAAAAATGATCTTTACTGACATGAAGGCAGAATCAGTTAATTAAACTAATCAATACACATCGTTAAAGGTAAACCTCAGGTGACAGTGCGATATGGTGGCTTAAATAAAAATATAATAAAGACTTCAGTAATTTCCTCAATTTTAGGTGTAGCCCTGCTGCAAATAAATGACTCAAGACAGTTGTATTTATAATTCTTCAGACACATTTGCTCAGCTATGTGTTGTCGACAACGTACGCTCTACAAGAAAAGTCCTCCATCATGGTGGACAGATGTGGCAATGTAGATTGGATTTCTATTGCAAACGTCAAAAGACCATCAATGCTTGATTGATAGTGTTTATAATCTATGAGAAAAATGCTGTGTGTCTCATTTTCAAAGACAAAATTACTGTGTTCATTAGAAAGTTATTTTTTTTTTACTTGTGAAGTGCAGAATGCGGATTTGAGTTCTGTATGATTACAATATTTGCCTTGAAATAAACAACAGCCTGATGATGACATTGTGCTATGTCGAAAGTATCACTCTTCAACGATACCACTCGAACAACAGTATAAATTTGCAAGTACTATATTCAATGGACAATAATGGCAAATATTTTTAAAGTGCTCAAACATGCATTCGACACTTAGAAGAAATTCTAAATCAGCTCATCTTTGCCGAGACCCGGCTTCCATTAAATTTTGTACGCCAAAGGCGTCATCTACGCATAGCAAATGAAGAAAGCTTTTCTCAATCAAAACGCTTCCAACGATGAGAAACCACTCAGCATTGGAAAAAGACAAATTTAAATAGCAAACCCTGAACAATTTACACTACCGGCACAACTTCCAGCACGTGCTCCGAATCTGACCCACTAGGTGAAATATAAAGCACTCCGATGACAGCACAACGACATTTCGTAAACATGTGCTTGATCACGCATCTTAACCGCACATCCGACACCGTTTCATTTCAGCTCACGTGGAGAGAAACAGAAATAACACGAACCTTTCTTATGGGCAGAAAAGATTCTACCAATCTGCAGGGGAGTATTGTCGATTTAACCCCTCCTTATTTCCGAAAATTCTCTTAGGAGACGCTCTCAGAACTATAAATAATCTGCGATAATTTTTTTATCACTCTCTTTATCCGCTTATACGTCAACATGTAATCACTAGAGGAGAAGGCGTTCCCTTTGGGAAACACATGAACAATACATACACACACACGTACGTACGCACATTCACTCGCTTCACATACTTTGGACAATTAGGTGTTCACATTCATTTGACACACACACACACACACGTATTTGTCTTTGTCACTCGTAACCTTTTATTTTTAATCCATTTTCATTTGTTTGTACATATATATTGGTTCTCTCATTTCTTTACGGGGACTCACATGCCGAGTTCGGCATTTTGTTGTGTGCTTTTCAGGAGACACGTGTTTATTTCTCAATACTTACACCCATGCTACTAACAGTTTTAAACAGTATTGATATAATAAATGCTATTCCAATTTGCGACGGCTAATGTGTTCCGAGTATCCCCCGATTAAAGTTTAAAATCTTAAAAGTCATCAGGGAGTTATATGCACCAAGGAAATTTAATAATATTAAATAAATTCAATATTAATTACAATTGAAAAAATTGCATTGATTTAGATGAATTCCTGATGAGGTGATTAAATCTGCAAAAATTTAAGTAGAGAAAGAATTTTGAAATTATTTCAATTTGATTAGTAATTTTTTTAATATCGACCATTTTCTATACAAAGACCAAGATATTTATTATTTTGTTTATTACGATTTCTTCGTTATTGTTAATACAGACACACGCGCGCACTCACAAACACACACACACATATATATATATATATATATATATATATATATATATATATATATATATATATATATATATATATATATGAAAAATTTCTTAGAGTTAACCGGTAGAAAAAGACAATATGTATAAAGGTAAAAGGCAATAGGAAAACTGTATTATTAGCCGACATGTTTCACCACCAAATGTAGTCTTTCCGGTTATATCTCTAATATATTAGACATCCGACAACATTCATATTTCTCTCACTTAGACAGTCTTTGACTCCCCTCTTTAAAACTTCTCTCTGTTAAATTTTAATCCCCCACCTTCTCTCGTCTGTTACCCCTCTCTTTAGCTCTAACATTCGTCCCACTCTCTCATACTTACACTCTCTCTAAATTTTATTTTTTATTTCCGGAGTTGTTTTTTCCTGTTTTCCTTTTGAATTTCTAGGTCTGATGAATTGGATCGTATTTACGGTTTCAATGAAATAAATTATGACCATGGAATATTAGTGTTTAAGCCTTTTTATTATATCCTTACTCTGTCCTGGACATCGAGTTCTACCTGGATTCTATCCTCTTGGATTTTTTTTATACAAAATATATATGTATGTGTATGCATGCATGTATGTATATATATTTATATATTTTGCATATGTATGTGTATATTTACCACTAATATTAACTATATATATATATATATATATATATATATATATATGTGTGTGTGTGTGTGTGTGTGTGTGTGTGTGTGTGTGTGTGTGTGTGTGTGTGTGAAAAGTGTGTGTATATAAATATAAATAAATATATATATATATGTATAATTATTTATATATTATATGCGCGGTACTTATTAGATGTGTCTGCATACATCGATGTTTGCGTTAGTACGATGACAAAACGACGAAGTTTCCCCCACCACTCCCACAATAACACCAATACACGCAATCTACATAAACCCAAATTTTTAAAAAATTAATCAGTTTGTCTGACGATCGCTAGCTCACATCTATCCAACCATATATATATATATATATATATATATATATATATATATATGTGTGTGTGTGTGTGTGTGTGTGTGTGTGTGTGTGTGTATTCAAAAGAGAGTACAATTTATTGCTATAAATATCAATTTCTCCCCCTCTCTCTCTCTCCACTCTTTCTCACTCCCTCTCTCTTTACCCCATTTCTCTCACTCTCTCTCTTCCCTAAACGTTTTATTTTTTTTAGAATTTTATATTGGAATTTTTATTTTTCTTTATTATAAAAATGTCACCTTTCTTTCTTCCACTCCTTTTTTTTTCCATTTGTCTGCAAAAATTGATTTAATTTCCCAAAAAAATTTCCGTCTGAAGAGAGGAATATTTAAATAAACATATTCATGAAATAAATTATAATCGTAAAGGATTTTAAAGGATTATCTTCCCTTATTATTATTAAATTGCTCTGTCACTTACATTGAGCACTCTTTGGATTAATGCCTTCCTTAGAATTATCCTTACTAATCACCAACTGGTATTATTCCTTCATATATATATATATATATATATATATATATATATATATATATATATATATGTGTGTGTGTGTGTGTGTGTGTGTGTGTGTGTGCGTTTGTGTGTGTGTGTAGGATATCATTTCTATAACGCTAGATTCATACATAAAAATCCCTACTTTCAGTTAAAAATAAAGATCATCATTGATAATGTCTAAAAGAAAAGACGAGACCATTCGGATATACCGAAATTTAGAAAAAATGTTTACATACATTATGTTTTGAAAAGACAACACTTATATGGACACATGAAAAGTTAAATAAAATGCTTAATCCCAGTATCTTGTCCATGCTCTTTAAAGAAAAGTACAAAATAGTAGGATTGCTACCAAAATACAGAACATATATATATATACATAGTCTTAATATATTTTAATTTTTGATTTAGTCTTTCCTGCGCCCTTATGTTTTTTTCCCGTTTTCTAAGAGTGAGAAAGTACAAAAAAAAAACGGATAATTTTTACTTTCCCAATCACTTTCGGCCACTTCCTCGGCCATTTTTAATTAGTTTTTACTATTATTATTATTATTATTATTATTATTATTATTATTATTATTATTATTATTATTATTATTTGTTTGCTTATTTGCAACAAGATCCTCTCATATTCCCAGAAATTCTTATTAGAATCTTTAAAGTGAGAAATTTACCATGTTGATACATATTCATTCATCCGAGTACTTTCGACATTTGCACAATGTCATCACCTGGTTTTTGTTTTTATTTTTTAGATAAAATTATTGTTTTCATTTGAAAATCAAATGTTTTTAATTGTGATGTGTAACAAGCTAAATTTATGTAATGTACGATTTAAATTTTACAATGAACATGTCAGGGTAGGTAATTAGGTTTGGAATATCTATTTTTTAAATAATAAAAATAATAATAATTTTAATGAAAATAATTAACATAAACTAAGAATTCTAGATGCTATCTATATTAAAAAGATTAAACCAAACCTTATTAAAATTAATTACAAATATTGCACAAATGTTTCCAAATGTTTACAGTAAATAGTTTTAAAATATCTGAGTTTTAACTAACGGTTTTTCTTTTGTTTTTGTTTTTAAACATATAGATTCGGACGTAGAGAATATTCGGACAATTTCAATATATATATATATATATATATATATATATATATATATATATATATATATATATATATATATATATAAACAGAGATAGAACATATATATATATATATATATATATATATATATATATATAAACAGAGATAGAACAAATATATATATATATATATATATACATATAAATAGAGATAGAACATATATGAAGATAGATAGATAGATAGATAGATAGATAGATAGATAGATAGATAGATAGATAGATATACAATTCGGGAATATATTTAATATAAGTTATGGTAATTTTAGAAAACCTTATTTCATAAACGCAAGGGAAATATTCCTAACAAATATGACTTCTCCATCAACATGAAGTTTTTATATACATCTGCCAACTGAATGTGTTAGATTTCAAATCTCCTTCCACCGATAATCTCATCCAATTATTTCAAAGCCCTAGGTCACGTGGTGCAAACATATTCTTTGCAAATGGGCGCCACACCGATTATCAAATATCAGGTTTGGATTCAACAGTCATTTGTCGGTGCTTAGTTTGAGGCAATCTCACTTATATAATGGCCCAATCATGAATAGTCTGGATTTGCCGCCAGACTTCCTTACTGTATCAACTGTTGGAGACCGAAAATGATTTAAATTTGGCGCGAAAATAATGAGGCCAGGATTCTGTCCTGGAATATTAAGCTTTTTGTTTATATATATATATATATATATATATATATATATATATATATATATATATTTCTCTCATTATTTATTTTTCCTTATTTGTTTTTGGGATAATCTCACGTACTTGGTATCGACTCACGTATTTCCCTAAAGTTAACTTGATAGCATGCAACCGGATTGTTAATTAGTCATGCCTATAGAGACAAAAATTCAAACAGACAGGCAGACAGGTATGGAAACAGGCAGACACACATAAAATGGTGCCTCTTATGGTGCGTTTGTGAATCAGCAAATAGTGTAGAAGGTTCTTCTGGTGTAGTGAGTTCGAACGTCATATAGTGGTTATGATGTTCTGGTTTCTTCCAGACTGGATTTACTAGATACCAGCATTTTTAGAATTCTCTCTTCGTAGGTAGGGCTGTAAGTTAATGTGCTCGAGGCACGAAGGATGACAGTTCATGAGAACAATTTCCATGGGAAATATTTATAAAAAAGATGCAGGAATGTAGAGGTCCACAACCTCAAAATACCTGGTAAATTATAGGGCCACAGCCTCACCACGCCTTGTGCATTATACGGCCACATATACAAAATACCTGTTATAATTTTAGCGTCACATCATTTCCACAGCTGGTAAAATCTAGAGACAAAACCACACCATACCTGAAGTATATGGACACATCCTAAACACATCTGGTAAAGAATAGGGTCATGGCCTCACCAAAAATTTTGGTGCAGTATAAGGCCACAGACACAAAACACCTGCTGAAGTATAGGGTCGCATCATCCACACACCTGATAAAGTATAGGGAAACAGCCACACAAATATTATGAAGTATACACCTAATACACCAAAAGGCCCTACCCTCAGCACCAATTATGGTGCAGTACAGAGCCAAATCCCCACCACATTATGGAAGGTATAGGGACACAGCCACACCAAACAGGATAAAGTATACGGCAACAGCCTCACCACTCTTAGCACAATATAGTGCCACAGACACAACACACATTTGAAGCATTGGGTCACAGCCTCAGTACGCGAAGTGCTTCTTTTGCAGTTTCCACATCCATTATTAAGTTATGAAGACTGAAGTTGTCATCCTAATTTAGAATTTTCGCAAACAAAACTAGAGATCGCTTCCTGCCCTGCTATTAATGCCAGTCTGGTGAGAGAAGTGATGTTTTCACACATTTACAATGCTATATGTGTGAAAGTGAATGCAATATCCTCAGCAGTATTTTAAAGGAGACGTGCCAATGCCACTTTCTGCACTGAACTCTTACACAAACGCGCACATCAAATTAATAATGGTTGTTTTAATAAAATTTAAAGCTTTGAACATTTTCTGGTTCTTATAATATCATTGCTGCTTTTAAAAATGAAGGTTAGTTATAGTTATTATTATTATTATTATTACTAAAAGGTTAGTTATAATTTTAAAAGGTTAGTTATTATTATTATTATTATTATTATTATTATTATTACTACTGCTAAAAGGTGGGTTATAATTTTGAAAGGTTAGTCATAATTATCATTGTTATTATTATTATTAAAGCTTAGTTATAATTTTAAAAGTTTAGTTATTATTATTATTACTAAAAGTTTAGTTATAATTTTAAATGTTAGTTAGTATTATTGTTATTATTATATTGTTACAAAAAGTTAGTGATAATTTTAAAAGGTTAGTTATAATTATTATTATTATTATTATTATTATTATTAATACTAAAAGGTTAGTTATAATTTTAAAACTGAAGGTTAGTCATTATTATTATTATTATTATTATTATTATAATTTTTTAAAAGTTTAGTTATAATTTTAATCTGAAGGTTAGTTGTAATTTCGAACATTATTTTGACAATTTTTCGTTGATATTTTTCCGAAATCATATTCAAGTCTAGACTTAACCGTCATCTTCCAAAATATCCGCATAAACGTAGCTCTTTCTTCACTAATACCCAGACTCGAGTGGCTCTTGGGCCTTCTAGAGTGTAAACATCATTGTAAAAACATTAAACAAAACAACATAAATATATTTTTACATTGATACTAATGGCAATACATTCCCTTTTTTATTTTTCATATTTTTTTCAATTTTCATATTTTTCATTAATACTGGTGGCAATATATTAACATTATTTTTTATAGAATTTTTTTACTCACACTATTCCTTCAGCAACTAGGCGATCGTATCTTGGCTTGTATTTTCTTTATTATATTTCGAACAACAGGGAAAATTCCTCTCTGAATTTATATGATAAGAAACTGTCTTTAATTTCATCTGGACAATGGTATTGTATATACAGGTGAAAAAAAAATTGCACCATAAACGTAAGGAACATAGAAAAGTCGTAGTGTTGGTGACGCAATGGAATTGGTCATGGCGGATCATGTATGAAAGTAAAATGTTAGTCATCAGCCTCAGTGTAATGAAATGAATATCACCGAAAAGTAAGGACACTGGAGAGTTAAACGGCTAAAAGAGTCCGTAGATAATGCTAAGCTATACGAATCTTCTTTTTAGGCTTATCGTAGAAATAATTACGATATAGGAGCCGTTAAAAAAAAGAAAGACAAATGAGAGCAAGAATTCAACAGCAGCAGAAAGAGAGAAAAGATTCGGCTAGTGCATTCCAATATGAAAAACTACATCTGAATCACTCATCAGCAGGTAGTTTATGTTTAGGTCTCCAACTTTACCGACATAGAATTGTTCTGCGTTGGCAATAGACTAATAGATTCAAGTGTAGTTTCATGAGTTAGTGACATAGTGATTTTGGATTCAATCCATGGGGCAGGCGGTGTGTAATTAAAATCAAGCACATATTGGTTGTAAACAGGTTGAGCAATAACTGTGTTGTGCTAAAAAAAAAGATCTAGACAAAATATTCCTAGACTTGAGCTATAAATAGTGCACATAGTATGGTAAATATTACGTTTATTTTCCTGCTCACTGTTTTAAATCAATCACGCCTTTCCTACATTAGCTGCTACCCATAGCTAGAGAGTCCAGAATGTGTTGCTATTTAATCCACATCTGGAGGGAAAAGAAATGGATTTATACTTTTTTTTTTATAAAGACGTCAGTGTGAAGAGTAACGTATGAAGACAGAAGTTGAAATACGTTTGAAATTAAAACATTTTGTCTCAACATTTTTAATATGAGTGCCTTCAGTGATATAATAGCTATGAAACCACATTTTGGAGAAACAGTATGGAAAAAAGCAGATTTTGATAATTCAGCATACACAGAACATATTCAATGAGAGATAACAAGTCGAAAATCATGGATTTTAAACATTTAATCAATAAATGTTTCTACAAAAATGTTTTCACAATCAGAGGGAAAATGAGAAATTGTTCAAAATTATCGAATGTTCATCGCAGACTTCAGTTTAAATTGGTCTCTATTAATCATTTAAGAAACTCATTCTGACTTCCATCAGCCGCGTTCTTGCTAGCCTCCAGGAGAGTTACTCATGTCACCTTCTCGAGCTAACGTTTCTGCTGAAATGGAGTAGAAAGATTATATCAGAACCAGCTGCTAGTTCTCCTGCTAAGAATATTGATTCACTGTATCGTGCAAGACAGTTTTTCTTGCCAGACCCCATCTTACATATCTACGAGTGTGCGATTCGTCCCTGTCTAGAATATTGTTGTCAAATATGATCTGGAGCTCCGGCTATATATTAGGTTGGTGCAAATAATGACGTAACAATGTCGTTTTTTGACGTATTTTTAGCGTCAAAAAACGACATTATTACGTCATTATTTTTGCACCAACCTAATATTTAGAGAGTCTTGATAAAATTCAAAGAATACTATACAATGTTATTCGTCCTGACCTGGCATCTCGACTCTAGCCACTTACCCACCGGCGTAACGAAGCTTCCCTGTGTCTTTTCTATAAATACTTTCACGGTAAATTTTACGAACTCTCCTCATTGGAAACCAGATTCTTTAAAAATATGTGCAGATTGATGGTAATATCTCAATATTTTACAGTGGAAATGGTTAGATGTAACGGTAAGTGCTATGCTAACCGTTTCTTTTCTCGCACTTCTCGCTTGTGGAAGTCTCTTCCTGTTTCTTGCTTTCCGATAAAATTTTATCTTTAAAAATCAAAGTGCAATTTTTAATTGTTATCTTTTATCCTCTTAAATTATGTTCTCGTATATTTCTTGATTCTTTATAATGTTTTTCTTTTTCTTTTTCTCATTCTTTCTTTCCTCTTAGTTGCTTTATTACCTTGCTTGGGTGAAAATGATTTAAAATGTATGATTTGGGGCGGGCGCGAAATGATTAAAGCAATATATCTGGGAAGTACTTACATGCCGCGTGTTTTGTAGGGCCGAGGGCAGGAAATTCAAGTTTTTCCACCCCTCGGCTGAAGAGAAAGAAAGCGAAGATTTCAAAATGCGCGTGGCCTGTACTTATAAGCCACGGGCGATAATCCCTGAATAAATAAATAACTTTTGGCCATCAAATCTTTCTACGCCTTGATATTGAACCAGGACTAACAATTCCAACAAAACAGAAACTGCCTTGGCAGAAGAATTAGTGCATTGTTTAGTCACTTTAAAAAAAATACCATTGCCTCTTCTCGTCCCTTTAATAGTCGTCTTAATCTGTGTTCGTATCAGACTCGTTAATAATAAAATCGGTCAAAAAAGAATCCTGTGTACTAAGAGAAAGCTAGTCTAACAAATACATACAGTTAGATCAAATATCTTTATTGGAACAAGGAATAGTCGCTTTCCGCCAATTCAAATCTTAGACAATGGACAACTTGAACGGAAGCAGCAAAAATGGTTCACCCTTCGCTGCGTAAGATATTTGCAAGAGCACTTATGCCTTTTTTTTTTGTCGAATTCTGAAAGTTGAAATGACTTTTTTCTTAGAATATCTGCCACTGATTCTTTTATCCGATTTTTATTTTTTTTTTCGATCGTTTGATTCTTCTGTTTATCAACATCATCATCATTATCATCATTAGCAATTTCTTCCTGATTTTCTTTTCAATGATCACAGATTCATTTTAATTCAAATGTCTGCATGTCATATTATAACTTGAGGTTTTCAATGGGGATCGAGTGGCAGTTAGAATCTTTAGATATCTAACTATTATTTCCTAGAATAGGGCACCTCGATGTGGTGTAATGGTTAGAAAGCTTGTCTTGCATGATCAATTACGACTGAGTACCGGGTGCCTCATACTTTCAGCCTTGTGCCACATCTAAGCCGGACTTAGAAAATCACTATTCTTTCCTAGAATTTATACAGTTGATTTTTTTATATAGTGGCTTGATTTTTATATGCATTCCGTTTTCCTCCTTTCTATATGGTTGCTAGCATTAGTTTTCTCTTAATAAGTAGTTACTTTTTATCTACTAATATTTATGTAGGTACTTTTATATTGAATCCATTGCTAGGTCTGCTGCGAAAGAAAATTGTTTCATAGTGTCATGCTAGGCAATTTCCCTCTCAACCATTCGACCATGTCTCGAATATTTCTGTCACAAATGGCTTGATGCTCCTGCTTTAGAGATTCTTGATAAAACCCGAAGACGAATCAGCAATATTATTGGACCTGATCTGGCATCTCAGCTTCAGTCACTTCCCCACCGGCGTAAAATTGCTTCCTTGTGCCATTTTTGTAAACATTTTCATGGTAATTGTTTGGATGGGCTCTTTTCTATAGTACCTAGACTTTATGAATTTAAGCTCAGTACTAGATAAGCAACAAGGTCTCATCAGTTTACAGTGAAATTGGCTAGATTTAATCGTAAGTTTTATGCTAACAGATATTTGTCTCGCACTTCTCACTTGTGTAACTTTCATCCGACTACTTGCTTTCCAGTCGAGTTTGATCTTCAAAAATTAAATGTCATGTCAATCGTTATCGAGTATTTTTTCTGATTTCTCTTTTATTATCCTTGCTTCTCAATAATGCTTCTTTTTTCCCCACCCAGTAACTTCTTGTGCCGTAGAAGTTTTAATATATCCTGAAATGTTTCATATAGTTAATTGTTTTATCTATACACATATATATATCTGTTGTGGATTTCGAAATGAAATCCAGTCTCAAATGAATGGCAAACGCAGGAATGAAATATAGCAAATAAATGTATTGACGTAATAATACAATTGCTAATACGGTTAGTAGATCCAGAAATGCGGTTAGTAGCAATAATAATAATATATATAGTATGGGAAATTCAGTATCGAAGTATGACTTCCTTCTGAGGTTACGTGCTCGGAACTTTGACTCCTACAAAGTGGTTACATCACTCTCTCACTGTATCACTGTATCAGTGTATCTCTCATCTAACACCCGGGCATTCACCAGCAGCAGTACAAGTACACACTGGGCGAGTCCACTTGTATGAAAAAGGAGTGGATCCCATAACAATATGACTATTTCTTTTTTTTTCTTTTTTTTTATATAGCCTCTAGTTTTATCTATGCTAAAATATTTTATGGAGTTACTAGTTTTATCTATCCATGAACTTATATAGTAATTTGTTCCTGTAATATTGTTGTTTTTTCTATATTCTGAAATGTTTTTATATTTTTGCTTGTTTTGAATATAAGACACATAGTTGCATTACCATGACGTAATCATTGTTCTAGTCAAACCAACGCAAGGAAGAATTATTTATTCTTTCGCTAGTGCCTTCTGTCGATATATAGCAGACCATGCATTTCTCTCATTGTCTTTCTTCGTTCGCTTTCTTCCCCAGGGAAACAGTTTTCATCTTATAAACTAGCAATACCACAGTGTTGTAAATTTAGCCACCTATCGCTATTTGATTGAATATGTAATCTCTATCTAAAAAAGGCAGGATATGTGTGTGTGTGTGTGTGTGTGTGTGTGTGTGTGTGTGCGCGTGTCTGTGTGTAACGAATGCACGGCCACAATTTTCGACGGATTTGCACCAAAATTTACATCCACATGTTAGCGGAAGTCCAAGACCGACCTTGCATTTCCCAGCTTCCATCGACAGTGGAAAAAATCGATTTTTTCATGCTTCTACGGCAGTTTTCATGTAGTTTGCGGCCATTTTCTACTGACCAGAGTGAGAGCCAATAGCTGGCTGCCACGAATAGGCAGGAAAATTCTACTGGCCGCGTGAGAGCCAACAGCTGACTGACACGAATTTTCCAGTTACGAGTCCTTTTTTAAAGCTGATCGTTTTGTGTTCATTTTGTTTAGTTCTTTTTTCGTAACAGATTTAATGTTTAGTATAGAGTTTAGAAAAAATTCGGAGTGTGATATAGGCAAGAAGTAAGGCATGTAGCAACATCAGCCCGGCAAATGGCACTCCTTTAAAGGCAAGGAAGGGCAAAAATATTTTAAGTCAAGTAACAGCGATTGCTGTATGAGTCGTACGATTTTTGAATCAAGCACGGGCAACGCCGAGCCATGGTGCTAGTGACAAATATAGGCCTAACACTAACATAAAAACATTACATCAATGAAGGTGTTGAAATGGGACTATTTACATTACAATGTGAGATATAGGCCAGAGACGGGCACAATTCTGATTTATACGCCATTTATAAAGTTAGACATCGGTTTGGATTACATTTGTTGTATACGTTGTTGTGCAGATTAATTGAAACAAAACGAATAATTCCGTTATTATTTACATTTTTCGTATTTTTCCAATGAAACATGACCCAATGCACATGTTAGTACTTCGTATGTCCATTCCACGTAGTCGTTCCTTGCAGTTTGACCACAGATTCTGGATTGGATTTAAATCAGATTTTCCAGGTCAGTCTATAGTACTTATCAGTCTGTTCATGCAGTGTTACAATTTTCGTGGGCTTCCTTTGAGTAACGTCCACAGCAGACAATGGTCGTATGATAATTAATCGATAGTCGAGACAATAGTGTCTGGGCGTGGTGAAAATCTGGTGCAATCACAGATGACGCAATATTTTTGAATGCCAAAACATGACATCATACACACCGAAACTACATTAATATTAATGCACGCCACTTCAAATGGCCTAATCTGCAGAAAGAAATAGAAATCAATTAGACTCCCCCGCTCCATTGGGTCTAAAAATGGCCATATGGTGAAAGAAAGGAAACTAAAGCGGTTGTTTCAATTAATTTGCACAAGGGTGTTGGTATCAACGATTGAAGAAACAAAATGAAACTGCAGGAATCATTAGACAATGTACTAAAAGAAAAGCTGTAACAAATAATATAGCATTAATTATAAGAAGAAGAATACAGATTTCTAAGCAAGAGGACCAGGCCAATATGCGTTGTTCGAAGTGGAGATATCTGAATCGGGATAGTATGGAAGTTTAAATATGTAGGAAGGTTTTTATCAGATGACGAAAAATGTGACACCGAAATCAGATGTTGCATGAGAATAGCAAATGAGGCCTTGCAAAAGTTAAGCAAGTTATAATAAATGGGAAAATATGATTAGATAAAAGGAAAGGGTACTGAATTGCTATGCAATATATATCTTCCTATATGGTCCTGAATGCGGGAAGATTTCATCACAGATGAAGAGGAGTTTTGAGGCAAGTGATGTGCATTTCTACAGACGGATGCTAATACTATCAGTACGGATCATGTAAACAACGAGGAAGTCTTAAAAACATACTTAGACTCAGACAATACATACTTAGACTCAGTAAGTACATACTTAGACTAGAAAGTACATACTTAGACTCAAAAAGTACAAAGTCAGGCTTAGGAAGTACATACTTAGACTCAGTAAGTACATACTTAGACTCAGACAGTATATACTTAGACTTAGAAAGTACATACTTAGACACAGAAAGTACAAAGTCAGGGTTTGGAGGTACATACTTAGACTCAGTAAGTACATACTTAGACTCAGACAGTATATACTTAGACTTTGAAAGTACATACTTAGACACAGAAAGTACAAAGTCAGGCTTAGGAAGTACATACTTAGAATCAGTAAGTACATACTTAGACTCAGACAGTATATACTTAGACTTTGAAAGTACATACTTAGACTCAGAAAGTACAAAGTCAGACTCAGTAAGTACATACGTAGACTCAGACAGTATATACTTAGACTTAGAAAGTACATACTTAGAATCAGACAGTATATACTTAGACTTAGAAAGTACATACTTAGACTCAAAAAGTACAAAGTCAGGCTTAAGAAGTACATACTTAGACTCAGGAAGTACATACTTAGACTCAGACAGTATATACTTAGACTTATAAAGTACATACTTAGACTCAGAAAGTACAAAGTCAGGCTTAGGAAGTACATACTTAGAATCAGTAAGTACATACTTAGACTTAGACAGTATATACTTAGACTTAGAAGGTACATACTTAGACTCAGAAAGTACAAAGTCAGGCTCATAAAATACATACTTAGAATCATTAAGTACATACCGAGACTAAGAAAGAAACTGAAATTTCTAAAACCCAAGTAAACATTGTCATTCACAGGACATATTGAAGGCGAGAGAAACAGGGGAGAATCACGAATAATCTGAAATAGTTGGCAGAAAAGGGATTAGCAATGATAGCAAAAATACAAAAAAGGCTTGGAGAATTTAAGACTCACAGGAGATATTGAAGTCATTATGGAAAATGGGAAACAGTGAGTCGTCCGTCTGAATAGTTATTATAAATTGATGGCAGAAAAGTGAGTTAGAAAAATATTAGCAAAAACGATTTCAAGAGCTTCAAATGGTAGAAGTTTGTGGAGACCCATGATCACGTTGTGAAGGGTTATGGTCAGTAAAATAAGATAACACAGATGAGAACAATTGTTTGAATAACTCAAACATTATATTGATAATTTCTCGTTCCGAAAAGATAAAGCTACTTACGTACACTACAGTTCAAATTCTAAGGCCAGACCTGGTAATTTTTTTTAAAACTGGCTATTAAAGAAATTACAAAATCTCCTACAGATGGTCGCGACGGAGAGTGAGAAGAAGGAACTAAGCATAAACTATAAGAAGACAGAATGCATAGTCATCAGTAAGAGGATGCGCTCGAAATGCGATTTGCAGGTCGGGAACTATAGAATCAAGCAGACGCGAAATTTGAAATATCTGAGAATCGTCTTAACAGAGGACGGTAAACGCGACACTGAGATCTGTAGACGTATTGGGATGGTAAAGGAAACATTCCAAAAGCTAAGAGTATTGCGAGACAGGAGGACTTCTTTGGTAACAACAACAACAAATAAAGAATACTGAGTTGTTACGTGATATATGTCATTCTTTACGTCAGAGAATGTTGGACGATTTCCGCAAAGATGAAGAAGAGACTCGAGCCGACAGAGATGTGGTTTTGCAGAAGGAAGCTAAAGATATCATGGACCAAGCGTGTGAGCACCGATGAGGTCTTAGAGAGGATGCAAACAAGGAGAAGGCTTATACGTAACATCAGGAAGAGGCAGCTGGCGTTTCTGGGACACATAATGCGGAAGGAGAGCCTGCAGGATTTGATATTTACGTGTCGAATAGAAGTAAAGGGAGACAAGGTAAAAGAAAGCGTGACAAACAACTGGCGGGCTTAAGGAAGTGGATGAGAGAACGTGCTCTCGGGAAGGAAGCAGAGGAAAGGAACTGTCAGGGATAGAGGGAGGTGGAAGGACATGGACATAAAAAGAATAAGTAGTTGTTCTTTTATTACTTCAAATAAGAGAAATTTATTATAAATCGTAAAAAAGTGCGATATAATTTGTTATTAGAAATATGACAAAAAGAAAAAAAAATTATGATTAAGTTTTACTTTTGTCAAATACCTCCCTTTAACCTTAACACATATTTTTGGCATTCGTTAAAAAAAAATTTCAAAGTGCAAGTTTGATGATTGATTCCATTCTATTTTTCAGTGACTCTAAGAGCACTTTTTCATTTTTTTCCAACTCTTCTGTCAAATTTATCCCATACTAATTCTGGGGGAGTCTCCAAACCTTTGAACTGCAGTGTACAGATTCGTGAACCCTAAAAGTAAGGTTGGACAGCCGTAGTGAAAAGTGAGACAATGAAAACAGGCATGGCTGATCATGTATAGAAGGACAGAATTAATCATCAGCATCTGTGAAATGAAGTGAAAATATTGAACAAAGAAGAACATGTGAGTGTTATACCTCGGAAAGAATCAGCCTATATGCTAGATTATGAGGACATAAATCGGCACTTATTTTTTTTCTTTTATTAAAATCGCCACTTTTTTTTGACAGGTGAAAATACTGATAAAAAGAAGAACATTGGAGGGTTTTAGGTCTGAAAGAATCAGCACATATGCTATGCTATTATGAACTCTTTAGCAGGCCCAGCATAGAAATAATTACAATATGGGGGCTGGTAATAGCGAAAGAAAAAAAAACGACAGCAAGTCTGCAAACGCAACAACCAAAACCAAAACATGATAAGCAACAGCAGAAGTCAAACACATGGCAGACAGCAGCAGCAGTAGCAACTTTAATCAGCAGGTATGTTAGGTTTAAGGCTCCAAGTTGACTACGGCAGATTTTTTCTACCAAAAAACGGCCTTATTATGTAGAGTAGATTTGTAATTTTCTCGTGACATAGTGATTAGTGTAGTGCATGTGCCGGACAGTGATTAGTTGCACTCAGTTTAGTATAACAGTAGGTATACTTTATATTCATTTGTTACTAGTCGCATCATTTTTTTTTTACATCGTAGAAAGGTTTGTGTAATTGATTAAAGCGATTGATTTAATGATTGATTTAATGTTTTATTTATCCCTCTATTTGTCTAATTTTTTAATGTACGATACATGTTAAATAAGTTATTGGTTTGTCATATTAATTCTTTTGTTTATTTTCCCAACGTTATTTCAGCTTACACGCAAAATATATTTGGGGGACATTTTTTGTACTTCTATTCTTGCTCAACAAATTACGTTTATCTTTTTTTTAAACATTTGATTGAATTTTAACACTTCTCGGACATGTGACAATGTAATCTCAAAAAGATAACAATTAGCATTTTGGACACAGGTAGCTCTTCGCATTCAATCAAGTTTGCCAAATTATGGAATCTGCTGGAAACACTTATAATATCTACGGATTAGTTGCTATTAAAGAAAGAAATGTGCAGAAATGGTTTTCACGAATCAAGAAGTGGAATTTCAGTCTGAGAGAATACTCACGTTCCGGCCGACCTGTTCAGTTCAATGGAGACCGAATGAAAGATCCAATGCACGGTGATTTGCGACAATACATTAGAGAATTGAACTAGAGTAAACGAGCCCAGCCACGATCATTTGGGCCAGCCCACTAGGGAACTGATCCAGATTGAACGGGACCATCCGCTAGCATCGACAACAAAAGACTAGGGAATTGACCAGGATTGGATGAGCCCACCCATAAGCACCCTCACCAGTCCAGTACGGAATTAATCCAGATTGAACTAGCCCATCCACGAATATCCGCGCCAGTCTACTAGGGAATTGACCAGGATTAAACGAGACCATCCTCTAGGATCGACGATAAAGAACTAGGGACGTGACCCAGATTGAATCACGAGGATCGGCACCACTCCACTAAAGAATTGAACCAGAGTGAACGCGCCCATCCACGAGAATCCTCACCACTCCACTACGAAATTGGCTCAGATTGAACGAACCCATCCACGAGCATCCGCGCCAGGCCATTACGGAATTTATACAGATGGAACGAGGCCATTAACAGGTATCCTCGCCAGTCCACAAGAAAATTTCCCTGAATTGATCCAGCTCCTCCACGAGAATCACCGTCACTCCACTATGGAATTTGCACCAGATTGAACGAGCCCGTCCACGAGGATTCGCGCCGCGTCACTAGGGAATTGGCCAAAATTGAACGCGCTCACTTACAGGCATGCTCGTGTCCACTACGGCATTAATACAGGTTAAACGAGAACCATCTACGAAGATTCGCTCCAGTCCACTAGGGAACTGACCCATTGAACGATACCATCTACGAGGATGCGCGCCAGTCCACTATAATAATGTAACAGCAGTAGCTGCTGAACTAATACTGAAACTTATATCACGTGTCCACGATAGTATCAATTATAAGCACGCGTGAGTAGTGATAAACTTAAACATATGGTATGGTGAAAGTACGGATAAATTTGGACTTACCCTCTAATTCCCTATGAGATATTTTCATATTACCGTTTATAATATCAATCACTACTTCACTTTTTATGTTTTCAATATTTTGTTTTGAGATTATGCACTTTCGTATTGCCATCAGTTCTTCTATATTGCAACGAAAGCTGGACAATCTTCTTACAGATGAAGAAGAGCCTTGAAGCAACAGAATTATGGTTCTACAGAAAGATGTTAATAATTCCATGGACCAGCGCTTCACAAATGAAGAAGTATCTTGAAGCAGCAAAAATGTGGTTGTGTAGAAATATTGGGAGAATAGCAGCAACTGTAAAATTCAGTATCGACTAAGTTTTACAGAAAATGGAAACAAAACGGGCACTTTTACTTAACATTAAAAAGAGATAGTTGAAATTTCTAGGGTACATAATGATGAAACACGTATCGAGAAAACTTCAAAAATAATTGTTCTAAAACAAAGGTTAGAGAACAATTATTCGAATAAAAATATTTATACGAAATATAGATTTTTAAAATGGAAATTAATCGAAAGGAAATTTATACTAAATGATAATTAGTCGAAATACCTATGTTTGAAATACGTATGTGGTCTTCCATTGAGAGAGTCAATGCTGATTTACTTAGAACTAATAACGCCCTTGAAGGATGAAATAGGGCTTTTATTTGCAGCAAGTATCATCACATCATTCCGCAGTATGAACATTTTTAAACGATTATAATGAGAACAGGACTTGCAAAAAAAATGATATTGCAAAAGTAAGAGCAGGTTGTCAAAATATAAAGACTGCCAGGAAAAAAAAAAAAACAAGACGTAAATGGAAAACTTAAAAAATATTAGTGATATACTTTAACGAGTACACTTCAGTAATTGACTGTTTGCGTGCAGTATCATATAATTTAATGATATCAGCATTTTTTCTTACAAATTGCTTTATTAACGATATTTGTATTTCTAATAATTATCATTTTTGTATCTTCTTTTTTTAATTTTTACTGCAATAAACAATTTTGCATTTCGAATCAATTAGTATAATTGTCCTTTCGACTAATTTTCTTTCAAACAATTTACAAGTCGAACAAATGTTTTTTGAATAGTTGTTTTCGAACCATTGTTTTCGAGCAATTATTCTTCAAACAATGTTCACGCAATCGAGAAAACAGGGCTTGGAAATTTGATACCCGCAGGACAGATTGAATACAAGAGAGAGAGAAGAAATCAATGCATAACTGAGACCTTGAGTAAATGGATGACGAAACAAGTTTTAGGGGTGATAACATAAAGACAAAATCTTTTAAGAGTAACAAGGACAAGATTACTTTCGGCCACATCCCGTATGGTCACCGAAGATAAACAACGTCGAGTCTGGTCACTAACTATATGAGTGACCGCTTGAGAATATCAGCTGCTGTAAACTTGAATGTGTGGGTGGTATAATGCAAAACGGTTCTGAGAACTCGTAGAGACGATTCTGGATTCCAGAGGTGTTCTTTACATCCACTTACGCGCAAAAAATTTTATGAAAGGCATGAAACCGTCACTCACCGCCCACACCCCAGCTATGAGTTCAATAATAGTACAGACTGTGTCCTAAAGCCATTTTTAGCAACCAGTATACAACAGAAAGAAACACCAACAAACGCTGCTGGAAAATCTACTGAACGGCCAGTCATGAATCGAAAGAGATATCATCGCACAACCGTATATCCCTTGAGTGACTATTATTATTATTGTTTTTATTTCCTTTGATTTCTGCCATGTACACATTTCTTTGCGGGTCCCGCCCACGGACCTAAGGTTGGAAATGTCATCATGACACCTTCCACCGACAAAAAAAAACAAAAAAAAAAACAAAAAAAACAAAATCAAAACAAAAACAAGAAAAAGCCCATCGTAAAGTGTCGGCTGTACTTGTCAAAAGAATTTTTTGTATTTATTTGAAGCAGGGACTTCCAGAAATCCCTTCAATAAGACTACTGGAATTTTTACCAATCAATCCAAGGGCTACAACTACAACAGGGATTGTTGATATTCCCATGTGCTACATTTTTGAGATTTCGATTTCAAGGTCCTTGTATTTTGACAGCTTTTGGGATATCTTCAAAGATACATTGCAGTCTTCAGGGACTGCCGTATCAATAAGGAAGCACTTTTTTGTTTGTGGTCTTTAATAACAATGTCTGGGCGGTTACCTTTGATTATTCTGTCAGTGTGTTTTGTTTATTCCCATAGAATTGTAACAGGTCCTATCTCCGTAAGCGGGTCTAGGTGGTGTCCACACCATTTTCTTTCAGTTTCCTTCCCGTAGAAGTTGCAGATTTTCCAGTGCAGATATTGGCCCACTGTCATGCCGGGTTTTATACTCAGTGAGTGCCAATATCGTGCAACCTGATACAAGATGATCATTTGTTTCTGGATATTTATCACAGAAACTGCATTTCGGGCTAACACAATATTGTAGAATATGTCCTTGATAATTTCTAGTTACCAAGCATTGGTCCAGTGCAGCAAGGATAAAAACCTGCACTACGTAGCCACTGATGGGTACGGGTTTTGTCTATGTCATCTTGTTTGGTACGGGCAGAGTATTGGCCATGAAGTGGTTTATCTTGGCATTGTTTCTGTAACTGGTCATTATTATTATTATTATTATTATTATTATTATTATTATTATTATTATTATTATTATTATTATTTTCTTTGTTTTCTGGCGTTTACACATTTCTTTCCGGGTCCCACCCAGGGACCTAAGGTTAGAAATGGCATCATGACACTTTTCACTGACAAAAGAAAATAAAAATTAAAAATTAAAAAAATTAAAAAAAAAAAAAAAATAAAAATAAAATAAAAATTACATAGATAAAGCCCTTCGTAAAGTGTGGGCTGTACTTGTCAGAACAATTTTTTGTACCTCCTTGAGGCATGGGCTTCCAGGAATCCCTGCAATTAGTCTACTGCAATCTTTTCCAACCAGTCCTAGGCCTCCAACTACCATAGGGATTGTTGATGTTCACATATGTTATTATTATTATTATTATTATTATTATTATTATTATTATTATTATTATTATTATTATTATTTTGTGTGGTATAATATTAGCAGGGATTAATTTTAAGTGCATAATTACCAAGTCCCTTCCGGTGTGTGTGTGTGAGTAAAATACCATTGTAGGTGTGTTATCTATGCAGATTCGGGACGTTTCGTTTACACGGAGAGGATCTTTTGTAGATATGAAGTGCTTATGTCTCCAGGAATTTTACTCACATGATATTCAGTCCCCCTTCCTTATCATACACAATGACCCAGAAGAAGGTTTTAATTTTCCACATTTTTGTTACTTCGATTTTCATGTACGTATAATTTCGCTTTTTTTTTAACATTCTGTTGTGTTTTCCGGGTTGAAATCCGGTAAAAATAAATAACAAACGCAATGAATGAATATATGAAAATAATGTATTAACGTAATAATACAAACTGGTAAAGGAGGTTAGTAGTTTCAGTATTACGGGTTAGTAGCAATATATATATATATATATATATATATATATATATATATATATATATATATATATATATATATAGTCTTTGGTATTGAAGTATCGCTGTATGACTTCTTACTGAGTCTACGTCCTCGCTCACTGTGACTCCTACAACGCTGTACCTCACTCTCACCTACAATCTTTTACTCGGTCACTCTGGACTCGACTCGATACGGCTCTTCGGTCTTGCTCTCTCGCTCTTACTCTCGTTTCGATCTTGCAGTAGTATATGTATATACTGGGTATGTTCATTTGTATAAAAAGGGGTGTCCCCCTCAACACATTCTTAAAAAAAACAAAAAAAAAACATGGAAATTATGCCGGCAAGTCATATGAAATTTTGCAGTTACCTTTTTTAAACTTTTATGACTTTGTTCCTGTTTTACTGTCTTTAGAGATTTGGAAATTCCACGGTGTAATCATTACATTATTTGTGACGTCATTCTGGTGGTGTTTGTGTCACCGGATCTTCTCTTTCTTCTTCTCTTCCTCCCACTCCTCCTCTTTCTTCTTCTTCCTCTTCTTCTTCTTCTTCTTCTTCTTCTTCTTCTTCTTCTTCTTATTATTATTATTATTATTATTATTATTATTTTCTTTGATCTCTGTTGTATACACTTTTCCTTCCGGGTCTCAAACAGGGACTAAGATCAGTAATGCTTCATGACATCTTCCACTGATCATTATTTGTTTAAAATAAAACGAAAACAAAAAAAAAGATTAAGATCACACACCTTTTACATACATTAAGATATCCATAATGTCTCAGTTGTACTTGGAAGTACATCTTTCTATTTCTTTAAGGCATGGGTTATCAGAAATTAATGATTCTATCGGAAGCTTTACCAGTTAATCCAAGGGCCCCAACTAAAACTGGAATTATTAATGTCCTCTTGTGCCATGTTATTAGATTTCTACTTCAAGTTACTTTTATTTGGATTAGTTTAATATTATTAGTATTATTCTCTAGACAAGCCTATTTTAGGCATGTACAAAAATGTGTTGAACCAGTAAAGAAAACTGAATCTCAAGAGATATAAACTTTAAAACAAGAAACACATATTGTAAGAGGTATCGATTTCAGTAATCATATATACGTATCACCCTGTAAAAAATACAGACCGAACACGTGAAGAAAGTTAAGGAAAACTAAATAAAAATTGAAAGGAGCTTCAGTTTTTTTTCTTCTCTTTTTCTCTTTTTTACTTCATGTGTGGTTATGTGTGACACAGAGAGAGACCCCGCGTATAGAGTGCATACAAGTATTATATCCATGTCACTAATAATAAGTATTAAGTATTATATCCATGTCACTGTAATAATTATATATGCGTTCACAGAGCAATTATATTAGGTTGGGGCAAAAATAATGCCGTAATAATGTCGTTTTTTGACGTTAACAAATACGTCAAAAAACGACATTATTACGTCACTATTTTTGCACCAATCTAATATATGTCAACTATTGCTTGGTTGGAAGTAAAATGAATGTCGAACTCAGTATTAAAAACCGTGGATAAAGCAAAAGGTAAACCACTCCACATGAAGTAGTTTTTTGTTTTTTTTTCAGGTAAAAAAAAGAACCTATTGCAAGCCGGGGTCGTTTAGAATCAAAAGGGCTTTGTCATTAAATGAGTTCCAAAAATATTTACAAAAATAGCGGCTTCTTCTCATATAGCTTCACGTGACGAGTACTTTAGTTGTGACAGTCTCTCATACAGACCAGGTCATCTGACTTTGCTTCTAGAGGGATTTACCACGTAACGGTTTAGTTTGGTTTGGTTTGGTTTGGTTTGTTTTACAGCATATCAACCTCAATGGGTTATTTAATACCGACATTTTTATTCCTAGTAATATGTTTTTCTTCAAAAATCTATTTCTGGAAATATTTTTCCTTGAAAAAATCTATAGCTGATCATATTTCTTTTCAAAGAATGTATAGCGGTTTGTATTTCTAGTACTTTTTTTATTTACGTTTTGCTGATAATAATTTTTCCTTCAAATATTAAATATTATCGCTGGTACGATTTTTTTTTATTACAAAGTATTTCTGCTATTAAAACCTAGTTTGGGTGTCAAATATTTGCCCACAGCTGGGACCCTAACAGGTGCTACCACCCCGGGTCAAGGTGGATCTGGGAACGCCAGTAATTAAGAGGTGTTTCCACGCTCCTCAAAAACCTCCTGATCCGAGGCCTTGCCGTTGGACGTAATCTATTGTCTTACCTAGGACGCGGAAGTAGTTTATCGTTATACCCAGGACGGGCCATGTAACGGAGAACAAAAATCATCATTAATATTTATATGGAGTTTCTATTCGGGATGTGTGAAATAATAGCTCTCCACAACTGCCTTTGCTGTCAGCTGTATCCGACGATTGACACTTAATGATTACTACTCGTCTTCGATCTGATATCCATTTAAACAAGCTCCTGAGTTTTTCTGGGGATTTTCTCTAAATGAGAACTGCTATTTTGTGGAACATTCTTAAGAAAGGTTGATCTCCCGATCACTACATTCTCAACGTGTTCAAGTCTATGTTTAACTGTTATCTATTCTACCTATCTCCATGCTGTGAACGTCTTACTTTCTCCTTGTACGGCTTTACAATCCCACTCTCTAGCCCGTTCTTTTGAGTCTCATTTGTACCTTGTATTGAGTGAATTATTTCGTTAAAAATACCTGTGATTGCCAGGTTCTCTACTTTGAAAATTAATGCGAAAAAGCAACGGGAAATGTCATTAGAAGAACATTATAGCAATTCAGTAAGAAAAGAAATATCTGGCAAAGCATGTTCACCTGCATGCGATAGTCGTGTCGAAAGGTCAATCTTCTAGATTCTTCCACATTAACAGGGGTGCCTCACTGGCCGAAATTTTGACCGACAGACATATGGCCGACGGACATTTGGCCGAGAGACATTTGGCTGACTTTTCACCGAAATAATGTTTGTTTGTTTGTTTGAGTTTTATGGCATATCAACCACTGTGGGTTATTTAATGCCAAATCCAGTTTATATGAATTTTAAATGACTATTTTGTATGGAATAAAAAATGTATAGCTGGCAACATTATTGTTTCAAACAAAAAACGTATAGCTGGCAACATTACTTCTTTACAAAAAAACGTATAGCTGGCAACATTACTTCTTTACAAAAGAACGTATAGCTGGCAACATTATTGTTTCAAAAACTTAGATCTGGCAACATTATTTTTCTGAAAACATTATCTGAGACCTTGCTGTTGGATGCAGTTTATCGCCGTACCCAGGACGTGGATGTAGTTTATCATCATACCCAGGACGCGGATGTAGTTTAACGTCATACCCAGGACGGTCACCGAAATAAGTACAAGTTAAAAGAGTAACACGCAATATTGTAAGTATTTTGATTAACAGTATTATAAGGTAAAATAGGACTAATAATGACCACTGAATTTCAAGCGATTAAATTACTAAATCTAAATTTGAAGTTAAAAGTTTTTTCTTATTTCAATATTTGTTTATTGAAATTAGTATTTTAAAAATATTTGAGTGAATTTGGGTAAAAAGTAGCACCTAATTATTTAAATTCGTATATAACAGTAAGATAAAAGTTAGTTCCTCCGTTTAAGATAATGATCATTAAACGCGAAATTGAAAGATCTTTCATATCGTAAAAGCTTATGATTTTTTTTTTTTTTACAGTAATATTTGAAGTAAAATATAACATATAGAGAATAGATTTTAAACAAAAAGCCTGTCAGTAAACAAAATGAAAAACTATAAATTAATACAGTAAATAAATATAAAAATATGTAGCACATTACGATAAAGAATGCGAACATATATGTAAGTACGCCAATATATATTCGGCTAAATATCCATTCGGTTAAATGTCCATCGGTCAAATATCCATCGGCCAAATGTTCAAGTACCGGGTGTCTCCTAGGTTTCTATTCTTGGATCTATTCTGTTTCTTCATCAACGACAAGTATTTATTCTGATAAAGAATGCGAACATATATGTAAGTACGCCAATATATTTTCGGCTAAATGTCCATTCGGTTAAATGTCCATCGGTCAAATATCCATCGGACAAATGTTCAAGTACCGGGTGTCTCCTAGGTTTCTATTCTTGGATCTATTCTGTTTCTTCATCAACGACAAGTATTTATTCTGATAAAGAATGCGAACATATATTTAAGTACGCCAATATATTTTCGGCTAAATGTCCATTCGGTTAAATGTCCATCGGTCAAATATCCATCGGCCAAATGTTCAAGTACCGGGTGTCTCCTAGGTTTCTATTCTTGGATCTATTCTGTTTCTTCATCAACGACAAGTATTTATTCTGATAAAGAATGCGAACATATATTTAAGTACGCCAATATATTTTCGGCTAAATGTTCATTCGGTCAAATATCCATCGGCCAAATGTTCAAGTACCGGGTGTCTCCTAGGTTTCTATTCTTGGATCTATTCTGTTTCTTCAGCAACGACAAGTATTTATTCTGATAAAGAATGCGAACATATATTTAAGTACGCCAATATATTTTCGGCTAAATGTCCATTCGGTTAAATGTCCATCGGTCAAATATCCATCGGCCAAATGTTCAAGTACCGGGTGTCTCCTAGGTTTCTATTCTTGGATCTATTCTGTTTCTTCATCAACGACAAGTATTTATTCTGATAAAGAATGCGAACATATATTTAAGTACGCCAATATATTTTCGGCTAAATGTTCATTCGGTCAAATATCCATCGGCCAAATGTTCAAGTACCGGGTGTCTCCTAGGTTTCTATTCTTGGATCTATTCTGTTTCTTCATCAACGACAAGTATTTATTCTGATAAAGAATGCGAACATATATTTAAGTACGCCAATATATTTTCGGCTAAATGTTCATTCGGTCAAATATCCATCGGCCAAATGTTCAAGTACCGGGTGTCTCCTAGGTTTCTATTCTTGGATCTATTCTGTTTCTTAACTTCATCAACGACAAGTATTTATTCTGATCACACGACTTTTTTTTAGAACGAAGGCCATAATGGCTCGACTCACCTTCCTAAGCCTTGTAACTTTTAATAAGTTTTTGTCTTTCTGTTATTTCTCCCAAACCTTGTTCTTCCATCCATTTTCTCATGCCAATCATGTGTGTTACGTGTTGGTTTCCTCTGTCCATCTTTCCCTTTATCTATCCTGTGAGTATCGAGCCTTCCCATCTCATTACGCACTACAGAAATTTCAATTGTATCTTAAGCATAGTTTGCTTTTCGTTTCCATGTTGTACAAAACCACGTCGTTGTTCACACATTCGGCCCAATGGTTTACTCAGCATCTTTCTGTAAAAAATATATATTTCTGCTGCTTCGAGCCTTTTCTTCACCTTTGAGACGATTGTCCAGCATTTGCTGGTGGACAGATTTCCCATAACAGTTCAGTACACTTTATTTTGTTTTCTAACGAATTTTTTTTCTGTCTGTAAATACACTGCTTACATTTGGAATGCAAGACTATTTACTCCTGTTTTAATATTAAGTCCGATAGTTCTTAAAGTCAAAATTCTCAGCCGATTTACAAAATCACTTCAATCTATTGCCGGCTGCTGCAATAAATATATTGTAAACTATAATGTCTCCAGAACGAAACTGCTGTATCTTAGTTATCTTATAAAACCATTTTAACTTAAAAGATCATGATCGATTCTAATCCTCAAGAGAGCAACTCATTGTGCATTTCACGTTTTTCACTTAGATGACGAGGACTGATTTTATTGATTAAATTGCTAGGTCAGCTGATAGGAGAGTGTGTTCTCATAGACAAGGGCTCGAGAAATTTCAGCTGTATCTACCTGATAATAAGTATACATTGCTTTTTTGTTTCTTCTTCTTAACCTCATCGTTGCTCATATGTTCGGTATTCTCAGCATCTTTCTGTAAAACTACATTTCAATTGCTACAAGTCTCTTCTTCATCGGTGAGACGATTGTCCAGAATTTACTGCCATATAGGACAGATATCCCGAAACAGTTCAGTACTCTTTATTTTGTTTCTAACGATTTTTTTTTCTTTCTGTAGATACTCTGCTGGGATTTGGAATGCAATATTATTTACTCCTTTTTTAATAGAAAGTCCGATAGATCTGATAAAGTAAAACTTCTTAGCCGATTTACAAAATCACCTTCAATCTATTACCGGCTGCCGCAAGAAATGTATTGTAAACTAAAATGCCTCCAGAACGAAACTGCCGTATCTTAGTTATCTTATAAAACCATTTTACATTCAAAGATCATGGCCGATCCTAATCCTCAAGAGAGAAACGCATTGTGCATTTCTCGTTTTTCCCTTAGATGAAGACAACTGATTTTATTTATTAAATTGCTAGGTCATCTGATAGGAAAGTGTATTCACTGTTATATGGTAGAAACTTTTCTCAGATGAATCCATCTCTTAGTTTTATAAATCTACCATTTATCCGTGCATCGATTATTGCTGCCGCATCTCATCTAGATCTCCAAATATACCGGTAGATTAAGCTTTGAGCCGTTTTATCTTAGAAATGATTAAAGATATCTTACTGGAATTCTTCGAGGTTTTTACAACTCTAACTTTAAACAATAAGAATGTATTTAGCTCTAAGTTGAAATGATGATCCCGCTTGCAGTTGCGACAACATGTTCCACTTTTCCTCTCTACTGTTGCCTCTTTTTTTAAATTGATTCACCGTTCTCGTGACGGTTCTTGTATAAAGATGGAAGCCAGAGAATGAATGACCTGAATGATCTTTTTGTCTGACCATTGCTCAGGTCGGAAGGCACAGTGGATCTGATACAAAATGATATTAACCTGTTCTTTTTCTACCTGAATAACTCAAAGGGTTTTTCAGGGATTCTCACGACATATGGAGTCAAGTTCTCTTAACGTCTTATCTGAAAGCCTGGAAAAAAGAAATTCAATTAGTTTATTTTTTTTTTTTTTTTTTTTTTTTTTAGATATTAAACATTTTGTGGGATGGACAATTATGACATGTTTTTACACAGTTTGGACAATTTTGCTGTTATACCCGGTATATCACTAATCTCTTTCTATAAAAGGCAGGATGTGTGTGTGTGTGTGTGTGTGTGTGTGTGTGTGTGTGTGTGTGTGTGATGAATGGCCGCAATTTTCGACGGAGTTGCACAAAAATTTACATGCACATGCTCCAAATTAGCGGGACGGCCAAGACCGATTTTGCATTTCCCAACTCCCATCGATAGCGGAAATAATCGATGTTTTCATGATTCTACGGCAGTTTTCATGGAGTTTGTGGCCATTTTGTTCTGCCCAGAATGAGATCCAATATCTGGCTGCTGCGAATAGGCAGGAAGATTCTATTGGCCAGCGTGAGAGCCAACAACTGACTGACACGAATGTTAACTAGTATGCTAGCATGCAAAAAAAAATCGATAACTGCATTCGTCACAAGTGGGAAAAATTTAAGTCTGCAATTGGCTCATTCGCTTGCTTAAACTCAACGTTGATTCTGATTCCGCAGAACTGGGTTCGGTGTGAAAAAGTATTTGTTGTTAACATTCTTTTTTCATTCGGTTTTTCCAGTTACGAGTCCTTTTTTAAAGCTCATCGTTTTGTGTACATTTTGTTTATTTCTTTTTTCGTAACAGATTTAATGTTTAGTATGGAGCTTAGAAAAAATTCGGAGTGTGAGATAGGCAAGAAATAAGGCATGTAGCAACATCACCACGGCAAAAGGCACTCCTTTAAAGGCAAGGAAGGGCAAAAATATTTTAAGTCAAGTGACAGCGATTGCTGTATGAGTCGTACGATTTTTGAATCAAGCACGGACAACGCCGATCCATGCTGCTAGTGACAAATATAGGCCTAACACTAACATAAAAACATTACATCAATGAAGGTGTTGAAATGGGACTCGTTTACATTACAATGTGAGATATAGGCCAGATTTACACTAGATTAAGAAAGACGGGCACAATTCTGATTTATACGCCATTTATAAAGTTAGACATCGGTTTGGATTACATTTGTTGTATACGTTGTTGTGCAGATTAATTGAAACAAAACGAATAATTCCGTTATTATTTACTTTTTTCTCGTATTTTTCCAATGAAACATGACCCAATGCACATGTTAGTACTTCCTATGTCCATTCCACGTAGTCGTTCCTTGCAGTTTGACCACAGATTCTGGATTGGATTTAAATCAGATTTTCCAGGCGAGTGGATAGTACTTTAATTTAATCACTGGTAAGGCTTATCAGTCTGTTCATGCAGTGTTACAATTTTCGTGGGCTTCCTTTGAGTAACGTCCACATCAGTCAAGTGACAGCGATTACTCTATGAGTCGTACGATTTTTGAATCAAGCACAAGCAACGCCGGGCCATGCTGCTAGTTCTTACTAAAATCAAAAGAAGGGATTTTAGTATTATAGATCCCAGCATTTGATCTAATGATCTTTCTTTTTCGGCACCTCAACGGCATGACTTTTGACGATGTCCTGGCATCTCTGTCTCGCCGTGTTACTGTTGAAATGGCGGGAAGTAATCTCAACTTCTGTTGTAACAGTTTCTTTTACCGCGTTTCGTAGAACTTGCTCTTTTGTCATATTTAAAATAATAATAATAATAATAATATATCGTAATAAATACATCGTCCATACCACTCTAATAACTTTCGTGTTCACTTGGTGGGGAAATAACTTTCACTCGAACAGTTTTTTTTGTTTTTGTTTTTTTTTTTTCCCGCGTAACATTGCTCTGTTGAACTGACGCCTAAGAGAATTATTCCTCGATTACTATAATCTTAATCTGTTCGAGTTCAGGTTCAACCGTTATCATCCGCTCCTTTCCGTATAAACTGCCTCTTATATGCAAACTTTTACTTCGATTGGCCCCCGGGTTTCACTGTAAAAATAATAAAACAAATAATATTTTCATCGGTTAATTATATATACCACGTTTCTTTCTATTTTTTTTATTTTCGTTTTTGCCATTTTTTTTCGGTCAAGAGGGGTCTGTTAACGACTGCATACTATTTGTTTCTAAGTATTCTTGCTAGAATATCATGCATTTATCCCTGAACCACTTTTGAAGATCGCTTCAAATGCAACATCAATCATTCGTTCTTTCTTGAAATCTGTTCTTTTATTGTCGTTTTTTTTCCTCTTCTTTTACCATCAGTAAATCCTTGCGACTCAGGGATATTATTGCCTTGGTTGGAGGTGGTCATAATGGGGGGGGTTTAATTATATTAAAAAAAACAACTCGAAAAATAGATATGGTAAATTGTCGCCAAATAATTTTGATTCTTGAAAGAATCAGGCGTCGAATGGAGAAAAACAACTTTTTAAATCAAAGGTGATCTAAAATAAATACAATGATTTATCGGACTAGATATTACGATTTATCGAAATGCGAGCTAATTCTCGAGCCAAATTTCTTTGCAGTAAACGTGACATACATACTAAACGGCTGAACCGGATAATAAGAACTCCGTCTTTCTTTTTATCGACCGTTAAGATAAACGATTTAAATCAATTCCTGTTTTAATGCACAAAAAAAACAAAAAACAAAACAAACAAAGAAAACCCCAAAAAGCAGATACATCATCCATTTTAAACAATTAATATTTCGACCGGTTTGTTATATGCATCACGTTCCTTTCTTTTCTTATTTTATTTTTTGACTTGATTTCTTTTCCCACTTGTAATTACTTTTATCAATTTCTCTTGGGGGCTGTTAACTACTGCGTACTATCTGTTATTTTTCTTGCCAAGGTTAATCATGAGGGTAAAATGTGTGTCTTTTTGTTTGTACTGAGCAAGACAAATAATTCTACCAATTTCTCAGCCTCTTACTCGGTTCCTCGTCAAAGGTCATAGCGTGTAAAGATATGCGACAATATGAAAAATCGTTACAAGAATATAGTATCACTGCCTTGGGCAATTCAACTTGGTGTAATGGTTAGTAAGTTTGGAAAGTTTGACACTCTTAGGGCAAATCGAGGAAAAGAAGTACAGGGAAATACAGCGGAACAGGGTAAGTGAGGTTTGGTAACGAGACAAACGTTTGTAAGAGCTAAAATGTACAGGAGGTGGTGGAGAGCAATAATTCGCCAAGTCCTAAATGGACCCGGTATGTAGATAGAACTGTTATTAACGAACAAAAATATAATGCAATGATATAATATTAGCAGAAAACCGACCCCAAATTTTAAAATATTAGATCAATCAATGCTCTGATTGCATTAAATAGGATGGCACTTCGATGTGATCTAATATTTAGCAACCACGTCTCTCTAGATCACTTACGACTGAATAGTGGGTTCTATTCTCATTGGATACTCCACACATTCAGCCTGGTGCCACATCTAAGCTACTTTTATAAAATAATTTAGAGCGTTCTGCGGTGCCGAAACTATGATCAAATTGTAGTATCTGTTCTATGATATTGTCCAACCATGATTAGCTAAGACAATCTTTGTGCCCGATCCCACGTAAGCAGAGGCTGGGTAAATTTTCTCCAGCGTCCCGAGTATTCCCGCCCGGGTTCCTCACGTTAAATAAACAATCTTGTCTCACAACCTAACGCAGTGGCTGTCTCTGGTAAATATTGAGAATATCCATATTTTTCATTGAAGACAATCTCAGTGGAATGTGGATCTCAGTAAAATTTTCGTTTTTTAACAACACTCATTTTTACGTTTCGGATGTGGCAAATTGCCAGCGATAGCTTTGCGAATCCAAATCTTTCATATAAACAAATTAAACTGATGACGTTCCAAATTAATAGCCGAACCTTGAGTAATGTTACCTTAGTCTTCTTTCAAGTACCCCTGTTAGAATCTAACGCCCGTTTTGGGTTTTCCACAACGATTGCAGTAACTTACTTCTGGACAGTCATCTGTTTTTTTCGCCCCGTTCTTGTTGACAGCCAAAATTAGCAGATATCAAAAGATTTCTAATGTAGACAGTCCAACCTCTTTAATCCAGCACTCTTTGAACTAGGTCATTGCCAGAACACAGAAAATACAGTATGACAGAAATCATCCCTAAAAGACAACCCTGAGTAAAAAATGTCTTGCAAGTTCATTCCGCACAAATACTGCTGTTATGAAAGTTAGAGTTAGATCTTACAACAGTAAATAAAAACAACCATTAATCCTTTCAAATATGTTTTGTTTTTATTCTGTGACCTCTAGCATCATCTTCTACAAGCCCCTGTTCTATTGGGAAGTATATTGAATGTAGATAGAAGCAGCTGTATACAAGAAATGAGCATGATTCTATCAGTTCTCAACTCGGTAGCTAAGCTGATGACAAAACTTCTTACCCTGGCTTAATATTAAGAATAGCTCAGGAACCGGACCTAATCCTCGAGACAGTAATGCTCCTCGGAGGTGATGGATAACTGTGACAATTCTAGAGCTAATGCATGCTGATACAAGCCGCTAATGGGCGGCGCGCTGTTGTCGCCTTCGTGCCGTCACGCGCGTGGGCAACCAAGTCGACCGTTACGGGTCGCAGCGCTACATATTAGACTAAGACCAATGCGCATCATTTCGTCCTCTCGTCGCCATGGTTTCCCTCCGGGGCCAAAGGAAGAGCGCTCTGCTTTAGTGACACTGGATGGCTCAGTTGTCGATCGCATTGGCAATTACGCTTGGCGGCGGCTCTCTCGACGTTTCTGTCAACTGTCGACAGTCGGTTAAGTGCCAACCGTAGTTAGCACGGGTAGCGGGGAATCGGGGTTCGATTCCAGAGAGAGATCATGCGAAATGGCTACCACATACAGGGAAAGCAGCTGGTTTGTAAACTACCCACACCTGGCACGGGGAGCTAGCGAAGAAAAATAACGACGCGGGACTCTCTCGGGCACTACAAATTCGTAAATGAGAACCAACCGGAATGCAAGTCTGATGTTAGCAACCGCGGCAATTCTAGCTCCGATAGCCTATATTAAAGCTGTTGCGGTTAAAAAGCCCGTAGTCCTAACTTAGGTTCGTCCTCTTGTTCACAGACCCGGGGTGGCGGCGCCATCGTCCGTTGTTGCGCATTTCCGGCCTTTTCCTCCGATGTCAATCGCTTGCACATTCGCCACGTGATCCTGCCGGCAAAGTTACGCAGGAAAGTATTAGGTGTCCGCTGCGTTGTCAAATAATTTTCTCTAACACACCATCATTGATCATATTTTGTGTCCACGGTGATTTTTAATTATTTCACCCCAAGTAATGCAAAATAACCGCTAAGAGTCAAGGAAACTACTGCGTGCTAGCGAATTTGATGAAAAAAAATCTTTAAGGAGATAGAATATTAAAAAAAACAAGAATTAAGAAAACAGAATATTACGAATTACATTACATTTAAAATACAATATTCCCAGCATCCTTCTGTAGAACAACATTTCTGTTGATTCAAGTCTCTTATTCTGTTAGATTGTGCAGTATCTACTGTCATATAGGAAGACTAATGTTATATGACAGATTAGTACTCATTTCTTTGTGTCTAACAATGTTACATATATATATATATATATATATATATATATATATATATATATATATATATATATATATATATACACATTTCTTAATACTTTGCTTAGTTTTTGGAAAGTATATTCTATATCCTAATGTGCCTTTGAATTTCTGTGTCGATCTTCACTTTTTTAATTTGCATGTTGGGCTGTCCATTTTGTTAACAACCATGTATTCTGTCTTCTTGCAATTGATGTCTAGTCCTTTTCTTCAATATCTGTCTATATTTCTGAGATGAGGTATTATTCGGACTATTGTCCTCATCATTGTCGCCATATTTATTACAAAGTTTCTTCCAACCACCTGAAGAGGGCCGGAGCGTACAACGGCCGAAACGTTGTAATAAATATGGCGACAAAGATAAGGATAATAGTCGGAATAATGTAAATAGTAGTCCTTTCTTCTTCTTCTGTAGGAGCTCTTGTAGTTTTCTTTCTGCGTCTTCCATCACCACTGTGTCATCTGAATATATTATGTTTTTAATATTGTAGCTGCAAAATTGATATATTTTTTTTTATTTTAGGAAAGCGTGGAATTGCAATGGATAGGTTAACAAACCAGAATTTACTCCCTGCTTATACAAGTAACGAATTGCAAACTGCTAGCTGTTATATGAAGAGTAGATAGCAGTGTAAAGCAATAAAATGTTCAAGGATCAAATATGGTATGATAAGCTTTATTTAATCAAGGAATAATTATTATTTAAGAGAACATGTAACTGAATCTCATAAAATGTGAATTTTGAATTTAATCCCTACTAGAGGTAACATGTAACCGAGTACAACTTGTCGCAAGTGTCATGCAGACTCACTGACCCAAGAAATAGATTTACGAAGCTTTTACCTAGTACAATTTGTGGCATGTTTCTTGAAGAGGAAACGGTAGCCGCCAACCAATCCATATTGATCCAAGACATAACACGAACGACTACCAGGTTATTGGAGATATGGGTTAAATCGATTTAAGAAAGGGCGTAGAAGCAGATTTCCTTGCATATAATGGTGTCTAAAGCAACATACAAAATGTCTAACTCTGTAACACGCTTGTCACTTCCTTGGTCACAAGCCGTAATCTCAACCACATTTCGAGAAACACTGTTGAATTATTGATAAAGTTAATATTTAATTCCTTGACGATTTCCTGAACGTAGTTTACCACAGAACGGACAATTCCCTATCCAAAATTGAAGGCGTAAGATATTGATTTAGAATTCAACTCGAGAAGCATTAACAGAAATATCTTTAAGAATAAATCCTACAAGCATTCGAAATATTTACCGGAGCGTTCAGCCATAAAGGCATGCGACAAATAATGTAAGTGTTACAACACATTTTCGCTGAGTAATATTTGAACGGTTATGAAAACAAGATCTATTAGGGAAGAATATTAGAATTATCCAGAACTGTTAGTGGGAGGGGTTGCCTGCATGCGGATAGAAAACGAATTGGGTAGATACGCAAGAATAGAAAGGAGTGCAAAATAAAGACGTTAGTCCTCACCGGGTTGTTCAACCGCTACGGAGCTGAACAACCTTGAGTATAATATTTACAATATAAGATATGTAGATGATACTTTCTCCATGACAGAAGCACAGGGAACATTACAGGATCTAATAGATATATCAGTAATCGAAAGCAAGAATAATGGACTAACCCTCAGAAAAGAAAAACGAAAATACGGTTCTCAGCAAGAGGAAAGGCCCGATATACGAATGACGAATTAGAGATTTCAACAAAAAACAAGTACAAAATATCTGGGAAAAAATACAACGTGCATAGGGATTAGCAAAAGATGTAATCGGAAAGTGAGACAATATATATATATATATATATATATATATGCATGTTACGTTAGAACATGTATATACCCACTACAAAATTGTACATCTTGTTTCAACTTTAAATTACCGTTTCTTCATGTGGGAAACCATGATAGTCTCATTATCATGTTTCCTACCATCATGGTTTACATCTGAAGAAGGGTTAATTTAATGTTGAAACAAGATGTACAGTTTTGTATTGGGTATATACATGTTCGAATTTAACTGTGCATAATAAATACATATTTATCGCTCTACTTTTGTATTGATCCCTGATTTAAATTAATGTTCTGAACATTGAAATTTTAATCTTCGTTCGTTTACATTTGTAAATATATATATATATATATATATATATATATATATATATATATATATATATATATATATATATATATATATATAATTCTGAGATTTCCTTTAGTCTCTCCGTCCGTTAAACCCTGTATAATAGCTATTTTTTGACCAATCAAAACCAAATTTTGAAAAGATTAGCTTGGTAGTTTTATTAGGGTGCAGAGCTTAGTACAATAAATTTTCACTTACTTTTTGCGAAAAATTAAACGTTTAATTATTCAATATATAGAATACTCCCACTATCTTAAAAAAAACAATTAAATGATTTAAATTACAAAAACTTATATAATAAAAACTCAATATTTTTATTTGTAAATATTTTCGTCACGTTTTTTTACATATTGCATCCTGTCTGTCTACAAGACATTTTTAAAAGATTAATGGCTAATCTTATCTATCTTATCTATCTATCTATAAAATTGTTTGACTTCTGTTAACAAAAAGCTAAATTTTCACCGACCGAAACCAAATTTTAGGGAATAGTACAACCAGGTAAGTGGGTACAAAGCACAGTTGATTTTACTAGGGTGCGTAGCTTAGTACAATGAATTTTCATTTCTTTAGGGGAAAAATATTAGGTTGGTGCAAAAATAATGATGTAATAATATCGTTTTTTGACGTATTTTTTAACGTCAAAAAACGACATTATTACGTCATTATTTTTGCACCAACCTAATAAATGTTTATTATTTAACATACAAAATAATCCCACTATCTTAAAAAAAACAATTCAACGATTCAAATAAAAAAAATATTCTTATTTAATAAAATTGCACTATAGTTCTTTGCATATCTATCATTTAAGGGTTTTATATATATATATATATATATATACAACGTCCATTCTCCAGTTTGCTTTGCTTTTGCGAAAACTGTAAACAAATCATAACGCCAAATGCTTCAAAAATTTGGAATTTAGCTCAAAAGATAAATATTTATGCATGTTGCATGCTCAAGAGTAAGAAATACATTAAGAATTTATTCTTCACTGTTAAAAACGAAAAAAAGAAATTTTCTTAAAAATATTGTTTACCATGAAGTCCTCTTAATTTAAATTAAATTAAAGAAATTATTAAACCACGAAGTAGAGTTTATGTCAAAGTAGTGTTTTTGTCAACTTATTCAAATTTCATCGATTGGTTTGCGAAATTGAACGAAATGTAGCGTTTGTAAATCACGACAATAATGATAGTGATAACTTCAACAATACGAAATACTGTCAGAATATCAACACGCTGTTGCAAAAACTTATAGTTTGCTAATAAACAGAGACATTTCGTTGAAAACAAACAAAACAGTGCTGAAATGCTATACAATATCAATCCTCTTGCATAGCGGCCGATGTTGGATAATCGCCTCACAGTTGAAAAAGAAACTTGAAGCAACATCAATGTGTTTCTACAGAAGGATGATGAGAATTATATGAACGGAGAGCGTAAGCAGTGAAGAAGAATTTAAGGAAAATGGAAACAAAAAGAACAGTTATACTCAGAATCGGAGTCAGTTGAATTTTCTTGGAAACATAATGAAGAAGGAGGTTTTGGAAATTTTGTAACTCGTAGGGCAAATCGACGAAAAGAAGTACAGGGAAATACAGTGGGTTACCTACGTAATGACCGAAGTCATTTTATGGTAGAACGTTAGGTAACGAGATAAACGTTGGTAAGAGCTAAAATGTATAGGAGATGGTGGAGACCCATAATAAGTCCTTAATGGACACGGTACGTAGATAGGACAGTTATTAACGATCAAAAGTACAATGCAATTATATAACATTAGCAGAAAGCCGGCCCCAAAGTTTAAAATATTAAATCAATGCTCTGATTACATTAAATAGGGGGGCTCTTCGATGTGGTGTAATGATTAGCGAAAATGGTAAGCAACCACGACTCTCTAGGTCAATTACGACTGAATAGTGAGTTCGATCCTCGCTAGGTGCTCCATAATTTCATCCTTGTGCCACATCTAAGCTACGCTTAGAAATTAACATTGGGAACCTTGACGTGGTGTAATGGTTAGCAAGCTTCTCTCGCTCGATCAGTTACGACTGAAAAGTGTGTTCCTTCCTCACCAGGTGTCCCATACTTTCGGTCTTGCTCAACATCTAAGCTACACTTATGAAATAACTTTGCGAACCTCGACGTGGTTAGCAAGCTTAATTCGCTCGATTAGTTACGAGTGAAAAGTGAGTTCGATCCTCGCGAAGTTTTCCATACTTTCGGCTGTGTGCCACATCTAAGCAACACTAACATTAAATAGGAAAGGATAAACTTATGAAATTCAGATAAAACCACAGAAAAATTATGAAATTTAAGTTTTATATATAAATATTAAACTCTTTAATAAAATGAAACTAGAAATGTTAAGAGTGTACATCCAGCAGAGACTAAACATTATTGTAGACTGTGTTGTTTTATTTCAAAGGGTATGAATTAGACTAGGCGAGTTTATAACCCCCGGGAAAAATGTGCAAATCTATAATATAATGATCTAGACCAGGGTTGAACTCCGCATGTTATGCGCACAGTCTCCAGCTAACAATATTTCAAATAGTGCGAGCAGAAACTGAGCAGTAATTTAAAGACTAAACAAGACAAGGAATATTAAGACATACAGAGGAAAGAGAAGAATTTACCCGAGTTGATTAAATAAAATGTTCATTTGGAAATTACCTGAAGGTAACCCAGATAGTCATCGGAAGAAGGCCGAAGTACTTCGATGTGATAATAAGAAAAAAAAGTTGAATTTACACTGGGTGTAAATAATTTCTCTTTATCCCAGATATTGAAACATATATCATTGTATTGATATTTGTACGGTGAGAACAGACCCCCCCAAAAAAAAACAGATATTTTAAAAATAATCTCAATATGCTTTTCTTTGATATTACTTCTTCCATTTGCTTAGTAAAGTGACTTACCATGCGTAGCTTAGATGTGGCACAAAGCCGAAAGTAGGGGGCACCCAGTGAGGATCGAACTCACTACTGAGTTGTAATTGTTCTAGCGAGACAAACTTGCTAACCATTACACTGTCACGAGGTGTCACAATAGTGATTTTCTAAGCGTAGCTTAGATGTGGCACAAGGCCGAATGCATGAGGCACCCAGTGAGAATCGAACTCACTACTCAGTCTTAATTGTTCTAGCAAGACAAGCTTGCTTACCATTACACCATCTCGATACCCCCAAAAATGATTTTCTAAGCGTAGCTTAGATGTAGCACAAGGCCAAAAGTATGAGTCACCCGGTGAGAATCGAACTCACAACTCAGTCATAAACTGATCTAGCAAGACAAGCTTTCTAACCATTACACCACGTCGAGGTGTCCCAATTTGCTTGGAAAATACAGGTCTATATATGTTGGTCCAGTGCTGCCATTATAAATGCTTCCGTTTCTATATTTAGCATTGCACTTTTCAGTCGCTAATAGGTTTTATGTTACATCTATGTTGGACTTATTTTCCCTTCCTCAGCTTCGCCATATCGTTTTTTTTTTTTTTTAATAATGAGATTTTGGATTAAAAGTTTGTTTTTTTTTTTTCAATTTTGTATATTGAGAGGTTTTTTTTTTTCAGTGTGCGTTCGTGGTCATTATAAGCACACGCTTTTTTATCTCGTTTACTGAGAACGTTAGTGGGGTGTTCTTCATGTATCAGTATTTTTTTAACCGATCCGCGTGTTCCTGTTACTATCGGGATCAAATCTTATCATGTTCAATTTATCAGGAAGTTAACTTCCTGATGTTATCCTCATGGTGAGGCGATCTTAACGTGCTGTACATTTGCAAAGTACCTGACAACCATACCACGGTTTAAATCCTAGCGTTGTGATTGGAATTGGTTAGACGGAACTATTTGGAAGTCGTCAATTGTTGCGATGGCACGAAGTCATAAGTCATCGTGACGGAGGGTTTGAGTATGGTGGTCTGTTGAACCCACGAGATGATGCGTTCTCTCCCAGAAACTATTACTAAGCCCCGCTCAGTATGGTTGCAGTATAAAGCCAAACAAACAGAAATATAAGCAGGTGTCTGCAAAAGAGACTGACTCTCGAGCAGCCAGACATACACAGATACGAGCGGGTAAACGCCATTTTGAAATAGTTGTTGTATGATTGTTTTTTGTTGAGCGAGAACACAGAATACAGAGGGACAAGTACATGAAACCTAAAATAACCATCATGCTACACAATCTGAGGAGGGTATAGGAGGCACATGAATTCCAGCCAAATGGGCGCAATTTGGTGAAAGGTTTTGATAAAAGCCGCGAATCAACCTGCAGGTTAGAAAATAAACTTCAGATCGGCTAACGCAGACCACTCAGTCCATCTTTTTTTGAGTGTATTTCCAATTGTCAAGATGTGACTCCCAAGTCACATTGACTAACACATACTAATAAAAAGATAATCATCGCTAATGTAAGCACCCCTACTACTCCAACAGCTTCTTCTATCTAACTTCCCGGCAGTGGAACTCCCTTCCTCTTACTTGCTTCCCTGATAACTATAATCTTCAAAAATTTAATCGTAATGTCTATCGACATCTTCTGATGCCTTGATTCCCGCTCTTATTTTTATCCTTTCCGCAATACTTCTACACAGTTTTTCTCTTACTTTCACTCTCTATAACCCTTTGCGTACTAGTGGCACCCCCGCTTTGCTTGGGGTGAAATGCTTGAAAAAATGTATATACACTACTCCCAGATATGAACAAGGAATGTATGGGCGTCTGTGTCGAGGGAACATACTCAAGTTGTTATGTTCAGACAACTGACATCTCCTGACCTGATCTTGTTCGGTCCGATGAAGACAAATTAGCGGCTGATGTCAAAAAATGAACATCCATTTGTTGTTAAATGAGGCAAAGGATGAATTGTTCCTTTTAATGGCTCCAGAACTTAACTGCTCGCTGTTAATCATCGGAGAGACCGCTTCATGCAGTCCATCTGATGCTAATCTCCAGGAGAGTTTCTGTTCCATTCTTGGCTGACATGAAATGGAAATACTATATTGAATCCATTGCAGAAAGTTGATTCACTGTGTCTTGCTAGACAATTTTTATCCCTGTATCTATCGTCCATATTTACAAGTCTACCATTCGTCCTTGCTTTGAATATTGCTGCTACACCTGGTCTGGTGCTCCAGCTATATATTTTGAGATCCTTGATAAAGATCAATGAGGTATCTGCAATATTATTGTTCCTGATCTAGCTTCTCGGCTTCATTCACTTTCCAACTGATATAATGTTTCCTTTTTCTACATGTTCTGTAAATACTTTAATGGCAAATGTTAGGATAAACTCTTCGGCATAATTATTGTATTCAAATTATATTCATATTTTCAACTGTCACTATCAATAATTTTTTTTTGTGTTGTGCTGACAGATTCAAGAATTTTCTTTTCATTTCTTGATATAGTTGTTGCGCATGTTTTCTTGGAAGCATAGTAATTCTGTTAGGAAAGGGGATATTGGGAAAAAAAAACGGGCGTAGATTAATACTTGGATAATATTCAATGACGGCCCTCTCGAGGATTACAATAGTGTTTTCTAAATTCTTTTAGCTTTTAAGGACATTTCTTATTGTTAATAATTACTTTGTTTCACATTAGATGAAACGCGTCGGCTAATAATAAAGTTTTCTTATTGCCTTTTACCTTTATACTTATTGTCTTTTTCTACCGGTTAACTCTAAAAAAATTTCATATATATATATATATATATATATATATATATATATATAATCATTTTAAATATAGGATGAATCATTAAAAATGACTTCAAAGGGCTACATAGTTTAAATTATTCTCTTGTTAGCCACGGGCTATTGACAGACATACAGCGAAATTACTCCTGATGACAAGGATGCCCTCTTTTAATTTCAATTCATTCAAATTGCGTGTGCATTAAATTTTACGTGATCAGATCTATATTTCAAATAATTAACAGCCCAGATATATTTCTACGAAATTAGAATAAAATAGGATTAAAAGTAACGCTATTTATCATCGAATAATTTCCGAAAACTTCAAGGTAATTTTTTTGGGGGAGGGGTGTAAAAAGTCATTGTTTTTGGTGGTGGGGGTTCAAATTTATTATTTTATTTTTCAGTTCAGGGTTCAGGTTTTTTAAAGGGAGTGGAAAATGATGGTATAATTCCAGTATTTTATTTCAAATTCAAAAATTGAGTGTATATGCGCAGGCTCGTGTAGGCCTTAAATGTTGTAAGCACGTGTGAGACTTTCTCATAAAACGGAGACAAAAGCATAGGCACTGAATGCACGAATGTAATGTCAGCTGAAAAGAGGATGTGACGGACAGAATATCACCTCTTCTTTTATAATGGAAATCATTCATTTCGGTTTAGGATTAATTCTGATATATTCCTGAAAAAAAAAAAAATTCTTCATTATTTCTTTCGAGATTTTTTTTTCCTTAATAATCTCCCCTTTTTTATTTCCGTATTTTTTTCAATATGCTCTTCAAATTTTTTGCCAATTTAGCTTCACGCGATTGTAAAATCCAGGAAAGTCACCCCCCACCAAAAAAAAATCCAACATTCTTGGAAGATTTGATCCATTTTAGCTCGCAAAAAATAGTTTTTTAATTTACATGCAATAATAAACGTATTGCTTGGCAAAAAGAGGTTTTCGCATATATATATATATATATATATATATATATATATGTGTGTGTGTGCGTTGCGTGCATATATATATATATATATATGTATATACATATACATATATATATGTATATATACACATATGTATATATATATATATGTATGTATATATATATATATATATATATATATATATATATATATATATGCATATATGTATATAATGTACAGATGATTAGAAAATATGAAAAGGGGGTAAGATTTTGCTCTTGGGATATTTCAAAGAGAACTTCGGATTGAAAAGAAATAAAAGAACAAGGGAGATAATAAACTTTACTCCATCTCACTGTGAGCGATTTCATAACTTGTGAAATTCCTAATTACTTCTGTAACTCCAGATAAAGATCATAGGCTTCGTTTTCGAGGTTTGATAGGTTAATGCACACCTGTACAGGTGTAAAATATGAAATCAGGCGCAAAGGAAGGGAAACTGGCATATATGCTTTGTATAATAGAAACATATAAGATATGAAATATAAGCGAAGGTGTGCTTAATATCGATATGAATAGTGATATATATATATATATATATATATATATATATATATATATATATATATATATATATATATATATATATATATATATATAAACACATAGAGACAGACAGACAGAGAGCTAGTGCCTGTGTGCGTGTGTGTGTGTTATGGCGGAGAGAGAGAGGGAATGAGAAATGTATTCCCTTTTTTACGGCTTATCACTATATTGCAGGTTATTTAAATCCATTTAATTTTTTTAGGTTTTATTTTTTAAATAACAACGATTTAGTGATACAAGTCTTATGGATTAACCCATAGCTTGGGGGAAGAGTTGGAGTCATACCTCCCCCAAGTGTATGTACACGTAATATATATATATATATATATATATATATATATATATATATATATATATATATATATATATGTGTGTGTGTGTGTTTGGAGCATAATTATCAGGCGTTATTCAACGATATTTTAATTTAAAAAAGAATATAACAAATCAACAGTAACATATTATTGAGTATGATTATAGAACCGCATTATTATAACCTGAAATCAGAATAACATTTTTACATAAAAATATAAATATAATTGAGCACATCATATTAGCTAATAACTCACCTACAAAAACGCCTGATAATTATGCACCAACCCAATGTATACACAGATAGAAAGACAGATCATTACAAAAGTCCGTCCCTGAATTTCATTGTTTAGATAAAATTAACGCACCTGAAAAATGAAGGCAATTGAAATGACAAAAATTTGTTTCTCAGTCAAAACCACCGCCAAACCTTCAAATAAAATACAGAACGTTTCTACGAAAATGACGTAAACGATGAACGATGGAATATATTTATTTAAAAAAAAATCAATGAGACTTCACTAATAAATATTTTTCCTGAGTATTTAAGATTGTGTTTTTAATTTTCTAACGGCCAAGATCTTCTGCAATGATCGAATACTTAGTTCATATATAACATTTTTAGACATTTAAATCAACATACCTGGCCGAGTACTCAATTCCGGAAAATCCTTGTTGGCAACACAACAATACTTAAACATGAAAACAATAAACAAAAATTAAAAATTCTTGAAGCTTTAAACATAAAAAAGTGGAAACCTAACCTGAACATAATAAACTATTAAATGTCCTTAAATGCCTATAATTTACAACAGAAGCCATTGTTTTATACCAAAGGCATCCCATCTTAATACTTCTCGTTTTTCACTCTCGCGTGGTCTGGTTTGACGTCACGAATTGCGACGCGATTTTAGCTTCCGTGTCTAGTATATACGAGTTTGTCGTTACTTTGAAATTTTTCATGCAGCAAGGGGGGACTATCATTGTTGTTTCGTCCGTGTGTTGTTTGATTTATTGAAATTGTCATCTTTGATAATGGCTTATGTAAGTCGAAAGATTAGATTGGATTTAAGAATATATCAATATGGTATTTTCCTCTTGTCTTTCAACGATATTGTGATTAAACTTATCAGACAATATGAAAGGAACTTACTTAAAATAAATAGAGAAAACTTGTCTATATTATTTAATGAAACATGCATTAATGAAAAATTGCTGCCTAAATATACACAATATATATATATATATATATATATATATGTGTGTGTGTGTGTGTGTGTGCGTGTTTGTGTGTGTGATAAAAATTCATAGATATATATGAACAGACTGAGATAGATAGATAAACATAAAAATAAATATTTAAAGTACAGACAGTGATAGAAATATATATAATAACATGTATGTATGCGTGTGTAGAAAATATCGACAGGTGGTTGGAATTTCGAACTGAACCCTTTATTTCGATCCCGGGTATTGAACTCACACTCTTTGGGTTTGTCACTAGATCTAACCAACGCCTTTATCCACTGTGCCATGTGTCGTTCAGGACATCTGTGTAAGAATTTCTGGGTATTATAAACCTAATGTTTTCAGCAACCATTTTTACCAGTGCTCATATTGCAATTTTGCTGTTATCATTGCATGTTTTTACCAGAGCTCATATTGCAACTTTGTCATGTTTTTACCAGAGCTCATATTGCAACTTTGTCATCATTGCTTTTCTCTGGCACTCCTTATTACTTGTTCCCATATTGTATCTATTTCTATGCTTGGTCGGCTCAGGAGATTTTTGTGGCCTAGCATATGTGCTGATTCCTTAAGTTTACGAATTTTCCAATGGTGTTCCCTATCTATGATCTCAACATGATCCCAAAGGGGACGGTGATCTCCCTTCTCTCTCCATATGTGGTCAGCCACGCCTGATTTTTCTACTTCTCCCCGCGTTACAGCTTTCTGGTGTTCTTGAAGCATTACCTTGAGGGGGCGGCCTGTCTCTCCTTTATATTCCTTTCCGCACCTGCACGGAGTAGCGTACACACAGTCTTTAGTCATGTTCTCCTGTATGGGGGGTCTCACTCGAGAGAGATATCTGCGTAGTGTTGTCAAGGTCTTGAAGGTTGACCTGATGTTATATGGACCGCAGATCCTTTGTATTTATGTGAAGGGGTTATCAGACACACACACACACACACATACACACACACACACACACACACACACATATATATATATATATATATATATATATATATATATATATATATATTACGTAGCAGTTGTCCTTTTAAACATTTTTTATTACAAAGTAAATTCAGGATATGATTATTCAATTTATATAGTATCTTTTCTAAACGTTGTGACAAATATGGCGACAAAGATGAGGACAATGGTCCGCATAATGTAAATACTGTACATAATACCTCATCTCAGAAATATGGACAGACTCTGAAGGATCGGTACGGACCCGATATACCAAAGATATGGAGAAAAATTGAGAAATCTTACCAGAAACTGGCACGAATATCGAACGATCTGACATTCCTACACCGATGCAGAAACCTACAACTCATCCCTTCAGGCTTCAATTCAAGGAGAGCTCGTCGGGTCGCTGAGAAAGCGGGACACGCCCTTGTCCGAGACAGAATCCAGTACAACCGTTGGATAAAACATCGACTACAAGCTCATATCTCCCAGACGCTTGAGGATTTCTTCAACAGAATTACTAAAGAAGACCAGAGAAGGATCCAAAATGACCTGAATAAATCCTTCAAACATGAATTTGATGTAGTCAAGGCTCGCCAAGTGCAAAAATTAAATAGATTGAAAGATCAGAAGGTGACGCACAAGGTCCATCACCCACCAGTGAAAGCAGTAGTCAACATCAGCGGAGGAGTCAGTATTGAATAAGGGTCTCAACTTCGCCACAAGCATCAGGCGGGTGCCATACTTGAACATCATTGCCAGAGTCGAGGAGGTGGCCTTGAACTTTCCTTCTCAGGCTCAGGTGGATGAACTAATATGGAAGGTAAGACAGGTCCTGGAGAGCCAAGTTGCCCAGGTCTAACATAATAAAACTGGAGAGGCTGGCGATTGGATCCCTACAGAGGAACGAAAACATCATCATCCTACCGGCTGACAAAGGTAATGCCACTGTAGTGATGGACAAATCAGAGTATACAAGAAAACTGGAAGACCTCATTAGCAGTGGTAGCTACAGCAAAGTGAAAAAGGATCCTACTATGAAAACGGAACGCAAACTTTCACAGATTCTAATCAAGAACAAGGATCACTTCGCATCCAAGACGTATAGGCAGTTATCGCAGCGTTACACCAAGCTACCTCACATATACGGTCTCCCTACGATTCACAAAGACGGTATTCCGCTCAGGCCGATTGTTAGTTGCCAAGGCTCTGTGTGCCACCCTCTGAGTCGCTTCCTTGTAGATATAATTGACCCATTGATCGTAAAGTCTCCTTCATATGTCCGAACCTCCGCCCACTTCGTGGAAATAATCAAAGATGCTCCCATCCTATCCAACCAGATGGTGAGCTTGGACGTGGTGAGTTTGTTCACCAAGGTACCCACGGAGGAGGCACTCTCAGTAGTCAAAGACAAATTGACCGCTGATTCTTCCCTAGAAGAACGGACCAGTATTCCAATAGATAATCTGATGGAGATGTTGATTTCTGTACACAAACAACACACTTCGTAATAGGATCACACATATATCGACAGGATGAGGGCTTAGCAATGGGCTCGCCATTATCACCAGCAATGGCGAATATATACATGGAAAACTTTTAAGAAATGGCATTAGAATCTATATCACTAAAGCCCACTATATGGTTAAGGTACGTAGATGATACCTTCATACTCTGGCCACACCAGGAAGATGTCCAGGTTCTCTTCGATACAGTTCACAATGGATAAAGAGAGTAACAACACACTCCCATTCCTGGATGTACTAATACCTCGAACACATCATGGGTTCAAGACACCCGTATACCGTAAACCAACATTCACCGGACAGTACCTCAATTTCAACTCCCACCATCCATACAACGTAAAGAAAGGGATCGTCCGTTGCTTACAACACCGAGCAAAAGTCATATGTGACGACCCAGAGATGTTAGATAAAGAATTGGTCAGTATAAGTAGTACCCTACAACGTAACAACTACCCTGGGTACATGGCAGCTGCCCCCCAAAACTGGGATAGGCGGGTACAAGAGGAGGAGGGGGACAACAACACCCAGAAAACAGTCTGTCTGCCTTATGTGAAGGGGTTATCAGCGAAAATACAAAGGACTGCGGTCCATATAACATCAGGACAACCTTCAAGACCTTGACAACACTACGCAGATATCTCTCTCGAGTGAGACCCCCCATACAGGAGAACATGACTAAAGACTGTGTGTACGCTATCCCGTGCAGCTGCGGAAAGGAATATAAAGGAGAGACAGGCCGCCCCCTCAAGGTAATGCTTCAAGAACACCAGAAAGCTGTAACGCGGGGAGAAGTAGAAAAATCAGGCGTGGCTGACCACATATGGAGAGAGAAGTGAGATCATGTGGGATCATGTTGAGATCATAGATAGGGAACACCATTGGAAGATTCGTAAACTTAAGGAATCAGCACATATGCTAGGCCACAAAAATCTCCTGAGCCGACCAAGCATAGAAATAAATACAATATGGGAACCAGTAATAAGGAGTGCCAGAGAAAAGCAATGATAACAAAGTTGCAATATGAGCTCTGGTAAAAACATGACAAAGTTGCAATATGAGCTCTGGTAAAAACATGCAATGATAACAGCAAAATTGCAATATGAGCACTGGTAAAAATGGTTGCTGAAAACATTAGGTTTATAATACCCAGAAATTCATACACAGATGTCCTGAAGGACACATGGCACAGTGGATAAAGGCGTTGGTTAGACAAACCCAAAGAGTGTGAGTTCAATACCCGGTTAGGGCAGTGGAGAACTTTCAGAGGGAAAATTAGTATGTCGCCCAGGAGTCGAAATAAAGGGTTCAGTTCGAAATTCCAACCATCTGAGCGTACAACGGGCGAAACGTTGTGACAAATATGCCGACAAAGATGAGGACAATGATCCGCATAATGTAAATGCTGTATCAGACCATCCCATAAGTTCTGTCCGAATTTTGAATAAAGAAAACAAGTGACCAAATGTTACATTTAATTACAGATTCAATCAACAATGTATTTTCCCTGATTATCTATAACTTCCTTCCATCTATTAACAAGCTTACTTTAAAATTCTTTTGGCTTTAATTCGAAGAACTCACAAATGTCAGTTTTAACCTCTTCCTGTGTTACAAAAGCTGTTTCTTCCAAATTATTCTGTAAGCTAAGAAACAAATGGTAGTCTGAAGGAGCAAGATCGGGAGAATAATGTGGATGAGGAATTTTCTGCCAACCAAGTTCTTCGATCTTTTGTGATGTGATTCTTGCTGTGTGGGGTCGCGCATTGTCCTGATGAAACATCACCTCTTTTCGATTCACTAGAGCAGGTCTTTTTTTTCCTCAAAGCTTGGTTCAAACGCTCTAATTACTGACAGTATACTTAAGCATTAATTGTTGCATTAGGTGGTAAGAATTCAAAGTGGATTATTCCTTGGCGATTCCACCAGATTGAAAGAAGAAACTTTTACCCATGAAGTTCTCTTCTAGGTTGTGGCTGGGGTCCTTCCCCTTTACCAAACCACTGTCTACGACGTTTAACATTTCGATAAAAGATCCATTTTCGTCGCCAGTCACAATTCTATCCAAAAAGATGAAACAAGTTGGCGAGAATGGAGAGAAGAGCAGATGTCAACTCGGGATTTGAGGTTGTTTTCGGACAATTCATGAGGCACCCATTTTCCAAGTTTAGGAACCTTTCCAAGTTGCTGAAGATGACAATGAACAGTTGTATGGTTTGAACTGAGAACCACTGCCAATTCCTCAACTGATAAAGCAGGATTTTCTTCATGTGCTGCTTCATGAAGCTTTTCATCAAATTCAACTGGACGTCCGTTTCGATCTTCATCTTCAAGGGTGAAATCTCCACCTCTGGATTTTGGAAACCATCTTCTGCAAGTTCTTTCATTCACACATTCCATCCATAAACAGAGTGAATGTTTCTAGCCGCTTCGGCTGCTGAGTTTCCTTTCTTGAGCTCATAAATCATTATGGGCCTCAAATGATTCTTGGGTACTTCCATGTTAGCAGGGTTTTAATCAAACAAAATTTAATTTTATTATTTTCTGAAATAAAATTTGATCAGTTTAAATGCATCTAAACCGGAAAATAATGTTCAGTTCCATTAGACATTATAAAATAATCTTTAAATTTCGTTCCTTTTGACAAAAAGTTAAAATTCGGTCAGAACTTAGGGGATGACCTGATAGATGGATTTTAATATAATGACAGATATAATTATCGATATTTAAGTACAGACAGTTACTTAAATAAACAGTTAAAGAACCTACACACCCAAACATACACACGCACATATATGTATATATGTTTGTATGCATACATATACATACATATATACATACATATATACAAACATATCTGTGTGTGTATACATACATATATACATAGCGTAATATATATATATATACATAGGTAAGTTGTCGCCATAATTATTTTAATTTTGCGCTTGTTGTTTTTGATTTTGTCGACTCCAAATTATACTAGGGTCAGTTGAGCCCCGTCTATGAGAAAATTACAACATGACGCTAATCAGTCCGTCAGCATATTGGACACAGCATGCTGCATTGCTTGGTCTTCCCGCAGGGAGATAAAATACGAACATTTTAGGGCGTTTGGTTGTCAGTCCGATGACAATGCAGAGGATTTGGAAAGAATTGCATGATATATCCAGTCTATATTGTGGTGTTTGGAGTGATCACTAGTGGTGGCGATGTTATGCCTGCAGTCATCTTCCCACATACATCGAGATCCTTGTGGAGGTTGTGATGTTCTGTATCAGTAGGGAGGCTGCAGGAAGATCCTATATCTGAATTTACATCATGCAACACAAGCAGGAGATTCCAGTTTTGGATATCAGACAATTTCTGAGAACACATCACTGCTTACATCTGGCCCAAAAATTTCCTACACTAAAACCACGTTGTTATGTGTGGGGCGCTGTTGAGTGGGAGACTAACAAAACTCCTTGAATCGCCAAAGATGAACTGAAGGGAAGAATTATAGCAAAATTCATCATCTTAAAAAAGGAGACCGTTCAGAAGAGTTGCAGGAGTTTCGGCGTTGGCCGAAATTTGTGGTTGAAGCCAATGGCAATTTCAATGAAGAAATTTACGCTGTAGTATTTCAGTACATATTTGTGTAATTTTGGTAAATATATCTGTTAAAATGAGATATTATAGCTATTTTTATTTAGATAACAATTTTTCCGTCACACTTTGTACATATATATATCTATCTATATATATATATATATATATATATATATGTATATATAAAAGAAATATATATATATGCACACACACGCATATATATATATATATATATATATATATATATATATATATTTATATGTATATATATATATATATATATATATATTAGTAGTAGTATTTTCCTTCCCTCTAACAATCTCCCAGTTTAAAATGTTAACTGTAATGATATAATTTAGTAAAATATATATATATATATATATATATATATATATGTATACATATATATATATACATATGTTTAGTAATATATATATATATATATATATATATATATATATATATATATATTAGTAGTAGTATTTTCCTTCCCTCTACCAATCTCCAGTTTAAAATGTTAATTGTAATGATATAATTTAGTAATATATATATATATATATATATATATATATATATATATATATAAATGTTTATATATATATATATATATATATATATATATATATATATATATGTTGAGAGAGATAGATAGATATATGTAGAGAGAGATGGAGAGATAGAGAGAGAGAGAGAGAGAGAGAGCGATTGAGAGAGGGTATCCCATGAGATTCCATCCATATAGTTTTTTACAATCTATTTTTTTTATATTTCATATACACTAGAAGATGTGTTGGAATAAAGATGATTGGATTGGTCGGCGTGGTCCTCTAAGACGCCTAGATAGATTTTTACCTCTGGGGCCATTTGAATGCAATGGTGTATGAGGAAAAGATACAAAACATAAATCATCTCAAGAAATTTATCAACATCTACATTACAAGCATACATTCAGTGAGCTTAAATGTGTTCTTCATCCAGTGTGTTTTCAATAGAATGGTAGTCAAGTAGAATTGCTAAATTCTGGGAATTCTACTAAACCTTTCTAATAATTTGGCACGCTCAAATCACCGTGCTGATAACAAATATGGCGCCAGTTTGTTTACCTTGCGCAGATCAGTACGAAGATTTCAGTGATTGCGCAGGTCCGTCTTGCCAACATTGAGTGAAAATATTATGTGAATTGATTCAATGTTTTTTTAAATATTTGAAAAGAAATATTTTGATAATAATTTGGCACGCATTATATATATATATATATATATATATATATATATATATATATATATATATATATATATATATATATGAATTAAGAAATAGAGTCTTAAGGTGTGCTATATTTATTGGGATAAAGTGCTCAATATCAAAGATAGAGCGTGCGTAATTATACAAAAGTGAACATTGAAGTCAACAGTTAGAGGCGACTGTCTGTTTCATGCTGACGATTGCGTCAAGCATGAAAGACGCAGTCTCCTCTAAGTCTTGACTTCAATGTTCACTTTCATATATATATATATATATATATATATATATATATATATATATATATATATATATAATTATTTATATTATTCCATCGCTACATAAGGCTTCTCATGTTTCAAAAACGGGAGCTAAAAACATCAATTTAATCATAAAATTTAAATTGAATTAAAGAATCAAGCTCTGTTACATTTTGAAGCGAACTTTTTGGCATAACTAGTCTTGAAATTTACGCAGCTTTATAAGCATATTCATTCGTAATACTAATTACTATGAAAACGCCACTCCTTATGTATTGTGCACTGTTTTTAAAAATAAAAACAAAAATACTAAAGAATTTCGGATTATTAACCTAACGGTACTTTCCTATTTTTCTATATATTTGTACACACACACACACACACACACACACGGATATATATATATATATATATATATATATATATATATATATATATATGTGTGTGTGTGTGTGTGTGTGTGTGTGTGTGTGTGTGTGTGAAGAGAAACTCCCAATTTAAAATGTTAGTAACATTATTATTTATTGGTCGATTTACATAAAGTATGTTTTATTTTGAACAGTATAATAGTAAAAGTTAATCTCAGTGTTAAAATTCTTATTTTGCACATTTCTTTCCAATCTGGATGTTGAAAGAAAACTGCTTCCGTGCGTTTTTCAACAGATCCCGTACACATCATTTTGGAATGACAGTTTCTGACTGCTTTGTCATCTCCGGAAGCACGAGGTCTATGATTATTACACCACCATCTCTGCCAGTGTATCAGGGACTGCCTCATTTCGTAACGGGATGCTCGCTGAGCTCGTCCATGAAGAGCCAGGCGTCGTGACATTCTCGGCCAAACTTGTCACTTTGAAATATAATCAGAAACTAGCAATGAAGTTCGACCACGTTAGGGATATGTAATCCATTTTGATTCATGCAAATATAGTGATATTATCAAATGTTATTACTCAGTACCTTCCTATTCTATATATGTAGCAATCTACATGAATAAATGCGAAATTAGAGATCAATTCTCCCACGAATTCTGAGTTTAAAAGGACCTAAATCTACTTAATATGAATTGACAAACTAAAGTCTCAATCTCATATATATATAGAATCAAATTCTACGCGATATCCCTTTTCAGTATCTGTCTATATTTCTGAGATGAGGTATTATGTACACTATTTACATTATTCGGACTTTTTTCCTCATCTTTGTCGCCATATTTATTACAACGTTTCGGTAGCTGTACGCTCCGGCCTTCTTCAGGTGGTTGGAATGTCGAACTGAACCCTTTATTTCGCTCACTGGGGCATACTGTTCTAGTTCCACGTGCCATGTTTAATGGATGTCAGTTATCAGTTATCATTAAACATGGCACGTGGAACTAGAACAGTCTACCCCAGTGAGTGAAATAAAGGGTTCAGTTCGACATTCCAACCACCTGAAGAAGGCTGGAGCGTACAACAGCCGAAACATTGTAATAAATATGGCGACTAAGATGAGGACGGTAGTCCTAATAATGTAAATAATGTATCACTTTTCCGGTTTAAACAATTTTTTATTGATTTTAAAAAAAGTATATTATATTAATGATTCTCTTCTTCATTGCTGTTCTTTTATTCGAGTATTGTTTTGATTATCGTATCCAAAATAATTCTGGTTAAAAATATTGTCTTATATAGTGCAGAAAAGTGATTGAAATTTGCATTTTACTCAGATTCAACAAGTTGGCCTCTATTTGTAAACATTTTTGTTCATTTAAAATGTTTGATCCAAAGATTTCAATTAGTGAATATATCTTACTTTGTGAAGCGTTAGCAAGCTGGCGAAACCTGCTAGTAATTAATAAAAGACATGGTTATCATTTTGAAAACGACTACACATCGTTTAAGCTATTACTCCAAATGTTCACGCAATGTGTTACCTACGAACCCCAATGCTGGATTTTCATTAATTTATATCAGGAGTTAAGTTATTTTTAACAAGTAAAAATATTTTCAAAATTAAATATTTTCTTTAATAATCTACACTAAAAGCAACTGATTGATTGATTTATTCGTTTTCTAGGTTATTTAAAGCCGGGAAATATTTTAAGATTGTAAGAATCTTTTTAGAGATAATATTGATTTAGTGATATAAGTCTTTGATAAACAAACAACGAATTACAATGTGGATATAAAATGGGGGATCAATTCTATATTGCACTCAGTATATAATTTCACCCCTCACTATGTGGCAACGGTAGTTTCTATACATATATATTCCAAAGAATGTAAATAAATCTAAAAGACATACCTATAGAACTAATCATTATTTCATTGACTGGTTGATTGGTTTTCTACGGTTTATCAACCCTTTGCAGGTTATTTAAAGCCATAAAATCTTTTAAAGTGTGGTGTGGATTCCGGGATGAAATCCGATACCAATAGATAACAAACGCCAAGAATGAATATGGGAAAATAATGTATTAACGTAATAATACAAACTTGTAATGCAGGTTAGTAGTTCCAGGAATACGGGTTAGTAGCAAAATATATATACAGTCTTATGTATTGAAGTATCGCTGTATGACTTCTTACTGAGTCTACGTGCTCGCTCACTGTGACTCTTGCTCGCTACGTTCGTCCTGTCTGTCTGTTACCTTCAACCTTTCACTCTCCCTCTTCGGTCTGTCTTGCAGGTCTCCCCTAGCAGTAGTATATGTATATACTGGGTGAGTCCATTTGTGTAAAAAGGGGAGGACCCCTCAACATAGTGTAAGAATATTTTTGCGATAATAATGATTTAGTGATACATGTCTTACTAATTAACCCATAGCTGGGGGAGATGAGATAGATTCATACCTTTCCTAATAGAGATTGAGCGTAAGTGAATTTCCCGAATCAGACTAGAATTTTAACTCGAATATTAGATCACGAATTACGAGCCAATATTAGTTACACCACCTCATATCTATACTTACATCACCTGGTATTCCCAAGCGTCCACACATCTAGGCTAGACGTTGCTGTAGATAGGTGATAGTAAGGAAAATGGTGTTTTAACCTGATATGGCCGCAGATCAATATTAAAGTAACATTTGAATCAAAATATTTCCCATTGCCTTTTGCATTCTAAGGAAATCTGAATTAATTTTCTACACGAAGAAATTGTTTTGTATATATGTGTACGCTAAAAAAATGTTATCTTTATTTTGTGTATAGCTGTTTGTCAATTTATGGCCAAGCGTATGTAGTAATTCATTAGAATTGAGGTTCGTATTCAGATGTGTTCAACTCCATACCGCGGGACGCGCTTGTCTATTTCCAAAGGAAGATGTATTCACAATTCCCTTTTTGTAGAGGAGCCAACATTTCTGGGCGATATGCCAAGTTGATTTCTGGCTTCTCTACTCAAAACTGGAACTACCAATCGGAGAACGTTCCCCGGTTCCTGAAAATGATTCGTGGCGCTCAAGACTTGACTCGCTTACGCAATTGCATGGGGTTTTTCTATTGCCAAGATTTCCCCGAATTTTCATCCTTCTTCAAATTATCGGCCTCTTTTGCCAAACGTTTTTCTATTTTTACTTGGCATTATCGCTTTTTCTGGAGTGAATTGATCATACACAGTTTCAATTCACTTGCTGATTTATTCCTGTTTCCAAAAATCATTATTTTTGCTTGCAATCTCTTACTCTCTTATTTCAGTATATTCATCTGTCCAGCGGGCAAACACAAGGGCACAAACAATGCAGCCACACACACACACACACATACACACACGTATATATATATATATATATATATATATATATATATATTATGAAATGGACAAAGTCCGACAATTGTTATAAGATATTTTATGTTTATACATTCTTTTTATAGATACAAATATTTAAGTAAATGCTTCTACTTATAAAAAGAATGTATAAACAAAAAATGTCTTAAAAGATATATATATATATATATATATATATATATATATATATATATATATATATATCCAAGTATATGATTGGTGTATGTGCAATGAATTCCAATAACCAACAGTTACTATTCTTAAAAGAGTGCTGAATACAAAGTAGAGCAGATATAATTATTTATTCAAAAAACCAAAAAATTTTATAACATAAATATGTTATAAAATCACTACAAAAACAGCCATTTTGTTTCGACACCCTCGGTGTCTTATCAAGTGCACTTGATAAGACACCGAGGGTGTTGAGACAAAATGGCTGTTTTTGTAGTGATTTTATGACATATTTGTTCTAATTTTTTTTTAAATAAATAATTATATATATATATATATATATATATATATATATATATATATATATATATATATATATATACACACACACGCACACACATACCGATACACAAACACACAAACACACACACACGCAGGGACACACAGACACACACACTTTAAGGTTTCATGTAATAAATTATTTCACCACAGCCCTTTTAAAGGATCAAAGCAAAAAAAGGAAAAGAAAATTTACACATTTTTGACGGGCCGTATTAAACATATGTAAATTAACGAAGTTAGGAATTGAGGGAGGAGAGAGAGAAGACATGAGTGAGTTAGCAGATATTGACACATTTAAACCGTTTAAATGACGCAATCGTCAGGCCACGAGATTGCGGCTAACATGAAGCAGCCTGTCGCTTCTCAGTGTTGACTTCATGCTGACTTTTATATTTACACACGCTCTTTCTCTGATATTAAGCACTTTATCCCATAAATATAACAAACCTTAAGACTATATATATATATATATATATATATATATATATATATATATATATATATATATATGTATTTATTTATTTATACACACACACACACAAACACACACACACATATATATATATATACATATATATATAAAGAAATATAGTCTTAAGGTGTGCTATATTTATGGAATAAAGTGTTCAGTATCAGAGATAGAGCTTGTTTAAATATAAAAGGGAACATAGAAGTCAACACTTAGAGGCGACAGTCTGTTTCATGCTATATGCAATCCCACCGCCGTGATGTTGCGCCTCAGTGTCTCTGTTTCTATAAATACTGTCGAAGTAATTGTTTGAATGAGCACTTCGCTATGATATCAATACGTTTTTTGAGTTTAATCGTAGCACTAGACTGGTGTCGAGGTCTCATCAATTTACCGTAGAGTTGGCTAGATGTAGCCGTAAATTCGATGCTGACAGTTTCTTCTCTCGCACATTTGTGGAACTCCCGTCCGGCATCATTGCTTTCCAGTTAACATTAATCTTCAACATTCTAAATGCAATATCAATCGCTACCTACTGTCCTACTGATCACCCCCGTCAGTTTCTCGTCCTTATTATTGTTACTGTTCCTAATTCTTTGATACTCTGCAACCCCCTGTGTTTTAGTGGAATTGCTGACTTACTTGGGGTGTTACCGATTTAAAAAATGAGTGCACATGTGTATAGACGATTCCTGAAAGTGGAAATAATTATAAAATTTGCAATTATTGATTCTTGTGTGAATATTAAATTACAACATATTCCCATCTCTAAAGAAAATGCTCGTTATATCAAGCCAATATATATATATATATATATATATATATATATATATATATATATATATATATATATATATATTGAACAATAAAAAAATATTAAAAAATTAAAATCTTCAGACACACAGGGTTGTAGATTTATATTCTTTCACTCACCCCCTAAGAACCAAATAACACACACACAAACACTAAACAGAGACACATCCCCTCACCAGGTCCAATAAAACTGTCAAACTGACCAGAGAATTCAGAGCAACAATGTATCTATCCAGCTCTTATCTCAAATAACAACTTAAAAGAGACTGTTTGACCAACACAAGGAATGTTAAAAGATTCATGTTAAAAAGATAAAAAAAATTAAAAAAACAAATGAAAACTACAGACCAAAGTTCATTTTCTCCATCAAGACATTCATTTCTGTAGTTCACTGTTACCAGCAAGCAGGAATATTTCTTCTCCTGATGATGGCCATTTTGGCCGAAATTAGTCGAGGCATCTAAATGAAATAATAATAAAAAAAAAGAAAGAATATTAATCTACAACCCATTGTGTCTGAAGATTTTAACTTTTTAACATTTTTTTATATTTTTTTATTGTTCAAAAAAAAAAAGTTATATATATATATATATATATATATATATATATATATATATATATATATATGTATATATATATACGCAAGTATAGGATCGGTGTACACAGAAAAAATTCCAATAACCAACCAATACTATTCTTAAAAGAATGCTCAATACAGAGTAGAGCAAATATAATTATTTATTCGAAAATTATGACATAAAAATGTTATAAAATCACTACAACTATAGCCATTAAATGGAATCTCCCTTCGCTTTCGACATATGGGGATCTGACAAATTAATCAGTTGATTGAGTTATGAATTTTGTGTGATAATCTCAAGTGGCACTTAAGACCCGCAAGTGATTTGCAAAGGAGGCTACATATGGAACAAGAGTGAGGACTGTGGGATGAAGTCGCTGTTAGATTGGCTCTGATATTTTAGATTTTGCTTTCGCTACTTGAAGACTATTCAGACTAGCAGATTGAAAACCGCTGAGTCCACTAAAACACGTTTATCTCCATTCTACCCTCTCCATATATATATATATATATATATATATATATATATATATATATATATATATATATATATATATATATATATATATATATAATGTTTTTAAAGTTAATAGAAGGCACTCAAAAAATATATATTTTAAATAAAAATAAATAAATTGAATAAGCAATATAAAATAAAATACAAATACTTTTAAAAATGCACATGAAAATAAATAAGTAATTCACTTTGGTTTAATATATCAAAAATCGTCCGTTATCGACGCCCATATTTTAACTTTGCTTTTACGCAATAAGATTTTAGAATAGTTCAGGACGTCTGATAATTCAAAATTAAAACGCTCAACATTATTTTATGTTCTTCTTCAATGCACCTTTATCATATAGGTGGTCATGGCACTTCGAATTGTCCTCTCATTAGTAGCTCTTTATAAATTTTGTCTTCTTTCCAAAACCTTGTTTCGCCATCCCTCAAGCACACTAGACAGGTTATCTCTTGCCTTTCTCTACACGTCATCCCTTCAATCTGTCCTGTGAGTATAAAATTTTCAAGGGCAACTTTCCTGTTATTTTGTTAGCATTTTCTCTAAAACTTCATCGCTGTTTGGTCATTGGCATTCTCAACATCCTTTTCTACAAGCACATTTCTGATGCGTCAATCTCTTCTTCAGTGAGGAGATTGTACAGCATTTCTTGCCAGTATAGTAGGATTGATATTACGGTAACAGTTCAATAATCTCCTCTTTGTTTGCAAATATTTTTTTTATGTTTCTTAATACTTTGCTTTATTTTTGGAAAGCATCTTTTGCTATCCAAACTCACTTTCGGATCTCAGTGTCTCTATTTACGTCCTCTTTTTTACTTTACTATATATGATTATTACTTATTTTTGTGATGTACGGTGGCCATTAATGATTAAGTATTACTCAAGATTTCAATGTTAAATAAAACAGTATGTAATTTCAACTGCTAATAAGTACTCAAGAACAAAGAAGAATAACTCATCCAAAGATGATTATTTCATTTCAGAGAATAACTTGTTAGTAGCGCGGCTCAGCGTAACTTCCGGTAAATTTCAAATCAAATCCCAAATCATTGACGCACAATAATTCACACTAATTCGACTGGATAGTTCCAATAGTCTACTCATTAATCGCTCAATAATCAACTCCAGTCACGTGGCGGAAAACATATATTCATAAGACCAGAGTCTCACGATCGAACCTCGGTCTCGGTAGTTACATATTTTCTTCCTAAGTATCGTTCATTGAACACGGCCGACAAGGAAGATATAAGAAATCTTTTTTATTGAGTTTTTCCATCAATGTGATATTTCCCGTTTTTCAGGGTTTAAAGAATAAGGGAATTACCCAAATTTGGTAATGTTCTGAGCACTTTCGGCTACTTCTCTAACCATTATCAAGGTTGTGGTTTGGATTTTGGTATTCTGGCTGCTACATCTTCCTTGTCGATCGTTTTCAATGAAAGATGCATGAAAGAACGATTGCTGCCACAATACACATCAATTATAAGTAATTAAATAATACTTTCTGCTCTTATGACTTAAAGTTTCAATCTCAACGAAGATGCGTGATTTGAACCTTTCATATACCACATATTTCTCTATCAACGAGGATGCTTGATTTGAATGTTACTTGGGATTCACATTTCTCTCAAAGAGTATTTGTGTTTTGAACGTTTCTCAGGACTCACACACTGTGAACGAGTATGCATGTTTTGAACGTTTCTTGGGATTCACATTTCTCTCAGCGAGGAAGCATGTTTTGAACGTTACTTTGGATTCACATTTCTCTCAAAGAGTACTTGTATTTTGAACGTTTCTTAGGACTCACATTCTCTCAACGAGTATGTGTGTTTTGGACGTTTCTTGGGATTCACATTTCTCTCAGCGAGGATCCATGTTTTGAACGTTTCTTGGGATTCACATTTCTCTCAGTGAGGATGCATGTTTTGAACGTTACTTTGGATTCACATTTCTCTCAGTGAAGATGCATGTTTTGAATGTTTCTTGCGATTCACATTTCTCTCAGCGAGGATGCATGTTTTGAACGTTACTTTGGATTCACATTTCTCTCAAAGAGTATTTGTATTTTGAACGTTTCTTAGGACTCACATTCTCTCAACGAGTATGTGTGTTTTGGATGTTTCTTGGGATTCACATTTCTCTCAGCGAGGATGCATGCTTTGAACGTTACTTGGGATTCACATTTCTCTCAGTGAGGATGGATGTTTTGAACGTTTCTTGGGATTCACATTTCTCTCAGTGAGGATGGATGTTTTGAACGTTTCTTGGGATTCACATTTCTCTAAGTGAGGATGCATATTTTGAACGTTTCTTGGGATTCACATTCCTCTCTGCGAGGATGAATGTCTGAACGTTTCTTGGCATTCACATTTTTCTCAACAACTATTAATATTTTGAACGTTTCTTTGAACTAACATTTCTCTCAACAAGGATAATTTTTTTAAACGTTACTTGTAACGCACATTTCTCTCAATGATGATGAATATTTTGAACATTAATTAGGACTCACATTCATTCCAGACCTCAAGTAGAACTCATATAAACCAACTTCGATAAATGTGTTGGAAAAGCCACCATCTTCTTGCACAATTTCAGAAAGTGCATGATTCGTACTGTTAGGTTTAATTTTTTCCCAAGAATTAGAGTAGACCATCAAAAATGGAAAATTCATGCGACATTTGGGCAGGAGTTGCCCTATCCTGACTTTGCTGTCTTGATAAAAGTTCGAAATCGTTTTTGTATTCATGTACTGGAATGATATATTTTCCATTCAACAACTTCTTTCCCGCAGAGGCAACGTCGCTACTCTATCCCAACAGCGTCGCTATTTCCATGTCAGTAATTGAGATGTGGTCCACTCATTAATTCCCTCAGTTTGGATATTTGCAGCTAGGACACGCCATACAGCGTTCACTGATTGAATCAAATTTCGTTCGTATTCCCTTTTTTAGGAGGAAGTTCTACTCAGGCGGATTTCCCCCAATATTTGCTACTTCATGGAACAAACTTCCAGTGTGGAAGCTTCCCAAAATATTATGATAATAACCTCTTTAAGTCAAATGCTAGTAATTATCCTCCTCATCCTAAAAAAATTCACTTCCTTCTACTTCCTACTAGGTTTATATCACACACTTCATTCAGTAACTCTCCACCTTGAGTGGATTTTAAACATTATATTGGATTAACTTTCGTATGAAGAAAAGTAATGAGAATTTACATTCAGATAATACAGGTCTCATAAGATTAAGTTAACTTAAAACTAAGCGTTTCCCGCGCCATATAGTCTTTCTTGACAATTAACCGCAAATGTCTTAACAAAGCCAGATTTAATTTAATATGACAAATTTTAATTAATTATCATTTAGATAATACTAATTTTAATTAATTACCAATTTAGACAATAAATATTCATCATATTCACATTATTATAAAATTAAAATTACAATATTAATATTCAGCGTTAGGAGCCTGGTACATTTCTTATGTCAAGATGTGAATGTGCAGGTTAATTGGTCTCTTTAGCTGTGGTTGGCATTCAGTCAAGGAGGGGGAGTGCCTTTGAAGCTTAAGCGTAGTACAAATAATGCAGCAAGGTCAAGGGCTTGCCGCTAAATGAGGATGAAAAATCGATTCTCGTACGATCACCAAAGTTAAGCAACGTTGACCCTGGTCATTAGCTTGATGGGTAACCGCGTTCTAATATCAGGTTGATGGAATATCGGGTTGGTTTATTGGATAACGGCTCGG
>OZ010607.1:38444584-38459584 GCA_963932145.1 Acanthosepion lycidas | reverse complement strand
ATTACCCTGTCACAGATTGTAATAAGCTTTCAAATTTATGATCTATAATAATAGGTATTTTAATAATAACTTTTCCAAAAATACACGGATTCAAACTTCATTTTAAAATATCTAACAAATTTATCACATTTTGTATTTAAAATTGCAAAAAAGAAAACAATTCTTGGAAAAACAATTCTTGGAAAAATTAATTTTTTATCGGAGAAATATTTTAGCGTCCTTAATATATATCATTCATTAAAAGCTATTAAAAGCTTTTTTTTAATTAAATGTTTTAATTTTATTGTTTTTTTTTATATTGTAAATTTATATTTTTTTTATTAGGTTGGTTCGCCGAAAAATCTCATGAACAGTGAAGACATTGGCCATATCTTCATTAAAAACGTAAGCAAAAAAATAAAATATTAGACTTTTAAAAATATTTAATTTTTAAAGTTACTTCATGGTGAAATAAGCCGGTTCACTTAAAATTCGAAAATACTGTAACATCTGTGCTTCCGTCCGATAAATTTCCGTGACGTAAAAAAATGTAAATATCATCAAAATAATTTGGTCTTTCGTCTTAATAATAACATAAACATTTAGACGATAAAACATTGTTTATCAAGTTTGGAACTTTTTCTTTTATCATGCTATACTCTTTTTATTAATGTTAATTATTAAATTGACTATAAGGGAACGAATTTCATACGCATTTACACGTTGGGAAATACAGGAGGTCAAATTTTTTTTTTTAATCTTTTTATAGTATTAACCTGCTCTGCAAGTTCAATTTTCTGAATGGTTCATTGAGCACATTTATCTCTATCGTCGTTGGCACGGTCATTTTCCGCTCTATTTTACATACATTTGATATATATATATATATATATATATATATATATATATATATATATATATATATATATATATATATATATAAGCAAATATATGGATATAGATCCGACAGTAGGAAGAAAAATATACGGAAAAAAACAACCATTGTCTTTGTCATGTTGAATTGATATGTTAATTATGTTTTATGAATATGTCCTGAAGATGGTTTATTAGACCGAAACGTCCGACGTTGACATTAACATAGCATAATTACATATAAGGATTTTTGTTTGTTTTTTCCGTATATTTTTCTTCATATATATATATATATATATATATATGTGTGTGTGGGTGTGTGTGTGCGCGTGTGTGTATGTATGCGTATGTACATATATATATATATATATATATATATATGTTAGGGATATATATGTTTATATAGAGAACAATTTTGGGTAATATATATATATATATATATATATATATATATATATATATATATATATATATATATATATTGTTGTGGTAGGATCAACCTAATTTGCATAGTGGAGTACCAACCATATAAATATCGTTGGTACCGGGAAGAGAGAGTAGGAATCGAAGAGATCCAACCTGAGACTCTGCCCGACTGCGGCTCAGTCAACACATTCTCCAGGAACGCTCTTCCCAGGAATATACAAAAGACTATATGTAAATATTGTGTACACTTTCTTGTTTCAATACATTTTGTTCTAAGTACATTTTGTGTTGCATTATTATTCCATGCATTAGTCAAGTTTCAACAATGGCGACGAGGTAGAAAGAACCATAGGGAAAAAAAATTAATAATAGATAGCTTTTAACAATTGGGACAAGTCATTGAAGAACCCAGGCTGAAGGAAAAAATTATTAATTAAAAGTGCAACATCTAACGGAACGGCGAAGGATTCTGAATTTCTGGATATTTAGAAATCGTTAAAGGACGACTAAGCATAAGGAACGTTCACTCAGAAAAATTTGAAAGGTGTCGTAAACGAATACCTGTGATTTTAAATTGAAAATGTTGTCTACAACGAGACACCCGTTAAAAAAAAACTGTCCGACTGCAAAAACGTGCCTGGAATTAAAAGGCACACAAATACACCGTGTCGATTTTGAAAGGTAACGAACTTTTAAAAAATTATGTTTTGTTTTGTTTTGTTTGCTCAACAATATTTTATAGTGACGAATTTACCCCTGATAATAAAAATCAGAGGTTTGTCATTGAAATACGCGAACAGAAGTAATAAAAAAAAAATGCCAAAGTTGATTATCACGGGCTTGAATGTAAAAGCAAGACATAAAATAAAAAAGTCGTACGTTGTTTCGATTTTTCTGGTCAGCTTATATTATATCCATAGATACACAAATTAAAGTTATATTCTTTGTTGCATGAACACTATCAGCTAAAGATGGATGAATTATCCAAAGTCATATCTGAATTATTCAAATCCCAGCAAAAATATCAAGAAAAGCAAGCGGAAAGACTTTTAGAAATTCAAAAGTTAATACTGGAGAAATTAAACAACAATCAGGCAAATGAGGGAAATTCTTCATATTCTAATAACACCATATTTAATTCGCTGGAAACTTTCAACTATGTGCCAGACGAAGAAAAAACGTTTGAAGCGTACTTTAAACGATATGAAGATAATTTCTACACAGACTGTGAAAACTGGTCGAATTCAAGAAAAGTCAGTCTATTACTAAGAAAGCTAGGTACAGCAGAACATAGCAAATTTGTAGATTTTATTCTACCGAGAAGAACGAATGAATTGGAATTCTCGGAAACAGTGAAATTGTTAAAGGAGCTGTTTGGAGCAAATATGTCGCTTTGGCATAAGCGATGGTTATGCATGAATGTCACTAAATCCGACGATCAGGATTATTTAACATATTCATCTATAGTGAATAGACATTGTAACAATTTCAGATTGGCAGAGATTACGGTGGAAGAATTTAAGTGTTTAATTTTTGCTCAAGGACTGGTATACAGTAAGAGTGCCGAAATAAGACGTAGAGTTTTGTCTAAACTCGAATCTGAACAAAACCTTACCCTGAAAAAGTTAGCAGAGGAGTGTCAGTGGGCCGTAAGTTTAAAGAAAGAGTCTCAAAAAATCTAAGAAGCTGGCATTGCTTATATTAAAAAAAAATTAAAAAAAACAGTCAAATTACCCATCAGAAAAAAATTGGAGTAAAAATTCGGCGCATTTTAATAATAGACAAGAAAAATTAAATAAGAACGAGAAAAAAGGTTGCACCATATAATTGCAGACGCTGCAACGAAAGACACTGGGAGGTAAATTGCCCATATAGAAATAAGAAATGTTTCGTGTGCCAAAAGAAGGGACACAAAGGATCGTGTTGTAAAACGAAAAAAATTCAATAGCCGAATTAGACAAACAAATTCGAATATCAAATCAAATAGAGATTTGAGGAAATATGTGACGACTGAAATATTTAAAAAGAATATCAAATTTCAACTCGATTTGGGTTCAGATTTAACAATGAACTATAAAACATGGAAAATTTAAAAAAGCCCTACAATAATGAAGTCAACGAAACCCGCTCGAACGGTAACTGTAAAGGAAATTAACTTCGAAGGCGAAGTTGTACTTCCCATGAAATTGAACGGGATCGTTAAAAAAAATAAAGGTTTTCATTCTGAAAAATGGAGAAAACTTGATGGGTACAGATTTTATTGAAACATTCGAATTGTGGCATAAACCGTTAAACTCTTTCTGCAGAAAAGTAGAAAGTAATACGCAAACAAGACAGGACATTAAAGATGAATTAAAGAAAGTTTCCGGAAACCTTCACACCTGGTCTTGGAAGATGTAACAAGTTTGAAGCTAAATTTGAATTAAAGGAAAATACTATGACAATTTTTAAAAAGAAACGTAACGTGCCTTTCGCAAGTGTAGAGAAAATTAACGAAGAACTTGATAGGTTGGAAAAAATGGGAATTATTTCGAAAGTAGAATCTAATTCATGGGCTGCGCCGATTGTGTGCATAAAAAAGAAATCGAACCAAATCAGAGTCTGTGTTGATTTTTCGACAGGGTTGAACTCGGTAATCAAGGAATACCATTACCCGTTACCGAGTCCGGAGGAGATTTTTAACAAGCTAAATGGTGTATTTATATTTTCAAAAATCGACTTATCAGATGCCTATTTCAATTCCCGTCGAAGAAGAATGTTCGAAATTACTAGGGATAAACACGCATAGAGGGTTATTCAAGTACAACAGGCTTCCTTTTGGTATTAAAGTGGCACCAGCCATTTTTCAACACGCTATGGACGTTATGTTGAATCATTTAGACTGTGCATGCGCCTACTTAGACGACATCATAGTAAGGAGCGAAACCGTCGACGAACATCGAGAGCATCTCAATCAAGTATTTAAAAAGATTCAGGACTTTGGATTTAAAGTCAAAGAGTCAAAGTGCGAATTTGGTTTGGAGGAAATTAAGTATTTAGGTCACATAAAAAACAAAAATGGCAGATTTCCAGATCCGGAAAGGTCCATTGCGATTAGACATGCTGACGCCCACTAATGTGGCGATGCTACAGAGTTTTCTGGGGCTCGCAAATTATTATCAAGCGTTCATTAAAGGAATGTGCAATCTAAGAGCTCCGTTGAATGAACTACTAAAAAAAAGACAAGGCATAGGAATGGACGGTAGAATGTCAGAAAGCCTTTGATGAAATAAAGAAAATGCTTACATCAGACCTCTTTTTAACCCATTACAATCCAAAACTTGATATTGTAGTGGCAAGTGACGCCAGTTCATACGGGATAGGAGCGTGTATTCAACACATAATGCCAGATGGTTCTAGAAAACCAATTGCACATGCTTCGAGAACTTTACTCCCAGGAGAAAGGAGTTACTCACAGATCGAAAAAGAGGCGCTGAGTATCATTTTTGCCATAACAAGATTTCACAGATACATCCACGGCAGACATTTTATGCTTGAAACGGATCATAAAACTCTGATCACTATTTTTTGTTCGAAGAAAGGGTTACCCGTTTATACGGCAACTCGTCTGTTGAGATGGGGAACCATTCTTCTCAATTATGATTTTCACATAAAGCACCTATCATCCAAAAATATAATTCATGCGGATAGTTTATCATGACTCGCACCGAGTCAAGAAGATTCGAAGAATCAATTATTGCAAATATCAGAGCAGATTATGAGGTGAAAAGCATGGTAAACAACATTTTGAGAGAGCTACCTGCTACATCAAAGGAAATCAAAAAAGAAGCTGAAAGCGATGATTTCATTTTAGAAATAAAAAGCAAAATGGCAGCAAATGACCAAAAAGTGCAGGAGATTTATTCAATTTGTGACGGAGTTTTATTATATGGTGAGAGTAGTAGTACCAAAAAAGTTGCAGAAAAGAATACTACGGGACTTTCATAAGGGTCACCCGGGGGTTAATAGAACAAAAAGTTTAATGCGAAGCTTTGTATATTGGAAAGGAATGGATGTAGATATCGCAACCATGGTTCATCGATGTAAAGGGTGTGCGTTAGCAGCTAAGGCACCACCTGTAGTACACAAACCATGGCCCAAGACGGATCATCCGTGGACAAGATTACATTGATTTCGCTGGTCCAGTAGAAGATTATTACTACTTAATAGTGGTAGATAGTTTTACAAAATGGCCGGAAGTACTACGCTGCAAAAAGCCTACGTCCAATACCACAACAACTTTTTTTCATGAACTATTTGCACAGTTCGGTGTGCCAAAGTGTATTGTGAGTGACAATGGTACACAATTCACTTCTGAAGAATTTAAGGAATTTTGTGAGTTACATCAAATTAACCACATAACGACGCCGCCGTATCATCCGAGGTCCAATGGACTCGCAGAAAGATTTGTCGATACTTTAAAGCGCGCGCTGAAGAAAGCCTCAGGAGTTCCAACGGAAAAGGCGCTTCAGCAATTCCTACAGGTATACAGAATTACGTCAAACCAGAGAACACATTCAAACATGGCACCAGCTGAACTAATGTTCGCTAGGAAGGTTAAGTCAGTGTTTGACAAGCTTTTGCCAGGAAATAATAGAGTAAAGAATACTATGTATACAGCGAGAAAAAGATACACTTCCGGAGAGAAGGTGTTCTTCAAGTGCTACAAAAACAACGTTGAGTTCTAGGAGCGAGGCATAGTGGACAAGAGAATCGGTGACCTGATTTACATAATTAAAGGGCCGAAGAATACTCATAAAAGGCACCAGAACCAACTTAAAAAATGTTACGTTCTAGAGAATGAAGAGAGTATACCGGATGAGGAGGAAGATCCCATTGATGTAATGTATGATATGTTTCAAGTAGAACCTCCGCAGAATATTCCTGAATCGAGAAGAACCGGTAGGAAACGAAAGTTCACGGAACCATTGGACGTGAATCCAAAACGAAAAAAATATTAAAAGTATGCAAATGGATCTACAAAGAAATAGCCATAATCATCAACCCATATAGGAAGCCAGTTTGAAATCCAGAAGAGATTCCAAGGCTTGGGAGTGGGGTGTTGTGGTAGGATCCACCTAATTTGCACAGTGGAGTACCGACCATATAAATATGGTTGGTACCGGGAAGAGAGAGTAGGAATCGAAGAGATCCACCCTGAGACTCTGCCCGACTGCGACTCAGTCAACACATTCTCCAGGAACGGTCTTCCCAGGAATATACAAAAGACTATATGTAAATATTGTGTACACTTTCTTGTTTCTATTCATTTTGTTCCAAGTACATTTTGTGTTGCATTATTATTCCATGCATTAGTCAAGTTTCAACATATATATATATATATATATATATATATATATATATATATACGTTAGGGATATATATGTTCCTATCTAGAACAATTTTGGAAGTTGTGTATATATATATATATATATATATATATATATATATATATTTGTTAGCGATATGTTTATATCGAGAATAATTTGGGGGAAGTTGTATGACGAAGTTTAAAATGTTTATGTGCCACGCGTTTCGCCCTTTTACTCATTCATCAGTCACTGCGACCGTGCATACGAATGGACACGAGATGGGAATTAAAAATTCGAAATCTAAAAATATCTGAAATATTCAAATGAATTCGGCTAGTTTATATTCCTAAAAAAAATCACTTATAAATGAAAATACTTTTAAATTTAAGATTACCCACGACACGCGTCATACGAAAGACTTTTGCATTTTTTTCATGCATACAGTCAACTACGAAATTATTCAGACACCCATCAATTTTGAATATTTTTACCCATTCCTCAGAATTTAATGCCCATATGATGCCAGGTTTTTGATGTTAATAAGCACAAAAAGAAATATAAAACTCAATTTTCAGAACAATAGGTTTAATACAACAAATTTGACAGGTGAATTATGCAAAATTTGCAAAGACAAAAGTATCAAAAACAGAAAAAAAATGAACAATTTTCACAATAGTAAGTCAATAGCATTTTTTTTTTTTTAATTTTTATAACTTGCTGCAATCGTTTTCTGAACTTTTTTCTGAGATTTGGACAAGTCTTTTCTTGGATTTTCTTATTTTCTTACACGTCCTAATTTCCTGAACATTTTTGGTGACCGATGATTTATTCTAACTTTCAATTCTTGCCATATATTTTCAATAGGATTCAATTCAGCACACATTGAAGTCCATGATAGAACATTAACCTTCTTTCTCTGAAGCCATGCAAATACTGATTTAGACATAAGCTTAGGATCATTATCTTGCAAGAATGTACATCGCCGACCTAGATGAAGATTTTCATCCAGAATTCTGACTTAGTTTTCGGATTTCATTATTCATCTTATTGCAATAAATTTTCCAGTTACATTTGAGCTATAACAATCCCAAAATATGATCGAGCGGCCTCCATGGTGCCACTGTGTTCTTTGGGAGAAAGGTCTCACCATTTTTGCTCCAAATTTTCTGTACATCATTATGTCCAAAAAATTCAATTTTAGTTTGATCACTCAATAATACCCAAAAAGCAATTTTCTTTGTCCAAAAACGTTTTCGCAAACTTAAACCGAGCAACAATGTAGCATGGTTTGTAAAGAGGGGTTCCTTGTGGTCGGTTTCCAAACAAACCATTTCTATTTAAACAACGTCGCATTGTGCGAGTACTTACGTTAATACCCATCGTATCCAAACTTTTGGCGATGTCTTTCAAACAACTCGTAGGTTTATATTAACTTCGCAACACGGTTGTCGTGCAGTTCTCGGTGACAATTTGGTTTTCTTAAACGCCAAGATAAATTCTCTGTCGTGTCACACTGTCTAAACTTCTATGTAACGGACTTTACTGTAGATCTAGGGATAGCTAACCGGCTTGAAATAGATCTGTGAATATTTCCCGACTTGTGGAAGTTAATAATTCTTTGTCTCAAGTCTATACTATGCCCCTTTGTCTTCCCAATAGTTTTGTTAACGTAAGAATAACAATGGTGATGGTCTAAGCACAACGTGATGTTCTTTGATGGCATTATCACAAATATTCTACAGAATAAAGTCTAGAAGTCTTCACCGATAAAATAATTATGCTAATTACTATACATACATTAACCAATTAACTTAAAACGATATTTTCTACTGTACGAGTGATTTTGTATTTTCCTATTTTGCATAATTCGCTAGTCAATTTGGTTACATTTGACCTATTGTTCTGAAGATTGTGTTACTTAACATATAAAAAGCTTGCATAATACGGGCATTAGATTTATATTATATTTGCATTTATATATATATATATATATATATATATGAGTGTGGGTGTGTGTATTTTTCTATTTTGCTTAATTTGTCTATCAAATTTTTTGTATTTTACATATTGTTCTGAAAACTGAGTTTTATATTCCGTATTTTTTTTTTTTTTTTTTGGTTATTAACATATGAAAAACCTGGCATCATCCGGGCATTAAATTTTGATAAACGGATAAAAATATTCAAAATAGATGGGTTCACCAATAATTTCATCGTTGACTAATAATATATATATATATATATATATATATATATATATGTGTGCCTCTGTCTGTATGCGCGCTATATATAAAAATTATTTTAGGTAATGATAAATTTAAATATTTACACGGAAATAAATGTAATCTTGCCTTCTAAAAAATATTTTTAAGAAGTGGACGACGAAAAAAAAAAAAAAAAAAAAAAATTTAAATTATTTAGACAGCTATGATTTTTGATCTGTCAATTTTAGTTATAATCATTTCCTGCAGTATTTTTAGTAACCAATGTTTTCGTCTGACATTTCACATTAATACAAATTACTTGAGTGGATCACATTCTATACATTAATTGTAAAAATTTAATAAATAAGGTTTTTTAATATATAAAACGTTTAGATAACCGAAAACAATTACGAAATATTATGTAAATAATCAAAAACAGATAATATAAAAAGTTGTGTCCAATTTAGAAACACACAGAAGAAACAAAAGATCAAAATAGGAAAAAAATCCACATATCAACGTTTCCATAAATGGTTTTAATACTTATTTATTACAAACTCTCCACACACCAAATTTCATTGCCTCTCCTAATGCGATGTCATGTGATCACGTACTAATTGAGCGTTCTTCACTTCACAAGAAAAAAATTAACTTTCAGATAGACACAGCAATTCTGTGTTTGAAAATGATGAACACTACAATATTGGTCTTGAAATAAACAACACCCTGATGATGGCATTGTGCTATATCGAAAGTACTCAGAATAAAATAATATGAATCAACAGGTGATTTTCTCTCTTCCTTTGACGCCAAATATGAAAGGAGCCATTTGAAAATATGTATACAAAACTTAGCTAACTTATTCAATTAGAATCTCCGACTGCTACTAAATCGGTCAGATTTCGGTCCCGGCTTGAAGCGATCGGATGTCTAGCCACACAAAGGAGCTGTACAACAGCGAAACAGTCTGTCACTGGATCTCTCTCTCTCTCTCTCTCTCTCTATATATATATATATATATATATATATATACACATACATACATAACGTGCGTTTATATGAATATATACATATCAAGATCGATAGAGAGTAATATAAGTTGAAATATGAATTGCATACTGAATAAACGGCTGATTTGAAATTGATAGATAGATAGAAATAGAATCAGATTGATAGGAAGAAACTGATAGATAGATAGAAAGAAAGAAATTAGTAAAATACATATATGAAGAAAACAAAGTTTGACAGATAGATTTGATCAGAATCGATGGATTGCGTCAAAGCATATATATATATATATATATATATATATATATGTGTATGTATATAATATTTATTCAATAAAAAGTTACTTCTATGAAGGAAAAGCATTTCATTCACTGAATATAAAGTACTATGGCTGTTTCAATGACCAATGCACCGAGTTCGCTTCCCAGAATTTCACAGTAAATGGGCTCAGATTCATCTTTTCTAAGCAGAGCGGAGGCAAACGCGAGCTGATATTTCTGTTAAATGTAACGAAGAAAGAACTTATTATTCTAATAAATCTGCCATGTACAATTTTGGCTACAGAAGTATATATATATATATATATATATGCACGTATGTGTGTGTAATTTAATGTTCAGTTTATTTCAACATAATTATCCATAAAAGGGGGCAGCGGACAGCTATTCCAGACGCCCTGTCGATTGTTCGTTGATGCGACGTAATGCTGAATAACTCGAATGATAAATTTCCAAGCTGAACAACCCGAAATCAATCCACTACAGACCCCTTTCATTGCACTTGACCCAAACCTTCAACACCAAATTACCGATATCCGTATCCCCGACGACACAACTATATCCTTCCCAAAATTTTACCAAGAAAGACCATACACCTACAGCGAACTTACACTTGCGGTTATATGAATATATACATATCAAGAGAGGTTAAGATCGATAGAGAGTGAAATAAGATGACATATGCATTACATACTAAATAAAAAGGTTGATTTCAAAATCAGATAGATAGATAGATAGATAGATAGATAGAAAGGTGTAAAATACATATATGAAAAACACAAAGTTTGACAGATTTGTACTGAATGGATAGATTGCTTCAACTCATATATATATATATATATATATATATATATATATATATATATATATATATATATATAAATACGTCATGAAAAAAATCCGTATGGGTAATCCCAAGGAGGAGGATTTTTTTTTAATATGTCCTCTATGAATGTGTTAATAAATACAGTCTTTATCTTATATTAAATTCCTAAATTATTTGTAAAAAAGTTAAATATTTAAATTGCTAGCAAGCATCAAATTAATTTCTTCAAGTTTTTTTGTCGTCTAAATTACTAGCAAACATTAAAATCTACTTTTTACATAAATTGCTAAAACTTACCAACCCTCCCCTTCATATGCAAAACCCATTTACAGCCTCTTTCTCTTCACTTCCCCCTTCTTTCTTTTTACTTTTTCCTTTTTCTTTTCTCTCTTCTCCCCTCCAATTTCAATATATCACTTCCGTTAAGCTAACCGTTTAAATAGGTCAAGGTCTGGTCACTCCTTCACCCCAATACTAAGTATGATTGAGAGAGTATTAAATTAGACCCTCCCTAAACTCTACCATGTCTCTCTAACTACTCCTATTACACTCTCTGTTAAATTACAAAACTTACACTACCCATCAATTTTCATTTCATTTTCCATCTCATTTTGGGAAGTACTATCTGATGATCCGGAGTCCTTTAAAAATGCTCTGGTGAAATAAATTAATATAATGGAACCTTAAAGTGGTTTGTTTTTCTTTAATATATATATATATATGTGTGTGTGTCTGTGTGTGACAAGGTACTGAGATTAAGCTTTTTTTTATTTACCTTGCATTCATATAACTGTTTTCTTTTCTGGATATAAAGTCTGGAATCATGAAAAAAAAACCGTTCTACGTTAGCCTTCTGCTATTCTTTTAGCCATTATTGGGAATGATTTTTATTTTTATTTTTTTTAACTGGATATATGGATATTTTATGTATGTTTCTAGAGTTATAGGAATGTTTATTTTACAAACACGGTCAGCACATTGAGCGCGTTTATCGGTGATGTTATTTTGTGGTGACTTTTACTTTTCTATTACTGCTTCCATTATTTTTAGTAATTTTTACTGGTGGATGAAGCAGGTATCTTTGTAAATTGTACAAGTATATTGGAGGTGCAGGTATCTTGTGGAGTGGTTTCACAGTGGAGGCTTGTATTTGTACTAAGTCGCTCCTAAAATAGGTTCGACGTACAAAACGTTAGGAACTTGATATAATAGGTAATGACGCAGTAATCTAGTTGTGGTGGCTGATACTTTAGTATTCGACTAACTGTCGTCCGACATCGACTGACTCACCGACGATATTCAGGCACCCCACACGAGGGCGTCATGTGGCACAAGGCCTTTTTAATGTGGGATCTTTGGCTCGGCTTAAAAATATACCCATTGAACTCATATAAACGGGTTCAGGGTCGGTTTACCTCCCAGAAAGAAAATCAGCCCTTCGGCGTAGCCTCCTTAGGGTTCCTCCCCGCCCGAAGACAAAGAGTTCAACCGATCAGCCAGTCGACGCACTGACTGACTCCCTCGTTACTCTTACTACTTATTATAGGTGAGAGAGTCTATTAACTATAGAAGAGGTATATTCCGCTATAAGGTAGTAGATTCCGTGTGTGTTTAAATGGATCCTAATTGAGGTAAGGCAACTTGTATAAAAGAGGGAATGCAACCCCAAATATATATAGTACAGGTAATAAATCTATTGGAATATAATCCAAGTGGATCCTAGTAATATAAAATATTAAAATTGATAACAGAGCATGTAAATTACACAACAAAATCCCAAATTACCTCATATTGTTAGGCGGATATAGATTTATTTCAACCGACAAAATTTATATACCGAGGTTGAATAAAACGGGGGTAGTTTTGTCGGTGGGATTAGATCTGCACCCCACCATATGAGATAACATTTGATGTTTTGTTAACTTAAGGTTGTCTACTTCTACTTATTTATATATATATATATATATATATATATATATATAAAATTTTCAGGCATGCTATATTTCATGTCTCTCACACTATTCCTCACCACCCTCTATGTCATCTTATATAAGCTTAATACTGCCCGTCGAAAGTGTAAATTTTAAATTCATTTTTCGTTTCACCTTTGAAAGTGATGTATGAAGATCCAGAGAAAATTAAAATTCTCTGGTGAAATAAATTATAAGTAATGTGGCCTTAAAGTGGTCTGTTTTTCTTTAAATTAATGCATACATACATACATACATACATATATATATATATATATATATATATATATATATATATATATATATATATATAGATAGATAGATATGTACATATACACTGATAATAACAGAGCAAATAATAATTATTATCATAAAAACGAAGACTTACAAAACTATAATGAGATTTAATTCGTTAGAATCGAATATTCGATTCCATCACTTCAGAACAAAAACATTATACATAAATGAATGGATGAACATTTTACAAGGTTTAAAGGAAAACATGAACATAATTTATGCAGATTTAAAAAGAAGCAGAGGAGAGGACGGAATAGTAGATATTCAGATAGGCCTAAAGTCCATTCGTTCTTTTTTTTCTTTTTTTCATTACCCTACCAACTCTATCACAGCTGCCAGTGAAATAGATTTGGTTGGTTCGTTGATAGTTTAGTGGCATTATAATCACTATGATTTATCTATTGGTGAATGGTAAATAATTTGAAAAAAAAATTATGGCTTCAACTAAATATATTTTGAACGCAATCGTATGCATGAATCTAGATAAAATGTATTGTTGGTCATTTTGTTTTAAAAATGTTTTGTTGTTAATTCTGCTTTAGAAATGTATTGGCAGTCGCTTTACTATAAATATGTATCGTTCATTTTACTATAAAAATTTATTCTAGGTCATTTTACTATAAATATACATTGTTGTTCATTTTATATAAAAATGTGTTGTTAGTATTTCTACTATGAAAATGCATTTTTATAGATTCATAATATTTTGTTTTTGTTTGGAGGTTCATTATATGCCCGCGTCAGGTTGAATCCGGAAGCAACAATAATTAAGTGGCGATTCCAGTCTCTTCAAACCACCAGTATCCCGAGTAGATATCTTGATGCAGGATGTTATAATCAGGACTCAGTTAAAAAACAATTTATCTAATCTTATCAGTAAATTTATTACGTGTACATTCATCAACTTCCAATATAAACAGAGAGAAAAGGTCCAGCATATTGAGAAACTGCATTTTTCAATCAACAGCAAAATGTTGAACGATGATGTACATGAAAATTTGTTGTAGAGATACATTTGATGGCATTGTTTTCCGTGCAACGGGTTTTACCCTTCGTGGAACAAGTCGAGCGACATTATTCAGAAGACAACACTGTAGGCATTAAAATTATCGATTCCTTCAAAAATGATAAGGCGAATATAAACAGAGATTATTGTTGAAAGATTCTTGTGTGTGCATGTGGGCGTGGAGACAAAATTACGAAAAACAACATTTAAACAATACATCCAGGATTCTTCTTTCAACTTGTCAAAACTGAATCTTGTCCAAGTTGTAGCTTTTCCAATACTGTGAATATAGGCAGGCCTTTTTTTAAAAAAATATCTAAGGTTTATGAGAGCCCTTCTCCGCTCAACGACAGCCAGTCATTTTGTAATGGAATTATGCGTACGAAAAGAAATAATTTTTTAGCTGGGTTTCTTGAGCTCTTCCAATTTCCGCTAGAAAATAAAAACATAGTATCTGACTATATTTCTGGGATGAGGTATTATGTACACCATTACATTATTCAGACAATTGTCCTCATCTTTGTCGCCATATTTATAACGTTTCCTCAAAAAAACATGTCACAGTGGATAAAGGCGTTAGTTAGATTCAGTGACAGGACCCAAAGAATGTGAGTTCAATACCCGGTTAAGGCAGTGGAGAACTTTCAGAGGGAAATTAACAGGAGATAACTGATAACCGACATCCATTAAACATAGCACGTGGAACCAGAAAAGTCTACCCCAGTGAACGAAATAAAGGTTTCAGTTCGACAAAGAGGAGAACAATATTCGAATAATATAAAT
>OZ010607.1:38322084-38439584 GCA_963932145.1 Acanthosepion lycidas | reverse complement strand
GCAGACACTTCAAACTTTGTACTTTGAGTTAACAATAAAAGGAACTGAAAGACATATTATTTAGGTAAGAAAATCAGATACGGAAAATTGTAATTAAAAATAGGAAAATTTGCGCTGGTTACTATATACCCATGGTTAGTGTTCTAGGGTAAAGTTACTCTATAACTTTAAATAATGTTTGAAAAGTTTTAATGTTAAATCCGGTGTCCGTTTGGTTCCGGAACCATTAATTCAAAGTTTTACTTTACTACAATTCTGTTGCTTTAAGTTTCTTATGAATCTGTGTTGATATTGTCAAGTATTACCCGCCGTATAGGAGGAGAGATATTTTGTAAAAATGCAACACTCTTTTCTTTATTTCTAACGAAATTCCGCAGTTTCTTAATAGGTGGATTAACTTTTAGAAGGTATCTTTCGCTATACCAATTCGCTTTCAAATGTCGGTGTCATTTTTTTCCCATTCTCTGTTAAAACATTTCAGAGATATCTAAACTTTTGTACTCGCTTGACTTTGGTTCTTCCAATTAATGGTTAGTTTTCCATTTCTTACAACCACAAATTGATTTTAGTCCTTTTTATTATCTTCGCTTTTAATTACTAACTTCTGTGTGAATTACTACAAATTCCTTCTGTGTCTGCTATCAACTCCGTCATCTGCATATCTTAAGCCATTAAAATTGTGACCGCACAAAATGATTCCTGGTCGGATTTCAAATTCTTTCAAGATCGCATTACAGGAAATATTGAATAAGTCCGGTGAGACGACCAATACTTGTCTTTATAACCTTCCTGTTTTTGTGTATTTACTGAATTCGCTTTCGCTGGTTCCAAGACTTTTCGAATTGAGGCGTTCTACGACACTGGTATCCCGCTCTCACCCTTTCACCGTTGAAACTATTAAATGTAGCCGCCTCTTCTTCTCCAATAGTTTGATGTCTCGCACCTCTCGTCTGTGGAACGCCCTTCTCCCGTTTCCCGGATAGTTTTAATCTCCAACTATTCAAATGTAATGTCAATCGACATCTGCAGTTGCCTTGATCTATCCACTATCCTTCTCTTCATCCTCTCCTCTATCATTCCTATCTGCGCTCGCTCCAAATCCTCTGTAACCCATTGCGTGCTAGTGGCTTCCCGCCTTGCTTGGGGTAAAATGCTTAAAAAAAAAAAAAAAAAAAAAACATTTTCTATTCTGGAAGTATTTGATATCCTGGTCGGATATCAAATACTTTCAGGATCGCCTTACAAGGAATATTGAATAAGTCCGGTGAGACGACCCATGCTTGTCTTTATAACGTTCCTATTTTTGTGTATTTACTGAATTCATTTTTTATCTGATTCCAAACGATTTTCTCTCAGTATTAGTTCGGATTATTCTAATATCCTTTCCAAATAAATCAACCAGTATGTCGCATTCGACAAATCGCTTAATGGCTGGTTCGTGAATTTGGTGACATATTGGTAATGATTTCAATCCCTGCGTCGGGTAGATATGCCCTCTCACTCAGTGGAAACGGCCGAGCAACGTATGGAACAGTACTGCAATTATGAAAAAGACGAGATATTACTGGATATGTGCAGTGGAAATAGTCTACGCCCGATCATTAAATAAAGTGTTCAGATCAGAATACCTTATGCGTTACTCACACCAATATACGTTCGAGAGAGGTCGGGAGGTTCACAACGGAATAATCATTGTGATAATAACAACAAAGATGGGGAGAATAGAGCAAATCGAATTCGTGTAAATAATAATATCTCTTTATCGCCGGAATTCAGACAGAAATCTTTTAATTTTCAGGAACTGAATTTTCATTGTTTCTTAATTATGGAAAACACAAAGCAGCCCACTAGTTTGAGGGCTACTTTGTCTTTTGGTATTGTAAAACACTTCCCGGATAGTCAACTGTTTTTTTCATACGTCATTACGTCGTTCGTAGATTGAACTGTCTTGATTGCAAGCAAACATACGTTTTCTCATACAATTACTAGTTTGTTTTTTATTAGGTTGGTGCAAAAATAATGTCGTTTTTTGATGATTTTTTTTGATTATCGTTCACCCATTTATCCAACTTTTTTTGACTTCCCTATTTGCTTTAAATGGCGAGCAACTGTTGAGTGGTCGACCTCGAGTTCAACATCAACTTCTCGTGTGGTTTTGCGAGGATCGGCTTCAATTAAGGCTTTCAAATGTTCGTCATCAACCGCAGTCGGCCGGCCGCGACCGTCTTCATCTTCGAGGCTCTCGTCACCATTGCGAAATTTCTTGAACCACCGTTGGGCCACACGTTCATTAGTGGTTCCTGGGCCAAACGCATCATTGATATCACGAGCTGTCTCGGCAGCTTTTCGGCCTAATTTGAACTGGAACAAGAAAATCGTGCGGATTTGAATTTTGTCCATGCTGTCGAAAAGCCTGCAAAAAATGAATGAAGAGATTGAGAACGGTAACGAATAACACGATTCGATAGAGCGAAAAAAGCGCTTCAAAATGATATATAACATGGCTATATATATATATATATATATCAATGAATTAATTCAGAAATCATATATAAATGTAACATGTGAGAAAACGACATTATTTTTGCACCAACCTAATACTTTTACTTATTGTTTAAGAATAAGGTCTTCTCATTTTAAAGTTGAAATAGATATAATCGTAAGTTCTAGGCTAACATTTTTTTTCCATCACCCTTCTACCTTGTGGAAATCTCTTACAGCTTCTTGTTTCCCTGATAACTTTGATTTTCAATAAAATTAAATGCCATGTCAGTGATTATATTTTTTTTTCACCTCAGTTAGTAAACAGTTGCGTCTTAGTGGTTTTAATCCCTTGATCGGGATGAAATGTTTAAAAAATTCATATTAATGATAAATTGTTATTTTGTTCTAATAATAAATCTTACTTATTATAAAACGCAGATTGTGTGTGTCTGTACGTTTATATATTGTATCGGATTTCTTACATTTTTCAACCGATTTCAACAAAACTTCACAGGACTACGTAAGATTGCCGTGCGGTGGTTCTAACAACGCCAAAAATTGGAAAAACACAATCGTTTTTGCACGAAATCAATTTGAAAGCACGGTTAAGTGTATCGCACCCGGCCGAAAGTTACTGACGGCTACTGAAACGTCCGAATGCCGTTAACTTCCGGTTACTCAGCGTTTATTTTGAGAGAACGATACACAAAAAGTAAACAAATGAAATCTAAAGATACACAAGTCCTCCTAACTAAAAATAATAACCGGAAACTACTTTAAATACACATGGTGACCAATTTTTTTTATTGTATTCAATAAGTAAAAATCATAAATTGTAAAAGATTACAGAAAGGCTACTAAATGAATAAGATTTGTTAGATCATCTTACTTATTATAAAACCCAGGTTGTGTGTGTGTGTGTGTGTGTGTACGTTTATATATTGGATCGGATTTCCTACATTTTTCAACCGACTTCCACAATACTTCACAGGACTACGTAAAATTACCTAGCGGTCGTTCTGACAGCACCAAAAATTGGAAAAACACTATTGTTTTTGCACAAAATCCATTTGAAAACTCGATTAAGAGGCAATAATGAAAGGGAGACACCTCACATCGAGTTATACCTATAAAACGCAGGTTGTTTGTGAGTGTGTCTGTGTTCGTTTATATATGGGATCGGATTTCCTACATTTTCAACCGATTTCAACAAAACTTCACTTTTTTTCTGGCAGGTAGTTTTTCTTATTGCTTTGCACACTTTTTTTTATTTTTACATTCAGAATGCTTTAAAAATTCCATTTACAAGACAATTGTTTATAATAAAATTCGATTCCATCGATAGACTCATAACGATTGAAAACAATGTTTTTGCTTGAGTTTGCGTTTGACCAATTCGTAAAAAAACAAAACAAAACAAAACAAAAATCTAATTAAGACATGCATTTCCGTCAACCTTAAACAATAATCTTTGTCAATTTTATTTTTCAGTCTTTATGATGGCCGATACTTGATCTATCTCTTACTGTTACATCCCCGGGCAACGCCGGGCTCTACTGCTAGTATGCTATACATTTAGCCATTTTCAAGGTTGAAATATTATTGTGATGTTCAGACAATCCTCTTCGGAACTGGTGCTAAGGGAATAAATAATTAACAAATGAAAAAGAGTAGTTGGAAGCATTTTCATATATTTAGCCTTAGCTCCAGACTAGCCTGCAATGCGAAAACTTATTGCTAGGAATCGAAAATTATCAAACAAGGCACCACCTAACCCACTTGATTTGGAACATTTAGTCATAACTGACTTTTATACATGATATGTTCCCCAAGTGGGTGTGGAAGAAAAATTCCTATTTGGAGACACTGGGAAAACCTATAATAGGATATTAGTATTTCAAAGAATAAGGCTGGCTTTATCATTTAATCTACTCAGAAATTTGGTTTGTTGACGGGACTGTCTTTTTTATCAGGTGTATGTTATAATGGAAGTTGTATCATTAAACCATAATGAAAAGATGTTGCTCATAATTTCTAAGATCAAATAACTTTAATAAGTTTTTCTTATTTTTTAAATACAATATTTTTGATTAACATTTGTAGTTTATATTATTCCATTAGTGTTTTAATAAGATCCTTAATTCCCCAAATGAATAAAAACTCATATTGAAAGTTGGGTGATTTGATTTATCCTTTTTTTGGCGGAGTGGGTGGTGCCTCCGGTCAAAGACAGTGACGTCGAAACAGTCTGACGCCTAAGCCGAATAGTCCAATTATTTTTTCTGACGCCAAATCGGCAACGCCGAATTAGCGACGCCAAATGGACTACGCGGAAACGTACCAAATCGATATATTTCAAGTATTTATAAGTAATAGATTATATGGACTGATAATAAATATACAATATATATTTGTTTTTCAAGAGTATGGAACAAAACGATGAGGAACCAAGGGCATATTTATTATAGATAGATAAAGAGTAGACTGACAAATAGATAATGAGCCGACTGAGAGATAGATAGATAGAACAGACATAGATAGATAGATAGATAGATATCATGAATATAAACTAATAATTACCCTAGCAGCAAGGTACCGTCGTTTTACAGTTGAAATGTCTAGATATAACAGTAATTTATATCGCACTTCTCGCTTGAGGAATTCTTTTCCGTTTTTTTGTTTTTTTGTTTGTTTGTTCGTTTGTCAACTGTAATTTTCAAAACAATTAAATACAATGTCAATCGTTATCTTCTGTCTTCCTAATCCTTGTTCTCTTATTGTACTTTCTCCTTAATAGTATATTTTTCTCATAGTCTTGCAAGACTTCATCGGACTAAATAAGTTAATGTGTTACAACTACAAAAGCGCACGAACGAGGGGCGCTGGGGATTTTAGAATTTTTTAAAATATAAATCCGAGTTTGTTTGTTTTTTCTTTTTCCTACTATCATTTTTGTAAGTAAGTATCTCACACTATGATAATAGAAAATCTACTAGGAATGGTGAAATGTTGTGAGAGCCAATACACAAATTCACTGTAGATAAACTTGCGATCGACGCAGTCTGTAGACATTTCCGTCGTAGTAAACTGTTTTTCTCCTTTGATCGGAGTAGCATTTTATTTCAAAATTGTGGTTAGTCTCGTTACGGTGGACAACAAAAGCGTTTGGCATATTGTTTTGTAAAATATCCCTTTTGTGTTCATATAATATTTATTTAGATTCCTTGAGGTTTCTTCTATGTATTTTTCTGACAATTATTGCAGGCGATGGAGTAAATCCCTTCTTCAGGTTTTAGCTTATTGTTTTGTTCAATATTGAACAAGTATTTTATTGTTTTAGATGTAGTAGCTACAAAATTTATGCTTAATTTAGATAGATTCTTTTTGATTGACGAATCGATAGAGTTAGTTGTTAGGTTAATATATTTTTTATTCATTGGCTTTGCTAGGAGGGGCTTTTTTTGGTTTGGAAATGTTATATGGGCCTTTGTTTCGTATTAAATATTCATATATTGATTTTCTTGGGGTGAAATGATTACAAAAAGATTTCTCGCGGTTCTCTTTCTGTATTTGCCATAAACACTCTGTATCTTGTTACGATTGTCTCTAGGCTGTACTGCTCGCTCTTTTAGGATCACCCTGTTACATATGTTGAATAAATCCGGCAAGAAGACGCCTCCTTGTCTTACAAGCATTTATATTTTTGTGTACTTGCGCAATTGACTTAGTCTCTGCATGCAGGCGATTTGTTCTCACTAAATGGTTTCAACATTCCAGTAATTCATTTGTCATTTACCGAATATCTTGATTTAATTGCACTTTCCAAAATCAATGCTTCACATGTTTTGTCTCGCATCTGACTTAGATATAAATTTGATCTTAACTTCACGTCTATCAATATGGTTGCCTGCCTTGAATGAATTTGCCTTTAATATTTGCCGCTTCCTTTATGATGAGGCCATTGATGACAAAATTCGCTACCAGCATCCAGGTTTCGAACTAGAAGCTCTCATTATCACCGACACCTGCTTCCGTCATCCATTTTCTATTGCTGTTTGGTTTTAAAGAGTTATTTAGAGGTAAAATAATATCAAATTAGAAAAAAGACCTATATGTGTGACTATGTTTAAGGTAGACCTCAACTTGCCAATAAGTGACTCACAGACGTGACTGCTTGATCTTCCTCTGTGGCACATATGGAATGAGACATTCAGAATCCAGTTATGAAACTGCAACCGACTGCCGTTGATTCTGTTATAATTACGAGTGGCGCCTTCTTTTTTGAATGTAAATAATATGGAAATAAATCGTCGATACTGAACTAATAGTCAGTAAATCGAGGAGGTTAGAACATCAGAGTGCATTATAATTGCGAGCGGAGCCTTCTGTAGCATATCCGTCTTGCGTAGCTCTCTTCATCCGTTTGTTAAGCTCTTGTGATCAACATCCACCTGTCCCACGGTTCAGGATTTGGGGTTGATCGCGTTTAGTCCGGGTCCTTGTCTTTGAGCAATTTAGACACCATGGATCTCATGGGTGACCATCAGAGGTACGAGCGTAGAAACATACACGCATAGACACATATTTATTTTACACTGGATGTTGGGGTCATCAGTTCGTCATCAAATGTACCACTTATTATTATAACTTTAGAAGCCATACAATAAATAAAAAAATAAAAATATAAACTTATCCTCAAATATATAAGTATATATTTTTATTGCTGTTGTTGTAAAATCATCTGAAATGTCAATAAGAGAAGCATTTGACTATTCTGATCGGAAACAATAGTAATAAAAGTAAATAAAACAAAATAGCGTTACGACTCGAAATGCTTTTCTTATAAATTTGAACATACAACCCCTTCCATAAAACATGTTACATTACTCCAAACAATAAATGAGAAAAGGATATAAAAAATAAAATTTACGGCAAATGTTAATGTAATTTTTGAATGGAAATAATATGGAAATAAATCGTCGATACTGAACAAGTAGTCAATAATTTGTAGAGGTTAGAACGTCAGACTGCATTATAATTGCGTGTGGCGCCTTCTGTAGCATATCCGTCATGCGTAGCTCTCTTCATCCGTTGGTTAAGCTCTTGTGATCAACATTCACCTGTCCCACGGTTCAGGTTTTGGGGTTGATCAAGCTTAGTCCGGGTTCTTGTCTTTGAGCAATTTAGACGGCATGGAACTCATGAGCGGCTATCAGAGGTACGAGCGTAGAAACATACACGCATAGACACATATTTATTTTACACTGGATGTTGGGGTAATCAGTTCGTCATCAAATGTACCACTTATTACTATAACTTTAGAAGCCAAACAATAAATAAAAAAAATAAAAATATAAACTTATCCTCAAATATATAAGTATATTTTTTTTTATTGCTGTTGTTGTTAAAATCGTCTGAAATTTCAATAAGAAAAGCATTTGACTATTCTGGTCGGAAACAATAGTAATAAAAGTAAAAAGAACAAAATTGCGTTACGACTCGAAACGCATTTTTTTACAAATTTGAACATATGACCCCATCCATAAAACATATGTTACATTACTCCAAATAATAAACGAGAAAAGGATATAAGAACAAAATTTAGGGCAAATGTTATTACAAATGTTTGAATGTAAATAATATGGAAATAAATCGTCCATACTGAACTAATAGTCAGTAAATCGAGGAGGTTAGAACATCAGACAGCATTATAATTGCGAGAGGCGCCTTCTGTAGCATATCCGTCATGCGTATCTCTCTTCATCCGCTGGTTAAGCTGTTGTGATCATCATCCGCCTGTCCCACCGTTGAGGTTTGGGTGTTGATCGCGCATACTCCGCGTCCTCGTCTTGGAGCAGGTTAGAGCATCAGATAGTATTGATCCCAGGAGCGACCATCTGAGGTACGCATATAGAAACATACACGCCTAGATACACATTTATTTTACACTGGATGTCGGAGTAAACAGTTCCTCATCAAAGGTACAGATTATTATTATTATTATTATTATTATTATTATTATTATTATTATTATTATTATTATTATTTGTATTTATTGTTATTTCCTCTATCCCCGGATCAGTTGAATTTATTTGCTACTGTTTTAAATTTTTTACAGTCTTTAATAAAATCCGATATAGATGGTGTGTACTCATTTCTTTCCAGGTCACGCCCAGAGACATAAGGTCACGAACGGCATCATGAGATTCTCCACTGATAAATTAAAAAATATGTTTTTTAAATTTAAAGCCCACACCTTCGTAAAATGTGGGCTGTACTTTTGAATTATTATTATTATTTAAATTTTCCCCGGATTCTCATTTTCTTCCGGGTCCCAGCCAGAGACTGAAGGTCAGAAATGGCATCATGTCATTTTCCACTGGATATATCCGGAATAAAAATACCCCCACCCACAAAAAAACAACATAATACAGACATTTTACGTAGATAAAGCCTTTCGTAAGATGTGACCTCTACTAGTGAATACATCTTCTTCTTCTTCTTCTTCTTCTTCTTCTTCTTCTTCTTCTTCTTCTTCTTCTTCTTCTTCTTTTATTATTATTATTATTATTATTATTATTATTATTATTATTATAATGTTATTATTTTTTGTATTTATTGTTATTTCCTCTATCCCCGGATCAGTTGAATTTATTTGCTACTGTTTTAAATTTTTTACAGTCTTTAATAAAATCCGATATAAGAATAATCCTTAATCTATAATCCGATCTGTTCCAGTGTGACCAGAAACAGACGGTCGTAGAAGTGACGGTAAACAGCATCAGAAATAAGAAGCCATTGCAATTAAATAATAAAGTAGTCCGTACCTAACGAAGGAAATACTTTTAGCAAGGAAAAAACACAAGTTGTGCTCGATGTAACTGGCTTTTATTTAGCGATTACTTATTTATTTTGTGTCCGAACCGACACTTGCATGGATCTTTGATATATTTATATAGAGCCAAAATTCTTTGGAACGATGCCATTAGTAAAAACTAAACAAAACAAAATAACTTTACGACTCTAAACGCTTTTTCTACAGATTTTAAATATGTCCTCGCTAATAAAAATGTTTCGTTACAAGAATCAATGAATAAGAAAAGTAAATCCAACGAAATGAGTTAAGAAAATAGCGCCATTTACAATGCAAATAGTTTATGCTGAATATACTTTGAAATATTTGTCTGATCAAATCATAAACTATGTGCATTCGCAGGGTGGGTGTAAATTTCTAAAGTTACGAAAGATACACACGTCAGCTGAATATCCTGATTTCAGAAATCGTCAAGCAAAATTATTATATACTGTATTCACAATTTGCTTTAGAATAACTCAACATTTTTTTTTCATGACTGTCTACTTTGAGGAACATATGTAGTGTGGTGATGTGATGGCTATCGGCTCGGAATGAGAAAACCGAGATCCGGCTTCGAATGCCCGTCGAATCCGTCACATTCACTTATGCGCAAATACCATTTGGAAAATGGATTAGGCTTTTCTCTTCCCAGCTATGGGTTAAATAGCAGGACGGACTGGATCTTGTAGCCTTGGTTGGCAATCAGACTACCGCAGAAATAAACGTCAACCTACAGCGAGAAAATCTACCTAGTCAATCAGGAATCGAAGGATAGCCCAAGTATGTATCACGTACAGCACTTAATTGACTGACTGACGACAACTACAAAAGCTGTAGGATCAACTGAAATTTATGCCCCCCCCACCAAAAAAAATAATATTAAAAAATAACGTGAGTATCCTTTTAATAGTGAATAGCAATCGAGTTACAGAAATTATTGTCTTTGTTGGATCGTCTATAACCAGTTTATGTCCAGATAGACAAATATGTTTCTCCTTGTGCCAGACAAACCAGTGGCTATGTAATGATGTAAAAAAGAAAAAAAAAAGCGTAATCGATGTTGGTTCTAATCCTGTTGCAGAGAAACAAGGAAGCTACCAAACGTCTGAGGAAAACTCGTCGTGTAACAAACTCGATTAGACGGGAAAGGAAATCGCATCTGTTCCGCCAACAAGTACTCAGCTTTCGTAAACTGTACGCACTTCCGTCGACTCATGTCCGCTCTGCTTTCGTAAATCTAAAGTATCAAGAATCGATTCTGAACAGGAAATGCATTTTTATTTCGCCTTTGCGAATCATTTCCCTCTCTGCAAACAGAGAGAACGAGCGCTTGAAAAAAAATTACTGAATATAGCAAATAGCTAACAAAAATTCACGTAACAGAAATTTCTTTAAAAAATCAAAAACAAATCAAGTATAGAGAAATATTTGATTTTTACTCAAATATACGAATACGTATTAACTAGGTCATAATGATTTTGCATAAATTTTCAAGTGTCAAGAAAGTTAATCTTTTTTATGCAAAGAAAATAGAAAGCCAAATTTTCGATTTGAAATTCAAATTATCTCAGAATAAAAAAGATGTAAAATAGTCTGGACATATATACGATGTCATTTGATTACGTATGTCTATGGATCTGTAGTAAAATTGATATTAATTAAGCGATGCTGTATTTATTTCGTTAAAATATGCAAAATTATGAGGCGTAAAAATCGTAGAAAGCGAATGATGATGGTTGAATCATGTGATTTAGTCCGATGCATTCCTTGTGCGAAAAAAACGAAAAACTCCGTTAATACATTCACTAACAGGTCATATTTATACTGATACTTTCATCCAACAATCAACAAAATGTGACATTCATCCAACGGAAATTCTGAATAAATTCCATGTGTTGAGAGGAACAAAATTAATGAGTCACATATTAAAGTGTTTTGGAGCACTTTGGCGAGGTGTATCGTCTGATCAATCACGACAATTGTAAGTTCGACCCAGCTGGTTGCCCTATATATTCAGCCGGCAGCCACATACATTCCGCCCTTAGACATTCATGTTGTGCACTTCGACGTGGTGTAATACCTAGCAAGCTACTCTCGCTACATCAATTACGACTGAGTAGTGAGTTCGATCCTCACTGGGTGCCCCAAACTTTCGGCCTTGTGCCACATCTAAGCTACGCTAATAAAATCTGGTTGTTCACTTCGACGTGGTGTAATGCTTAGCAAGTTAGTCTCGCTAGACGCTGAGTAGTGAGTTCAATCCTCACTGGGTGTTACTTTCGGCCTTGTATGACATATATGCTACACTTACTAAATCGCTTTATTTGTGACATTTCGACGTATCAATTCCAACTGAATAGTCAGTTCGATCCACACTGGGTGCCCCACACTTTCGGGTTTGTACCACATCGAAGTGACGCTTTAAAAATCACCGTGTTTCGTTATATCTAAGTTCCGATTAGTAACTCAGCATAAATTTGGTTGTCTGGAATCTAGTTACATTTTACTAGAAAGCGTATAAAGTTAAAATTAGTCAAATTTTTTTTTTATCAAAAATGTAATCACCTTCATTTTCAACGACGCAAATCATCGGGAAAACGATTGTTATTATCAAACGAAATTCTTAATGTAATATTCAGTGGCAAAGAAAGAAATATTCTTGTAATAAAAGAACATAAGATTCGTCTTTGAATAACCCACAGATGGTTGATGCGCCGTAAAAAAAAAACAACAAAAAAAACAACAACAACAACAACAAAAACAATCAATCGATAAACATCTGTAATGATTACCCCTTTTTGTTCTATAAAGCCTAATGGGTGAAAATTTTCAAAAACAATGCATGGATTTCTATTGATGAAATACTAGTTTTGGTGTTGTCACTGGTTTCTACCTTTCTGGATATTTTTTTTTCAGTTACCAAAAAAAGAAAAAAAAATCTTTCATCACCTTTAACAATACAATAGAAAAAGAAAAGATAGCTGATTAAAATATTAATGCAGATGATGTGAACTTGTTTTCGTTTCTCAAGCGGAAGATCATGAGAATTCATATTCAATGTTTTCGTGCATTTCCATTTAAACTCTTGAACGCATTCAAAACAGATACAGAATTTTCAAGGAATCTCTAAATTTCATTTAACCAGCTTGCATTGAAAACCTATTATTAATTCAAGATCCCGGCTTCCGTCACTTTCCCCTCGTCGTAATATAACTTCTCTGTATCTTTTCTATAAATACTTCTATGGCAATTGTTCTGATGGACCTTCCTATATGGTGCCTATATTCGATGAGTTTAAACACTGTAACAGATTGGCAAAAAGATCTCATCATTTTATCGTTGAATTCGCTAGATATATCGTTAAGTTCTATCCTAACCGTTTCTTTTCTCGCACTTCTTTCTTACGGAAGTCTTTTTCGATTTTTTGCTTCCTTGCCAAAGTGAAAAAAATGTAAACATAATATCAATCGTTAACTACTCTTTTTTGAGTCCTCTACTTTTATTTTCCGTAATAATGTTTTTATTATTATTATTATTATTATTATTATTATTATTATTATTATTATTATTATTAATATTTCACACTCAGTAACCCCTTGTGTTTCAGTGGTGTTATCGTTTTGATCTGGATTAAATTATTAAGAAAAGAAAAAATAAACCCTGGTCAGCAAGCGGGACAACTTTTGACAAACATGTTTGTGGAACCCCGTTAAAATTGTAGAAAATTCGAATAGATTTAAGCATTATCACTAAAAACCTCAATTAACTTATTTTTTGCGCCAAATCTAGGCCCCAGTTTGAATATCCACATTTAATTAACCAATCAGGGACGTTATTTAAAGCACGTTTAAGGCTTTGACATTTCAAACGACTATATTTGTTGTCTTCTACGGAATTCGAGAGCTCACTCTAGAGAAGCACCAACAATATTTTCCCTCCTAAAAACAGATATTTATAAAGTGGAAAGATTATTCATTAACCAATAAGCATCTAAGTGTAGTAAATTTAACTTTCAGTTACCCAGAGCCTATATTATCTTGTAAATACAATCACGTATATTTACAAAGTTCTTATTCAGTTCAGTAATTTTGCAGCAGTAGCAAACAGCAGCCAGAGCACCACAACTGCGTCATAACTACTAATACGCATTCATAAAACAACGTAAATACGTGACACTCTTAAGGAGATACATTCTGTTTTCTCTGTATTACTAACGGAATTGATTACGTGGTGTTGTAAAGAATAAAAAATAACAATATATTTTTGTGAGACTTTGTTTCCCGAAGACATTTGTTATTCTTTTTTTTTTCAACTTGAAAGAAAACAAATATTCAATAGTGAAAATTTATTTAAAATTTGTTGAGCTGTGTTTGAAGATTATTTACTTCTTCGCTTTCGGCACGCTTAGTCCTCTACATGTTCATCAAGTGTTTGAAGTTCATCGTAGGCCTGTAATCAAATAAAGTTTTTGCAAGATTCTTGTAGATTCAAACATTCTTTAATGCGAGTTTTCTGTCATCCCAAAATTTGTACATGAAGAAGCTTGATAGCCTTGAAGGAATCTGCAAGTTATGTAAATCTTAGCAATAATAATAACGTTTGTCACAGAAGACTACAAACAACTGACACTTTCACCTGAAAGAAGACATTCTACATAAGGATAATGCCAATTAAAAGCATTCAAGTAAAACGCCATTCCAACGGAGATACAGTTCTCGTCAGAGTTGCACTATTTCTCAATTGCAAAACATTTTTCTCTCAGATTGGTAAGTGATATGTCCCGGAAAGGGATATATTTGGACGAAGTAGCTAAGTGGTTTTGGCTACTATAACCAAGCAGATTACGGTAGCAGTAATCGACTAGTACGCGTCGTAGTCGCAGGTAAGAAGTGTAGATCAATGGTGTAGTCCGATGGGCGTCGTTATAGACTTAGCTCTCAGACTAAGGCTCTCTTGACTCTGTCGTACCTACACCTCCGTCGGTATTGATGACATACACCAGCCAATCATATTCCAATGAGGGGGAACACAGGTGTATGCATATTCCGTTATATCAGTAAGAATAATTGTATTGTTATTTTTTAAAGGTGATCTTGTAAGTTTGACAACTTTGATTCGTGAATCCAATATTGTTTCGCGCTATACATTCGTAGAAATAATTACATTGTTTCTCTTTGGCTTCGATATAACATGCGGGTATCAAATTCTCCAAGCCTTACTTCCTCATTATGTGTACAAGTAATCTCTTCTGTTTCTTTCTGATTCTGAGTTTAATTGTCCTTCTTGTTTTCATTTTTTAAGACTTTCTGCCATTCCAGTCCATGGTATACTCAGCACCTTTCTAAAAACATTTTTTCCGTTGTCACCAGTTTTCTCTTAATCTATGAGGGGGTTGTCCAGAATTATTTACTATACAGGAGGATCGATATTACATAGCATTCGAGGTTTATTTTCTTTGTGTATTAAAAAAATGTGAGACCAAAATCCGAATTAACATTGTTTTAAAGAAAGATGGCTTCCAAAAGCTAAACAAAGTAATAAGAAACAGGAAAATTTTGTTAGAGACAAATAAAAATATATTTTTTTTTCCTGAATATATGAATTGTGCTGTGATATCAGTCCGGAATGAATGCCGGATAGCTGCCATGTTTGGTCTGGTTTTTCTACTTCTTATCTCGGGGTTCTTCTCAAATTTATTAATATGCCATGTTATTTCAGGACCTGGACATGATTAGCACTTAACAATCCGCAGTCTTTTCTTACATTTCGTATTTAGGCCAGCGTGACACACGGCCTGGACGACAAACCACCGCACGTCAGCTCGTACCGGGGAAAGAGTTCGAACAATGACGATCGAGTCGATTTCTATTTGATTCGAACATTGTCATTTTATCACAAAAAGAAGTTTACGCATTGCCCACCCTGCATTGGCAGTCTCTCTCATTCGTGGCTCACCCGTTCGTGCAACGATAGTTTGTGGTTCGCCTGTTCGTGGAACGACCGATCTGATTTTGAGTATAATTCTCCTTCTTGTTTTCATTTTCTTAAGTACTTTGTGACATTCGGTTCATGGTATTCTCAACATCTTTCTAAAAAAACACTTTTCCGTTATCGCTTGTTTTCTCTTAATCTATGTTAATCTTAATCTATATTACTACATGGACTGTTCTGTGATATCAGTCCGAAATGAATGCTGGATAGCTGCCATATTTGGTCTGGTCTTCATACTACTTATCTCGAAATTTATTCAGTAAAAGTTCTGTAATGTAATCAATCCTGACTTAGCATCTAGACTTTAGTTACTTTCCAACCGACGTTAGTTGGCTTCCTCCTGTCTTTTCTACAAATATTCTCATCGTACTTCTTAAAATGATCTTTGACTTGTACGCATGGTTTTAAATGTGCTACTATATTAGCAACTAGGTCTCACCATATTAATGTTGAACAATCAAGATGCACGCATCAGTTTTATTGCAATTCTTTATTTTCTCACACTTCCAATTTTTTGATTACCTGTCACCCGCATTATTCATAGATTTTAATGCAGCGTCCATCTTCTGTCTTCATGGATTCCTCTTTTGTCTTTTTGCACACTTCTCTCATTAAAGCGTTTTTATTATGTTTTATTCCCTGTAATCTCCTGCATCCTAGTAACATTGTCGCCTTGTGGAGAGACGTTATCTTTCAGGTCTTGATTGTTTCTGGAAATTATTTAATGGAAGATTTACTGAGGGGAAATCACTTATAAATGCAGTACGAATTTTTTTATCGGGTATATGAATTTAAAATTATTTTACTTTAAAATACATTTTAAGTAAGTCTCACACGGATTCCTACTGGTTACGAATTAACGCGAAATATGCTGACATCCTGGGACTCGTAGGAATAAAATATAAATGCATTTTAATGATTTAACGATAGAAATGCATTTAGAGAAGTAACCCACTTTAGATCAGCACAAAGGGATGATCAGTGGTCATGAATTATTTATAAGCATATATGACATTACAGATCTTTTTCTATCTGTAATTAGTTAAATGTTTGAGAATGTTATTAGGTCGGTGCAAAAATAATGACGTAATAATGTCGTTTTTTGACGTATTTTTAACGTCAGAAAACGACATTATTACGTCATTATTTTTGCACCGACCTAATATCACTACTCTTCGTTTGCAATGTCTCTTTCTTTCTTATTTTCTGTTTTTCTTTCTTTCTTTCCTTCCCCCTCCTTCCTTCCTTCCTTTCTTTCTTTCTTTCTTTCTTTCTTCTCTTTCTCTCTTTTCCTATTCAATTTCTTTCTCTGTCTTTTCTCTCCCTTTTTCTCTTTATGCTCCTCATTTTCTCATTCTATCACTCACTTGCTCTCGCTTTATCTTTCTTCTGCTTTCTTTCTTTCACTCTCTCTCTCTCTCTCTCTCTCTCTATTTCCTTTCTATTTGTCACTCTTTTCCCCTCGCCCCCTTTTCTCCCTTTTCTTTTGCTATCATCGTCCTTTTCTCTTCCACTCGCTCTTTTTGTCGCTTCCATTCTTCAACTCTCTCTATCTTCCCCTCGTTTTTTTAACTCTCCCTCTTTGTTTTATTTCTCTCTTTCGATATATCTCTCACTTTCATCAGCTTTTTCTTTTTTCCTCTATCGCTCTCTCTCTCTCTCTCTCTCTTTCTCTCACGCTTTCTCAATTTTCTCTTTCCCCTTATCCGTTTCTCTTTTTCTGTTTGTCTTTCTCTGTCTCTCTCTTTTTAACTCACTGGCGTTTATTTAAATGGAGCCAGAACTTTTAAAATTTTAATCCAGCTGCTCTCGACGGCGTCAAGTTTCCAAACTTTATTCTATATCGAAAGAAATTTGCGTAAACGTTGCACTAGCATTTGGCATCTTAAATTAAAAACTTAAAAGCGTATTTCTCATCTCCACACCACAACGACCACCACCACCACCATACTTCGAATCAACTGAACGAACACAAAACATTCCGCGACATATTTTTTTTTTTTTTTTACAGAACAGGCGTAATGATATGCTCTGAGCACGTTGACGTCCATATTAATTTTTAATAACGATTGTCAACAAATTGCAGTTGCATGGGTGGTGATTTTGACATAATTTATTTTAAAAAAAGATTTTTGCATTTTTAACAGATTTCTTTAAAATAATAACAATCAAACAAGCAATCTAGGATTTTTGTTTGCTTAATGCAATGAATAGTTGAAAGATTAGCAAACATAATTCCCAATAATTCTCAAGGCATTTGACAGTTAAAGTAAAGACTAACGAAGTCCATTCACACCTGTTTCTGACCCTCCTATTTAAACTGACTAAAAACAATAGCATTTTTTAAAAAAAATTTATCCGTTAACTGTTGATTAATTTCAGTGTAGTGGTTCGGACACGAATGACAGAAATGCTTTCTGTCATTATTACAAGATTCTTAATAAGAGGATAATTAAAAATAAAATTCAGGCAATATTCTCATGACGGTTTGTAGGCAGAGGTGAAATTTGAGATTTGCTTTTTAACTAATTCCATCCAAGCAAGGTAATAATGTCATTAAGACGCAAAGGTCCACTGGGAGTGAAAAAAGGATGAGAATAATTTAGAAGTAATCAGAAACATAATCCTAGGCGGGAATTATTGGATAAGTCTCCACTGTTGTCCAACAGATCGAGAAAAATAAAAGATACGATAAAAATCGATATTTCATCTTACTGGGAATTTTTTTTGCGGGGGTGGGGCAATTGTTGTTACATATATCCGTTCGTGTTCCCTGAAGTTCTGCGAATGATATTAAAGAATAATCTTTCGTGGCCTTTTTTTTTTTTTTTTTTTTTTTTTTTTGCTTCTTAATACCTCTGGTCATCCTGTGAAACTGTTGTCCTGCGTTATTGACATTTTACTCCAGATTCGACATCAACTTCGCTAAGCTTTTTAATCATGATCCCAAAGCTTCCAAACCTGCTCGGGATGTTTGTGCTGTGTCCGGAGATTATTTCATTACCAAGAGAATGGCACACAGATGCTTTCAAGGAGAGAAAATTCCGTACTCTGTAAGACCTGTTGAATTCGATGAGAAGCAACTGTGGGCCTTGATTAAATAATAACCGCGCCATACCACAAAGGAAATTGGCTCAGAAGATAGAAAACTCATTTTACTGTCGCACAGTATCTTCCCTCAATGCGTAAGGGCCAGAAACACGGAACTTAGTTTTCACCGCCTATTTACTTGCTCGACACCAGCCTACCCGTAGATACTAAGGAAGAGCTCGTTTTGGAACTTCTGCCACCGTATTCTCCTGATTCAATCCCTTCATATTACCAGCTTTGTGGGTTGTTTTCTAGCAGTTTGAGAGGTGTTTTGTTCAACAACAGTATGGAGCTTAAAACGTGATCTGATGAGTTTGGTGAATTATAAAAATAATACTTAAGTAACTGCGAAAATTACACATACTCGCACACACGACACACACGCACACATATATTATATTACTTAAACGTCGCTAACGGAATCAAACAAGCATTTAAAGAGTTCAATTTGGAGGTTCTGACACACACACCATTTTCTCCTGATTAACCGCCTCAGACTACCACCTTTCCGGTAGCTTTATAACAATTTGAGGGGTGTTCCGTTCAACAACGATGTAGAGTTGAAAACGTGGCTTGTTAATTTTTCTTCTCAAAACCGACAGGACAGGATTTCGTAAAGAATGAAGGGGAATTCATTGTTTAAATATTCACCAGAACTATTAATAAATAATAAGTATTAAAATGAATTATAAACACCGATCGAATTCAGGTAACCTAATGTGTGTTTTGCAAATTGCAAAATCTAACTGTTGCTGAAACCAATATAGGATAAGACATTTTTACATCAACTGTATTTTGGGCAGCCTCTTTTGTTGACTACATCTTTAGGTTACTTTACGGAAAAAAAATAAGTATATTTAGGATACACTAATTGTGAAATAAATTGCTTAAGAAAAAAAAGACGATAAGAATTTTCATTCAAAAAGAAGAAAGAGTAATTAAAAATCGAACATGATTAATTGACATCTCATGTCAATTAATCATGTTCGATTTTTAATGAAATATACTGAAATTTTAATGAAATATATTTAATGAAATATACTGAAATTGCAGTCAAGCAGCAGTAAGATATACCTTAGATAAAACAATGAATCTATAAATTTTGTTTAAAATTGTTAATCTCTGCTAGGTAACGAAAACAAATGAAATTTTCAAGACATCACTGAATAACGAACAATCTCATCACAGATGATTCTAAGACTTGAAGCAACAGAAATGTGGTTCTACAAAACGAAGCTAAGAAGACCATGAACCTAACATGTGAGCAACGACGAAGTTTTAGAAAAAATTTAGCGAAAGGGACACTTAAACTTAACATCAGAGAGAGATAGCTGAAATTTCTAGACACGTAATGAGAAATATTGCTTGGGAAGTTGATACTCAGAGAACAGGTTGAAGGCCAGATATACGGATGATAACTGGCTAACTTGGAGAAATGGAGAGCAGACATCGTTTAGGAAAAAAGATCAGTTTATCTACAAGTGAAAAGAAATTGTTGAGAGTCATATCTGCCAACGTTCTGAAGTGATACGGTACATAGAAAAAGAAACAGATAATCGTGGAAATAGTAAGGAAATTATGCATTAAATTATGTCTGATCTGAAAAATCAACACAGCAAAATCGTGAAATATTCCGAGTACTACCAGTTGCCGTAAATATATGTAACAGGCGGAGTAAAAAGATTTTTTTTCCAAACAGGTTTTCCACTGAAGCAAAATGCATAGCAACTTGTGATGTCACATCAAGAAAATACCTCGTTTATCTTTTGAAGGAGACGAGATATTTTCTAATACAAGATGTAATTTCCTGATTCAAGATATAATGGAACAGTTTGGAAGAAATAAATTGTTACAACTATATATACATGGCAATTGGAAAACGGTCATGAAAATATGTTTGTTTCGAAATATATCCGACTTCGTTGTCTAGCCTCCATCAGATCAAAAGCGCAGAAAAGTGATTTGCTGTGTGTGTATGTATGTATATTTAAATAATGAAATGTTATTATTTTCTACGGAGCTGGCTTTGCAAATGACTACAAAAGAAGTGACTTTTAAAAAACGTCGTTAACATTTAAGTATTTAAGTATTCGAGTCGAAAGATGGAATAATTCAGAAGGGACAGATGGTTAATTTTATTCATGCCTTCTCCGTGTCTACAGTATCTTTAAAATTGGGTATATGATCTCGACAATGGTTTAAATTATCGACAAATGGAAAACGTTCAAGAATCTATGTTTCTTTCGAAATATATCCCATTATGCATTTTGCCGTCTAGGCTACATCAGATAATGGCTAATCGGATATATTTCGAAGCAAACATACTTTCATGAACGTTTTACAATTGTCAATAGGATAAAGCATTGTCGGGATCATTCAGCCTATTTTAGACAAACGTACGATCGCACACACTCACAAACACACGTACACACACACACACACACAAACACACACACACACATATATATATATATATATATATATATATATATATATATATATATATATATATATATATATATATATATCAAAGTGTAGGAGAACGAACAGTAGGATTACAGCGTTCAAAACATTAATTTAAAAATGGTGGTCAATAGATAAATTAGTGCCGTAAATATTTATTTATCTCATGCAGTGTTACATCAGAACATGCACATATCCACTACAAAATTGCACATTTTTGTTTCAACGTCAGAAAAAGGGAAAACTTTTTTTTAGACGTCTCATCAGGTGGGGAAATACGGTGTTCTTTTTTTTTTTTTTTTTTTTTTTTTTTTGGTAATGTACGAATACTTTTTTCACCTATTAAAATTGATAAATGGGATTTATTTCTATTAAATCATTTTTGTCTGGTTTTCTATGCATGTTTAGTTATTATGCGCCTGTTTAAAGTTAATTATATGAAAAGTATGTTTATTCATTTGTTGGGAATATAATAAATTAAAAATTTGTATGTGTCCGAATATAAGAGATCTCAATCTAACATGTTTGCCTTTATTAAATCTTCGTCAGTGATTCAAGGTAGAAATAATAACCAAAATTATAACAAGTAAAGAGACCCAGATTAATTGTATATTGTGTTTGCTGATTTCTTATTGGTTGATACGTGTCACATGTAATGATTAACAGACGATATTCAAATATGTGTGAGAAACATTCTGGACTTTAAAGTGTGTGAATATTAATGAAACGCAGCAGGATGTTTTGAAAAAAATTGTTTTGGTTTAATTTTTTTATCAAAGCAATCCGAGACTTATTCTTTATACTATCATTTTGTCGGATTCCTGTCCATACTTGATCTATATTTGATCTTATATATATATATATATATATATATATATATATATATATATATATATATATATATATAATCATTTCGACCGAGGGTAGGGGACAAACACACTAAGAGGCAAGAGGTTTGAAAGAATATGAGTAAAAAAGATTAAGGAGAGAACAAAAAAAGATCAGAAATTAAAAAGAGGGAAGATAACGATTGACATTGCTTTGCCATTTTTGAAGATCGTCGGAAGAAGGTTTCACTAGCGAGAAGTGCATAAGAAGAAACTTCGAGAATTCTTCTCGAAACTGTTTTGGGTCGAACTGAAAAAAAAGATCAGAATCGATTTTAGATTTACATGCAATTAGACATTTCATTAAATCTATTTTTATTCGAACAGAACGAAAATTCTTAGTGTCAAATCCAAACTACTTCGAGTCAAAATTTTTATTCTCGTTGCATTGCTCTGAATTTTATTTTTACTTTTTTATTTTTTTCTTAACTTCCAACAATTATAGAAGTTTTGGAACAGTTTACACCAGGCTTTTTATTTCCTCAAAGATATAATGGTTAATATTCTTTTAGCACTTCAACTTGACTTCATATTATTTTTTTGTCTAAATAACCCTCTTACATTCCCCATATCCCCGATCATGTGACCCTAAACACTCAATCACCGTAGACCCATCTTTACAGAATAAAAGGCTTCTGATAGATACGTGTAGGAAGAGAATATGCATTTCTGACCGATGGGTAGACACAGCCTCTTATTACATGACTTGACGGACTTGTGAGTAAATGCAGCATTTATAGCATCCGCTAGTGGTCTTTTTCAAGTAGGGGGAGAAGGCATACACGGCATTTATTTTATTTTTTAAATCATGTTCTGTTTCTAGAAAATAAAGACAGCCTTTAGGTTTTTCGAACTTCTCTTTACCTTTATTTAATTATCATTGTCAGTTCAATCAGTTTACCATGCGTGATACACTCGTAGAAGATCATGTATCTTTCGATACATGACTGACGAGGCAGATTTTTTTTCCCGCAGTAGGTTGCCATTTTTTTCTGCGATAGATCAGTTGCCAACCAAGGCTACAGAACCCGGTCTGTCCTGCTATTTACCCAGGATTGAGGAATCGGAGAGCCGAGTTGGAATTCCAGAAAAAGAGTATGCATTTCCCAAGGATAACTAGCACGTAAATGAATGTAATGGATTCGACTGGAATTCGAACTCAAAGTAGCCATCTTTTCACCAGAAGAAAGCTTTTCTTATACTAATAAATAGAAAATTGTCCGCATGTCTATTTGATACAGTTATTGTCACCAGGGGGGACATTCTACCGACTACTAGTCTGTGACGAAGAGTGTACAGTATGAAAAGTACTCCAATTATATCATTGTTGACCCATATGTTTCCCGTCGAAATTTTTCAATGAAGAACTCTTGAGGATTTAACTTCCATTTAATAAGAAAATCTCAACTTGCTAATTGCTGATTCATAATTTCACGGCCATTAAAAAAGCGACATTATGGCTAATTTTTCGATTTTTGCAGGATGTATGACCGTCATCTAACCTTATCCTATACATTTTTTATTGTTTGTTTGTTGAGGGCTTTTTGTCAGAATTGTATTTTCCACAAGATGTTCCTTTTTTTATTAGGAGAGATTTTCTTTAATGAAATAATAATTATTAATATCTTTAGATAATACATAATATATACTACCACCTGAAGAATGTTTTTGTTTCTAAACTTACGCAAGCAGGTTAACCGCACATTAAACGTGACCTTGTATCAAACCTGCCGCTACAGGAAGCCGAATTAATAGGAATATCGATTGTATAATGTCGATTATAGAATACAATGGATAGTCTTAAAATGGAAGAAAATAATTGCTTAGTATGTTTTACAGATAATAGGCTGTTCTGACGTCGGAATAGGTGAGCCTCTGAGAATCGAACTCACTACAAGTCAGCAGTAGCTTTGCTCGGCTACTTCGGTAACCGCTACTCGACGTCGAAGGGAGGGTCCCCACATTCTTCACGTCTGTCAGCGTAGGTAAGTAAAATGGAAATTAACTTTATTTGGAACGGATGAACACGAAATCATACTGAAAACATATTTCCGTTCTTACATTTCAAAAGGGAATCACGTATTCGTTACCGCTATGATTTAAGTATATATTTCTTATCTTGGATGTAGGCAAAAAATGATTATTTGGTCTCTTTTCTTTCGTTTTCTCTTTTCTAATTCATTACAAGTCGACATTTCTATCAAGCAATGGAAAGTAATCACATACCATTCTCAGCGGTCAGAATCTTTTTTTTTTCTTTTCTTTAGAATTATCAGTAATAAACTTATTTCCGTGTTTCCCTGAATATGGAAGGACACGTTTGCGTGCTCATCGGATAATTCGATTGATTGATGCTTTCTTATTTGCGTAATCCTTGCAGATTTGTTGTTTTCTTAAACATTTCAGACGTCATTTATAATTGCTTTTAAAAACTTAAAAAAAAATGAAGATAGTTTTCAGGATAGACATATTAAATACATAGATGTTATCATTAGTCAACTTTTTTTTCCTCCTCCACGACTGACAGCTATAGTAGACACCCGTCTTCTTCCTTATTTACAGGGATACCAATTAAAAGTTTTCCATTTTGCTACACTCTAGACGATCCAAGGAGTCCGCTGAATCTTTCTGGGGAGTTTGATTTCAGTGGTATTCTTTTCTTAGACTGGCTGCTACCGAAGAGAAGCAGCCTATGGTATAATTTACAGGAAGTGATGAATTAAGTGTTTTCTTTTCTAGATTGGCTGCCATTGAAGGCAAAAGAACCCAGTACGCCCCATTTGTTTAATCATGTCACCCCAAACAAGGTAGTAATGCCACAAGTACACAGGAGTCTACAGGGAATGAAAGTGAAAGAGAAGACTGAGAATAGGAAGGGCTGAAAAAAGGACAAGAGATGAACGGAATTCAAGAAGAAAGCAGATGAAGATTGACATTGCATTAAAATGTTTCAAGATTGAAGATATCAGGGAAGCAATAAACGGAAGGGGGTCGCACAGGTGGGAAGGGCGAAAAAAGTGACTTTTGGAATAGGAGTGGTGGTTGCATTTAGCGATTTAATCAGTAAATGTGTGGGACCTAGATGTCAATCTAGTTGCACGCTTAAATTCATGTGTCAGGGCACCAGGTGCAAAAACACCTCAGAGAAGTTGCCAAGAATATATTTCTAGAAAAGTGTTATATAGGAATAAAATGTCGCTGCCGACACTTGAGTTTGAACATAGATCGCCAGTGAGCAAATACAGACGAATTATTTTGAATTAATGGATCACGTGACCATAGAGGTAACGTAAATGCATAAGAAGTATCGTGACGACTAACGATCGCTATTTCTAGTCTATCATCTATTACTATACAGACCGCTATTCTCTACTCTGTTCACTATAGTATTTCTCTATTCGGATCACTATTCTGTGGTTACTATTTGAGCGAATATTAACAAGCAAGTACTATTAGTGCGATTATTATTCGAAGGCGTCTGACACCAGTGTTGTTCAATGGTGTTAGTATAGTTGTATCTGCGATTACATAGTCTCTACTACAACGAGCATTACGAAAGTGACAACGATTATTCGTTGACATCACAAAGATGGCAACGAGTAATCGTTGACTTCACAAAAAAGACAGAGGGAAGCCATGTCACGTATGTAAGAAAGTGACTGAAGTCGAGATTCCTCGTCAGGATTGATTACATTTTAGATCCTTCTTTGGATTTTGTCAAGAACCTCGGGATGAACAGTAGGAGTACCATACCAGATATGGCAACAGTATTAAATTCACGGACGAATCCTCCATTTCTAAATGTAAAAGATAGACTCCGACGAGTATAATTTTATGGGCGGTGATCAAACTTTCCTTGCAGTAGATGCAGCTATTGATTTGATATAATCGCTCCACTTCATGTCAGTGGAAAACGTGAAGCCAAGAAGGCATAGAGTTTTGCTGTTCTGCAAAATAGATTCAGTCATGCTGATGGTAGGCAGGAATCCTCTTCTGCGGTGGTGAAAATAAATTAGTTTTGTTTTGCAGGTGTTTTGACGGGGCTTTGAATTCGAGGTTTTCGTTCACAGGTCTCACTGCCACCCAAGACAAAAGAATTTAGTCAAACTTGCTATTTAACCAATAGATGGTAAAAATTGATTGATACCATTTCCACCGGCATTAATTCGAAGAAAATAAAACGGACGAAGTCAGAATTAAAATCTCTCAGTCCGATTCCCCTTCCGCATAGAGAAAAACGCTAACCAACCCGCTCAGCCATTATATCGAAATAAATACAAATATATCTGACGACCGTCCTGGGTATAACGATAAACTACATCCGCGCCCGGGGTAAGGCAATTAACTACGTCCAACAACATGGCCTCTGATCAGGAGAAATATAGCTTCATAAGCTTCAACTCAGTGTTTTTACTATATTACAATTCACCCCAAAGGAAAATTATTCGATCTACGCCCGAAACAGAAAATACATCAGTATTATTTGGAATTAACTAGAAAATGATCACTTTACCCTATTTCTCGCCAGGTTGTGTCTGGTCGAGTTAGTAAATATCATGATTCGCTACTGGATACGTTTGTCTGATAATTTTGTCTGTGTTCGTCCATGCACTGGTCTCGCAACGATTTTTCTACCGACATGTGGTGGGTGTGCATATTGGCTTCTGCCGGCTGTGGTTTAAAGATAAGACGGGAAAACATAAGAATACGACTAGAGAGAATATTTATTACTCATCTTTATATTTTATTCAATCTAAAACTCCCTCAGTGATTCTCGGTCACTGAATGTGGATTTGTTCGTGTGCATGGGTGAGAAGCGGTCCTTGATCTGATAACTGGACCTTTCTTCCCTTTTGCGAGCTGTTTTTTATATAACCACTGGAATCACAACATTCGTTCCCTCATAAAAGAGATTTTGCTAAGATCAGATTAGTCTAACACAAGACTATATCATTTAGGGAATATTAGCGAAGGGAAAACTCACTACACAAGTGAATAATAGGAGGAACTCTGTTAATCCTTTCTCTACAGGTGTCCAATTAGAATTTATTATGTTGCTAGATAAATTCGTTAGTTTTTTTAATAATTTATTTTAGTATCTGTCTATATTTCCTAGATGAGGTATTATGTATACTATTTACATTATTCGGACAATTGTCCCCATCTTTGTCGCCATATTTATTACAGCGTTTAAATATGGCGACAAAGATGAGGACAATAATCCAATTAACGTAAATAGTATAATTTATTTTAATACTTATAATTTGTTATTAGTTATCATGGATTACTTAACAATATATTTCACTTCATTGTTTACAATCTGCTGCCAACGATCCACTCTTCAATGCCTCGAAGATAAAAAATAAGCTTTGACTAAAAGAAAATCATCAAACAACGTTTTATCGCCACATTGTTTTTGAACGAAATATCCCTCAAATTGTTAGAAATCGACTTACAACAGGGTAGTCTGAAGGGGCTGAATCAGTAGCGTGATCGAATTTCTCAAACCTGCTCTATTAATTGAATGTTTAGTCATGTTAGCAACATGAGGGTGAGCATTGACATATCTCACTATAACTTCGGCCACGTCATTTCAGCTGATTTGCCCCTTTGAGTCTGTTCATTAGTTCAATACGCAGCTTAGCATTGACCGTTCACTTGATTTGAAACATTTATTAGTAAGTTGTTGCCAAACCCACCAAACGCAGGTCACCACTTGTGTGTCTCGAGCACCTTTGGCAGATTTTTAACCTTGATTAAAAGCAGAGAGAAGATGTTGAACACACGCATTGTCTATTTGGTATTTGTCATGGTAATCTACCCACACACGCATGGACCTAACAAGGCCAATATAGATAGATAGTGTGATGGTAAATTACTGACACACTCCCAGCTATAAATAGGAGCAGGTACTACCTTTTGGAGAGGGAGATTTCCAGCAGTCAGCTTTGACAGTCGGTCCGAACATTATTGCTGTAGCACACACGTTTGTATATGTTTGTATTAAAGTTTTTGTTAATAATTGTTTAACTCAATTCCTTTCTTGTGCCTTTATGTCTGGCCCTAACAATGCCACAACGGATAGATATATGTAAACAGACATAGATAGATAGATAATTTTATAGTAATTTACCCACGCACGCATGGACTCTACCAGCTATAAATAGGAGCATGTACTGCCTTTTGGAGAGGGAAGTTTCCAGCAGTCAGCTCTGACAGTCGGGCCAAACCTTATTGCTATAACACTCTCACTTGTATATGTTTGTATTACTGTTTCTGTTAATATATTTGTTTAAATCAATTCCTCTCTTTTGTTTTTATTTCTGGCCGTAGCAAGGCCACAACAGTATTCCATATCAAAGTGTTTTCTAATGTGAAGTCAAATGTAAATAACGGAAGACAATATTTTCACATGAAGACCAGAGTTACTAAGAAACAAATGAATATCAGTAAACTTTATTTTTATAGATAATTCGAAGAAAAAGAAAGAACGAACGTAAAAAAAATAACATAAAGGCTAATCACTCGTATCCCTGGATTGCCGTCTACAGGGGGCTAGCTAATCCCTAATCAGGGATAAGCTAGCACCCTGTCCAACACCTACAAAGCCCACCTCGGGTTTATACGGCAACTATGCTGAGCGGACCTTTGTTACAGTTTCTGCGGGAGAACACGTTATCTAACGTGATCAACAGTCTGAACAAGGCTAGCACGCTCAAACCCTCAGCCACGATGACCTTTGACTTCGTGGCAGTACATCAAACGATAGCTCCACAATTTAACTCACAAAGCTTGGGTCAACCCGTGGTATGTTTTACAGGCACTATCCAAAGTTGCTGCAATCTTGGACCGTCACCTCCAGACCGATAACTTCCTGACGAATCAACCCTAGTGAGATTCGAAACCTGGTCTCATGGTCAGTAAGCAAACGTTCTAACCACTCGGCAACGTGCCCATAACAACATAATATATGACTATATTAATGCCCTAATAAGATAGGCTTGTTAACTGTAGCTCTGCCGAAGGAAATCCATGTAATATATTCAGTTTATTCTACATTGCTTCAAGGATATATATGTAGAACACTAAATAAAGACTAGATTCTTTACACTTCCACATAGCTGATAAGGGATTGGAATAATTATCGCTGCAAGGCAGCCGCTTACTTTATAACTGACTAGTAAATAAAAGAAATACTTGAGTTGAATCAAATCTCTGATCAAAGAAATCCACGTACGCATCAGGGAAGCCCACGGCTGATGGGGCAGGGCTTTTTTGTCAATGAGTATTCAACTATCCACTCGATGTTTGAATATAGTTAAAAGTGGACAGACCATAGAGAGGCGTGAAGGAAGAAAGCTTTTCAAGTGGTCAGAGATGAAAAATGAAGTCGTCAAGAAAGATGACAAGAATGGGATGTTTCTTTTCTTGATCTTCTCTCGAGACAAGAAAAAAGAAGAGACAATAAAGTTGAAATAAGAAGAGAGCGAAAGTAAAGGAATCAGAAAGACGTAAAAGAGTGATCTATATCGCGACGAGGGTGAGTAGAGTTGAAATGAGAGGGGAGTGAGAAGAGGAGTGAAATGATAGGGGAGTGAGAAGGACGCAAAGAGAAGGATTTGGTACGATAAGACTTAAAGGAGAGATTGATATTGATAGAGAAGTGGAGAAAATATAGTTGAAATGAGAGGGGGTGAGAAAATGAGTGAAATGAAAAGGGAGTGAGAAGAGGAGTGAAATCATAGAGGTGTGAGAAGGACGCAAAGAGAAGGATTTGGTACTATAAGACTTAAAGGAGAGATTGATATTGATAGAGAAGTGGAGAAAATATAGTTGAAATGAGAGGGGGTGAGAAAATGAGTGAAATGAAAAGGGAGTGAGAAGAGGAGTGAAATGATAGAGGTGTGAGAAGGACGCAAAGAGAAGGATTTGGTACTATAAGACTTAAAAGAGAGATTGATATTGATAGAGAAGTGGAGAAAATATAGTTGAAATGAGAGGGGGTGAGAAAATGAGTGAAATGAAAAGGGAGTGAGAAGAGGAGTGAAATGATAGAGGTGTGAGAAGGACGCAAAGAGAAGGATTTGGTACTATAAGACTTAAAGGAGAGATTGATATTGATAGAGAAGTGGAGAAAATATAGTTGAAATGAGAGGGGGTGAGAAAATGAGTGAAATGAAAAGGGAGTGAGAAGAGGAGTGAAATGATAGAGGTGTGAGAAGGACGCAAAGAGAAGGATTTGGTACTATAAGACTTAAAGGAGAGATTGATATTGATAGAGAAGTGGAGAAAATATAGTTGAAATGAGAGGGGGTGAGAAAATGAGTGAAATGAAAAGGGAGTGAGAAGAGGAGTGAAATGATAGAGGTGTGAGAAGGACGCAAAGAGAAGGATTTGGTACTATAAGACTTAAAGGAGAGATTGATATTGATAGAGAAGTGGAGAAAATATAGTTGAAATGAGAGGTGGTGAGAAAATGAGTGAAATGAAAAGGGAGTGAGAAGAGGAGTGAAATGATAGAGGTGTGAGAAGGACGCAAAGAGAAGGATTTGGTACTATAAGACTTAAAGGAGAGATTGATATTGATAGAGAAGTGGAGAAAATATAGTTGAAATGAGAGGGGGTGAGAAAATGAGTGAAATGAAGAGGGAGTGAGAAGAGGAGTGAAATGATAGAGGTGTGAGAAGGACGCAAAGAGAAGGATTTGGTACTATAAGACTTAAAGGAGAGATTGATATTGATAGAGAAGTGGAGAAAGAATAGTTGAAATGAGAGAGGAATGACAAAAAGAGAGAAAAAGAAAGACTAGAATAAGCGGTAAATGAGAGCGTTCTGTTGACAAAAAGGGAGAATAATATTTCTCTCAAAAAGTAAAGAAAAAAAAAGATCAAAAAGACACGTCCGTAGCGATCCATGTCAGCAACAACATATGTATATTCTACAGTAGAAAATAGAAGCCTATTTCACTTATATACTAACGATTATATTAAAACAAAACTGCCCCTAAAAAAAAGTGATTCACTATATCGTGATAGGCAATTTTTCTCGCCAGAATATAATTTGCACATTTATGGATCTACCATTCATTGGTACATCGAATATTACTGCTACGTCTATTCTAGCGTTCTGATGTGCGTCTAGATATCCTTGACAAAATTGAATGGATAATCTCCAGTTTTATCGGCCCTGACATCGAAAGAAGAATCTCCAGAAACTCGATCCTGATATCGAAAGAATAATCTCCAGTAACATCGATCCTGATATCAAAAGATTCCCCGGTAAGGTCGACCCTAATATCGAAAGAAGAATCTCCGGTAATATCGATCCTGATATCCAAAGAAGAATCGCCGGTAAGATCGATCCTAATATCGAAAGAAGAATCTCCGGCAAGATCGATCCTGATATCGAAAGAAGAATCTCCGGTAAGATCGACCCTGATATCGAAAGAAGTTTCTCTGGTAACATCGATCCTGATATCAAAAGAAGAATCTCCGGTAAGATCGATCCTGATATCGAAAGAAGTTTCTCTGGTAAGATCAATCCTGATATCAAAAGAAAAATCTCCGGTAAGATCGATCCTGATATCGAAAGAAGTTTCTCTGGTAACATCGATCCTGATATCAAAAGAAGAATATCCGGTAAGATCGATCCTGATATGGAAAGAAGATTCTCCGGTAAGACCGATCCTGATATCGAAAGAAGAATCTCCAATAACATCGATCCTGATATCGAAAGCAGAAGCTCCGGCATCATCAGTCCTGGAATCTCCAGTATAAACTTCGTCTTCAGTCACTTTTCCACCGCTGCAACTTAATGGTAAATGGTAATTTTAACGGTTTCTTTATAATATCAATTTGCGTGTGCTATGGATTTTAGCATTTTTCTTCAATTCACATGTGCTATGGATTTTAGGTTTTGCTGTTATTGAAAACCTCAAGTGATGTATTTTCTAAGATGTGACACAGGTCTTTGAGATGCTTAGCTCCAACCCACAATGTTTAAAGAAGGATTGTTTTCGCCAAAACCCAGGCTTCACACGCTCAAAGCGGCCTTTAACCATTAATCATAGAAAACGGTTGCATACAACTGGCAGTTTAAATATTTATGAATGGTTTGGTGCCACGCAAGCTTTTATATGAATGTCTCGGTCGGACGAGGCTATATAAGTATATGACTCTGAGTCTTCAAGACAATGGCTTGGATGTGTAGTAATTTTCGTTGTTGGGCGAAACTACCTCTATCACAGTTCAAATTCTTTGTCTCCTATACTTAATTTGTCATATCTAATCTATAAACCGAGGTATCTGAAATGTTTACTATTTACTAATTATACATTCTGATATTTTATGATGGATTCATGGGATCACTGCTTTTATTCCAATTCCAGCTCATAGTTTCTGTTTGGAAAGGTTTGTCTTGACTCTCATGTCATGGAACATTTGATAGAGCCACAGCCTCGCTAGAACAATCTATTAGACTGTTCCCCTAAGGGCTTCTCTCGTACTAATCGTATAGTAGGCGGAAGAGTTCAGCATAGACATCTTTAGAGGGAGGATACCACAAGAGTATAAAATGCTTAAATGATCAGCGTTCATCGCCTAACATCTTTCTCTGTAAATGAAGAGGGCATAGATTAGGAACATATTACATAGTCTGAGGCTCTTTTTTCGTCCTTCGCCTTGATGAGGTCTGAAATGTTTCCGCTTTGTGGTCCTCAGCACACATATAGTACCATACACCTAACATAGGTACCTCCATGAGATCGCTAAAAAAAGAGCATAGCATGATGAAAAAGATGCCAAACTTGACGAAAACCAAATGTTATCGTCTAAATGATTATGTTATTATTAAGAGGAAAGAGCAAAGTTTATTTTAATTATTTTAAAATCTTTTTAGAACATTCTAAATTTTGATTTTAAAAAATTGTTTCTTTTTGTATCACCGGAACTAGTAAAATAGCATCTACAATGTTTAGCACGTTATTTTATTTATTTATATATTTATTTTTTGTATTAATTTGGAAAATCTTGCAAAAATAAAAAATAATTATCGGATGTTAATGAAACTTTCAGAAACTATTCACAGATAATGGAAATTATTATAAATATGTTGTTTTTTTATTAAAGTCATGGCAGAAATATTTGTTTTTAATTTATTACCCCACTGTCAGAACTAATTTTATGAAAACGCTAGAAATACGATCGCGTCAAGTTTAGTGATTACAACAGACTTCGAGGAATGAAAATCATGTTTTTTTTTGTTTTAATTGGAACCCACTACCTGAAAATCAGCTCTGAAGTGTAACATACAAAACTCAATAAAACAAATATATAATTTAATTTCAAATGCTTTTATTTGCTCTAAGTTGTTTTTATGAATATGGACAATATTTTCCGAAAGCAAAAAAAAATTTCGATGAAAAATGAATTTTTAATACAATTTTTTGTTATTTCTTTTATTATAATATATTTTTATATTTAAGTTAATAATAAAATATTATAAAATTAGTTAAAAGCCGCATCGGGTTTCCTAAGTCTCCTTATGAGATCATTTTTAGCGCGTTGTAAATTGTATCATTTTGACTAATCAAAAAAGATCCGCATTAATTAAAAAATGTAATTTTGTATTAATAAGCGGGCTGTAGTTATAAAGTACGGTAGACCAACCAGAATACAATTAAGTTTCTTCAATTGAGTTAAGCATTGTTCTTCGCTGTTAAGGCCTGTACTTTTGCGAAACACGTCTGGAGAAGATTTGGAGTCCAAAGTTCGCTTAAGGATCAAATAGAAATAATGTCTGTAATTACAAAATTAAATTCAAAGCTTTTAGCTTCCATTTTTGAAACATGGTTAGAACTATGTAGCGAAAAACCATGTTTTAAATCAGTTAATTTATAATATTAATGCTCTGTAAATTTACATTGAGAATTATTTTGTAAAAATATAAAATATCTATAATAACACCGGATTATATATCTTACTGTTCTTTCTTTCTTTCTTTATATATATATATATATATATATATATATATATATATATATATATATATATATATATAGTATGACACATTAAAAAAAAATAATACCTCATATTGAGGATAGATTTATTTCAGCCGAAGAATACGCCGTCAGCTTTATCCAACTCCGGTGCAGAAACTGTCTATACACCGGATTTGGATAAGTCTGGCGAAGTTTTCGTCGGTTGAAATAGATGTATCCCTTATATGAAGTAATTTGGGATTTTATTGTGTATTACGACTTATTGGTTTATGTTGTAAGAAATACATTTAGCTCTTTTTTGTGGAAAAGTTTTGATATTACGGATTTATTACATTTAGTATATACACACACACACACACACACACACACACACACACACACACACACACATATATATATATATATATATATATATATATATATATATTGTTTGCTAATTGACAAGCATGGAAAGAAATTATCTGAAAAGCCATTGAAAATAGCTAATAAGTGATCTAAAGCGTTTGGGACATTAGATCCTACAGGCAATTTCTTACATTCCCTTACAGCAACAATTGGAAAAATTTAAGAATACTAGAAAAATTCAATAAAAATTTAAACAAAATTTCCTGTCTGTCACATTCAACGAAACGTGTTGAAATACTCACAGTGTTTTGCATTGTTAAAGTTATCGCAACATTCTTGTCAAGATTTACGAAATCTATGTTTCCTCCAGTTTCACAAATAAATCGGTTAAATTTGAATAACATGATTTGAGCGGAAAAAAATTAATAAAAACGCAATTTCGCAGTTTAATAATTTTCTAAATTTAAAGTTGCAAGACTTCATAGCAAAAAATATTTTTAAGAATATTGTTTTCCTTTTTAAGAGTGACGAAAATATTTTTCGGATTTCTTACTCTTGAGCATGCAACATACAACTAGCCATGCGTAAATATTTATTTCTGGAGCTAAATTCCAACTTTTTTTTAAGCGTTTGACCTTGTGATTTGTTTATAGTTCTCGTAAAAGCAGGGCGAACTGAAAACTGGATTCTTGCATATAAAAAATTAAAGAAAGATATTCAAAATACAATATTGCATTTTTATTATATAAGCATTTTTTCTATTTTTAACTATATATATATATATATATATATATATATATATACATACATATACATGCATATATATATATATATATATATATATATATCTTTCTTATTTATTTTATAGTTTCTTTTTTTTAAAACTAGTGGGAGTATATGGTATTTTAAATAATAAATGTTTAATTATTTCCTCAAAATTAATCATAATTTCTTGTAGTAAGGTATGCACGAAGTAAAAACAAGTGTAGTACATGTTTGCACTTCTCCCAAAAATTTGGTTTTGATCGGTGAATGTATGGCTGTTTTACTCGCTGTGACGGACGGATTAACGGAAGGCAAAGAATTATATATATATATATATATTAGGTTGGTGCAAAAATAATGTCGTTTTCTCACATAGTAACATATGTGAGAAAAGGACATCTAAAATTACAAATTACAGTGGTAAACAAAAACTTGCTGGATACATTCATTACCTCGAAAATCAAAAGAGTTACATTTCATTATCGTCGATCGGAGCCGAACTAACACCAGTCACGATAAATGGATGTACCATCGGAGGTCCTCCGTACTTTGAGAGAATATAGCGCATTAGACTCGCTCCAGTCATCAAGTGGAACTCATATATACGATCCATCGCTAAAAGTACAAAAAAAATAAAATGGCTCGTTGTATCGCTCAAGTAAGTATCTGATTTCTCATGCTATCCTCTACCGTTACAAGACCGAGATCAGGACCAAAATGTCGTACTGATATCATATTTCGGTAGGAGCTGCCTATCCCTCACTTTTCAATCTCGATAGAGTCCAAAATCGTCTCCGGGTCCCTGTCACTGGGACATGATTCTCTACCCTGAAACCACGCTCTCACAGATGGGATTTGGTAAGCATGTGTCTGCTCTGTCGCTATTTCCATGGGAGTGATCGGACGAAATCTATTCCTTTCTCTACCAGTTCTAATCTTCACGTCTAGGCCCCACTATACTGCTCACATTGTAAGCAAAACACTCTCATCCCCTCCATATCTCATTGGGGAGAATTAAGTTACAATCGAAGAGCTTCTTCCTGCGAACAGCTGGTATATGAAATCGACTATCAAGTCGACGTGTCCCCAATCATTATAATATTGACTTGTTCAATTCTAGGGTTAACCGTTATCTTTCTTTCCTATTCGCATCAACTGCTTCTTAGTCTGTAATACTCTACCTCGAGTGGCCTCCGAGCTTTTTACAGAGTGAACGTCACTGTAAAATACAAAACAAAAAACTTCCAAGTCAGATACGCCGGTCCACCCAATCGGACAGCAAAAAGAAGAGTCCAACATCCGAGTTACAAATTGTAGAACCAAAACCAAGCAAGTACAAACATGTAGATAACTATGAATTGTTTTCAAAAAGGACGGAAAAACGACATCGAAATCCGAAGTTGAATTTTGATGGTAAAAGACTTTCCAAAAGCTAAGCAAAGTATTCAAAAGCAGGAGAATCTATTAGGTTGGTGCAAAAATAATGTCCTTTTCTCACATAGTAACATATGTGAGAAAACGACATTATTTTTGCACCAACCGAATACTTAGAAATAAAGAAAAGTCTACTTGACGATTATGCAATATCGGTCCTCCTGTGTGGCAGTGAATGCTGGACAATATCCTTGCAGGTTAAGAAACAGTCTTGTGGTAACAAAAATGTGTTTCTTCGTAAGAATGCTGAGAATACCCTGGAATGAACATGTGAGCAATTAATTTTCGCGAAGTATATATTATAATTAGCATCAGAAAAAGAGAGTTGTAGTTTCTAGAGCATTCAAATATCTAGATGTGACAGATACGTCGCCTTGGTTTAGTCATCATTCGAATTAAAAAATAAATGCAACTCTATTGACATTGGATGTTGATGGTCCCCACACTATTCCCGCATATGAAGTGATATGCACAGCGCCCCCGACCCTAGGGGACTGCTGAAAATTAGGCAACAAGGAAGGAAGCGATTTGGTGCTACTGGACGGGATATTTACTGTTGCCCATTGTAAGACGAAACCTATTTGAACACTTCCAAACACCAAAAAGATTTATGTTTAAACACGCAAACACCAAATAGCAGACAGCGCGCCGATTTCTTGTTCTTCGGCAAAACTTGAGAGCATTTAACACGCCAGGCATGCAATGGTCGATAAAGCAAACTTACTGAAATCCTATGGAATTATCCCTCGAAATATATTTGCTAATAAAAAAAAAATATAATCCACTGAATGAAAAATACTGACGCAACTTGTTAGATAGGAACACATTAACACACCTTTGATCTACAGCTAGCCGCCATGCTTTTACTTAAATCTGTACATTTTTTATTTTGTCACTTTCAATCAATTAAACCCAGAAGCCATTAGAACCATGACTGGTGATTATTATTATTATTATTATTATTATTATTATTATTATTATTATTGTGGCTTAATGGTTTTCGCGCAAGATTTAAATATCGATTGAATGAAGGACGACCAACGAAGATACATAAATATCGGTTTGTAAAAATGGTGGAATTTAACGGAGGCATTATTGAGTGTCAAAATGAAATGGTTTAGAAGAAAACTAGACCACCCATTAACCCATTATTTTTTTTTAATGTAGTTCATGACACGAAATCTTGAGGTAAAAAAAAAATAAAAAAAAAAAACATTATCAATTTTATATTTATATTTACATATCATAATTTATAACTAGAGATGAGAAACGAAGGTTTATTGCTCCATTGGGCTTCATAGTAAACAAAATGCAGAAAAAATCTTGAGTAATAGCTTAAAACAGATGCAGTCTTTTTTTTTTAAATGCTGTAACCAAGAAAGGTTTACTGAATGAAGAATAACCAAAACGGAGGTTGGAATTGAAATTGTAATTTTTATAAAATCAGCAAAATAAAATATTCGCTACCGGTGTGAAGTAGGTATACAACTGCTAGTGGTGGATTACTTCGATAACATATTACCCCCAATTAAATATGATTTTTTACGATATCAATAGATATATTCTTATTTCTTTATATTAGAAGAGAAAATTCGTCTATAAAATGCGTTTTTAATACAAAATTAATAATTAATACTGAAGAAGGGAAAAGAAGGTTTATGGTTCCACTGAGCTACATAATTAATTTGAATTATTAGGTTAAATCAGGTGCTGCCTTTTGGAAGATAATAAATCTATTTTTTATTAAACATACTTCCTTTTCCTAGAATTTATTTCAAAATACGTGTTGACAGCCAATTTGGTTACATCTATTTATCTAATTATCCTCAAGTCAATGGACACATAGCCTCTTCAAATTTCACATAGTTTTTTTTTATTAAAATAGTTCTAATGTAGTGTAGTGAATTCTATAAATATATGTTGTGTTACGCCTATTTAAGTTTATTTAATAATGTTTCTATAATATATTATGGATGTTTACCATTTTCCACAAACATAATATTTGGAATATAATACGTAAATATACTTGCCTGGCGCATGCTGGGTAAGTTTTGTTCATCTTTAAGTTACGTCTCTGTCTTCGGGTAGAGTGTGACTCAGTTGTGGCTCCGACTAAGGACAGAGGGGCAACTGGGGAAAATCACACTGTCACGTATCCTGTTCTGGGAAACAGATGACCGAGGCTGTATCTTCTCATAAGAACTAGAGTGAGGAATCGGTGTTCGCACCAAGGCCAACGTAACCAACGATTGTGGTGACTGGGGGAGTTTTTGCCCTTGGCCAGAATGCACAGGCTGGGGTTCCCTACGTTAAACCCGAACTTGTGTCACACCCCATATCAGTTAGGGGGTCAGAGTAAATATTTATAATGCGCAAATATTTCTTTATATAGGCGGATTGATATAAGAATGTATATCGAAAACAAATACAGATTATCTTAATAAAATATGGTAATAGAAAGAAAAAAAGACAGCCCAAATTCAAGGAGGCCTAGTCTAATTTGAAGGAAATTTGGTAGTACATTCGGCAAGGGTGGAAGGTACAATATCCTCTGTTGTGACCAAGTAAATGGTTAAAGAAATAACAAAACAAGTGTTGCAGATATATATTAAACAGAAAGTACAACAGAAGAGTATTACACGACTAGTGTGTGTGTGTGTTTGTCGGTTGACCCAGAGTTCAATCTATTCGTTATATTGAACAGCCTCACCCACACGAGGGATGTATGTGGTACATGGCCGAGTTTATCGTAGGTTCTCCGAGCCCGTATTCTCGGCCAAAAAATATTCCCTTAGAACCCGCGTAAACGGGTTCTGGGCCTGTATACCTCCGTGGACGAAACTTTGTCCTTCAGCAAAGACCCGTCCGTGTTCTTCTCTGCTCAAGGCAGAAATGAACAGTCTGGCCGACTGTTAATATTTAACAGACCCCTGACACGAAGGGTGTATGTGGCACAAGGTCGTGTTTACCGTGGGTTCTCTGAGCCCATAGGCTCGGCCAAAAATATTCCCGTAGAACCCGCTTAAACGGTTCCGAGCCTGTCCACCACCCCGGACGAAACTGCCTTGAGCAGAGAGTTCGACAGAAATGAACAGTCTGGTCGACTGTTCCCTCATGGTCTTATCTCCTACTAATCATATAGTAGGCGGAAGTGTCCAAAATAGACTCTTTAGAGGGAGGGCACAATAACTGTCATTATACCTAAATACGTTTTTTTTTTATATCTACATATGATTCTTTATATTTATATATGAGTTTTTTTTTGTTGTGACCAAGTAAATGGTTAAAGAAATAATAAAAAAGTGTTAGAGATATATCAAATATTAAACAATAAGGACAACAGAAAAGTATTACTTGACAAGTGAGTGAGTGTCGGTTGACCCAGCGTTCAATCTAGTGGACTGTTCTCCAAAGGCCTTCTCTCCTACTAATCTTATAGTAGGCGGAAGATTCCAACCTAGACTGTTTAAAGGAAGGACACCACAACATGCTCCTAAGTTCGTTCGGTTATTATCGATCTTTTAAGCTGTATCTTAGCAATGCATATACATACATATATAGATACATACCTACATACAAGATTACACATTTATTATTATATATTTGGTTGGTGCAAAAATAATTTCGTTTTCTAACATATGTTACTATGTGAAAAAACGAAATTATTTTTGCACCAACCTAATAGATGTAAATTAAAAAATAGAATTCATTGCAAAATAAAGGAATCGATATAATTAAATGCAAGGAAGGAAAATGAAAATAATTGTTGTTTTTTCATTGAAAACGTGCGATTCATATTAAAAAATAAAATAGAATAAAATTAATAGAAATAGAAAAAAAATATCTTGGTACAAATAGATAGAAATAGACCCTGGAATTCACCCGCAATTTATATTCCGAAGTCCCGTTGGGAGTGGGGATACATTTTCACACCAAAATTGATTTCCCGGAAAACCCCAATTTTTCTGACTCGATATCCGGCCGATCTTTCTAATAACGCTCTCTCTTGGGATTCCACTTCTTTTGTGGTTTCCTGTTTCTCTCTCCTTTCTTCGCTGTCGGCAAGCATTCAAACTGATATCATAAATAACAGAAATAATTAAAAGCCATAGTATTATTAAAATGTATTCTGAAACATTTAATAACTGCTAAGAAATTAGCAATTACGTGTTTTAATACGTGAACCTGTTTCCTTCCTTTAATATTCGGCTGGCGGCAAGTCTAAACAGGACTCAATATAATTTAAGATTTTTATTTATTTTTTTTTTCAAATAGTTTTATTTTTAAAATGAAACAAACAAGCACTTTTGTAACAAAAGCATGTTTTGTAACAATCTCTTTTATGTTCGGGATTCGTTAAAACCAAAATTTTTCTGAATAATTAATGAAAATAGAAGGGACGGCAAAGGAGGTCAAGCGTGACAGTAGTAACAACGTCAACAGCAGTAAGAGCATGAGGATTAAATTCCGCGATCAATGTTTTGACTGTACGATAGAACATTAGCCGAGAGTATTAACGCGTTGATTTGTGAATTTGGCAGAGTAACTGTGTTCAATCCCTGTTAAAACAGACTCAGTGAGAACGGAGCAAATTAATAGTGTATGCTTTGCTGGGTAAGTCCATTGTGTGCTTTTATTTATATATAGACAGGGATAGTATGTAGGATAGATTAGATAAATGTTTCACTTCGAAATTCTTTGAAGGCTACTAGTATAAACCAACATCTGCAGAAGGTCGTAGAGCACAACGGCTGAAACATTGTGATAATAAAAACAAAGTGATTAGTCCAAATGTAATTCACGTAAATAAAGAAACTTACCTTCTGTCACATTTCCACCGCCCTAACTAAGCTCCCCTGTACCTTTTCTTTTATTATTGCCCTGAAAATTCTTCTGATGAGATTTCCACTTTGATACCCAGACTTTATGAATTTAAGCGCAGTACTAGATTGGCGGAAATGTCTCATCATTTTACAGCTGATAGAAATGACCGTAAGTTGTACGCTAACGGTTTCTTCTCTCGCACCCCACGCTTGCAGAACATTTTCGACTTCTTGCTTTCCAGTCAAGTTTGATGTTCACAAAATTAAATGCAATGTTATTCGCCATCTTCTGTCTTCGTTATTCCTGTTCTTTTATTGAACTTCGTTCTTAATAACTTTTTCTTTTCCTCATATTTTTTCTCACCCGTTGCGTCTTATTGGCTTTATTTTCGTGTTTGGGGTGAAAAGATTTAAAAAAAAAATGACTCCTCATCACCGAAAGTCAAACAGAAATTAAAAGAAAATCTGTTTACGTATATAATCGGCCAGTCTTGCATTTTATAAGCACAACAGTTGCAAATAAGAGATCTATCGGTCGATCGACTTGATAAGTCACATAAGTGAACTTATCACGCGGATTCTGACACTAGGAGAATTAAACGGGAAATAGGATCCGAACAATTTGCAATCTTTAAAGATATTTCTACAATCAATACTATCTTTGTGACCAAAAGACTAACAGAGAGACTAATACAAATTTAGAAAGACCTATATTAATTTGTGACCTTTTTGACTACTCAAAAGATCGAATGTCAATCTTCCTATCTATCACTTGGCTATTTCCAGTCATATGAAGAAGAGACTTGAGGCAAGAGACATTTTGTTCAACATAAGTAATCTAATAATACTACGGGCTAAGCATATGAGCAACGAATTCGTTTCATGGAAAATGGAGACAAAGTGGACATTGATACTGTATCAGAAAATTCCAGTTGAAATTTCATGGACTTCGAGAATTTGTCGCGCTTAAGAAATGTTGAAGATAGGAAGGGCAGAAAGATTCTACCTAACGTGTTTGTGTAAATTGTCATGGAATTCTAGTAAGGTGACAAGAATTGATATAAGATAAAGATTTCGGGGAAGCTATGACTACCAAACCCTCTGAGGAGATGAAGTGAATAACCATAAGCCAAAAAGTACTATACGGAGTTGTCCGGCTACGATAAGTATCCGAAACAACTCATAAACCAAATCGGAACGGGATAACTGGGAGCAGCCGTCTAGGCTATGTCGTTTGGGCGCCAGTTGCTTTGGCGTGGTTGTTTTGGGGCCATTTGATTTGGCGCGGTTGATTTTGAACCAGTTGATTTAACGCCAGATTATCGGAGGCTAGGAAAATTATGCTCATTGATACATCATCATTCTCGTAATCAATAAAACAAAAACTCTACTTTAGCTTTCTTTAGTTCATTTCGTAATTATGAGCAAAGTCTCTTTTAATATTCAGTAGTATCCACGGTGGGGACGCAAATAAAGCGACGAACACAAACATACACGCATATATATATATATATATATATATATATATATATATATATATGCAATCCGAGCTAGAGGCAACCGGATGTCTAGCCACACTGATGAGCTGTGAAACCACGAAACAGTCTGTCTGTGGATGACGTTATATATATATATATACTGGAGCATTAGAAGCTGGTTCAAGCGATGATAAACAAAAATAGCAATGAGGAGGATTTGATAATTATATAAATTGATTCATCGAGTCTGATAGAAACCTCACTGGACAGCCGTTTCGTCCTATATTTGGGACTCATCAGCAGTGCACATCCACTACCGAGGGAATCGAAACCCCGACAGTTAGGTTGGCAAGCGAACAACATACCAACTGCTCCGCTCGGTGACGAAGAGATTGATTATATATATATATATATATATATTGTAAACCCGGACAAAGAAGTAATCGCTACAAAGAGGAAAATATGGTTATCTTCGGTATTGACTCCTCTTTTAAATTAATGTTATGAACGTTTAATGGACACATGTCACAGTGAAAAAAGGCGTTAGTTAGATCCAGTGACTGGACCCAAAGATTGTGAGTTCAATACCTGGGTAAGGCGGTGGAGAACTTGGAGAAGGGAATTAACAAGAGATACCTGATAACTGACACCCATAAGACATGTCACGTGGAAGTAGAACACTCTCCCCTAGTGAGCGAAATAAAGGGTTCAGTTCGACATTCCAACCACCTGAAGAAAGCCGGAGAGTACAAAGGCCGAAACGTTGTAATAAATATAGCGACAAAGATGAGGACAATTGTGAGAATAATGTAAATAGTGTCGGGAATATTTCATTCCTCAGCTGAAGGCGGTGAATAATGTATGAATGTGTGGCTGCATATCTCTAGAAGGATGCCAGTAAATTTTAGAACTTTCCACAATAATGCTGTTATGTTCTCAAGACCTGGAGATTTGTTGATGGCAGAATCTTTGAGTATTGTTTTGAATTCATAGAGCATGAATGGGTTTGTGTTTATGCCCAGTGTATTGTATATTTGATGTAAGGAAGACTATTAACTTGCGGTGGGCTCACTTCGGCAGTTGGAGATTCGTCTACTGCTGTGCTCCTCGAAGTATCTGCATTCGGGCAGAGAGGAACCCAGACAAGGCTATGCCGAAGGGCAGAGTCTCGTCTGGGGTGGTAGACCTTTTTACGGGGTCTACGGGGAATTTTTAGCCGAGCTTACGGGCTCAGTCCTCCACCCCTCATAAAAAACGGCTTTGTGCCACATAGTGGAGGTGAGGTAAATAACCTTGCGGTAGTTCTCCCAGGTGTTTCTTAAAGTGGTCAAACCTGTTAGCTTTACGCCTTTCAGTGGAACCGACTTTGAACCGAATGGAAAGGTTTAATTTTCTTCCTAAGAGCATGTTTATTGTTTTCTATACTGCAGTGTGTCGTGCTTCTGTATGCAGTCTTACAATGCTGTCGATCTCCCTTTGGATGTATTCTGCGTCTATATTGGCATCAGCCTCATCAAGTATACCTTGTGCTTTAGTGGTATCTTTAAAAGTTCTTCTAATTAGCTTCTTATTATAACTCAGTTTTCCTATTTCCTGATCTTTTCTTGCCTTCCTCACACGGACATCTGAACTGATGTAGGTGGACTGTAATCTTTACCTCCTTGAAAAAAGAATTAGAATAATCTACCGCCGGTCGTGTAATGGATAGCGGCTCGGATTAAGGAATCGGAGAGCCGAGTTCGAATTCCAGTCGAATCCATTACATTCACTTACTTTTTAATAACCTTGGTATGACTCCTCTTCTTCTCCCAGCTATGGGTAAATAGCAGGAAAGACCGGGTCTCCCACAGAAAGAAATGCAACATACTGCGGGAAAAAAATCTGCCTCCGTAGTCATCAATCGAAAGCGAATTGTATCACGCGTAGCACATTACAGACCGACTGACCACCGTGGAAAAAATAAAGGGTTCGGTTCGAAATTTTAAGAAATACAACTTAAAAAAGGTCTGGGCGTTCTACGACAGAATGGTCGTGCGTATGGCAATAAAGATGAAGGCAACAGTCCGAACAATGTAAATAGGGTTAATAAATCACTCTCGTTTACTTTTCCGTCTTTTGGTGTTTTCTCTTCCTATTCGATTTTCAAAGCTATCTTTCCTCACGTATAAATTTCAGCTGTTTCTTTCTGAGGATTAACAATAATCCCTTTTTGTTTCTTTTCCTTATTAAATTTTAATATTTATCTTTCGATTGACGACACCCTAATTACCAGTCCCTGTTAATTACACCTCATGTCACTTGCATATAAAATATGTTGCTTAGTCTGGCACAAGGATACAATTTCTAGAGCATAGTAATGTCAACACTGGTCGTAGGAAATATTTCAGTATCCCTTCACGTATCTTTTTCATCGGTGAGGAGATTGTCCTACATCCACTGAAGATGTAGATTATATAAAAGTCCTCTCTTTTTTTTAATTTTTTTTTTTTTTTTACTTGTAACGTGTTTTCCTAAATCTTTTTGCTTTGCTTAGAATATGAAAGTAGCTTTTCCAATGCGCATTCCGATTTCTGTTCCACAACGTCTATCTTCTCTGACTAAAATAAACAGATAATAGTGACGTCCCCCCGGTGTCGCTGCGCCAAATGTGACGTCTGCCTGGTTGCGTCCGTCGTGCTATCCTGTCATGTGACGACCAACTGGCTTGGTATTGGTCGCGGCACCAAATGTGTCGTTCTAACCTTTTGGTGATTCGGATGGAAATCTGGTTAGATTCGGTATCAGCCTTGTCGTTCCCAGCTTGCTTCCAACGTCTGGTTACCAAAGTAACTGCTTTGATTTCCAGTCTAACCTACCCACGTTGTGAATTGATCTTAGGCAGACGAAATCAATCAGTCGCCGGGCCGTAATGCAAGTCGAGTTCGAATAAGGGTGATATCGCACAAGTATATGTAAAAGAAAATAAAATAATAACTCGAAAAGTTCAAATGTGTTAAAAAACGATAACAATATTTTATATATGGTTGCTGAATACAGGACTGCGTCTACTTCCCAACCCGCTATATGGATTCGTGACACTTTGTGTTTGTTAGGCGAGTCTTAACATCCTAAGTTGTTTGTTGTTTAAGAAACTGACGATATTCGTGAAACTTGTTTTGGTGGTGTGAGTCTAAGTCGTTCTTCAAAAATAAATTGTTCTTGGCTAGAAGTTGAGGTCGTGATGTCTGGAATCTTAATCAGCTTCTACGAGGTGGGTCTTCAGAGCGCTCAGCTCACTGCAACTGCTTACCTCTCTGTCTCCAACCCCAACTGATTTTCGCTCGCTGCGACTTTGCTTATATGGCCGCCGACCTAAAACCGGGGTGGCCGTTGGGGTTTGAGGTTCCTTGATAATTCAACCCACAATCCACTTATTTGGTTTCGGTCAGGAAAATTTTATTTTCCATTTTTGGAAGTCTTTCGTCTCCCCACCTCCTTCTGTTCTCATATTGGTATCTCACCATGCCCTTAGAGTGTGTCAACGGGTTTCCCCTCTCTCTCACAGTGGCATCTCACTCCTATCCTTTCAGGGGGGTGCAACAGGCCTCCCCTTCTTCTTCACATGATTACCTCCGCCTAATACTCCTGCTATGATTCAGCCAATGAGCGCTCAGCGGTGTGGGTGTGGCCAGACTAGCCTCGGTTTAAAAAATCTTGTTAAAAGAAAAAAAAAATTATCCTTTTTTTTTTCACTTTTCCTTTTCCTTCTTCTCTTCGATGAGACCTCAACCCCTAGACTTTTTATCTTTTAACCGTATTACTTGGAATTCGTCAATTAGCTTTTCGCCATCACCAAGCGGGTGGCCACCCAGACGTACCTGCACTCCTGACGCCAACCACTGATCCGATAAAACAGTTTCGCTATTATAGCCGAATTTTATATGGAATTCGTCAACGAGATTTTCGCCAATTATCAAGTGGTTGGTCATCTGGCAAAACACAGCGAATTTTTCGTCCCGATATAATAATTTCGCTGTCATACCCAGCCTGACTATAAACAGATGCTCCTCTCAATAATTTCTACATATAGACAAAGGTTTAACCTTTCATTCATGGTGGTCTGCGGACACTTTTGTTTTTGTAATTCTACGACACAGTTAATTTTTATCTATTTAGAATTCTGTCTCGGAGGTTATTTGGCCAACCTGGAATTTCAACCCGCCCCGTAACCTAAATCAGATTAATTCCAGTATCTTTCTTTTTACCTTCTCGACAACGAGAATAAAAAAAATTACCACTTTTCCTTGTCAGAAAAATAACACCGCTTAGTGTCCTTTTCGTGATATCTTTCTTATCACCTAAATTTAATTCTCGCCTTTCTTTTTTTTTTCTTTTCCCCTTTTAGCAAGCCAAATAGTGTCACATAATGTTTTATATAAACGCTTGATGCTGAGGTCCTCAAAACGTATCTCGTAAATTACGTTGTCTCTTTTACTGACAACCATTCTTTTCTTTTTTTTTTTATAACAGTAGGCCAATTATTGGCATATTTATAGTCCGAGTGGCAATTTAAAGAAATGAAAAAAATACTGTTTTGGCAAATTGAGACAGTACACGTTTTCAAATCTGAACCGTTTGTCTCACTAGTACTAAAAAAACGGGAAATTAATTACACGTCGAGCGACTACACTCACATTTTACGCTTCGACCTCGAAGATCATACCTCCGAAAATCGATGTATTAATTGCCACGGAACTTATCTAATTACCATAACGATATTAAGAAAAGTGTCACAGATTTCTACAATAATATTACATATATCTGCATTTTCAATTAGTTCGAGTTGAATGATTCAAAAAAGTCTTAATTAATAAGAGTTAATTAATTTTGCAGGCCAGCGCCGTGTTAAGGAATAATTAATGCGCCGTGAGAAGCCGCTTTATTGATGAGTTCTTTTAGCCAATTATCTGATTAATTCGTCTAAAAAATGAAGTCTTTTGTAAGCAGTATACTTAATTTAGACGATGTTAAATTATCCAAAATGTTCCTCAATCTATTCTGGAGATTAAAGACAGCATTAAGAGTGCGACATCTCTTTAGGAACACAGACACACATAGGTGCATATATATATATATATATATTTTTTAAATTTTTCCCACTTGTGACGAATGCAAAATCCAAAATCGTCTCCGAGTCCCTGTCACTGGGACATGATTCTCTACCCTGCAACCACGCTCTCACAGACGGGATTTGGTAAGCATGTGTCTGCTCTGTCGCTATTTCCATGGGAATGAGCGGACGAAATCTATTCCTTTCTCTACCAGTTCTAATCTTCACGTCTAGGCCCCACTATACTACTCACATTGTAAGCAAAACACTCTCATCCCCTCCATATCTCATTGGGGAGAATTAAGTTACAATCGAAGAGCTTCTTCCTGCGAACAGCTGGTATATGAAATCGACTACCAAGTCGACGTGTACCCAATCACTATAATATTGACTTGTTCAATTCTAGGGTTAACCGTTATCTTTCTTTCCTATTCGCATCAACTGTTTCTTAGTCTGTAATACTCTACCTCGAGCGGCCTCCGAGCTTTTTACATGTGTGTGTGTGTGTGTTTAGAGGTAAAGAAAAAGAGAAAGACCGGTAATAATATAAAAAGAGCCGAATATAAGGAAGGAAAAACCCTAGTATGTGTTTTGCCTACAGCGATTTGAAAGGTGTCCACGCTCAGGTCCTGGAGCCATCAAATCATTTAAAGGCCTTTAGTAGAACGACAATTATTATTCATTTTGCTTAGCGGCATATCAACACCTCTGTAGGTTATTTAATGTCGAAATGTAAATATTTTGTCCGAAATTTTATTTTTATTAATTTTATTTTAACATATAGGAGATAATAATGTTTTACTGAAACCATTTTTTTTTTACTAATTAACCCATAGCTGGGACGAGAAGTGGTAGATTAATACCTTTGCCATGGGTATTTTCGCGTAAGGGAATATAACGAATCAAACTGGAATTGGAACTCGGCTCTCCCATTAACAATTCTGAGTCTTTATCCATCACATCACCCGCACATCCGAGCTTGCAGCACCATCTAGGTAATGACCTGACTCAACGCGGCTTAAATTCGGTGATCGTATGGCCGTAAACACTAGATTTAGAGTACGTGTGGAATAAAATATATAATATAATTATACCCAGCACAAGACTTTAGTACCAGAAATCGGGATACTGAGAAGAAAAATCAGAACGAAAAACGTATTCAGCGAAAAAAAAGAACATTATGAGTAGGAATATATTTGTCTTATTATATAGACGCAATTCGAGGCCATAGATTTTTTAAAAATCTAATGTGGGGTGTCACCTTTTCAGTGGAGAACGTTTCCACTTCAATCCAGCATGGTTTAAATTGTATCCCTGACCGTATACGGGTAATATAAACGGGACATGTTGGGGAAAGGATGTTCACAAACTAGGTTTATACCTATATTTTATATATTAACCTACATAGGCCAATAAATTTGGGAAAGCATTCTGGGTGAAGTGGTAGCTTTAAAAAACATCCCCACCCTATTGATTAGAATCATATTGGAAAGTTAAGAGAATTTTTCTCTGAATTCGCATTTGACAACTGAGAATAAGTAAACTCATTCGTCTTAGGGTAGTTAACAGAAAACGAAGCAAAACTGAAAGGGCAACGAATATCAATATGTTTCGAAGTTGGGCTTGTGTGTAGGTCAGATGTTCGAAATCAGTGAATATGCAAACAGATATATGCGGTTGAATTTGGGTCTAAATCCGACATTCAAAGTTTAAATATATTATAGCTGCTTAATTCTCGCATTATATCTTATTCTCTATGTATGCATGAATATGAGGGTTAAGCTGAAATAATTATAAATAGAAATATATTATTTTATGTTCACGTTTATTAAGATCAATATTTTTTTCAGAAAAAATAACATTATTGATCTGCTAGTATAAATGTAGTACCTATCTATCTATCTATTTATTATCTATCAGATAAGTTTCATTCATTTATTTGTTTGCAGTACTATTTATTTTTTCTTTATCAATCGGTCAGTTTATATCTATCTATCTATTTATCTATCTATCTATCTATCTATCTATCTATAGATATTTGTGTTACTAACAGACAAAAATAGAAAATGTCTCATATCGAGAATATTTAACATCGAAAAACGTAAAAGAAAAAACAAAATAATATTATTTTTAATAATATGTGAAAATATCCACCCTGTGCCTGAAGACAGTCGCGAGACCAGAAACTCGTGTAGTAAAATTATGGAAATTAAATCATAATATTTAAAAAAAAAATTACAACCACAAACGTTTGCGGTTTCTCTCTTCTTTTTAATATACACAATTTTCTCTCGTTAGATCTATTCTAACCACTTTCTTATATATATATATATATATATATATATATATATATATATATATATATATATATATATATATTATTATTATTATTATTATTATTATTATTTAATAAACCGAAAAATAAATAAAAAATAAATGTTTAAACTAATCATCAAATATATGACAACACTAGCAGCATAGCCCGGCGTTGACCATGCTCGATTCAAAAATCGTACGACTCATACAGCAATCGCTATCACTTGACTTTTAAATATTTTTGCCCTTCCTTGCATTTAAAAGAGTGCCCTTTGCCGTGCTGATGTTGCTACATGCCTTTCTCACACTGCGAATATTTTCTAAGCTCTATACTAAACATTAAGTCTGTTACGAAAAAAGAACTAAAAAAATGAACACAAAACGATCAGCTTTAAAAAATGACTCGTAACTGGAAAAACCGAATGACAAAAAGAATGTTAACAACAAATACTTTTTCACCTCCAACCCAGTTCTGCGGAATCAGAATCAACGTTGTGTTTAAGCAAGCGAATGAGCCAATTGGAGTAAAGTGCACATGCAGATTTAAATTTTTCCCACTTGTGACGAATGCAGCTATCGATTTTTTTTTTGCATGCTAATTAACATTCATGTCAGTCAGCTGTTGGCTCTCACGCTGGCCAATAGAATCTTCCTGCCTATTCGTGGTAGCTAGCTATAGGCTCTCACTCTAGCCAATATAAAATGGCCGCAAACTACATGAAAACTGCTGTGGAAGCATGAAAAAAATCGATTATTTCCACTATCGATAGGAGTTGGGAAATGCAAAGTCGGTCTTGGCCTCTTCCGATAACTTGGAGCATGTGCATGTATATATATATATATATATATATATATATATATATATATATATATATATATATATTTGTGTGTGTGTGTGTGTGTGTAAAGTAAAAAAGACAATAGGAAACCTGTAGTCTTTGTCGGCGCGTTTCGACCAATGTGGACTTTTTTCTAGGCAAAAAAAGATATGAATTTATTGAAAAAAGGCATCATCATCATCATAATCATCAAAAGTGTTTCGATTTGAGGTTATGAATTAAAATGTTCTCTCATCTTTAGTGACATTGTCTACTGATTCGACAAAATTTTCCCAGTCTTCTCCGTCCTCTACGAGTTTGCAGTTTCGTTACTGATCTTCCTTGATTGCAAAGACTCTCCAAAAGAAAAGTGGGATCTTTCTGCCTTCTTCTTTGAATGTCTCGGTTAAGCGTTGTGATTATGCCTTTTTTTGGATGATCACTAAACTTTTTAATGTCAGTCTTTTCAAAGTAAGACTCAGTGATTTTGTTAGCTGGGCATTCTGGATCCATTCTGTTTGTTGACATTCGTATGTTTTTTTTTTCTTGAACAGTGAGCTCTATTACAGACATGGTCTGATACTTTCCTACATCTATATACATTATTCCTCCATTTACTGCTAACAACGAATTCGTTTCCATTATGTTTGCATTCTGTCTTTAAACATATCAGCTAGTGTTTGTTTTTGCCGATGTTACTGTTCAGATCAGGTCCAATCTTTCATTTTCCGAAGTGGTTTGAATAGAAACTGACAAGGTCATTTTTGTTGGTAGCTTTTCTGTAAACATCAGAATTGAGTTTTTAATAACGAACTCAATTTTGACGTTTATAGAAAAGCTATACACCCAAAGCAATAATATTTCTGAAGCATGCATATAGAAAATAAATTGCCAAAAGTGTTCCTCAAAATAAACTAGTGAAACATACAGAAATGTAAGAAAAAAACGCATCTGTAAGCACAAAAGATAACTCATAAATAACAATTTAACAAATGCATTACTCATACAAAATAATTCAACCACAAGTTAGATTTAATAAATGCTACACTCATAAAAAAGAAAATAGTTCGCTTAAAAGGAAAGTCCTCGAGAGTGCTGTCATTGAATATTATCCAAATATTAATCTACGCCGTCTTTTCCCCAATATGACCGTTCCTAACAAAATGACTACTCTCACAAGCCACTGTCCAAAACAAATATATCAAGAAATCAAAAGAAAATGATTGAATCAGTCAACACAACAATACAAACAATATTTCTACAAGTGAAAATATTCTCTTCAAATATAAAGTAATTGACGTAGTTTTTCAGTTGACTATATGAATATACAATATGAATATCACCTGCATTTTACCCATATCTATCTGTCTATTAAGTTGGTGCAAAAATAATGTCTTTTGACGTTCAACTTCAAAAGAAAAACGACATTATTTTTGCACCAACCTAATATCTATCTATCTATCTATATATATATAATATATATATATATATATATATATATATATATATATGTGCGTGTGTGTGTCAGTGTGTGTGTATGTTTGTGTTTGTGTGATTGTGTGTGTATGTGTGAGTGTTTGGGTGACCCCAAACCTAGCCCTAACCCTGACATGAGGATCCTTACTTGCACATCCAATATTATCGTAGATATAATCAGGATAATTTGTTGGCGATGAACTCTCAAACATTTGGCTAATGTAATGCTCGTGGAAACCTTTACATGTAATTATGTGTATCTCACACGAGAACTCATTTTTAATTCTGAATTTGGATCAGTCTTTGAAATGAAATTCTTGACCCTAGGTAGCTGCATATTCCCCTAAAGGATCAGGTTTCATTTTTTCATTTTCGTTTGCAGTTTTGCACTCGTCAATATCATTATTTTTAGTAAATTTAGTTGTTGTTAACTTTTTATGATTGGGTACTTTTTTAATAGGCATTTCGAATATTTTAGTCTGTTAGTAGAATTGATAGATTTAGTTGTATTCGTGTGCAGATTTCTGTGTTCTTTGGATTGAAATTTGAAATATAAAGGATGACTTTTGTTTTCTTTTTTCCCGTTTGTTCCTCGGGGTGTGTGGATATTATTTTTTTTTTTGCTTTTTCAGTGCTTTTGTTGATTAAATTTTGAGAGTATTTGAGGAATTTTTCATCTCTTCTATTCTGTGGTTTCTTGTGGTTGTGTTTGAGACTATTGTACATATCAGCTTGGCCCGGTTGATTGGGATGTTGGTACGAGTGTCTTTCAGATGAAATGATGTAAAAAGGTGATACTGTCGAAAGTCAGTAGTTTTAAAATATATGAATATATTTTCTTGTTTAGTGTTTGTTATTAAATGTCTAAAAATGTTTTTGTTGTTGTACTCCATAGTGAATTAGATGCTAGGATTTTTATTATTAATGGATGTTTGGAATCTCTTTACTTTATCACGACTTCCATTGCAAAGAATGAAACAGTCATAACAATACCCTTTTTAGTTTTCTTCTATACTAAAACTAAATCCTTCTCACAAATTTCCGATTTTCTTTCATGGTATCACATGACTAGGTTGGCATATGTTGGTACAACATTTGTACCCATGGCTGTTCCTGTTTCTTTTCTTTAGGGTGTTTTACTGAACATGAAATAGTTTTTTTTTTGAAGATGAATTCAAGGCTTTCTGTGTCGATGTTGCATTTGATACGTTTTTATAGCTTACGAGGGAACATTTCTAACCAGTAATTAACGGCCTCTATTGTGTATTCCTGTGGGATATTGCTATATATGTTCACAAGATCACTTGATACCATATAAGTATCAGGTCATCCCATTTCTGTCCGAATTTTGAATAAAGAAAACAAGTGACCAAATGTTACATTTAATTACAGATTCAATCAACAATGTATTTTCCCTGATTATCTATGACTTCCTTCCATCTATTAACAAGCTTACTAATTCCATTACTGTAAAATTCTTTTGGCTTTGATTCGATGAACTCACAAATGTCAGTTTTAACCTCTTCCTCTGTTACAAAAGCTGTTTCTTCCAAATGATTCTGTAAGCTACGAAACAAATGGTAGTCTGAAGGAGCAAGATCGGGCGAATAAGGTGGATGAGGAGTTTTCTCCCAACCAAGTTCTTCGATCTGTGACGTGATTCTTGCTGTGTGGGGTCGCGCATTGTCCTGATGAAACATCACCTCTTTTCGATTCATTAGAGCAGGTCTTTTTTTCCTCAAAGCTTGGTTCAAACGCTCTAATTGCTGACAGTATATTTGAGCCTTAATTGTTGCATTAGGTAGTAAGAATTCAAAGTGGATTATTCCTTGGCGATCCCACCAGATTGAAAGAAGAAACTTTTGCCCATGAAGTTCCCTTCTCGGTTGTGACTGGTGTCCTTCCCCTTTACCAAGCCACTGTCTACGACGCTTAACATTTCGATAAAAGATCTATTTTTCGTCGCCAGTCACAAGTCTATCCAAAAAGATGAAACAAGTTGGCGAGAATGGAGAGAAGAGCAGATGTCAACTCGGGATTTGAGGTTGTTTTCGGACAATTCATGAGGCACCCATTTTCCAAGTTTAGGAACTTTTCCATGTTGTTGAAGATGACGATGAACAGTTTTATGGTTTGAACTAAGAATCACTGCCAGTTACTCAACTGATAAAGCAGGATTTTCTTCAAGGGCTGCTTGAAGTAGCTTTTCTTCAAACTCAACTGGATGTCCGGTTCGATCTTTATCTTCAAGAGTGAAATCTCCACCTCTGAATTTTGCAAACCATCTTCTGCAAGTTCTTTCATTCACACATTCCTCTCCATAAACTGAGTGAATGTTTCTAGCCACTTCGGCTGCTGAGTTTCCTTTCTTGAACTCATAAAGCATTATGTGCCTCAAATGATTCTTGGCTACTTCCATGTTAGCAGGGTTTTAATCAAACAAAATTTAATTTTATTGTTCTCTGAAATAAAATTTGATCAGTTTAAATGCATCTAAACATGAAAATAATGTTCAGCTCCACTAGACATTATAAAATACTCTTTAAATTTCGTTCCTGTTAACAAAAATTTTAAATTCGGACAGAACTTATGGGATGACCTGATAGTTTGTTTTATCTCGTTGGGAAGATGTTTCAGAAAATCTAGATCATCTCGAATGAAGCTTCGAACATTTTGATAAGCAGTTTCAATAGGCTTAATAGGAAATTGCTTAGATGGTTTGTCTCGCAAATTGCGCCGTCCTGTTATAGACCTTAGTTTTAGGTCGGTTTTTCTGGATAAAAACGTGATAAGCTAAAGACATTCCAAACATCCATTAATAATATAAATTCTGGCATCCAATTCACTATGGAGTACAGCAACAAAACACAATCAGTTATTGCAGTATTGCATGTTTCGTTGATTGACTTACTTTTGTGTATTTTAAGTAGTGAAAATATTGCCTGTTTTATATATAAAGATTTTAAGGTAGGCAAATTCCTTAGATGTAAGACAGACTCGGTATAGGTGTATTAAACTGGTAAGTTTTTATTAACTTTTGAGGTTGGTATTGTCTGGCTTCTTCATAGAAGGTATCGTCCTGTAGGATATTTCCTATGATGCCTGTGTATTGTTCTGTGCCCATAATAACGACTACGCTTTCTTTATCAGCTTCTTTTATAAAAAAAAAAATTTTGTTCAATATTAGACCGTTAAATTCGTTCCATTGTTGTCTGGGAAAGGTGGACTATTTTTGTGGCATTTCCAGTTTGTCAAATGGGAATTTAGTGATGTAATTACAGAATTCATCTGCTTTTTTTGCCTTCTGGGGGTTGATAAACTTTCTTTTTTTTTTGCGATTTATCATTGTTTTCTTTTTCAAAAAATGTTCTGCTAGCCTCAATCTTCTACGGAATTCCGAAACATCAACTTCTATTTCAGCTACATTTGGTTTTTGGAGTATTGGTGCTTACAAAGAAATCGCTTGCTTATTTTATCTTCGATAATGAATTTCGAGCTATTATTTATTATATCACCCGCGTATCAAAGCTTACAACATCTGGTATCTTCAAGCGGTCACCGTTCTAGGTTGTGCTTAACCCCGGTGATCTTACGGGAACCGGTGATACAACGTGATGCGGTCGCAAACTCGATAATAATCTTGGAGAATTTGAACGCCCTTAGGACATATCGAAATCTAGAGGAGGAGTAGAATGCAGGGAATAATCAGACTAACAAGTTTGTGTAACTGGTTGCCAGAGCAGTGAATAGAAAGTACAGTAGAATCCCTGACAACAGCACTAAGAAGGCCTTCCATATACGAGGAATTGGTTAGAAAGATCGAATATGAGGGGGTTATAATATATTAAAATAAAAGAACTGAAATCAGGGTTGTATTTATTTTTCGTGTTTTATAGTAAACAAAATAAGCTAATGCTGAGTGAAATATAATGGAAGTGATTTTAACGAAAAAGAAATAAATTATGGGATGCTAATAAAAATTCATTAAACTAAGTATGCCACGTATGCAAAACAAATAATGCCCGTAGAACCCATATAAACGGGATCGTGTTGGTCAACATCCCTGAACGAGACACCGCCCTTCGGCGGAGCCTCGTCCGGGTTCCTCTCTGCTCAGAGGCAGAGAGTTCGACCGTCAAGCCGAGAAGCTCGGCTTGATTCGTTATCTAGCCACCCCCCACGAGGGTTGCATATGGCACAAGGCCGAGTTTAACGTGGGTTTCCCGAGCCCGTAGGCTCGGCCAAAAAATGCCCGTAGAACCCGTATAAACGGGATCGGGTTGGTCAACCTCCCCGAAAGAAACTCTGCCTTTCGGCGGAGCCTCGTCCGGGTTCCTCTCTACTCAGAGGCAGAGAGTTCGACCGTCAAGCCGAGAAGCTCGGCTTGATTCGACCCTCTCTCTTGAGAGGCGTAGTATACATAGTGTTAGGAAGAGTTCATTCTGTAGTTATAGGTAAGGACCCATGACAACTAGAAAATGAGAATTGGATTGTTCCTTCCCAAATATATCAGAGGTACTCCATTTTGTGCCTGAAATGAAGGATAGCACGGGTAATCAGGTATTCCATCATCTTTAGCAATGGATAGTGAAGTAGTTTCAAGCTTTTCATTTTTATAGCCTGGTTGTCACCTAAGTCAAGAGGTACCAGTCCACACTCACTTTTTAATCAATATCTTGGAGGAGAAGTGAGTGCAACAGGCCAGATTAAGTTCTCAATGAATTTTTGTAATGACTTTTTATCATTATTCACACTATTCATATCTGAACGATTGTCCTCATCTTTGTTGTTGTTATCCTAACCTTTCGGTCATTGTGTCCTCCGGCCTTGAGCAAGATTAGAGCAACACCGTGATTATAAACAGTGTAAATAAAATCAAGTTCAATTTGAACTCTGTCAGTTGATTCCATTTTCGGCTCTTATAATCTTTGCGTTACCTGCACAGCAGTGTTGGAACATTGTGCGCAGGCGACAATCATTTCACATAACTTATCCCAAACAGTATTAATATCGAGTGGCAACAGTAGAATCCCTTGTAATTTCAGGAAATGTTTTGTCTTTGAGGGCTAGCATACAATGGAGACCTCAACTTCTCAAAGATTCGAAAAGCAGAAGAAAAAGAAAATGTAATGACCAGAGAATGTGACACCTCCCTACCAAAAAAACGCACATCCACCCTCCTCACACACACAGAAAAATAAAGTGTTCTAAAAAAGTGTTACGTGTTTCAACAAGATTTTTCTATCTTGAAGTGCTTAATGACCAATTTTACAGTTGCAGGAGAACACCGCTTATAACATAGAATGAATAATATTTCTCTTGTTTCATTCTTCGATCCTCTCGCATTTTGACGTCATCCCTTTCCCTACCCACTTCTGTCCCTCTTACTGCATTTCTTTGATCTTCTGAATAGTCGGCCATTAAAAGAATGGCGGTGGTGGCTAAATAGCGGTCTACAAAGGCGAGCATTGTTCTGGCATCTAGAAGGTCATTGAGTGACGAACGCGATATGCATTTCCCTGGAATGCTGATAAGGAATTTCTTTTTGCAGAGCGGTGTGGGACCTGCCTTGGCGAGAGTCAAGTGCGGGCGTAGAGGTGATTGCCTATGATTCTGGTGGAAAGTATTGAAAGAAGAGACGACGGTTGAAGTCGTGTTTGTCGAATAGGGGCCTGTAATAGACAGAAGAAAAGAGATAGGTTTAAAAATGCAAAAAAAGAAAGAAAATGTGTTAGACTTACGAAGAAATATGAGGACAAAAGAGTAATAAAAGTATACGTTGACCTGTAATAGAAGAAAAAGAGGTATTTTTATGTAAAAATGTGAAAAAAAACAAAGAAAAAATGTTAAACTTCGGAGAAATATTAGGACAAAAGGTTAATACAAGTCTACATGGTGTAAAGAATGGAGTTAAGGAAAAAAGAAATTGTGAAGATAAAAAGCAGAGGGAAAGAGAAAGAAAAGTGTGGTAACTCATAAGAAATCAACAAAGGGAATTGAGTAGGAGAGAAAATTTATGAATAGAAGTGTGTACGATGATGAAAATGAAAGAGGGGAATGAAAAGAAATCATGAAATAAGGCAGATGAACAGTAACATAATTTGATCAAGTGAAACATAATGATGAGAGTAGAAACGAAATAAAAACATAGATATGTTTACATCAAGTGCTTCCATACCAGAAAAAGAAAAAAGTTAAAAAATATTTATTAAAATATTTATTTACATGGTTCGAACTCTTGTCATGATCTTTATTGCCATATTCACGACAATTCGGCCGTTGTATTCTTCGACCTCCTTCAGGTGATATATGTTGGAATTATGAACTGTTCACGAGTATAGATTGTTCAAGTTCAACGTGACATGCCTTTTATGGATATCTTAGTTTCAGTTAATTCCTTTTGTAACTCAACTCTGCAAATTTTTATCCCCTCTGCTGTGGCTAGGTATTGAACTCACAACTCTTTCGGTCAAGTCACTTTTTGGATTACTCAACCAATGAACATTATTCGGAATATTGTCCTCATCTTTGTCCCTGTATTTATTACAACGTTTCAGTCGTTGTACGCTCCGGCCTTCTTCAGGTGGTTGGAATGTCGAACTGAACCCTTTATTTCGTTCACAGGGGTAGCCTGTTCTAGTTCCACGTGCCATGTCTAATGGATGTCAATTTTCAGTTAACTCCTGTTAATTTCTGTCTGAAAGTTCTCCACTGCCTTAACCGGGTATTGAACTCACACTCTTTGGGCCCTGTCATTGGATCTAACCAACGCCTTTATCCACTGTGCCATTTGTCCTTGAGGACAAAGATGAGGACAATAGTCCGAATAATGTACATAATACTTCATCTCAGAAATATTGACAGATACTCAACGAATACGTTTATCAACTGGGCCATATCCTAAAAAGAACACAATAACAATAACAACAAAGAATGAGATATTGTTTTCATGAAAATAATGGAGACAACCAGGAATATGAATTAAGCAAGTTGTCTGCGAATAACATAAGGCGTAGATAGGTTCGCCTACCGTCCGGTTCAAACTCCTATCCAGTCTTATGAAGAGGAGTAGAGGTTTATCCCTTATTTCCAATTTAGAATTTTGTTTATGGTTCATTCTCATGTATAGTTCAATTCTATAATTCTAACGTCGGTGACAGAGCTCTGAAATTCACTAATTATTTTCTTTTCTTCTCTGCCACTAGGAGTAGACACAGTAGCCTATCGTTCGGTACACTCTCCACCCCGGTGTTTTGAATACAAGTAGAGGTTGTTCATCACTTGTTTCTGTTTTGGACTGGGTTTACCGTTTCTTCTAAATTCTAATTCCACACTAGACTTCTAATACCACCGTTGCGCTATGAAATTTTATACACTAGCTCAATCTTGACTTCTTCAAGTCTAGACTTAAGCCGTTATCTGTATATCACCGAGTACTTCACTTCTTTCTCATTCTGACGTTAACACAGAACCATACAGTAAACCTCTAGATTGAGTGGTTCTTAAGCCCTGTATTGGGTGATCATTAGTGAAAAAAAAAAGCACTATTTACATTATTGTCCTCGTCTTTGTCGCCATATTTATTACAACGTTTCGGCCGATTTACGCTCCGGAATTCTTCAGGTGGTTAGAATCTCAAACTGAACCCTTTATTTCGTTCACTGGGGGAGACTGTTTTAGTTTCACGTGCCATGTTTAATGGATGTCAGTTATCAGATATCTGTTAATTCCACTCTCGAAGTCCTCAAGAGTGTGAGTTCAATACCCGGTTAAAGCAGTAGATAAAGTTCTCCAATGACTTAAGCAAGTTTTGAAATCACACTCATTGGGTCCTGTCACTGGATCTAACTAACGCCTTTATCCACTGTGCCATGTGTCCTTGGGGACACCTGAAGAAGGCTGGAGCGTACAGCAGCCGAAACGTTGCGATAAACATGGCGACGAAGATGAGGACAATAGACTGAATAATGTAAATAGTGTACATAATAACTCATCTCAGAAATATAGACAGGTACTGAAAAAGGCCGGAGCGTACAACGGCCGAAACGTTCTAATAAATATGGCGACAAAGATGAAGTCAATAGTCCGAATAATGTAAATAGTGTAAATAATACCTCAGATAGTGAAAAAAAAACTGGGTTTTGAATGCTGATTCTTATGGAAGGCAAAATGTACTAATTTGGAAAATTTGTGGACTTTTTTTCCTGCTATTCCTATTTACGAATTCAAAAAAATATCCACACTTTCGCCATAAAATAACGTTAGATTTGATGCGTTGTCTTCTGTACATTTATGTTTATAGATGCTACTATTATTGTCACGTGATCGAATTTTGATCATTGACGCGCCAGTTTTCTATTGTTGTATCAGTACAAACATGTCCGCTTTGCTAACAGAGTCTACCAGGAAGTAAAAAAAGGTCACGTATCTAGAAGAAGTCCTCATATTCGAGATTTAGAGTAGATCAGATATGATGACGTGTTCGGATATGATGTGGCATGTATAATGTAATTATAACTTAACAAAACACAAACATTTATCGCAATATATGAAATATCACACCCGTATTCAAATTAATTGAAACAACTGCCTTAGTTTCCGTTCTTTCACCATACGGTCAGTATTGAACCCACTGGAGTGACAGGGTGTAATCAATTTCTGTTTTGTTTTTTTGTTTTTTGTTTTTTCCCCTCAGGTTAGATCATTTGCAATGGTGGGCAATAATATAAATCTATTTTCGGAGTGTATGATGAAATTTTTTGGCTTTGAAAAATATTGCGTCACTCGTGACTGCATCACATTTTATCCCGCCCATACACTATTGTCTCTTCTGTCGATTAGTTGTCCTACGGACATTGTCTGCGATAGACGTTACTCCAAGGAAGCGTACAAAAATTGCAACGTTGCATGAACACACTTACCAGTGAGCAAATCAAAGTAATATAGATTGGCCCGGAAACTCTCCTGATTTATATCCAATCGAGAATCTGTGGTCAATCTCTATGGATCGACTTCGTCGAATGGACATACGAAGTAGTAATATGTGAACTGTCTCTTGTTTCTTTAAGAAGATACTAAAACGAAGTAAAATTGGGCTCAAAATACAGTAAAAGACATCATATCCGAAAATCAAAGTAGTTTGGTTTTTAGGAGGGGTTGGGAAAAATTATGAAACAATTATGGCATATGAAATATGACTATGACAAAACACAAAAAATTGTCACAATATATGAAATATTGTCTCACGAAAGTAAATATTAAGTTGCAACGTTTAATGTTCAATAAGTGTTATTTTCAATTGTATTTCTTATTTATTTTCTCATTTGGTTTATTTTTCTCTATTCTAGCTTTTGTTTTAAGTCAGACATTTCGGCAAATTACGTGCACTTGTACATTATGTACTACTAAACAAAGATTTTTTTCTCCGTGAATTTGATCATCAGTAGCTTTCTTTATTGAGTCCCAGTCTTTTTCATCATCCATTTATATTTTCACCATTATCGGAACAATTTAATTCTTCCTCTATTTCTTGCCAATCCAAGTCATTTTAATACGATTCTACCGCGGAATTCTTCTGTAATTCATTAGCGTTTTCATAAATCCATTCTTTGAAGTCATCCGAAGTGAGGGAATTCTGTGGATCATCTTCAAGCCTTAGTTTTAGGGTTTGGTTCAGATTCTGCAATCTTTGTTAATTTGCAAATTCAACGAATTAGGGACTTCGTCAAGTTTTTCACTAATCTCTAATTTCCGACGAAACTGAAAAGAATCTATTTTTCTTTTTCTTCTAGTTGAAGTTACTTCTGTGCAAAACATTATGGATTGAGAAATTTCAAGTTACTAACAATTATTTTCAAAGAAAAGAACAATATTAGAACGTAGCATATTTAGTTGCGTTGATATGAGTTTGTAACCCTGGGTTTGTCTGATGATTGCAAAGGGCGGGATTCTACTGTTGAATTCTTTTGTAAGTCATTAGCGTCTTCATTCGTCCATTCTTTTAAGTCTTCCGAAATGAGAGAATTCTGTGGATCATCTTCAAGCCCAAGTTTTAGTGTTTCGTTCACATTCTGCAATCCTTGCTTGCTAATTTGCAAATTCAACGAATTAGAAGCTTTGTGAATTGTTTCCTCTTCTGTTGCATTTGTTTCCAAGGGACATAAATTGTTCGGAGCTCTGTAAATTGTGATAAGTTTTATATAATTCCATGTTTTCTTGAGCAAAATAAACTCCATCTTTGATGGTAAAACTTTGTTAAAATTCTAAAGGATTAAAGATTTCTCACCATCATTTTCACCATCAGGCTGTTTTTATATTGACATTTTGTTTCATCCATTATTACTCTTTGATCCATTAACTGGATAAGACAAATATACAATAGGTGAGAAATAACAAACATAAATATTTTCCACAGTCAAAAATCAGCTCAGATTTATGAGGAGGATCATTGAAATTGTCGAGAAGCAAGACACAATTGAATTTTCAGCCTTTCCCAGACGTTCAAAATTCGCTCGGACTGATGGAATGAGAATGTTAAAACAAAACAGTCGCTAAAAATATTTTTATCCATCAAAGCACATCTTTGGTTCGTTGACAGGTAAATGGGACTCCAACCATTAAAGGTACGAGGCCGCTTCGATTTTCCAATCAAAACATTTTATTTTATATTGTCCTGAAGCGTTTGCACAAACTCTGAAGATCTCCTTGTTACACTTATGCCACGATGCATGTCTTTTCTTATTCTTAAGCTTCTAGTATATTCTAGTTTCGTCAGCATTGTAAATATCAGCAGTGAATACTTTATCTTTTAAAATGGTTTTTAATTCTGTACAAAATTTTGAAGCTGCTTCAGTGGAAGCAGTTTTTTTTTCTTCAGAAATGCTAAGTTATCTTATATCATAAGGATTTTTAAACTTCGTCACTATTACTTATTAAACTTACATTCTGCATCTTTTTTTAAGCAGTTCACCCTAAGCAAAGCAGGAGTGACACTATCACGTCAAGGAATACAGAGGATTGAGAAAAAAGATTAAAGAGGCGTGGAAGCATTTTTTAAAAAATATTTTGGCAGCATGTTTTCATTAAGACATGTCTCATTAAATGTAGTCAAGTTTTGTCTACCTGTTTGTAATAGAATATTCTTGTAATTACAGGACGATTCTACTAAAGGTAAGTCGAAAAAACTTGTCTAAATTATTTATTGAGACATATTTTAATATTTTCATTCATAATAATTCACCCCAAGCATGGCAGAAGTGACACTAGCATTCAATTGCTTACTGTGGATTGAGAACAAGAGTAAACAGGCGTGTTTCAGGAAAGGATACAGAGAAGGACTTGGAACAAGATCAAGGTATCAGATATTGATTGACATTACACTTGAATATTTGAAGATTATAGTTATCAAGGGAGCAATCAAGAGGAAGGGAGTTCCATAGACGGGAAATGCAAGAGAAGAAGCTACTTGAGTAGATGGGACGGTTAAATTTAACCGTTTCGAAAGTTTCCGGAGGGACCGAGATGCCAGTCTTTTAGCTCGCTTAAATTCATGCAGTCTGGGAACCAGCGAAAGTAGCTCGTCAGAACAGTTGGGCTGAAAATACTTGTAGAAGATACAAAGGGAAACCACGGCACGTCTATGAGAAAGCGACAATAGACGGAATGCTAGGCCAGGACCTATCGCATTGCATATTCTCATACTATCTATGGATTTTGTCGAAGATGTCGAGACCTACACCGGGGGTACCAGACCATATATGACAGCAATATTCCATGCATGGACGGATGGTTGATTTAGAGATTTGAAGGATGGATTCAAACGAGAAAAATTTTCTGGCACGACACAGAGGACTAAATTTCTTTGCGATAGATGAATATATATATATATATATATATATATATATATATATATATATATATATAATTTCCTTGCGATAGATGAATCTATATATACATATATATATATATATATATATATATATATGTGTGTGTGTGTGTATATATATATATATATATATTCATCTATCGCAAGGAAATTTAGTTCTTGTATTTTGTGTTTCTTCTTTTCTCCTCGGTAATTTTATAGTTTTAAACTTAATAGCGATTAATTTGGATTTTAAAATTGGCAGTTTTTAATTTTAATATCAAATTTTATCATATAATTTAATAATTATTGGTTAGAATAAATTATTTTTTAATATTACCCGAATTTTAAAGATCTATAGCTATTATAACATGATTTCGTTGTCAAGCTTTTTGAATTTTCCTATACTTGTATTTTGATTGGTCATTCTAGCTTTTGTAATTGAGTTTTCCCCTTGCGAAGGATCGTTAATTAATTTGAAACATTAAAACCATTTATTTTACATTCAACATCATCACTTCATAAGAGACCGGGGGTGTTGAAACAAAATGGCTATTTTTGTAGTGATTTTATAACATATTTATGTTATAAACTTTTTTAAAATAAATAATATATATATATATATATATATATATATATATATATATATATATATATTTACAAATATATATAAATATCGATGCACACACACACACACATACACACACATATATATATATCGATATTTATATATATTTGTAAAAAGTAAAAATATATTGTCTTTAATAATAAGACCAGTAGACGAAAATAAGTAAATATAATGTTTAATGAAATATGTGTATCTAATAAAAATAAAGTTTAAGTGATAAAATTTATATATATATATATATATATATATATATATATATATATATATATATATATATATATATATATATACACGGATGTATAATTGCACTCGTACAACACATAGAATGAACTTTCCGTCGCCTGTTAGAACCCTTCGCAGATTTTTGAATTTTCGCGCCTGCTTGGTTTTAGTATCCCCGATCTGTAATTTGAATTTTGTGCTCATCTTTTTAATGATGACCAAACATTCTTTCTTACTTGTTCTTAAAGTCAAATCTGGTGGACTGTCGAAACTTTCTAACTGTATAAAAGTATATTTCATTGTTCATTGTCTGGCTTATAAAAAAAGTAGGAAGAAATCAGTATTCCGTATAATTACAAATATTCAACTATGTAGAGAAAGGCAATATTGCAGATAAGACAGAAATCCAGACATTGAAGAAAAGAATCTAGAAAGAAATCAGATGTGGTTGGAGGGTGGGATTGCCTAGTTGTGTTGATTACTGATTATGCATTGTTCATTTGAAGAGAAGGTAGTAGAAAAGAAATCCAATATGAAGAGAGGCAGATATGGTGGTGACGGCACTGTGTCAGGAAAGGGTCGTGAACACAGTAAAGAATATGATTTATAAGCTAAAGTCTTGAATGTCTTTAAAATAGAACAGTTAGATAGAGTGAGAGATTCAAAGATAAAACACGGAACAACAAGTCTCATGGATATTTATGAAGATAGATTTTTTTTCCTGGAAAGTAACTGCTTATCTCGACATATTTAATTGTGTCTTCTTTTTCTTCCTCTTTCTAATCGCCTTCTCCTTTGCTATATCTCACTTTTTCTTCTGTCGTTTTTTATTTCCCGCATTTCTTTAAAACTTATTGGCTTTTAATTTTTTCTTCATCTTGTTCTTTTTCTTGTTTTTGTTGTTCTTCTTCTTCTTTTACTTCTTGATTTTATTGAACTTAATTTTGCTTCTACTACTCCTCCTATTCATGGTGTTATTGTTCTTAATCTTCTTTCTTCTTCTTCTTCTTCTTCTTCTTCTTCTTCTTGATTTTATTTAACTGAATCTTGCTTCTACTTCTTCTTCCCCCTTCTCCTCCTCTTCTTGGTCTTATTTTTCTTAATCTTCTTTCTTCTTCTTGATTTTATTGAACTGAATCTTGCTTCTACTACTTCTTCCCCATCCTCCTCCTATTCTTTGTTTTATTTTTCTTAATCTTCTTTCTTCTTCTTCTTCTTCTTCTTGATTTTATTGAACTTAATCTTGCTTCTACTTCTTCTTCCCTCTCCTCCTCCCCTTCTTAGTCTTATTTTTCTTAACCTTCTTTCTACTTCTTCTTCTTGATTTTATTTAACTTAATCCTGCTTCTACTTCTTTTTCCTTCTCCTCCTCTTCTTGGTTTTATTTTTCTTAACCTTCTTTCTTCTTCTTCTTCTTCTTCTTCTTCTTGATTTTATTTAACTTAATCCTGCTTCTACTTCTTTTTCCTTCTACTCCTCCTCTTCTTGGTTTTATTTTTCTTAACCTTCTTTCTTCTTCTTCTTCTTCTTGATTTTATTTAACTTAATCCTGCTTCTACTTCTTTTTCCTTCTACTCCTCCTCCTCTTGGTTTTATTTTTCTTAACCTTCTTTCTTCTTCTTCTTGATTTTATTGAACTTAATCTTGCTTCTACTTCATCTTCATCCTCATCCCCCTCTTCTTGGTCTTATTTTTCCTCTTCTTGTTTCTTCTTCTTCTTCTTCTGGCTCTTATTTTTCTTCATTTTGTTTTTACGTTCCTTTTTTTTTCCTCTTGTCTCTATTTTTCTTCATCTTCTTTTTCCTATTTTTTCGTCTTGCTCTTATTTTTCTTCGACTTGTTCTTTTTTGTTTTTCTTCTTTAATTTCATCATCTTGCTGTTATTTTTCTTCATGTTGTTTTTTTCTTCTCGTTGTTCTTCTTGTTTTTTCTTCTTCTTCATCTTGTTTTCCTTATACTCTTTCTTATCCATCTCTTTCCCGTTCTTCATTTTGTATCGTTCTCCTTCTTCAGGTAGTCGTTCTTATTTTTCCTCATCTTCTTCTTCGTGTTTGTCTTATTCTTCATGTTGTTTTAGTTCTTTTTTCTGTTCCTATTTTCTTTCATCTGGTTCTTCATATTCTTCTTATAATTATTCTTCATCATCTTTTTCTTTGTCATTTTAATCATCTTGTTTGTTTTCGTTTTCATCATCTTATTCTCGTTCCTTTCCCTCGTATCTTTCTTGTTGATATTGTTTTTCTTCTTCTTTTTCTTTTTATTATACTTATTTTTCATAATAATAATCATCATTATCATCACCATCATCTTCTTCTTCTTCTTCTACATTTTCTTCTTCTATATTTCACAATTTTCTTCCCATATTTTCAATTATTCTCTGTTTTTTGTTTCTTATTTCCTTTGATTTTTTTTCCTGATTCATCTCGTACTTTTTTTTATCCTATGTTTTAGGATTTTTTGTCTTACATCATTTATAAAGACGTATACTATTCAAATAGCAAAAAAAAATGACTCACTGACGCTGTTATCAACATATACTGTTTATTAAATAAAATAACATCCTTTTTACAGACTCGTCATCTGCATTGCCTGTACAAGTATGTTTCTTTTGGCAGATTTGTCACGTATTATTTCTAATCAATGCACGTAACACCTCACACATGTTTTGGCGTGCTCAGAAGACCTCCAATTATTTGTTTACCAGTGAAATCTACATGAGTATTTTTTCTTCAGAAGTGAAACTTCGAAACCAAATAGAAACGTGGTAAATATCAGTCTTCTTCTTCTTGTCGCATTCCGTTAGGACATGGGCGATCATGGCTCTCGACAACTTCCCATTCCTTGTTATACTTAGCAGTATAATTCTCCTTTGCTTAGCATTCCCAGATATTTGAACATTTGTTCTTGCTTGATGTTGCCATCTGTAAATTGTAACTAGCATCTTGGGCCTTAGGTCTTGCTGTTGGCTATATTTTCTGTCTCCATGCAGTTGATAGTTAGTCCTTTTTTCTGACTTTCATTTTTTTATTCTGTCTAGCGTGTTCTATACATTTTTTTCAGGTCAATCATCAACGCTGTGTCATCTGCGTATCTTATATTGTGAAGATTAGGCCCTGTGTTCCCAGAAATGAGACTCAAGATTAACGTTTCCAAAGAGAAACTATGAACTTGTGAAAGATCCCACATTTGCCAGTTACACCCCGCGGGAAAATGCACTCTTCTCCTGTGGTAATTAACATCACATACATACATACATACATACATAAAGATCATGTGACAAGCATTCAATGGTTAATTTCCTCAAAACTAGCTTGCCGATTGGTCAATTCCGACCAATCAGATATCCTGCACGCGAGGAATAAAAATTCCCGCTCCCTAAGGTTGAGTCGATCACGTCATACACTATCTTATATAAACAAAACACTAGTAAGCGCTCTCTCTCTCTCTCTCTCTCTCTCTCTCTCACACACACACACACACGTCTCATTCTTTGCTGCCAAAATAGGACCTTCGAGGACTCTCGTCTTGGCCATATGGTCATACGTTAAATATCATTACCAACATTCACGCAAGTACGAGCTTCCAAACTCTGTCAGGAACTCTATCTAGAAATTTCTCAGAAAAGTGATAAAATTCACTATCAAAATAGAAATTGTAATCAGCAAACAGATAATCTTAAACCAGTCTAAGGTGAACAACTCCTGACGACTTAAGACATTTATTTCCTATTTTAATCACGCACACAAACTAACATTTATTTCTACATAAGTGACATTTTCCATTCTACACAATTTAACCTGTTTAATTACATGAACAATCTTGAACTGTGAATTATTAAGACATCAAATCAATACATGGTCAATTTTTACATTATTCAATCACATGTTCCCTATATGTATATAAACTGTATATAAATGTCTATTGTTACTATTGAAACTTAAAATAACGTTGTTTCTTATTGAATTACCTTACAATTGATTCGTTTTGAATGCTCATCTTTTTATATTGTTTAGGATTAATATTATTGAACACACCCACTACCTAGCCTTTGACCATTTTAACCTTTCTTATAAAATCAAACTCATACGAATCACCAACATTTTGAAATTGGAATGATAGCAGTGATGGTACCTACATTGAATCATGAAAATGAAAACATTCTCTCTCAAGTGTTCTAAGTAGTAGGACTCAAGATAAGCCTTAATAAAACAGAAACTATGATCTGGAATTATACTGAAAGCATTAATGGCATATGTCTTCAATCAATCATACAGATTGAGAATGTGGAATTAGTAAACACTTCGGTTTACGCCGGCGTTATATTAAATTTAGAGGAAAAAAAAGAGAGTATATATGTAAAATTTGAGCTAGAGGTAGTTTTGCATGACAACGCAAATTGCTACAAAACCAAAAACTCAACCTAAAAATTCGATTTATGTACATAAATAGCCTCGTCAGACCGAGACGTTATATGCATGCCATGCATGGGACCAAATCTGTTCAGAAATATCTAAACCCTCAACTCTGTATAACAGCTTCCAAAGATAAATAGTGAAAAAAGGCCTTGAGTGAATAAAGCCTGTGGCTCTTGGAAAAGATCATCCTTCTTTCAATTTTGAGTACTGGTGCTACAGAATCACAAAGTAAGAGCTATATAACGCGATGTGCATTTTAGTGTAACGGATAACGGCTTGGAGCGAGAACTTGGAAAGCAGAGTTCGAATTCCAATCGAGTTAGATTCACTTACACACAAATACCCTTGGAAAAGGAATGAATTCTTCTCCCCGGGCTGTGGGTTAAATAGCAGGACAGACTGGGTTCTTTAGCCTTGGTTGGCAACCAGTCTGCTGCAGAAAGAAATGGCAACCTACAACGGGAAAAGATATGCCCCGTCAGTTACGTATAGAAAGACACATTATCGTCCAAACGTATATCACGTATGGCACTTAACTGACTGACCATATAACAGATACCACATCAATTGAGGACTGCCAACAGCAGCAACAAATAAAATGTATCTGGAAGAGAACATAACGACATAATCACTATAATGGTTAGTGTTGAGGTGTTCTCCCCTTTTTACACAAATGGACTCACCTAGTATATACGACAACGTGAAGACCCGAGAGAGCAAGACCTCCGAGTCTAGCTAAGTCGTGATACAGTCTTTGACTGTAAGCAACAGCTGTCGGACTCTCTGCGTTAACTTAAGACATTTAAGAAATAGAAGCTTAGGTAGGCGACTCAGATCATTACTGGAAAGAGAGATAGCAGTAACTGTAAAACAGGTCATGTTTTAGTGAAAGAAATGTTTTGAGAGAAATAGTTTAGATATTTCAACCGAAGGTAGTACTGGCTGCTCGGTCGATGCACATCAAATATTTCATGATAGGGATAGAGCTATTATTAAGGTTTCTATTAACATAATAATTCTTGGTATGTTCCCCAGCTCTCTTGGGAGAGTGGCGTTGTAGAAGGCGAATAAGTCTGGAGAGAAGACACATCTAAACTTTACGCCTCTTTCTACTTTTGTATAGCTACGCATTTCCTTTTCTCTCCGTATATTTTCGAATTTCTCCCAGTATATATTCTGGATCATTCGGCCATCCTTTCCAAATCGAGTTTTCTTAGCAATTCATATTTTAGTTAACATCTCATTGAAATAAGAACAAAAATGATAGGGACGTTTCCTATGACAGACATAAATGTAAAAATTACTAAGAAATTAGGATAAATGAAGTAAGATTTTTCAAGAAGGGAGGTAGCTGAAAAAAAAAATTCTTTTTGGTGCAAATATGTAGATGCAAAATAAGGTTTCCCTGGTTCTTTGTTCGAGTGCATTCAGAAATGATCATAGCTCATTTCGTTCAAGCAATGCATCATTTCTTACGCGCATGCGCAGAAAAACATGTTCTCTTTGATGAGTCTTTAAAGACGTAACTACAGTGGGGATTGAAATGTCACTTGCTACTTCATGTATATGTGGCTAGCCAGGAATCCTGTCTTATCACCACGTTACTTTTTATCTTTGAGGTTGCTTAAAGGAGCAAATCTGCTATACCAAAACAAGTCTTTGGAAGAACTTGAAAGGCGGATACGAGATGTTATGTCTTCCATACCACAAGAGTTCCTGGTGAAATCAGTTTACACGATTCCTGGGTGGCTGGAAAAGCTAGTAGCGGAATCTGGTGCCCATATCGAATTTTAAATAAAACCTTCTGCTAACCGCTTTCCTATCATAATCGTTGATTATACAAATTATAGTTAATAAAAAAAATTAGAATTATTTATAATAGGGATTTACTGTTCAGTCACCCTAGATTATGCCTATCAGGACCAGATATTATTTTATTCCATGTACCAAACAAATAATTCCTAATTGCAGAAACATCATTTATGTGCTATTTATTTATTTTTCCTCAGCAGGAGTAAATAGGATCTCCTATCGTCGGGTCTAGGGCTTTTAAACAGAAATAGAAATTTATCTCTTGTTTTCTGTTTAGGATTAGGTTTCTGTCCCTTCTAAAGCTTGGTACAACTTTAAACTTATAATGCCTCCGCTTAAAACTCTAGATAAGCGTTGATATTTATTCCATAACATACAGAACTATGGTACAAGGCCTGAGAAATGTGAATGAAGGGCAGTTTCCGGTGAGATTCGGACTCTCTACCTCCACTTTACAAGTTTGGCGCGCTAAACAGCTGAGTTCCCGGGCGGAAGGCCCATTTTAGTGATTTTCCAAGCGATGCTTTCATGGAACACAAGGCAGAAAGTAAGGGGCACCCAGTGAGGATCGAACTCACTGCTCAATCGTATGTGTTTTAGTGAAACAAGCTTGCTAACTATTGTGGATTCCGGGTTGAAATCCGGTACCAATAAATAACAAACGCCAGGAATGAATATAGGAAAATAATGTATTAACGTAATAATACAAATTGGTAAAGCAGGTTAGTAGTTTCAGGAATACGGGTTAGTAGCAAATATATATATGCAGTCTTTGATATTGAAGTATCGCTGTATGACTTCTTACTGAGTCTTCGTGCTTGCTCACTGTGGCTCCTACAACGCTGTTACCTCACCCTCACTCTTCCAGTTACCTACAACCTTTTACTCTGTCACTCTGGACTTGACTCGACTCATCGGTCTTGCTCGGTATTTATCGATCCACCCACGAGGACCAAATGTGGCACATGGCCGGTTTAATGTGGGTATCTCCGAGCCCGTAGGCTCGGCCAAAAATATAGCCTTTGAACCCGCCCAGATGGTTTCAGGCCCTGTCTACCTCCCCGGACGAAACCTTGCCCTTCGGAAAAGCTTCGTCCGGGTTACTCTCTGTTAACGCAGAGAGTCCGACAGCTGTTGCTTACAGTCAAAGACTGTATCACGACTTAGCTAGACTCGGAGGTCTTGCTCTCTCGGGTCTTCACGTTGTCGTATTATATGTTTATACTAGGTGAGTCCATTTGTGTAAAAAGGGGAGAACACCTCAACACTAACCATTATACCGCCCGAACGTGCCCCTTTCAATATTTGTTTACTATTGAATTACTTTTGTCTTTTTTTCAATCGGAGTTGATAGACGCGCCTCTAATCCGATTCATACGCTTCCTCGTTCTTTTGTATAAGAGTAGGGGTTTATCTCTTATTTCCTGTCTTAAGTATTCTCCTCCGTTTCCATTTTCAGCAATTCCTTGCGTTTTGTTAACCTATCGCTTTACTAGGGGTGAACTGATAAAAACAAAATATAGAAACCTATGCTCGTAAAGGTAATCTGAAAAATATATATTGTTATACAAGTTAAGTTAAAATATACGACGTGCAATGTGTAAATTGTCACCATTTTATATTTTAAATTTCGCGCATGCGCATTTTTTGCTTTTGATTTTCTCGGCTGCATATAATAATACCGTCAGTAGGGCACCATCTTTGAGAAAAGATCAACATGACACAATTCACCCCACCAGAAATTTAAAATACATAAATTTCAGAGTGTTTGGCCATTTCAGAGTAGCTGGGTATTGAACCCACAACTTTCAGGAACACATGGCCCTGTGGCTAAAAGCTTTGGCTGGATCCAATGACTTGACCCAAAATGTTGTGTGTCCAGTACACGGCTACAGCAGAAGTAAACATTAACTTGGAAAGTTTATTTAAAGGAAGATTACTGAGACACCCGGAAGAGGCATGGCATGTGAACCGAGAACAATCTACCCCGGTGAACGAAATAAAGGGTTTAGTTCGAAATTCCCATTACTTGAGGGAAGCCGGAGCGTACAAGACCAAAACGTCGTGAATACGTCAATAAAGATGAGAACTACAGCCCGGACAATGTAAATAATTTAAATTATTACAATTAGTTTGGTGCAAAATATTGACGTAATAATGTCGTTTTTTGACTTTAAAAAATACGTCAAAAAACGACATTATTACGTCATTATTTTTACACCAACCTAATAACCAAAGTTATATGACAGCATTATACTTCTTAGAGCCATAGAAGGGGCAGAATATATTCCTAGCGATATTCCCATTTTGCAGATATATTTTCTGACTTTTTACAAGAACCATCCAATTACTCTAAAACGTTAATACTTCAATTGTTCCATTCTGGACATTGGTTTGGTTTGATTTGTTTTAAGGTATATAAACCCCAATTGGTTATTTAATGCCAAGAAGATTTTTGATTGCTGATCATATTTTTTTTTTCAAAAATGTATTGCTCTTATTATTTATTTCTTCAAAATGTATTGCTGGTAATAATTTTTTTTCTTCAAAAACTTATTGCTGGTAATGATATTTACAAAAATATATTGTTGGTATCAAAAGTAATTTTAAAACTTTCATAGTGCTTTTATCCCAGTGTGAGGGTTGATTATTTGCCCATAGCTGGGGCCGTAACAAGTGCTACCACCCCGTGCCAGGGTGACCCTGGGAACACTAGCAATTACGAGGTGGTTCAACGCTCCTCAAAACCCACTGATCAGAGGCCTTGCTGTCGGATGTAGTTTATCGTTTTGCTCAGGAGGCACTGTTTTAGAAAGTTGGGTTAATGTTTAATAATAATTAATCCATGATAAATTCACTTGAATACTGCATTTTCAGCAATGCATATTTAGGATAAAATTGTCTAAAGGTGTTTTCTATGCACAATACTCCTTGTTTATCAGAGGCACTTGGAGGCGGAGTTTAATTTTATTGCTTTAAATTAAAATATTTGTTTTAAAAAAGAAACAGGTGGGACTAATTCGGCACCGTGCTACATGGTTAAATTTGAATTCAAAATTACTTTCAACAAAAATTTTAACTTTCTTTTTATTATTCTAAAGCTTAAGTAAATGTAACAAGGCAAAACACAGCCAGACATTGTGAAATATAAATACAATTGAAACTATATAAGCGTCACCGTCACACAAGAAATAAAATTATATCGATGCCAGAACCCACCACTCTCTGTCCCTCTGTGTGTATGTGTGTGTGTAACCATTCTTTGTTGGCCAGTGTTTTGGAAAATCCAACGCTGTATATCAGTTGAAATGTCATTGGCGAGATTCTGTCTATGACAAAAAGTTACAGTATATGATGGTTTGACAACCACAACATTATCAAGACCATAAACTTCAGTTGTAGGATTCAATTTCTATTGCATAACATTAAAGACAAATTCCTGTGCAACTTCACAATAAAGAAAAATAATTGTAGAAGAACGATTGCTGCCAAAATACATAATTATGCTTACAAGCATGCATGCATATATATTTTTATTTTTATACATTCTTTTTATAGATACAAATATTTAAGTAAATGCTCTGTTTATAAGAATTAACAGTATTTACTTAAATATTTGTATCTATAAAAAGAATGTATAAAGATAAAAATGTCTTAAAATAATTGTCGGACATAGTCCATGTAATAATATATATATATATATATATATATATATATATATGGGGGGGTATGTGTGTGTGTGAAAAATATATAGAAAATAGGAAAGAACTCGTTAGGTAAATAATCCAAAGTTCTTTAGTATTTTTGTTATTATTTAAAAAAAACATGAGAACTCTTATGTAGCGTTGGAATCATAATTTTAAATAAATAATTATATATATATATATATATATATATATATATATATATATATATAAGACATTTTTATGTTTATACATTCGTTTTATAGATACAAATATTTATGTAAATGCTCTATTTATAATGAACAGTATTTACTTAAATATGTGTATCTATAAAAACAATGTATAAACATAAAAATTTCTTAAAATAATTGTCGGACATTGTCCATTGAATTACATATATATATATATATATATATATATATATATATATATATATATATATATATATACATATATATACATATATATATATATATATATATATATATATATATATATATATATATAAGTGAACATTGAAGTCAACACTCAGAGGTGACAGGCTGTTTCATGCGTCCTGACGATTACGTCTAGCATGTCGCCTCTGAGTGTTGACTTCAATGTTCACTTTTATACTTACATATGCTCTATTTCTTATATTAAGCACTTTAGCCTATGAATATAGCACACCTTAAAACTATATTTATTATTTTATATATAGATATACAACTTGAACCAATCCCAGAAATGACAAAAAATGAACTATGGAAAAAACAATTAAAACTATAGGGCAAGTTCAAATTTCTCAGAGACTGTCATTAACAACTGTAGTTCAATACTACGAACAAGCATGCATTTTTTTTCTCCTGGTGTTGGCTAAGCTGTAAGAAACTAGTCCGGGAACATAATCAGAAAATAAAACATAAATATTTATATACAACCCAACGTGTCTGAAATTTTAACTTTTTACAACTTTTATTGTTCATGACAATTTGTTTTGAACAATAAAATATATGGAGAAATTAAAAAATTGAAATAATCAAATTTTCAGACACAAAAGTTTCTATATTAATATTTTTTTGTTTTAATATTTCAGTTAGATTCCTCGACGAGTTTCGGCTACGATGGCCATTATCAGGAGAAAAAAACTGCTTCTTTGTAGGAGTGAAGTATAGGAATTAATTATTTTTTGAAGATTATGAACTTTATATGTAATTTTCAGTTGTGTTTTTTTATCTTTATCGTAAAATTCGGTCAGTCCTTGTGTTAGTCAAAGGTATCCTTGAAGTTTGTTTTTTTTTTTTTACTTAAGACAGCAGATAGATAGTTTCATGCTGCTCTGAATTATTTTGGTCATTTTGACATTTTTATTGGTTCCTGAAAATGGGGTGTGTCTGTGTTAAGTGTGTGTTATCATTTAGTTCTTCCGGTAGTGAGTGAGTATGATGTGTGTATGTCAAAATGGGTGTGTGCATAATGTGAGGCCTCAACACTTCGGCTGCATGTTTGTCTTGTGTTCTTGAGAAATCTATTAATTATTACATATACGCCTACCTACGTTTTTTGACGTACGACTATAGTTTCGCTGAGTGGTATTCCCAGTTCAACGAGGATGGTGTCGATTTATTTTCTTGCCTGCGTATGCACACCAGGACACGCGTACACGCCTGCTTATATTGGGTGGTTTTATTTAACCACTCTACAGTTATATATATACATATGTGTGTGTGTGTGTGTGAGTGTGCGCGTGTGTGTGTGTGTGTCTGCGTGTGTGTCTGCGTGTGTGTGTGTCACAATGCGTAAAAGAGAGAGTGGCGAAACGAAAAAGAAATAGCAATGCATTATTCAGTGAGTTTTTGATATACAGTGTTTTATTCATAAAATTATGTCATTTTGTTTATTATACACACTATAGACGTTTTAACCGAAAGGAGACTGTGTTTAAAAATGACACACCGCTTGGTTTTAAATACAGATTATCTTCATTATTAGCCTAGATACCTACTGAAGCATCTTAACATCTACTGGATAAACAACTCCTACAAACAAATATAACATACCTCTCTCTCTCTGTCTATATATACACATGTGTGTGTGTGTATCTCTGTGCGTGTATGCAATTATAAATCCGTATATATATATATACATATAATTTTTTTCATTTAAACGTTATTTTCAGTAGATACACATATTTCATTAAACATTATATTTATTTTCGTCTACTGGTCTTATTATTAAAGACGATATATTTTTACTTTTTATAAATATATATAAATATAGATGCACACACACACACACACATATATATATATATATATATATATATATATATATATATATATATATATAGCTTCATCTATCGCAAGGAAAGTTGATTCTGTGTGTCTTGCCAGAAAGATTTTCTCGTTTGAATCCATCCTTCAAATCTATAAATAATCCATACATCCTTGCATGGAATATTGCTGTCATATATGCTCGGGCGCTCCCACTGTACGTCTCGAGGTCCTTGGCAAAATCCTGAGATGAATATGCAAGATGATAGGTCCTGATCTGGCATCTAGTCTAAAATAGCCATCCCACAGACGTGCCGTGTCTTCACCTCTGTCCCTTCTACAAATATTTTCACGGCAACTGTTCCGACGAGCTACTTTCGTTGGTTCCTGGACTGCATGTTTTGGCGCGAGCTTGCATCTCGGTCTCACCTGTTCATTCTCAAAATAGTTAAATATAACCGTCTCTTCATAAACAGCTTCTTCTCCAGCAAATCCCGTCCGTGGAACTCCCTTCCCCTTATTTGCTTTCCGCAATTATAATCTTCAAATATTCAAGTGTGATGTCAATCGACATCTGACACGCTGAGCTCGTTCCACGTCCTTCTCTGTACTCTTGTTCTCAATCCTCTCTAACCCCTTGCGTGGTAGTGCCCTCCAGCTATGCTTGGGGTGAATTTTTAAAAAAAGAAAATATTAAAACATGTCTCAATAAATAATTTAGACAATTTTTTGTCGACTTACCTTTAGTAGAATCGTCACGTAATAACAAGAAAAAGCTATTAAAAATAGGTAGACAAAACTTCACTACATTTAATAAGACATGACTTAATGAAAACAAGCTGCGAAAATATAAACACTATATAAATTATTTCGTACATCCATATTATGAATACTAATATATAAGAAATCATAAAACCATAAATCATACACGGATACACATCTAGTCTAAAGTATATATATAGATAATCGTATTCGACGATATACCGTCTGCTAGGGAGGCTACACTCTTGCTCAGCCTCGAAGCCAACCAATGGCTAATACTGCAACTAGGCTGAGCAGACCTTACAGTTTCTGGGAGAGAGCGTGTTATCTGGCGTGATCAAAATCTGAACAATCACACTCAAACCCTCAGAGAAGATGATATGTTACTTCGTGATAGCAACGGCCCCAAGTATTCCATCTACCCAATTTGACTCACAAGGCTTGGGTCAATCCGTGGTATAGTTTTCAAAAGGCTCCTTCCTGAGAAATCGACTACAGTGAAATTAGAACCGACCAGAGTTTTATGGTCAGAAAGCAAACGTCCTAACGACTTGGTCACGTGCCCGTATATATATATATATATATATATATATATATATATATATATATATATATATATATATATATATAACTGAAGATGTCTGTAGGAACAGACAAAAGCTTGTAAAAACTAAAAAATGCCTTATGCAACTGTAATTTATAAACGGGGATCATATCATTCATATACAGGTTCGGGGTTAGTGTAACATATTGAAATTGTTCGCGAAGATGTATTCTCGCAATTTAAATCATTAACCTCTATATTTGTTTTTTGTACGAATGATTCATTTAATTGTAAGTTGAACAGCACCTATAATCGAAATATATATATATATATATATATATATATATATATATATATAAATATTTGTGTGTGTGTATATATATATATATATATATATATATATATATATATATATATATATTTCAAAGAAAAACAGACCACTTTCAGTAATGGTACATTGGTCTGTTTTTCTTTTAAATATTAGCTTTACATTGAGCTCTCAGGATTTCATCCTCCTTGGGATTACCCATACGGATTACCAAGTTCTTCATAACTTACATAACGTATGGGAAATCCTGAGAGCTCAATGTAAAGCTAATATTTAAAAGAAAAACAGATCAATTTAAGGTACCATTCCTGAAAGTGGTCTGTTTTTCTTTTATATATATATATATATATATATATACACACACACACACACAAAGATATATATATATATATATATATATATATATATATATATATATATATATATATATATATATATATATATATATATTCACTGTTCACTTTTGCTATGCAATTCAGACGTTTGTCATAAGTGTCAGGTTTTGCGTCCGCTTGAATGTTAATTATGTCTTTTTTATATTCAAGCTTTTATTCTTTTTCAATCAGCCTCGTACAAAAGCGATGTTTATGTATATTCTCGCAAGTATTGAAAAGAATTTAGAAGCTTTAAGAAATGTGTGTTTGGAAACTCTAACATCTAAATAAAAGAACAATCGGCCTGAAGCCTACGTACCTGCATATCAAGTGATCCGCGAACAAAAATTACTTGAAATGAAATGTATCAGTACTAAAGAAAAAATGTCACCGACTCTTTTGTCAGTGTTAGCATTGTTGAAAATAGGCTTTTTACTTCACTAAATCTACGTGTTTCCCGACACTATTCAGCAATCCTTTTCACAATGATTAAATGCATAAACGTGCCCTTGATAACACAATACCCAAAAGAACAACGCACACACTTATCTAACTCATTCATCTCTATCTAACTATCTATCTATCTATCTATCTATATATATATATATATATATATATATATATATATATATATATATATATATATGTATGTATATATATATATATATATATATATCGATCGCTCTATCTATCTATGTCTATTCATAATTTATCTATCAATCTGTCTGTTCATAATCTATCTATCTAATATTTAAAATCATATAAATATATATATGCATATATATATATTTTTTATATGCTTTTAAATATTAGATAGATAAGAATCAGACATATATATATATATATATATATATATATATCTGATATATATATATATATATATATATATATATATATATATATATATATATCAGATATATATATATTATATATATATATTTATATGTATTAAAATTAAAATATTTATGAAGTAGCACATCGTTTATATATGTTCTATAAAATAGGATGGGTAGTGAATATCTTTGTGTCTGTCACATGCAAAAAAATCTACTAGTAATAACTTTTACTCATTAACTATCGGAAGAAATTCCCTTGTCAATGCAAGATAACAGCAAAAAAATTATCAACAGTTTAATTTATCTATTTCTCTAAATCAATATTCTATGACGATAGGTACCACAATCAAAAGCTATATCTAATTTTAAAATGTAATTTAACTATCTAAATATATTTAATTTTTGTTTTAATTCCAAGATACTAGATTTCATTCAATATTCCTCACGTGATAAAAGTTTGGTGTATTTCAAACCGAAATGAAACTGACGGGAATCTTTTTTTGTTACAATAGTCTTTACAGCAGAATCACTTAAAATAACAAAATTAATCGTAAAAACGCTCAAGATCTAAAGTAAGCTATTCAACATTGTCCACTTTTGAATTAGGAAATTTTTATAGTCCAAGTTCCTTGTACCACGGTGACGGTCCAATGTTAGAACCAAAGAAAGAATAACACCAACACAGGTATGGAATACAAAGATATATTACCACAGAACTATAATACAAAAAGTATTAGTAAAGACTATCATATTTGGTTAGAGTGAACTATGTTGTCTCGACAAGTATCACTATTGCAATGTCCTTACAATATGCTCTCAATTATCTCTCCTCGTCTTACAATCAGCTCATACCTCTTGAGAGGCGCAGTAATAGTCCATTATTATTATGGGTAAGTTACCATAACAGAAATGTATGTCGGCTTTTATAAAAAAAGCTTATTTGCTGCAATCTTAGTGATGGTGTAAGTTTTCTTTTCCCTCTGGTAATTCTTGGAGGGCAAATGTTCTCTTAGTAATTCTTTAACTATCAAAAAATATAAATGAAACAAATTCACTGAAAATCTATTACGGGCGCCTGGGTGTCTATTCGGACCACACTCGGAAAAATATGAAGAAAAAAACAAAGATCTGACACAGGTCAAGGCAAAGACAACAATAACAAGGAATTCAAATAAAAAAAAATATGCCAAATTTTATTATTGGCAAATATAATAATTATACAATTTAAAGAGATGAAGCTGTTAAAAACTCTCAGGAGAAAAAGTAGCTGGTAATCAAAAAATGAGGAACGTGAATAGTTTTTTCTTGGTAAGACTAAAAATAAATTTTGGAAAACAGTTTCTGTAGAAGTGATGATGAGATGGTAACGTTTGTCATATTAATCCCTGAAAGAGTTGGTGTGCACAGAAGACAAACCGGAACAGATGATGCTGCGCAGAAGATGACCGGAATAATTGGTATTGCGCAGAAGAATTCCAGAACAGTTGCTGCACGTAGAAGAATACCGGAACAGTCGACGTTGCGCAGAAGAGAACCAGAGCAGTCGGTTTTGCGCAGAAGAGAACCGGAATAATTGGTATTGCGCGGAAGAATTCCAGAACAGTTGATGTGCGCAGAAAAATACCGGAACAGTCGATGTTGCGCAGAAGAGAAACAGAACAGTCGATGTTGCGCAGAAGAGAAACAGAACAGTCGATGTTGCGCAGAAGAGAACCGGAATAATTGGTATTGCGCGGAAGAATAAAAGAACAGCTGATGTTGCGCAGAAGAATTCCAGAACAGTTGATATGCGCAGAAGAATACCGGAACAGTCGATGTTGCGCAGAAGATTAGCCTGAACAGTAGGTATAGCGCGGAACTGTTGGTATGCACAGAAGATATGGCAATTTACCATCGCATATCGAGACTGCTTGATTTGTTGTTCCTGAACAGGAATATGGCTGGTGCATACCCACGCATCTGGGGTAAAAGACTTAGTTTTTGTCCTGAAAAGGACAGTTACTTACCGCATACCATGTAGTTTGGGGAAGACTAAGTCTTCATCCCGAAAAAGAAAAATGAAATAGAATCATACTGTTAATCTTTAAAAAAAAAAATCACGTAAGTTACCTCCCTTGCATAGAAGTGATATAATATTTTGTATATACGCTATTAACCCATAACATATCTATTGATTTGCAAAACCTGAAGATGATCTCAGGGAGATTGGATGTAATTGGCAAAATAAAAATTTTTTGAAAGAAAATTTTGGAATTTCTCAATGAATTTTCTACAGCCAGCCAGAAATTAATTCGTGAACTTGAAAGTATTGAAACAATTATGAATATGATACATCTAAATTACTTCCAAAAATATGCTTGAATATATATATATATATATATATATATATATATATATATATATATATATATATATATATATATAGACAGACAGACTGTTTTGCTGTATCACAGATCATTAGTGTGTCTAGAAGTCTGGTGGCCTCTGGCCTGAATCGAAACCCGGCTGAATTGGCGTCAGTTGGTGCACGGCAGGGATGACGGTGAATGTAAGCGTATTTTTTAGATAAACACGCCAGTAACTGAGAGAGCACGATTCGCTTCATCGAAGATAAATATATCTATATTATCAGCTTCATATATATTATCAGCTTCAATCACGTTCCTATTGATCTAACGTAGCATTGCAGAGCCATTTTTATAAAAAAAATATCATGATGACTGTTCTGTTGTAGTGTGTTCGATCCTCACTGGGCACTCCATATTTTCAGGTTTTTGCCACATCTAAGCTACACTTAGAAAATCATAGCCGGCCCAAATTCCCCTTTGGTCGAGTTTGTTCTTTCTGTCACGCCTGTAATGGGCATGACACCGACCGGGAACGGTGTGGTAAAAACCTTGATTGCGCCCGCCTCGAGTCTCTATTACCCAAAAAGAATTTGCCGATGCTTGTGCCGTTGCGTTGAAGGAAGAGAAGAAGTGACAGGTCGTTGGCAGGGCTAAAGGTAAGCTCCAGGCAGAGAGGCCTAGTTCCATACAAGCCCTTTCCGGTAAAGACACAAACAGTCCCACTGTGCTCCTTCTATCGTGAATGTTGTATTGACCTGAAACAACACTGACAAGTATCTGTTGGTCTCGCTAACGTTCAGGCGTTGTCCCGAAGAGCATTATATCATGTGTTCAGTTAGGGGGTTCGTAACTGAGGATCTGATAAATGAGCTCGGTCTTACGAAGCAGGAAGGTCGCTCAATATAGACTTTGACGCCCGGGTTGAAATGTCTAAATAATGATGAGGCATCACACACCTAGCTGGGGATTCGTAAGGCCATCAGGGTCGAGAAAATACTTTGTTCAGCGTGCTTGAAAAAATCTCCAGACGGTGTTTGCTGTCATGAGCATATATATATATATATATATATATATATATATATATATATATATATATATATATATATATAGTTTATTAAAAACTAGGTAATCCGTATGGGTAAACCCAAGGAGAATAAAATCCAGAGCAAATAATTTAAATAAAAACAGACCACTTTAAGGTTCCATGTAATAAATTAATTCACCACAGCCCTTTTAAAGGACTGCGGATCATCAGACTTTACTTACCAAAAAAAATGAAAAGAAAATTTAAACATTTTTGACGGGTCGTATTAAATATATGTAAATTAACGAAGTGAGGAAGTGAACGGGGAGAGAGAGAAGACATGAGTGAGTTAGACCGTTTAAATGTGTCAATATCTGCTAACTCACTCATGTCTTCTCTCTCTCCCACCTCACTGCCTCACTTCGTTAATTTACATATGTTTAATACGGCCCGTCAAAAATGTGTAAATTTTCTTTTCATTTTTTGTTTGGATGTAAAGTTTGATAATCCGCAGTCCTTTAAAAGGACTGTGGTGAAATAATTTATTACATAGAACTTTAACGTGGAATGTTATTATTATATCCTTACTCTGTCCTGGACATTGAGTTCTACCTGGATTCTATCCTCTCGGAATTTTTTATTCAAAAAATATACATGTGTGTATATGCACCTGTGGATTTTGCATATATATGTATATTTACCACCAATATTATCTATCTATCTATCTATATATATATATATATATATATATATGTATATATATATATATGAAATGTATTTCAATCCTTCATCAGCTTCCGATCCTTAGCTATGATTAATTAATGATAAACATGTTTTTGTTTATGATCGATTTCATCAAGATACTTCTGTTCAGCTTGTAGAGCAATTATACATTCTTATTGCGCATACTACAACAGTATTAAAAAAAAAACCTCGGAGAATGTCAGTAATATATATTTAATCATTTCTAAGATCCAATTATTCAGAGCTCAATTTAAAAATTAGCCAATTTTGCTGTGACACGATTTGAACAATTTTACAGTTATACTAGGCATATATATATATATATATATATATATATACACATATATATATATATATATATATATATATATATATATATATATATATATATATATAACATTTTCTATCTGTAACAGAAAAAGTTTATATATATACAGAATATATATAAATTTTATATTGCCCAGCATATATATATATGTATATATGTATATATGAAGAAATATAGTCTTAAGGTGTGCTATATTTATGGGATAAAGTGCTCAATATCAGAGATAGAGCGTGTATATATTTATATATCTATCTCTCTCTCTATATATATATATATGTATATATATATATATATATATATCTATATATATATGTATCTATATATCTATATATATATATATATATATATATATATATCTATATCTATCTATATATCTATATATATCTATCTATATATCTATATTTATCTCTCTATATATGTATATATCGATATATATATATATATATATCTATATATCTATTTATATCTATATATATATATATCTATATAACAATATCTATCTATCTATATATATATATATATATATATATCTATATATATATCTATCTATATATCTATCTATATATCTATCTATATATTTATATTTATCTATATATATATCTATATATATCTATCTATATATCTATATATGTCTATCTATATATATATATATCTATGTATATATATATATCTATATATATATCTATCTATCTCTCTCTCTCTCTCTCTCTATATATATATATATATATATATATAACACTTGCTACCTATTACCGAGGAAAGAGAGAGAAAATGTGACAAGTCCTTGGCGTTTCACATTTCACTTCTACATTATGTATTAAACAAATGTAATTTATTTTAAAGCACCAGTTCAGTTCCGACTTCGTTATTTTTTTTCTGTCTATGGAGCTCTAACCTTTCGAAATGCAGCTCAAAAGCAGAAGTGGCTTTTATAGGAATTCCTTTTCAAACAACATCACCATACGGTGATGGGTACATACCCGGTCACGTTTCCTATTGAAAAGTTTGACAACATTAACATTACACACTTCAATCAACCCACATACCTCAACACATTGTCATTGTCTGATTAACGTATGAAATAGTCGAGAAAATCAGAGATTCTAAAAAAGAGAAGAATATAACAAAAATCCCAATCCTTCATGCACCATGGCTTACATATAAACACAAAGAAAATAACACACACATACAAACACACTCAACACATATATTATGAAATGGACAAAGTCCGACAATTATTTTAAGACATTTTTATGTTTATACATTCTTTTTATAGATACTAATATTTAAGTAAATGATCTGCTTATAATAAACAACATTACAAAAAATTTTCACAGAAAATATCCGTCCTCCGACAGGATTCGAACCTGTATCCTATACGGAAGCGTCATTTAGCTTGACGTGTCATTACCGATTTGGCCACGGTTTCGGTTAGCAAGGTCGAATTTACTGTATTTGAACTTCAATCTTCTATGAATCTCTCACGTACATTCTATATCGTATATCTGCTCATGGCGTATCAAATGTAAACAAATGACGTCACACATTATGAAATGTACACATTATTTTTATAGATACAAATATTTAAGTAAATGATCTGTTTATAATAAACAACATTACGAGAAATTTTCAAAGAAAATATCCGTCCTCCGACAGGATTCGAACTTATCTCCTAAACGGAACCGTCATTTACCTTGACTTGCCTTTACCGATTTGGCCACGAAGGAGAGTTCGGTTGGCAAGGTCGAATTTACTGTATTTGAACTTCAATCTTCTATGAATCTCTCACGTACATTCATATATGCTCATGGCGTATCAAATGTAAGCAAATGACGTCACCTTATGAAATGGACAAAATCCGACAATTATTTTAAGACATTTTTATGTTTATACATTCTTTTTATAGATACAAATATTTAAGTAAATGATCTGTTTATAATAAACACTATTAAACAACATTTACCGGCCTGAAGGTCCGTGAAATTTTCATGGACAATTTTCGTCCTCCGACAGGAATCGAACCTGTATCCTATATATGAAAATATTCAGACCGGTAAATGCTGTTTAATACTGTTTATTATAAAACAGAGTATTTACTTAAATATTTGTATCTATATAAAGAATATATAAACATAAAAATGTCTTAAAATTAATTGTCGGACTTTGTCCATTTCATAATGTGTGACGTCATTGATTTACATTTGATACTCCATGATCAGATTTGAATGTACGTGAGAGATTCATGGAAGATTAAAGTTTAAAGACAGTAAAATCGACCTTGCTATCCGAATTTATTTACGTATATGCTCTGTTATTTTATTTTTTTTTTAAGAAACAATATTCATTTACGTACCTCCACGAGATCACTAAAAATAGCATAGCATGACGAAAAAGACGCCAAACATGACAAAAAATAAACATTATCGTCTAAATAATTATGCTATTATTAAGAGGAAAGATGAAAGTATTTTAGGGGTATATTTTTTTTACATTTTTTTATCGTTCCTAGCACGTCCAAAATTTTCGTTAATAATCTTGTTTACTTGAGACAGTAAAATTTACAGGTAATAAATCCTGTCAATCATTTTTTTCCATTTTATAAAAAAAAAATGAAAATCCCAATTTGAAATTCTTTTTAAAATCAATTATAATTTTTTCAAAACTTGTTTTAAGAAAATCAGATATTATAATGTTTATTTAAAATATTTTGAAACAAACATTACTTAGTTTCTGCGCCGAAAAGATGTAGCTTGAAAATAAAACAAAGCGGGTCATACCATTTCGCCTCACTTGACAGGTGCTGAATGACAATTTCATGACGTAATGACAGCTTACTGAGGATAATTTATTCTACGGAAGGAGAAGAGTGAAATTATTTACATTTAAGTGAACAAATTATTTACCTCGTTATTTTTAAGGAAAACTTTCAGCGGTCTAATTTTTTTTTTTTTTGTATTTAGCTTTCACCTTTACGTTTACGATGCTTTACTGAAAATGTATTATAAAGAAATTAAAATAACACTGTTAAGAGTGAGATTAAATTTCATAAGAAAGGTATCTAATTAATTTATAGGTACCTTTCTTATGAAATTTTATCAGAAGTGTACATAAAATACTTTAATTTATGTACATTTATTACATTTTACTGTGTTATTTGTATTTCCATTCATTTTATTATTAATTTTGATATTTCATTTATGGAAAAATGTCATAACAGATTAATATAAAAATAAGATCATATAATTTTCATGAGATGATACTGATATAGGTACACTTCTGAGTTGAAATTGAAAAATCAAATTAACTTCTCCACACGCGTTTCGCAAAAATAAAGGCCTTAAGAACGGAGAACAATGCTTAACTCAAATAATGCAAATTAATTTTATTCTTGCTGGTCTTCCGTTCTTTATAATTACAGCCGCATTATAAACACATAATTACATTTCTTAATTACTGCGGGTCTTCTGATTAGTCAAAATGATACAATTTACAACACGCTAAATTAAGATATATTTTATAAGGACATTTAAGAAACTGAATGCGACTTTTAATTAATTTTATAATATTTTAACAACCTGAATGTAAAAATCTATTATAATTAAAGAAATAACAAATAATTGCATTAAAAATTCATTTTTAAGCGAAAAAGATTTCTGCTTTCAGAAAATAAAGACCATATACATAAAAACAAATAAAAACAACTAAAAGCAAATAAAAACATTTTAAATTAAATAATATCTTTGTTTTATTGAGTTTTGTATGTTACAATTCAGAGCTGATTTTGAGGCAAGCGGGTCCAATTAAATAAAATGCATGATTTGCTTCTTAATAGCCTTGTGCTTTTAATTATTATAATCACTAAACTGAACAGTAAAATATTTCTAGAGTTTTCATAAAATTAGTTGTGGTGTTAATAAATATTAAAAAAAAAAGAAAACATATTTATAATAATTTTCATCATTTTTTAATAGTTTCTGAAAGTTTCATTAACATCAGACAATTATTTTTATTTTTGCAAGATTTTCCAGATTAATGTCTGTCATACAAAAAAAAAAAAAGAACACGCTAAACATTTATATGTTGTTTTACTAGTTCCGGTGATACGAAGAGAAACAAGGTTTTTTAATCAAAATATAGAATGTTCAAAGAAGGAAGTTTTAAAAAATACTTTGTTTTTTTTTTTTTTCTCAATAATAACATAAACATTCAGAGGCTAAAATTTTGTTTTCGTCAAGTGTGGCGTCTTTTTCATCAGACTAAACTCTTTATTTATCAATCTCTTGAAGGTATCTATATTAATTACGTTTACCGGCCTTTTGGAGAAGGCATATCTTCTACGAAATTTTTCAAACATTCAGGCCGGTAATTGTAATTAATACTGTTTACTTAAAAAACATATCAGATAAATTGTATTTGTTAAAATAACATATACACAGAATATATATATATATATATATATATATATATATATATATATATATATATATATATATATACACACACATATATATATATATATATATATATATATATATATATATATATATATTCTGAGAAAATTCTGGGAAAAAGTACGAATTTTTAAAGTGACTATTACTGCTGATAATGCAAGACTCTCCCAACTGATTGAGTTCTCTGGGTCAATGTCGTATTTATGAAAAAATAAATACGAAGAAATTAACCTTTCTTTCTGCTGCGCCTAGGGGTTAGAATCACCGACTGATGCCAAGTCGGTCGGGTTTCAGTTTTCATTTTCTAGCTTGAAACGATCTGATATCTAGCCACACTGAGGAGCTGTGATGAATCGAAATAGTTTTTCTCTCGATGACGATATATATATATATATATATATATATATATATATTGGAATAGATGACGATATGCGTGTGTGTGTGTGTGTGTGTGTAACCTGATCTAAAAGTATCGAGACTGTTGCTATTGTAACGGAATTAAAATGGCAGAATGAAGCTGCTTGGCACAGATTTACCGTGAACTTTATCACGCATACACACTAAGTTATAACGTTCTCGCTCAATTTTATTGTTTATAGCACCTTTTGGAATGAAAGTGTGGTCATCTCATCATACCACAGTGATTCCGAGTATGACCATGACTTCTGTAGCAGTTTTGGGCCAACAACACATTCCCCAGTTCTGAAAACCCATCACCTTCGATTTTGCCCTCTTTCCAAAGCCCAAATCCCACAGGGGCAGGAATAATATTTCAAGATGTCAGGGCACTCCAAGAAAATGTGATGAAACAGCTGCCCGATACTCCCCAAAAAGGATATCTAGGAATCCATCCATGAATGGTAAAAGGCGCTGGATCAAGTGTCTAACTTCAAAAGGGGGCTAATTGAAGAAATTGAAGGAAATTATTATATCTTGCAGTTTTCTTTTTGTGGCAACCGTCCCGATATTTTTGGATCAAACCACATATATATATATATATATATATATATATATATATATATATATATATATATATATATATATATATATATATATATGTGTGTGTGTGTGTGTGTGTGTGTGTATAGTGATGGTTTTTAAGCCTTCTTTTCTAATCTCAGTATTAAAACTTCAAAAAATATACTGCTGGGGTGATCCAAAGAGAACTGGCCTTTTTCTGAGAGTATTGTATCGGAAAACACTGTGCATTGAGCAGGAAACACACACACGCTCTCTCTCTGTCTCTCTCTCTGTGTCTGTGTCTGTGTCTCTGTCTCTGTCTCTCTCTCTCAGTTCGCTCTCGGATAATCCCTGGACCAAGCAAAAACGGACGAGTTATATAAATAAAGGAACAAAACTGCATTGTTTATTCTATTCTTAAGGAAAGCCAATGTAAGTAAATATTTCCTTGAGAAATGCAATTCTTCTGGAGTCAACTCCTGGAAATCTACATAAACTCAATTCTTGAAAACCTCTTACTAATAATTTAAATTCTTCTGTTTATAGAAATGATATTTAAATTTCTTTATTTGTTTCTTTCTTTCTTTGTTTGTTAGATTACGTTTACTTTTTTTTATTTAAAAGATTTTCTTTTGATTTTATTTTTTGCGGCATTTAAATTATTCAATTTTTTTTTTTTTTTTCGTCATTTTTCTCTTCTATTCTTTTTTCCCGCACCATTTTATTGCATTCAAGCAGGGGGAATATGTACATATTTTTCTCTGACTTTTTTATTCTATATTATCCGCGTAACATTAATATTTTTATTTATTTCTTTTAAGCAACGATTACTTTTACAATTTGAGATAGCGCTTTGAAATTCAGGGTTTTTTTTTTACAATCTACTATACGTTTCGAAATTTTATTCCTTCCGCCTTATATATTTAATCATTCATTTTTTCAATCTCCGAAGAAATTAAAACTTTTCCTCATCTACTTTTTTTTCATTTTACCCCCATTGAATCATTGGATCAGTGAATAAAAGCGTTACTTAGATCCAGTGACAGGACCCAAAGAGTGTGAGTTCGATACCCGGTTAAGGCTTGTGGAGAACTTTCAGAGGGAAATTAACAGGTGATAACTGACATCCATTAAACAAGGCACGAGGAACAAGAACCGTCTACCCCAGTGAGCGAAATAAAGGGTTCAGTTCGACATTCCAACCACCTGAAGAAGGCCGGAGCGTACAATAGCCGAACGTTGTAATAAATATGGAGACAAAGATGAGGACAATAGTAATAATGTAAATAATGTATCACTTTTCCGGCTTAAACTATTTTTTATTGATTTTAAAAAAGTATATTACACTAATTAATCTCTCCTTCATTGCTGTTCTTTTATTCGAGTATTGTTTTGATTATCGTATCAAAAATAATTCTGGTTAGAAATATTGGCTTATATATTGCAGAAAAATGTTTGAAATTTGCATTTTATTCGGCTTCAACAAGTTGGCGTCTATTTGTAAAAAATTCCTTCACTATACCAAGCCAATTTATGAATGAAATGTTCATTTAAACTGTTTGTTTCAAAGATTTCAGTTAGTGAATATATCTTACTTTTCCTTATCTACTTTTTTATCTTTGTCTCCATTGAATCCTCCTCTGTATTAATGCAGTTGTCGCATTCGATTTTATCAGGCGGATTTTGTTCTTTATCCATTTTTCTTGAATTCTGTCTTTTCATGTATGATAGTCTTATCTTTTCTTTGCGCTTCTTTTGAAAACTCTTTGCCAGTCATACTGTTATTCATACCTCTTCTATCTATCGTTTATTCAACTACTCAATTTCTTTCTTTCTTTTTTCATTCATTCTTTCTTTCTTTCACATTTTCGCCGATTTTTTTTTTATCTTTCTTTCTTTTTTCTTTCCTTTCTTTCTTTTCTTCGCAGGTCTTATTTTCTCTTTTTCTTTCTTTTATTTTCATTCTATCAGTTCTTCTCCCATGTTCCTTTCTTTCTTTCGTTCTTTTCTTCACAGGTATTTCTTTCTCTTTTTTTTTATTTTCATTCTTTCAATTCTTCTCCGATGTTTCTTTCATTCTTTCTTTTCTTTTCATCTTCTTTCATTCTTTCTTTCTTTCAGTTCTTCTCCGATGTGTCCTTTCTTTCTTTCTTTATTTCTTTCTTTCTTTCTTTCTTTTCTTCACATGTCTTACTTTCTCTTTTTCTTTCTTTTACTTTCCTTCTTTCAATTCTTCTTCGATGTTTCTTTCTTTTCTTTTCATCTTCTTTCTTTCTTTCTTTCATTCTTTCTGTCTGTCTTTCTTTCTGTCTTTCTTTCAGTTCTTCTCCGGTGTGTCGTTTATTTCTTTCTTTCTTTCTTTCTTTCTTTCTTTCTTTCTTTCTTTCTTTCTTTCTTTCGTTCTTTCTTTCTTTCTTTCTTTGAGTTCTTCTCCGGTATGTCATTTCTTTCTTTCTTTCTTTCTTTCTTTCTTTCTTTTCTTCACAGGTCTTACTTTCTCTTTTTCTTTCTTTTATTTTCATTCTTTCAATTCTTCTCCGATGTTTCTTTCTTTCATTTCTTTTCATCTTTCTTTCTTTCTTTCTTTCTTTCTTTCTTTCTTTCTTTCTTCACAGGTCTTTCTTTCTCTTTCTCTTATTTTTAATCATTCAACATTTCACCGGTCTCTTTTTCTTTTTTTTTCTTTTTTTCAGCACTTCAACTGATTTTGGAGCTTTGTTTCTTGTTTCTTTCTGTCTCTCTTTCTTTCTTTCAACTCTTCGCTGGTCTTTCTGTCTTTCTTTAATTTTCTCTTTTACTTTTTTCTTTCTTTTATTTCAGCTCTTCACCGGCATTTCTTTCTTTTGTCTTTCTTCCGTCATCCGATTTTATTTCCTTCTTTCTTCCTTCCTTCCTTTCTTTTCTCTGGTAGATTGCATAACCGTCTTTCTTGCTTCCTTCTCTTGTCATTCGTTTCACTTGCTACAAAGTAGGAGGGTCTGTCTGCGTTCTTATTTTGATACTAGCATGAGAGCCCGACGTTGCCCGGGGATGTAACAGTAAGAGATATATCAAGTATCGACCATCATAAAGACTGAAAAATAAAATTGACAAAGATTATTGTTTAAGGTTGACGGACACGCATCTCTTAATTAGTTTTTTTTTTTTTTTTTGTTTTTTTGGGATTTTTTACGAATAGGTCAAACCCAAACTCAAACAAAAACATTGTTTTCAATCGTTATGAGTCTACCGATTGAATAGAATTTTATTATAAACTATTCTTTTGTAAATGGAATTTTTAAAGCATTCTGAATGTAAAAATAAAGAAAAAAGTGTGCAAGACAATAAGAAACACTACCTGCCAAAAGAAAGTGAAGTTTTGTTGAAATCGGTTGAAAAATGTAGGAAATCCGATCCCATATATAAACGAACACACACGCGCGCACACACACACACACACACACACACACAAACCACCTGGGTTTTATAATAAGTATAACTCGATATGAGTTGTCCCCCTTTCATTCTGGCGACAGAATCGTGTTTTATCGTATTTTGGAATTGATTTCGTACAAAAACAATTCTGTTTTTCCCATTTTGACGCTGTCAGAACCACCGCAAGCTAATTTTACGCAGTCCTGTGAAGCTTTGTGTAAATTGGTTGAAAAATGTAGGAAATCCGATCCAATATATAACCGTACAGACACACACACACACAATATGCTTTTTATAATAAATAAGATTAATTCATTCATTGTTCTTCTATCTTGGATTTATCCCACGCAAGATTATTATCCATATTTCATTTATTAGGTTTTCATTTGTTTTAGTAGCCCTTTGTCTCTCCTTATATTCAATTGTATACATGAAATAAACGAGAGATATTGACAGCTGCTTATGTACAGCTAATAGAGCAAAGATACACACACATGGACGCACAAACATATACTTCCACATACACAAACACACAACCCCCCCATATATATAATATATATATATATATATATATATATATATATATATATATATATATATATATATATATATATATATAAGACTTAACCTTTAATTCTGAAGGAAGAAAATCAAAGTTTACAAATATCAATATTTAAACCCGAATTCCAATCTGCTTTTAGAAAATACGTTTCTACGCGTGGATTGCCGACATTTCTTTCTTTCCTCCTCCATATTCTCACGATGTTTAAATGTCGGCATCAACCAAAGGACAAACGTCAAAGGACTGAAAAAATAATTTCTTCAATGGACACAAAACCTATTGTGTGAAAATCTTTTGTATGCGACATTTATGGAGGACTTAAGCAAATGCGCTGAGTTCATTCAGGACAGTTCAGTGCAATTTTCGACAAATCGATCAGGCTTCAAGTTGCAGCAAATCACCGAAAACTAAGAATTCTAATATATATGTATGAGTGTGTGTGCGCGTGCATGTGTGTGCATATATATATATATATATATATATATATATATATATATATATATATATGTGTGTGTGTGTGTGTGTGTGTGTGTGTGTGCGGATATATGTGTTGTGTGCGTGTATCTATCTATCTCTCTCTCTCTCTCTCTCTCTATATATATATATATATATATATATATATATGACAAAGTGGAAAATGTTTACTTGTGACGCGTTTCGTCTTTCAGAGCTTCGTCGGACTAAATTTGTGGAGGAGGTACTTACACTACCTCCTGTAATAATTGCTACAAAAATACATAGGAGAAACCACAAGATGTCTAAATAAAAGATTATGTGAACACAAAAGGGGCCGTAACGAGACTGGCCACAATTTTGACATAACAAATTCCAATCTTATCCAAGCAGTAAACTATTCGCTACGACATAAATTTCAACAATGAATCTGCGTATGACCTCTTACAGCATTTCACGATTATTGGCAGATCTTCTATCAACAGTGTGAGATACATACTAACAAAAGTGATGGAAAAAACAAGAAAAAACATTCTAAATGAATTCGGGGATATTATATATATATATATATATATATATATATATATATATATATGTGTGTGTAAAAAGATATATATTTATTTATTTATTTCGCCGCATGCAAGGCGGGAAGCCACTAGCACACAGAGGGTTACAGGGTTGCCATTTTGATCTTAGCGAACTGATCACCCTTACTATTGAAGCAGGAGTAAATGTTTGTTTAATCAGCGTAAATACCAAGTTGAGATGCTTGTATGTATACGTGTGTATGTGTGTGTGCGCGCACGCGCGCATTCACGCATGTGTTTCCAATTTTACACATTTGTTAAATCAGCTGGATAATCTATGATGCAAACATTCGTCTGAGGTATACTTGTATTTTGTCAGCATTCACATAGGCCATCTGTGTTTTAAATGAAACTATACTGAACAGACCTTCGATAGAATTCTTGGACAGAGAACAATCTAGCGGGATCAGTTGTTGAACAGGGTGTATCTGCTCAAACTGACATGATGTGTAACTTGTGACTACACTTGCGTGTAGAGCAATCAATGGATGCCGAGGTGTATCATCGGCCAAATTAAGACCACACTTGTTTGCCAAGTTCGATGAAGCACCATTTAATAAGATGCGCTTCAATCTTCATACACGGAAGTCTGTGAGGCAAAACGATAATCATATATATATATATATATATATATATATATATATATATATATATATATATATTACAGGTTTCACAGAATATAGTGTAGGCAGCTTCGATTCGCTCCGAGATCTACATTTTATTTAGTTCGACAAATTGCATCTGAGCCGGTAGATATATATGTACACATGGACGCATACACAGACACACCCAAACACACACACAGATATATATATATATATATATATATATATATATATATATATATATATATATATATATATATATATATATGTATGTATTTATGTATGAATGTATGTCTATATAGTTATACATATATAAACCAATGAGAACGAATCAAACATATGTTCAAACGTTCACAACATTAATTTAGAAATAGTGGTCAATACAATATTAGAGCAATATTCTTTATTATAGGACATTACATTCGAGCATATGTAAAACTGCTACATGAATGCATTCATGTTTCATAAATGCATCTCATCAGGCGCTAGTATGTCCTGGGTATGACGTTAAACTGCATCCAACAGCAAGGCCTCTGATCAGGAGGCTTTGGGGAGCGTGGAACCACCTCTTAATTGCTGGTTTTCCCAGGTCCACCTTGACCCGGGGTGGTAGCACCTGTTAGGTTCCCAGCTATGGGCAAATAGTGAACTCCTAGTTTTTCCAAGTCTTACACACGTCCTGGGTATGAAGGTAAACTACATCCGCGTCCTGGGTACGGCGATAAACTACAAGGCCTCAGATAATATTTTCGGGAAAATAATGTTGCCAGCTATGCGTTTTTTGAAACAATAATGTCGCCAGCTATACGTTTTTTGTAAAAGATAGTGTTGCCGGCTATATCTTTATTGTAAGAAATAATTTTTCCAGATATACATTTTTTTGTAAAAAAAATAATGTTGCCAGCTATACATTTTTCATTCCATACAAAATAGGCATTTAAAATTCATATAAACTGGATTTGGCATTAAATAACCCACAGTTGTTGATATGCCATAAAACCCAAACAAACAAACAAACAAACAAAATCAGGCGCTAGTAATTGAGTGTTATTACATTTTTTAATATTTCCCCCGAAATTTTAAAAGAAAATCAGAAAAGAAAATCAGAAAAGAAAAAAATGAAAGAAATAGTATATAGCTATATATATATATATATATATATATATATATATATATATATATATATATATATATATATATTATATATATATATATATATATATATATATATATATATATATATATATATATATATTAATTAAAAGATGCAATTATAATTTATAAATTCATGAATCATTCATACAAAAAACAAATATAGAGGTTAATGATTAAAATGGCGAGACTACATAATCGCAAACAATATAAATAAGATACACCAACCCCGAACCTGTATATGAATGATATGATCCCTGTTTATAAATTCCAGTTACGTAAGGTCTTTTTAATTTTTTACAAGCTTATAAACAGGGATTATATCATGCTGTATTCTCGCCATTTAAATCATTAACCTCTATATTTGTTTTTTGTATGAATGTTTCATGAATTTATAAATTATAATTGCACCTTTTAATTGAAATTAAAATACCCGATCCACCGTGCAACTTTCGGATAATAATTGTGACATTACTGTAATTATTGAACAATATAGTTCATGCCATATTGACGGAAAATCTACCAGTAAAAAAAATTCTCTTATTGCTATATTTGTACAAAAACGCACAACCTTAAAATTTAAATTCAAACTCAGCGTTGCGACCGCACTTTCCAAAACAATAACACATTTCTCATAGCATTTTTTCGGATTACATCTCTATTTTCGTTGTCCACTTATTACTGAGAAGTAAAAACAAAAACAAGATCTACTTCCATACCTGATGATGTCTGTAGGAACAGACGAAAGCTTGTAAAGAATTAAAAAGACCTTATGCAACTAGAATTTATAAACAGGGATCATATCATTCATATACAGGTTCAGGGTTTATGTATCTTATTTATATTGTTTGCGATGATGTATTCTCGCCATTTAAATCACTAACCTCTATATTTGTTTTTTGTATGAATGATTCATGAATATATATATATATATATATATATATATATATATATATATATATATAGTAATTCAAATATATGGTGCCGTTTAATTATTCCAATGAATAATTCATGCAAAAAGTAAACTAGTAAAGTTAATGATATAAAATGGCAAAATCTCTTCGCTAAATAAATTTTAAACATGCATTAACCCACTAACCACTCGATGAATGTTATGATTCTTATTTTTCCCCACAAGAAAACAAGTGCAGGATTCTCTATAAACATATGTGTACGCTAATCGTTCATCTTGAATTATTAAGTTTAAAGAAAGTTTACGGTAGATGGCGCTGTGTTGACATTTATAAAAATTTTATATTTGCGATTCGTGTATATTTGTCCCTAGTAGGACTTCAAATTTTAATATGTGTAGTAAGTAGTGAGTTAACCGAGATTGGCAGGATATTCTTATCGTGAGCACGTAGAAATTATTTTTACATACGACCGCACGAATGCTAATGGATATGAGATGCAAGACTATCAAATTGCGTATCCAGATCGAAGGCAACCGAATCATCCAACCTTTGTTGCCGTTTATCGTCGCGTTGATGAGACAGGACACGTTGCGCCACAAACGCATTGTACAGGCTCTAGATGATCTACGTATCAGCACACGTCATGTGACCCTAGGATGCCGTAATCTCGTATAGAGGTTAATTCAATAGCAGTTCCTATATATGTATTCTTTGCAACGTGTGCAGGGTCCTTCGTCCTCTGATTATTCTCCAGGAAGAACTTTTGTCGATACGTTATTTCTCAAAATGCCAATTTGTTGTATGCCACTTCAGTCGTCTTTACGGCTGAGGTACCATCATTTAAATTATTCGGACTAATGTCCTCACCTTTGTCGCCATATTTATGACAACGTTTCGGTCGTTTTACGATGAGGACAATAGTCCGAATCAAGTAAATAATATACATAATACCTCATCTCAGAAATATAGACAGATAAATCTGGATTTAAGTCTAAAATACTCGGATATTATTAAGTCATTATTTAACATACGATAAAATCATTTATATTGCTTTTTTGACAATACTAACACCGAATAATTTATACTGCCTTTTTGACAGAACAAATATTATCTAGGTTCATTGGTCAATCTAAGAAACTCGTGGAATATGTTACTAATGGGGAAGTAACAAAAGTTATTTACATGCTCAACAACAACGGCAACAACAACAATGGCAACAACAACAACAAAAGAACAGCAAGCCTTTATAATGTAAATAGAGTATAATACCTCATCTCAGAGATATAGACAGATACTGATAGGAAATCGGGTATTGAAGTAACACTCATTGTGTTCTGTCACTATTCTATATTATCTGCGTAACATTAATATTTTTATTTATTTCATTTAAGCAACGATTACTTCTACAATTTGAGATAGCGCTTTGAAATTCAGTTTTTTTTTTTTTTACAGTCTACTATACGTTTCGAAATTTTATTCCTCCCGCCTTATATATTTAATCATTCATTTTTTCAATCTCCGAAGAAATTAAAACTTTTCCTTATCTACTTTTTTTCATTTTACCCCCATTGAATCATTGGATCAGTGAATAAAAGCGTTACTTAGATCCAGTGACAGGACCCAAAGAGTGTGAGTTCGATACCCGGTTAAGGCAGTGGAGAACTTTCAGAGGGAAATTAACAGGTGATAACTGATAACTGACATCCATTAAACAAGGCACGTGGAAATAGAACAGTCTACCCCAGTGAGCGAATTAAAGGGTTCAGTTCGACATTCCAACCACCTGAAGAAGGCCGGAGCGTACAATAGCCGAAACGTTGTAATAAATATGGCGACAAAGATGAGGTCAATAGTCCGGCTAACGTAAATATATATATATATATATATATATATATATATATATATATATATATATAACATTCTGGCAGAGGCGTGATTATATACTATAAAAGAGTAGGATTCCTTTGAATTTTAATTTATCATTTTCTGTATATTTCTTTCGCCATTCTCCCTACCCTAAGAATGATTAAAACATTTCCATGTAAAAAATATATTTCTATCCTGTTATAAAAGAATTAACGGTAGTCTGAAGTTTCGTCTTGTATCTTCTAAATTATTAGGTGTAACTTGTCACGCTCGGCTCATCTGCTATTTTGGCAAATGACGCAACATCACATCTGCACCTGTTCCGACGTATAAGACTGTCACATGTGAATGTGTTGCCAAGACAATCAGTCCTTGACTTTCTTATTTGTTAAGTATTTTGACTTGTTTTCTGACGAAACGAGTCTTTTAGATTATCTGCCGAAACGACAAGACCGACAACAAAAATATTTGGGTTTTTATCTTTTTGTTTGCGCTAATCTTTCTTTTATGTGTTTTCTCTATTCAAGATGTGCGTGGTAGTGGTTTCCTACTATTTTCTATCAATTGTCGCCCTTAGCAATCTTTGTGTTTTTTGCCACTATTCCCACCTCATCATTGGTTAATTTTTTTTTCGCTATTTCTGGTTTGTTTGTTTGTTTCGTTTTGTTTTTTTGTTTTTGTTTTTGTTTGTATAACGTCATATCAACGTCTATGGGTTATATACTGCCGAAATCTAAATATTTTGATTGGTTTGGATTGGTTGATTTTGTTTAGCGGCATATCAACCTCTATGGGTTACTTAATGCCGAAATCTAAATATTTTTATTGGTTTGGTTTGGTTGATTTTGCTTAGCGGCATATCAACCTCTATGGGTTATTTAATGCCGAAATCTAAGTATTTTGATTGGTTTGGTTTGATTTGGTTTGGTTGTTTTTGTTTAGCAGCATATCAACCTCTATGGGTTATTTAATCCCGAAATGTCAATATATTCGTTTTTTTGGTTTGGTTTGTTTTTTTTTTGTTTTTATTTTTAGCGGCATAACAACCTCTATAGGTTATTTAATGCCGAAATCTAATTATTTTGATTGGTTTGGTTTGGTTGTCTTTGTTTAGTGGCATATCAACCTCTGTGTTTTATTTCATTCTGAAATCTAAACATTTCGTGTGAATTTTTATGTTTTTTGGATGGGAAGATAAGAATGGTTTATTTATACAAGCATTACTAATACTAAACGATATCTTGATTTGGCAAAAAGTGGATTCATACCTTTCACAAGACTATTTACGTGTTAGGGAATATAACGAACCCAAATGAAATTTGATCTCGGCTCTCCGATTAACAATTACGAGCCATAACCCATTTGAACACCCGTACATCGAGGCTGACTGAACCTGACATTCGCCAGCGGTCATACATTCAATTACCGATAAGGTTCAATGCTGCGATGTTTTAACGTGATGGGCTATAAAACGAATAAAAAATATTACGTTTAGTGTAAGTGGTTTCAAGTTATCTATTATGAGCACAGATTATCGTATAATAACAGATTATCGTATAATGACATAATGTAGCATAATTTAATTTATCGGTAACGTAAGGTTTGGCCACTGATAACCTACCGTATGTTTGGGTATATGAAGGTCGGCTTGTGCGCCAGGTCGAATTTTACGGTAGTTTAAATTAGAAAAAAAATTAAGGTAATTTAAATTAGAAAAAAATACATTTAAGGTAATACTAATCCTTTTTGATCTTTTATAATATCTGAAAATTATCCTATCATCGTGCGTATTTTATTTCCAGATATAGATCAAATGTTAAATGAACGTGCGAACTTTGCATCTTACGGTTTTATAACAATAAAAGCAGAACCTGTGACAATGTCACTGGTTTCTCTGTTTGAATGTTCTGTTGAACCGGAATTACTTAATGATTGAATAAACACCTTGAGAGATCTACGAAGGCAAAATATCCGTGGAAATTCCTCTCTTCCAAGGTTAAATATTTGATCTAAACAACTTTAACAAAATATTGCAATAACAGTCATAAGCATTACTGCCGGTCATTATTTAAAGAAGTAAGAGGGTACAAATGAAAAGACTCGAAATTCACAAGGGATTTCATTTAACTGAAGCCGACATTAGAGGCACAAGACCTTTATCGCCTCCTTTATCTATCCTCCCACACTCCTTTTCCGTTTTCTTTTCTTTCAATTTGATGTGATTTATTTTTCTCGCGAAATCCAAACGGCGTCCATAATTTATCTTTTTCTTCAATCATTAAAAACCGTAAGTACTAATGCAGGCCTTATTTACGTAGTAAGAGGGTACAAATCGAAAGATTCAGAATTGGAAATTTGTGACACTATTTAGGGTTGTTAGATAAAAAAAAAAAAAAAGAAAAGGCGAGAATTAAATTTAGGTGATAAGAAGCAATCACGAACAGGACACTAAGCGATGCTATTTTTCTGACAAAGAAAAGTGGTAAGATTTTACTTTCATTATCGAGGAAAGTAAGACAGTGGCTTTAATTTGATTTATGACGACGCACCGAATGGACGACAGCCCATGGCAATTGTGAAAATTTCAGGTCGGTCGAGTGACCTACGGGACAGAGTGCCAAGAGATAATATTAATTAGGTCATGCACTGACCGCGAAAAATGTTCGCTGGACCACCCACAAGTTAGAAAGAAAGAAGGATTAAACCATTAACTATCGTCGGAGATAACATTGGCTTGAAAGAAAAACACATGTTTTATTGTCCAAACCTAGACATGATAAAAATTATTTTATCGGAACAGATAATTGGCGAAAATCTCGTTGACGAATTCCAGATGAAGTTCGTAGACCATCCTAAGAGTCGTGTGAGGTCTCCTCGAAGAAAAGAAAAAAAAAAGAAGCTATATTTTTTCCCTTTGAGCGATAATTAGCAAACACCTACGCCGCTGAGCGTTCATTGGCTGAAGGGTGGCGTGAGTGGCAGGCGAAGGTAATCATGTGAAGAAGGAGGGGAGGCCTGTTAACGTCCCCCTGAAGGGATCGGTGTGAGATGCCACTGTGAGAGAGAGTGGAAACCCGTTGACACCCTCTGAGTGTATGGGTGAGATACCAATATGAGAACAGAAGAAGGTGGGAGGATGATTCCCTACCCTAGAAAGTAAAGACCTCCAAAAATAGAAATTACTAAATTTTCCTGACCAAAAACAAAGAAAAGTCTTAATGCGGATTTAGAATTATCAAGGAACCTCAAACCCTGACAGGCCCACCCCGGTTTTGGTCGGCGTCCATATAAGTAGAGTTGCAACGAGTTACGGCAGTTGAATTAAGGAGTTCGCAGCTGAGTTGAATTGAGTTGGGTTGGAGTTGCAGACCCGTCTCGCAAGAAGCTAACCTAAGACCCGCGCATTCTCGACCTCAACTTCTAACCAAGAACAATTTATTTTTGAAGAAAGAGTTTGATTCACACCACCAAAACAAGTTTTACGAATATCGCTTGAAGATACACCATAACCAGTTTCTTAAAAGAACAATTTATGATGTTAAGACTCGCCTAACAAACACAAAGTGTCACGAATCCATAAAAGCGGGTTGGTAGAAAGACGCAGTCCTGTATTCAACAACCAGGTAGAAAATTTTGTTATCCTTTTTTAACACATTTGAACTTTTCGAGTTATTATTTTATTTTATTTTACATATACTTGTGTGGTATTACTTTTGTTCGAACTCGACTTGCATTACGGCCCGGCGACTGATTGATTTCGTCTGCCTAAGATCAAATCACAACGTGGGTAGGTTAGACTAGAAATCAAAACAGTTACTTCAGTAACCAGACGTTGGAGGCGAACTGGGAACGACAAGGCTGATACCGAATATAACCAGATTCCCATCCGAATCAGCAAAAGTTTAAAACGTCACATATGGTGTCGCGAGAATACCAAAACGCATTGGTCGTCACAGGACAGGATAGGACGGCGACGGCGCGGGGACAGACGGGGTGACGTCACAATTGGCGCCGCGACCAAGACAGCACGGCGGGCGCGGCCAAGCAGACGTCACATTTGGCGCAGCGACACCGGGGGACGTCACAAATGGTTTCCATTTAACTGAACTAAACTTTAAATGCATAAGAATGTTATCGCCTTCTCGCTCTTCAATTTCATTCTTTCTTTCTTTTTTCTTTCTTTCTTTTTTTCTTTCTTTCTTCTTGTTATTTTACGTGATTTACTCCTTTCTTCAATCCCAGCAGAGTATCTTGTATATCTTTTCCTCGCAATCAAAATGGAAAGATTCATTATCTAAAGTTAACGATTCATTATTTATCTGAAGTTAGAACGTTCTAAAGGTTAGGCTTATTTATGCTATATCTAACCGAGGAATAAAAATAATTATATGAATTTGCAAGAAATGGCATGTAATCGAGATATCAATAAATATATATATATATATATATATATATATATATATATATATATATATATATATATATATATTTGGTGCAAAAATAATGACGTAATAATGTCGTTTTTTGACGTTAAAAATACGTCAAAAAACGACATTATTACGTCATTATTTTTGCACCAACCTAATTATATATATATATATATATATATATATATATATATATATATATATATATATATATTCCATTGGGCAGTTAGATATTTGTATTTTTCCTGATATTTTTTACAAAACAGAAAAGGATCTGTTTAAGCTGAAGGTCTAAGAAGCTAAATCGTGATGATGTGCAAAATGTTACTCTTGCGAAATCGGTGAAGTCTGTCGGTATATCTTCTAGAATATATATTGCTTGCACTGCATTCATCATTTTCTACGGAACTTCAGCTTTCTCATTTCCCCCTTAGATGTATCGAGGCTATGTGTCTGTTCCAGTGTGACACAGGAAAGGAAAACACACACACACAAAAATGTGTTTTACCACAGTGACTCGGAAATAGGCAACCAATTGAATGTGGCTAGAAGTGAAAGAACGAAATTTGACTACGCTTCGACAACGTGGAGGTAACCGCGTTGACGCAGACAAGTTCACATTCTCCTTAGTGGTGTTGAGGTAAAGCTGCCTGCTTTATTATGTTGTAAACAACTTCAAAGACTGATGTTGATGTAATAAAAGCTGAAATAACACATTACCAGTGCCTTTTCGGTAAATATCTTCATGATAATTATCCTGATGCGCTTTCCTCCTGAGTGACTGGAATTTGAGAGCAGTACTAGATTGGCAGAAAGCTTTCATCAGTAAGATGTAACCGGAAGTTTTATGCAAACTTATCACACCTCTACCTTGTAGAACTGTCTTAAGCCTTCTTGATTCCCAGTCAATTTTGATCTTCATAAATTTAAATGAAATATCAAGCCTTATCTTCTGTCTTCTTATTCTTTTATTATTTTCTCTCCTTAATAATGGTTTTCTCATAATTATATATATATATATATATATATATATATATATATATATATATATATATATATATTAATAAATATAGATATTCCCCGCCTATATTACGATTCGGAGTTTCATGCACCGCACACTCGTCATTTACTGCAAGCTTATTACAGTCGTAATGTAGTATGTATATTTATTAATATACAATTAATTAGCTCTGTTATTTTCATTCAGCACTGTTTTACATCGTACACCTTACTATATCTATCTATCTATCTATCTATCTATATATATATATATATATATATATATATATATATATATATATATATATATATATATATATATATATTTCATTTTTGGAAGTGCTATCTGATGATCCCGCGTCCTTTAATAGGACTCTGGTGAAATAAAAATATCATAATGGTAATTTAAAGTGGTCTGTTTGTCTTTAATATATATATATATATATATATATATATATATATATATATATATATATATATATATAAGGAGAGAGAGACAGACAGACAGAGATAGATAGATTGATAGATAGATATATAGATAGATAGATATCGTTAAAGAAGACTGACAAAGCATTTCTTTTAAACATCTTATTTAATTTTTATTGAGATCGTACAAGTATTCGCTTTTGTTTCTTTTCTGGACGGAAAATAATTAAAAGCTGCCCCAAATCTTTGCATATCCGAGCAATTTCTGTTCTCTTTTAGCCAGTATCAACGTTAATTTACGTTGAATAGTTAGTTGGTTTTTATGTATGTGTCTGAAGATATAGGAATATTTTATTTTCCAAAAACTGTCAACACATTTTGGCCATGTTCATCGGTAAAGTTCTTGTGTGTTGGCCATTTTTATTATTATTAGTCCTTCCATTCTTTTTAATCTTATTTTTAAATGTTGATGATGGTATTATAATTGTAATTTATACTAGTATGTTGCGGATAGAGTTTGGTAGGTCTTCGAGTGTAAGTATATATTTATTATAATGATAAAGAAAACATAAAACGAGAAAGAGAGAGAAAGACCGATAGCATAGACCGATGACAAAAAAAAAAAAAAAAAATAAATTAATACCTTGTTCATCATAATTGTATTATAAATTATAGTGAAATGTTATTGTCACCCAATTAAATATGTCCTTGCTTATAGCAGTGCTGGCTAAGACGTCATTTGACAGCCTGTCGAATGAATCACAGCATGAGATTGAAATAAGATCCCATCTTTTCCAGCAATAATCCTAATTTGTATATATATATATATATATATATATATATATATATATATATATATATAAAATTCTGTCCATCACATCCTCTAAAACAGTCATACATTGACCAATCGAAACCAATTTTTTTATGAAGAAATGCAAATAGGTTAGCTCAGTTTGTTTTACTTCTGTGTATAGCTTAGTACAATAAATTTTCATGACTTTTTCGGAGAAAAATTATCAGCTTTAGAATTTAACATGCAAAAACTATTTCAAAAACAATTTAAAGATCAAAATATCAAATAAATATTTCATAAAAAAGAAATTATTATTATTTTTTGCATATCTTTAAGGTTTTATATACATGGATTCAGTGTACAGTTCGCCCTGGGTTTGCGAGAACTATAAACGAATCACGGGGACAAACGTTTTAAAAAGTTTGAATTTGTCTCCAGAAATAAATATTTACTCAGTTGTATGTTGCATGCTCAAGAGTAAGAAATCCTAAGAATTTATTCTTCGCTGTTAAAAAGGAGAAAAAAAAATCTTATAAGTTATAATTTACCTTAAATTAAAGTAACTATTAATATGCGAAGTTGGTTTTTTGTCGAAGTATTTTCCCAAAAAATTCAGTCTATTAAAATTTGATCAATTGGTTTGCGAAATTGAATGAAACGTATAGTTTGTAAATCTCAACAAAAATATTAGCGATAACAATCAACAATGAACATGTCAACATATGCCAGCGCGTTGCAAAAAATTTAAATTTGTATAGATTCGTGTTTTTTAATCGACCTAAATTATTAATTTTATAAAAACCTAATTTTGAAAGATATGAACTCGAGATTTTATCAGAATTTTTCGAGATGATGAATTAACATTTGGTTGATTTTGTTGATTTTATTTTGGCAGCATGTATGAGTTATTTAATGCCAAAATCAAAATATTTTTATATAATTTTATACTTTCAGGGTAAAGCTATGTTTTTAAGATATAGAGTTTGTAGATCATAAAATCTATTATTGATAATTTTACTATAGAAATGTATTTTTGTAGTAGTTTATTGTTGCATTTATTGCCATTTTGCTATCAAATGTATTGTTGGTGATTTTATTATAAAATGTACTGTATATTTTGTTTAGGGATATTTTTTAAACGTGTAATTTTTTTTTTAAACATGAAAATGTATTGCTCGTATTTTTACGGTAACAATGCATTTCTATACGTCCATAATGTTTTGGCTCCAGTTTGGAGGTTAATTATTGATCCATAGCTGGGACCCTAAGAGGTGCTACCACCCTAGGTCAGAGTGGACCTGGGATCAACAGCAGTTAATAGGTAATTCTATCAGCATGATGGAAAACAGTTGGCGAAGTTGATTTGGTGATCTGCTGACTGCTGCCTCCTTCCGCGTCTGGTCGTTGTGGGCATCATCTTCTAGTAGTCAATGTTTGGCGCGGGTTACTCTGTAGGTCGTACAGACTTCTCCATTATATCTTCGCAGGTCTGAGAATGATGTATGACTTCTGACGGTGTGCACCACCAGATGCAGAAAGAAGCACGCTTGCTGACAGGGAGGCACAGAGTACACGCGCGCGATAGTCCCGCTTTTGAAGACTGCAATTATTTCCCAGCCCTCAATTTATGCTCCATACTTGCGCTTTCTCCATCTATTGTGTGCCTAGGTATAGTAGAGAGAAACCTCAACATACAGCAGTATTCGGGCAAACAGGTCACTTTGGCATAATTCGAAGAAAGATCTCAAAGTGGCTTCTTGTGTATTCTCAAATAAGTTTTCAGCAGAATCTTCTGTGAAATATACAAGCTGTCCATTTTCAAGATGAAGGGTTAGATTCATCACTTTTGGATGTCGATTATGATTTCGAAGCACAGGATGCGCCACAATGCCTCGTTGGACGTAATATATCTGCCAAACTGATTAAACATTCATAGGACTACACATGCGCATGGTAGAAGGGTGCTAGGAATTCTATAATTTTTTTATCAGCCGAATTCATTTAGAGTCTTTTCCTTTTGTATTTTCATCACATTTATAAGTAGGTATTCCAGATAATTCATTTCTGGTATATCTTCTAGTAGCACGGTGTGGAATGCCGACTTATAAAAGTGATGGAAAGAAAAAGAAAAAAAACTCTAAATGAATTCATCTATGAAAAAAATCTAAAAACTATAAGTACAGATTTCAATATTAAGTGGAGTGACAGGTTTAAAAAACAATTCTTTATTAAATTTTGGAATTAAGTTTCGCTTCGAATTGATTAAACCGCCATAATTAAAAGTAAAGCATAATAGGGAAGAGTACGTGGATCATGCCGACGAAGGGCGTTTGGATTTTTAAAAAGGATGTCTATCCCACAGCTAGATTTTGTTTTACACAGACGGTATATAGCACGAAAGTGTCCTTCAAGCAGATCGTTATTTCTCAGACAATAGCAAACACAAGGTTGGAATCTGAGGTTAGGTAAAGTGTTTAATTGCAAATAAGGACAATTTCAAAGGTATTTTACATTTAAATCACCGAATGGATCGAGCCAATTTCTTTGTATTTGATAAAGTCGAACTTTGCAAATTTAATGATGCACATGGTGCAATTTGAAAAGAATCAATTTTTGGCAATGTAAACGAATTTTTTGGCAATTTAAACAGACCACGGAGATTGTATTCAAAGAAAGATTATGATGGATTAATGTGTTACGTAAAGATTTATTTAGAAAATAACTTCCGATTCATTCAGATGCTGTCTCCTAAATTTTTAGAATCGAATAAAGATCTATATCTTTCTGGAATTTTTAAGCTTTATAAGAAATTTATAAAAAAAAAAAAATTAGCCTACTAATAGACTAGGTGTTAGTTTAACGTGTATGCAAATTTTTTTCAATATTGTTTCAATGGTTTAGGCGGCAACTTCATTCAGACAAATAGAGGGAATTGCCATTTATATATATAAAGATTGAATTATGTCAATTAAAATCATGCATAATTAACCTATACTTTTGTGTAAACCTGAGGGAGATTTATTTGAAAAAATAAGAAAAATTTCATTTTTGCTTATGAATTCGTTTTGCAAAAAAAAATTCTTGATAAACCTTCACATATGGTTGGAAAGTGTTGTTAGCAAGGTTTTGCTAGCCGTCACCCTAGACCTTGCTTAATTCCAACCCAATATACGTCCATCCAAATTCCAACCATCCCCCTTCAGTTATCAAACACATACCCTCTTCCATTGGATTTACAATTAGCACTAACTCTTCTAACAAATGTGTTTTTGATAAACAACGTGATTTTTACAATTCTGCACTCAAAAAAAGTGGATACAAAGATATCACTATTCTCTCTCTCTCTCTCTCTCTCTCTATATATATATATATATATATATATATATATATATATATAGGGAGAGAGAGAGACAAAGAGACAGAGAAGGAGGGAGAGAGAGAATATGTCTCTATGCCCATGTGCCAGAAAAATATTTCGTGAGAATTAAACGAATTAAATTTCTTATAAAATAACTTCCAAATAACAACAGATTCGTTGCGGTTTGCTAATATATATATATATATATATATATATATATATATATATATATATATATATATATATATATAGATATATATATGTATATGTATGTGTGTGTGTGTGTCTGTGTATGTATATATATATATATATAGAGAGAGAGAGAGAGAAAGAGAGATAGATAGATAGATAGATAAGCTTTCCTATGAAAATGACCACAATGGGATGACCTACATAAAAAAAACATAAAAAAATAACATAAAAAAATTCCTATAACTATTGATGCACGCATAAAGAGAAAATCCTTACATTAATTCAAAAAATAAAATAAGAATTTATCCTTGATAATGGCTAAAAGAATAAACAAAACCGCGCGAATATGCATAATTTTTAATCAGTTATTAGGCATTTTATGTCCATAAGAAAAACAATTATATGAACAATTGGTTTATATATATATATATATATATATATATATATATATATATATATATATATATATATATATAACCCAATTTGTCCTGCTATTTACCCATAGCTGGATGGACAAGAAGAGGATTCATACCTCTCCCAAAGGTATTAGCACGTAAGTGAATATAATGGATTCGTGTCTCTCTCTCTCTCTCTCTCTCTCTCTCTCTCTCCATATATATATATATATATATATATATATATATATATATATATATATATATATATATATACTGAAGTCAACACTCGGAGGCGACAAACTGTTTCATGCTAAATGCAATCGTCAGGCTGTTTCATGTTAGACGCAATTGTTATATATATATATATATATATATATATATATATATATATATATATATATATATATATATATGTATATATATATAAGTTACGAAGAACTTCGTAAAACCTATGGGTAATTCCAAGGAGGATATTTTTTTTTCCTTTCATTTCGTTGTTGGAAATATTACCTGATGATCCGGAGTCTTTTAAAAGGATTTTGGTGAAATAAATTATTGTAATGGTTCCTTAAGTGGTCTGTTTTTCATTATATATATATATATATATATATATATATGAAAAATTATATTAATATATATATATTGAGGATTCTCTTAGACTCGTTGAATTATATATATATGTGTGTGAGTTTACATGTAAAAACACAAAAATCATGCATGTATATATGTGAAGAAAAATGGAAGGTTATTTTCTTAGCCGACGCTTTTTTTCCCTCTGATGGACTTTATCAAGGCAAATGTTTATTTTGCCAAAACTATTTATAAATTTTTCTCTCAAAATGTTCTTGAAAGGACCACTTTTAGATATTCACAATATATAGATACCAAAATGCCATTAAATGGAGACCCCACTTTTAACAGCAATAACAATAATAACAACGACAAAAATAGATAGAAACTGGCCTATAAGAATAGCTTTTAACTCCTTAAACACTACTATTCAAAACAATTTATCTAATCGTAACAATACCGAAATAAGTACACCCTCAAATACAACTGTTATGGATATGACCAAAACCATAAATATACATAGCAACAATAAAGTGAAAGCGGTATCTATAAAATAAAATGCCAAAACTGCTCCTCACCATACATTGGGGAAACTTGCAGAAATTTAAAACAAAACAAAGCAAAACGTATCAATGAATACAAAAAGGATCTTATACACAACAATTTATCAAATGCATTAGTTATACATAGATATAAATTCAAACATAACTGCGATTTAAAAATATGGAATGACACACATGCTAAAAAAGAAATTAACTTACTGAAACTTGAAAATCAAATCTTTCAAAGTATAAAATTGCGACCTAGGTTTTTTTCAAATATCTCCCTGAAAGAAATAATTATTTTTCCAAGCAAGAATACATGACTATAAAAATGTTGAAACAGTAAAAGAAAGCAGTTACATTAGTAACCTTCTACTTTTAAAAATTATCTAATACATAAATTAATTACAAAGGAACATAAAATAAGTATTAATAGTATTACAAATCAAAAAATTTAACAAGATTTCCTCACTTTGCTTATTAGATATTAAATTAGGTCACCTAGCTTCCACCATTATTTACCTAGATTTTTCAAATAACCTGATGAATATTCATGAGCGTTTTTAAATTTAAATATTTTGGAAAACTAACGGCTATTTTGATTTCGTTTATAAATACTTGTTGCAAAATAAAACCCTTACAATTGAGGACCAAACACGTCGAATAAGATAAGTTTTTCCTCTTGACGTTTTTTTTATATTGCCCATTTACATATATATATATATATAGTTATATCTAAAATTTTACACACAGACACACAGACACACGCACACACACACACACACATATATATATATATATATATATATATATATATATAGCTAACACATGTAAACAGTATAGCGATTTTCAAAGTGAAATCGATTTTTAGAAAAGAACAGCTTAAGAAATTGTGAAGAATTTAATGTGACTGTGTGGGAATGATACTATTTTTTTTTTCAAACTAAATATCTTTTGAAGCATTTAAAAAATGTCAGTGTGACGTTGTCGTTAAGATTTTTCTTTCTTCCTTTTCTATTTTATTTAAAGGCGAAGTCGATTCAACACAAAAGATGTGCTAAACAGGCGCAAAAGCCTTTGGAATAAAGACATAAAAAATATAATGTGAAAAAAATTTCAATGAAAAAAAGCAACAATATAAAAACAGTGTTAAAGAAAGGAGTTACATGTGTTCGGGAAAATTGTTTCAATGCTTATAAAATAAAGAAAAGCAGAGAGGCAGGGTATGCTTAATATTCCTACGTGGAGGTGGGTATTATTTAAATAATAATAAAAATTAAAAAAAAAAAAACAACAATCTCTCCGCCAACGACATTCAAATGAATCGCGCGACGCAGGGAGTGAAGGTCGGAAATGCGAAAGAAATACATCAAAATCGAAAAGCAACAGAAAATAATGACAGCAAAGAAAACAGAACAAGCTATAAAGGTACACGTTACATGCGATAATGTAGATGATTGTATAAAATAAATGATTGAAAGACGGGGGGAAGGGAATGAAAGCGAGTAAGAATTAATGAACGAACGAGGGATTGAATTAAAGAATGAAAAAAAAAACAACTTGAAAAGAGGAAGAGAAACGCGATAGGCAAAAATCGCTTCCAGTTGGTGTGTAAATGCTTTATAAAAAAGTATATTGATGGGCAAAAGGACAATGCATACAGGTAGAGTATTGACCGTCTAAATGAGGAGTGTCAAAGGTGAATAAAATGGCGGGGGGATGATTTGAAAAAGGTCGGTGTCTCAGGGAATTAGAAGAGAGAACTTCAGTAGAAAGAAAAAAATAGAGATGATTATGATGATAGAAATGATACAGTTATTTATTTACCAAGTGTTGGTTTGACCTAAAACAAGGTAACCCTTTTGTATCTGTTCTTAAGATTTTGACCAGGGGTGTATATATGTTCATATATATATATATATATATATATATATATATATATATATATATATATATATATATATATATATATATATATATGCAGATAGATAGATATAGATATTAACAGAAAAACAGAGAAACATACATACATATATATACATATATATATATATATATATATATATATATATATATATATATATATATAGAGAGAGAGAGAGAGAGAGAAAGAGAGAGAGGTTAAGAACAAAACAGACACACACACATATATATACATATATACAGACATATATATATATACATATATATATATATTGAGAGAGAGAGAGAGCTATTAACGTCAAAACATACAGATATATACAGTAAGAGGCAAAAACATGAACGCACACATAGCACGTCGATTTTTGTATTTTTACCAAGTCAGTAATAGAATTCTTTTATTAATGCAGGGTATTAATATATCTGTACATATGTACATTATACAAGTAAAAAAAAAACTTGCTTTTAAGAATAAACGTTATTTAGAGAGGAAGGGCAAGAGGTTAAATTGCATATCGTCCAGTGGCCTAATCATAACCCAATCTCTTCCAGTGGCCTAATCATAACCCAATCTCTTCCAGTGGCCTAATCATAACCCAATCTCATCCAGTGGCCTAATCGTAACCCAATCTCTTCCAGTGGCCTAATTATAACCCAATCTCATCAAGTGGCCTAATCGTAACCCAATCTCTTCCAGTGGCCTAATTATAACCCAATCTCATCCAGTGGCCTAATCATAACCCAATCTCTTCCAGTGGCCTAATCATAACCCAATCTCATCCAGTGGCCTAATCGTAACCCAATCTCTTCCAGTGGCCTAATTATAACCCAATCTCATCAAGTGGCCTAATCGTAACCCAATCTCTTCCAGTGGCCTAATTATAACCCAATCTCATCCAGTGGCCTAATCATAACCCAATCTCTTCCAGTGGCCTAATCATAACACTTTGAGCGATAATGGACGAGAGTGACCGCAATAGGAAAGTTAACACACAAGATGACCTTTTTCGCAGATTAAAGGAATGTTGGCTAAATCTGGCGAAGAAGGTAGACTTCCTAAAGAATTTAGTCTATAGCATGCCAAGGTGAATTAAGTCGGTTATCCAACAAAATGCAAATGATTTTTGAGTTGTACATATGTACATCTATATTAATAAAATAATTTTATTACTCACTTGTTTTGGTAAAAATACAAAATTCGACTTTCTATTGATACGTACATTTTTTTTTACTGAGAAATGTGTATATATATATATATATATATATATATATATATATATATATATAGAGAGAGAGAGAGAGAGAGATTAGTCACATAGATGAAGAAGATAAATAAAGCAATATAAAAAGGCATGTAAAAGAAAGAAAGTACATGGGGTAAATGAATATTAGAAGAAAAATAAGAAAGACGGAAATGAAGAAACATTTGATAAGAATTTCTGGAAAAGGAAAAAAGAAAAGAAAATGAAGATAAGAGTGTGTACTGAAAAGAATGAATGAAAGAAAGAAAGCAAGAAAGAGAAAAAAAAAGTAAGATAAAGTATATGAGAAAAATCTATATTTATAATTATCAAAATGCATGTATGTAAATAGGTGTGCGTGGGTGTGATCGGATGTTGTTTATGCGTTTCCAGTTTTCATCTGATTTCGATGAATTGTTTTTTGTTTGATAGATAATACTTCAGTGCCAGTTTTGAGTTCAAATTGTTGGCGACAATGGCTCTCCACTACTTCCTATTCATTATAACTCTGAGTAGTGTTTTACTACTTACTGATTCTTTGATATATAAATCTTTCCTAAAAACTGTAATAAAAATAAATAGTTTGAATTATTACAATAATATTATCTATATTTATCTATATATCTCAATACGTGTGTGTTTGTGTGTATATGTGTGATTGTATGTTTTGCGTTTCCACAGTTCTCATCCGATTTCGATGAAATTATTTTGTTTGATAGATAATTCTTCAGTCCCGGTTTTGAGTCTAGATTGGCTGGAAAAATTACAACCTTAAAGGTGAAAAAAGGAAAGAGTGATTTTTTTACACTTTCGCGTAAATCAAAGGCAAAATATGATTTACATTTTGACCCAAAACTTTTCAATCCTAGCTCATGGTGTATGGGTGTGATTTACACCTCCACACGTTGCCTATCGGTTGCTGTATAGCCCTGTAGCACGCGCTGATGCACATGTATAGGCATTTCCTGCTGAACGCGACACCTATTCGAGTTGCCCACTGGCTACACGAAGCTCTTTACACGTCCAATTAAATGTCGCCGTATCATACTGATTGTCTTTGTCGATGCAGTCCTAAGATCATTGCTACCGCTTAATTCCAATTGTACTTCTGTACGTGCAGCCCTGCTTACACATTCCCCTTTCCCTGGCCAATCAAACCGTCTCTGTCAAGGGAGGTTACATTTTTCGTTGCATAAAGCCTACTATTATAGTTTTATGGCTTTGCTTTCTGTGTCGTTTATAGCCGTTCCCAATTGATTTGTTTATTATCCTGCCAGTGTTTGCATTGCATTAACCGTAATAATAAGTAAGCTTGCTTTATTATTACTCCACATTTATTTTTCCAACGTTTCCACGCATTCCATTTGAGAATTGTATGACTAAGACATGCCACCAACGAAAAGAACTTGCCTAGGTTGCAAAACTACTGCCGCCAGGTCCCCATGCAAATAAGACATAACGGACTGTCTTTAGAACGTTCAGTTTGCCTGTCACAAAATGCGTCTTGGAACGCTTCAATCAGAACCATTGAGTTCAGAGAGTAACGTAGCCATCGGCTTTCCAGAAGAGCACACCTGAACGCTTCTGCACGCGAGGCTGAAGCTGCTGATCAAAGGACTCAACGATTGAGAAGAAAAGCCTCTTCAACTGCTGCTGTGCGTGAGGCTGAAACTGCTGATAAAAAGACTCAACGATTGAGAAGAAAAGCCTCTTCAACTGCTGCTGCGCGTGAGGCTGAAACTGCTGATAAAAGGACTCAACGATTGAGAAGAAAAGCCTCTTCAACTGCTGCTGCGCGTGAGGCTGAAACTGCTGATAAAAGGAATCAAAGGCCGAGGTGAAACGCTTCTCTGTGTGAGGCTGAAACAAGATTGGGAAGGCAAAAACGGCACCTTTCTGGGCCATCCTCCATTCAAGTTGTTAGCACCCATTTTGGGGATGTGCCTTAGTTGCACAGAATTGTTTTTACTAATATTGACTTTCGGGTGGGCTGACTTTGAAATTAAACTGCTCCAAATAAACGGCAAAAATTCTAAGTCATGAAAGACCCGGTCGATGACGGTTTATACTGCTAGTTTATATTAAACGAATGAAATAACGAAGACTGAACGTTAAACGTGATGGCAATTTACAGAGATGGCAATAAATTTCTACTGCTTTTTTCTGATTCTATGTTATGAATAAGAATAAAAGAAGGAGAACATGGAAATATACAAAACGAGATCGAATATATTGAGGTTAAGGGTGCCACTAATTAGTATAGATTAAATGCATGAGAGGAAGGAAAGACTGAATAGAAACGAAAGAAAGAAGAGAGAGAATGATGATAAGGAGATATTTGGAGAAAGATAAAAGAGTAAAGATAAAAAGGAAAGATAGAAAGGAAGAAAGAAGAGAGAGAGAGAGAGAGAATGATGATAAGGAGATATTTGGAGAAAGATAAAAGAGTAAAGATAAAAAGGAAAGATAGAAAGGAAGAAAGAAGAGAGAGAGAGAGGGAGAATGATGATAAGGAGATATTTGGAGAAAGATAAAAGAGTAAAGATAAAAAGGAAAGATAGAAAGGGAGAAAGAAGAGAGAGAGAGAGAGAGAATGATGATAAGGAGATATTTGGAGAAAGATAAAAGAGTAAAGATAAAAAGGAAAGATAGAAAGGGAGAAAGAAGAGAGAGAGAGAGGGAGAATGATGATAAGGAGATATTTGGAGAAAGATAAAAGAGTAAAGATAAAAAGGAAAGATAGAAAGGAAGAAAGAAGAGAGAGAGAGAGAATGATGATAAGGAGATATTTGGAGAAAGATAAAAGAGTAAAGATAAAAAGGAAAGATAGAAAGGAAGAAAGAAGAGAGAGAGAGAGAATGATGATAAGGAGATATTTGGAGAAAGATAAAAGAGTAAAGATAAAAAGGAAAGATAGAAAGGGAGAAAGAAGAGAGAGAGAGAGAATGATGATAAGGAGATATTTGGAGAAAGATAAAAGAGTAAAGATAAAAAGGAAAGATAGAAAGGAAGAAAGAAGAGAGAGAGAGAGAATGATGATAAGGAGATATTTGGAGAAAGATAAAAGAGTAAAGATAAAAAGGAAAGATAGAAAGGAAGAAAGAAGAGAGAGAGAGAGAATGATGATAAGGAGATATTTGGAGAAAGATAAAAGAGTAAAGATAAAAATGAAAGATAGAAAGGGAGAAAGAAGA
>OZ010607.1:38304757-38316884 GCA_963932145.1 Acanthosepion lycidas | reverse complement strand
GGAGATATTTGGAGAAAGATAAAAGAGTAAAGATAAAAAGGAAAGATAGAAAGGAAGAAAGAAGAGAGAGAGAGAGAGATGATGATAAGGAGATATTTGAAGAAAGATAAAAGAGTAAAGATAAAAAGGAAAGATAGAAAGGAAGAAAGAAGAGAGAGAGTGAGAATGATGATAAGGAGATATTTGGAGAAAGATAAAAGAGTAAAGATAAAAAGGAAAGATAGAAAGGAAGAAAGAAGAGAGAGAGAGAGAGAATGATGATAAGGAGATATTTGGAGAAAGATAAAAGAGTAAAGATAAAAAGGAAAGATAGAAAGGAAGAAAGAAGAGAGAGAGAGAGAATGATGACAAGGAGATATTTGGAGAAAGATAAAAGAGTAAAGATAAAAAGGAAAGATAGAAAGGAAGAAAGAAGAGAGAGAGAGAGAATGATGATAAGGAGATATTTGGAGAAAGATAAAAGAGTAAAGATAAAAAGGAAAGATAGAAAAGAAGAAAGAGAGAGAGAGAGAGAATGATGATAATGAGATATTTGAAGAAAGATAAAAGAGTAAAGATAAAAAGGAAAGATAGAAAGGAAGAAAGAAGAGAGAGAGAGAATGATGATAAGGAGATATTTGGGGAAAGATAAAAGAGTAAAGATAAAAAGGAAAGATAGAAAGGAAGAAAGAAGAGAGTGAGAGAGAGAATGATGATAAGGAGATATTTGAAGAAAGATAAAAGAGTAAAGATAAAAAGGAAAGAAAGAAAGGAAGAAAGAAGAGAGAGAGAGAGAATGATGATAAAGAGATATTTGGAGAAAGATAAAAGAGTAAAGATAAAAAGGAAAGATAGAAAGGAAGAAAGAGAGAGAGAGAGAGAGAGAATGATGATAAGGAGATATTTGGAGAAAGATAAAAGAGTAAAGATAAAAAGGAAAGATAGAAAGGAAGAAAGAAGAGAGAGAGAGAGAGAGAATGATGATAAGGAGATATTTGGAGAAAGATAAAAGAGTAAAGATAAAAAGGAAAGATAGAAAGGAAGAAAGAAGAGAGAGAGAGAGAGAGAGGAATGATGATGAGGAGATATTTGGAGAAAGATAAAAGAGTAAATATAAAAAGGAAAGATAGAAAGGAAGAAAGAAGAGAGAGAGAGAGAATGATGATAAGGAGATATTTGGAGAAAGATAAAAGAGGAAAGATAAAAATGAAAGATAGAAAGGAAGAAAGAAGAGAGAGAGAGAGAGAAGAAATGATGATAAGGAGATATTTGGAGAAAGATAAAAGAGTAAAGATAAAAAGGAAAGATAGAAAGGAAGAAAGAAGAGAGAGAGAGAGAGAATGATGATAAGGAGATATTTGGCGAAAGATAAAAGAGTAAAGATAAAAAGGAAAGATAGAAAGGAAGAAGAAGAGAGAGAGAGAGAGAGAATGATGATAAGGAGATATTTGGAGAAAGATAAAAGAGTAAAGATAAAAAGGAAAGATAGAAATGGAGAAAGAAGAGAGAGAGAGAGAGAGAATGATGATAAGGAGATATTTGGCGAAAGATAAAAGAGTAAAGATAAAAAGGAAAGATAGAAAGGAAGAAAGAAGAGAGAGAGAGAATGATGATAAGGAGATATTTGGAGAAAGATAAAAGAGGAAAGATAAAAAGGAAAGATAGAAAGGAAGAAAGAAGAGAGAGAGAGAGAGAGAGACAGAATGATGATAAGGAGATATTTGGAGAAATATAAAAAAGTAAAGATAAAAAGGAAAGATAGAATGGAAGAAAGAAGAGAGAGAGAGAGAGAATGATGATAAGGAGATATTTGGAGAAAGATAAAAGAGTAAAGATAAAAAGAAAAGATAGAAAGGGAGAAAGAAGAGAGAGAGAGAGAGAGAGAGAATGATGATAAGGAGATATTTGGCGAAAGATAAAAGAGTAAAGATAAAAAGGAAAGATAGAAAGGAAGAAAAAAGAGAGAGAGAGAGAGAATGATGATAAGGAGATATTTGGAGAAAGATAAAAGAGTAAAGATAAAAAGGAAAGATAGAAAGGAAGAAAGAAGAGAGAGAGAGAGAGAGAATGATGATAAGGAGATATTTGGCGAAAGATAAAAGACTAAAGATAAAAAGGGAAGATAGAAAGGAAGAAAGAAGAGAGAGAGAGAGAGAATGATGATAAGGAGATATTTGGAGAAAGATAAAAGAGTAAAGATAAAAAGGAAAGATAGAAAGGAAGAAAGAGAGAGAGAGAGAGAGAGAGAATGATGATAAGGAGATATTTGGAGAAAGATAAAAGAGTAAAGATAAAAAGGAAAGATAGAAAGGAAGAAAGAAGAGAGAGAGAGAGATAATGACGTTAAGGAGATATTTGAAGAAAGATAAAAAAGTAAAGATAAAAGGAAAGATAGAAAAGAAAGAAAGAAGAGAGAGAGAGAGAGATGATGATAAGGAGATATTTGGAGAAAGATAAAAGAGTAAAGATAAAAAGGAAAGATAGAAAGGAAGAAAGAAGAGAGAGAGAGAGAATGATGATAAGGAGATATTTGAAGAAAGATAAAAGAGTAAAGATAAAAAGGAAAGATAGAAAGGAAGAAAGAAGAGAGAGAGAGAGAGAATGATGATAAGGAGATATTTGGAGAAAGATAAAAGAGTAAAGATAAAAAAGAAAGATAGAAAGGAAGAAAGAAGAGAGAGAGAGAGAGAATGATGTTAAGGAGATATTTCGAGAAAGATAAAAGAGTAAAGATAAAAAGGAAAGATAGAAAGGAAGAAAGAAGAGAGAGAGAGAGAGAATGATGATAAGGAGATATTTGAAGAAAGATAAAAGAGTAAAGATAAAAAGGAAAGATAGAAAGGAAGAAAGAAGAGAGAGAGAGTGAGAATGATGATAAGGAGATATTTGGAGAAAGATAAAAGAGTAAAGATAAAAAGGAAAGATAGAAAGGAAGAAAGAAGAGAGAGAGAGAGAGAATGATGATAAGGAGATATTTGGAGAAAGATAAAAGAGTAAAGATAAAAAGGAAAGATAGAAAGGAAGAAAGAAGAGAGAGAGAGAGAATGATGACAAGGAGATATTTGGAGAAAGATAAAAGAGTAAAGATAAAAAGGAAAGATAGAAAGGAAGAAAGAAGAGAGAGAGAGAGAGAATGATGATAAGGAGATATTTGAAGAAAGATAAAAGAGTAAAGATAAAAAGGAAAGATAGAAAGGAAGAAAGAAGAGAGAGAGTGAGAATGATGATAAGGAGATATTTGGAGAAAGATAAAAGAGTAAAGATAAAAAGGAAAGATAGAAAGGAAGAAAGAAGAGAGAGAGAGAGAGAATGATGATAAGGAGATATTTGGAGAAAGATAAAAGAGTAAAGATAAAAAGGAAAGATAGAAAGGAAGAAAGAAGAGAGAGAGAGAGAATGATGACAAGGAGATATTTGGAGAAAGATAAAAGAGTAAAGATAAAAAGGAAAGATAGAAAGGAAGAAAGAAGAGAGAGAGAGAGAATGATGATAAGGAGATATTTGGAGAAAGATAAAAGAGTAAAGATAAAAAGGAAAGATAGAAAAGAAGAAAGAAGAGAGAGAGAGAGAATGATGATAATGAGATATTTGAAGAAAGATAAAAGAGTAAAGATAAAAAGGAAAGATAGAAAGGAAGAAAGAAGAGAGAGAGAGAATGATGATAAGGAGATATTTGGGGAAAGATAAAAGAGTAAAGATAAAAAGGAAAGATAGAAAGGAAGAAAGAAGAGAGTGAGAGAGAGAATGATGATAAGGAGATATTTGAAGAAAGATAAAAGAGTAAAGATAAAAAGGAAAGAAAGAAAGGAAGAAAGAAGAGAGAGAGAGAGAATGATGATAAAGAGATATTTGGAGAAAGATAAAAGAGTAAAGATAAAAAGGAAAGATAGAAAGGAAGAAAGAAGAGAGAGAGAGAGAGAGAGAATGATGATAAGGAGATATTTGGAGAAAGATAAAAGAGTAAAGATAAAAAGGAAAGATAGAAAGGAAGAAAGAAGAGAGAGAGAGAGAGAGAATGATGATAAGGAGATATTTGGAGAAAGATAAAAGAGTAAAGATAAAAAGGAAAGATAGAAAGGAAGAAAGAAGAGAGAGAGAGAGAGAGAGAGAATGATGATGAGGAGATATTTGGAGAAAGATAAAAGAGTAAATATAAAAAGGAAAGATAGAAAGGAAGAAAGAAGAGAGAGAGAGAGAATGATGATAAGGAGATATTTGGAGAAAGATAAAAGAGGAAAGATAAAAATGAAAGATAGAAAGGAAGAAAGAAGAGAGAGAGAGAGAGAGAGAGAATGATGATAAGGAGATATTTGGAGAAAGATAAAAGAGTAAAGATAAAAAGGAAAGATAGAAAGGAAGAAAGAAGAGAGAGAGAGAGAGATGATGATAAGGAGATATTTGGCGAAAGATAAAAGAGTAAAGATAAAAAGGAAAGATAGAAAGGAAGAAAGAAGAGAGAGAGAGAGAGAGAATGATGATAAGGAGATATTTGGAGAAAGATAAAAGAGTAAAGATAAAAAGGAAAGATAGAAATGGAGAAAGAGAGAGAGAGAGAGAGAGATGATGATAAGGAGATATTTGGCGAAAGATAAAAGAGTAAAGATAAAAAGGAAAGATAGAAAGGAAGAAAGAAGAGAGAGAGAGAATGATGATAAGGAGATATTTGGAGAAAGATAAAAGAGGAAAGATAAAAAGGAAAGATAGAAAGGAAGAAAGAAGAGAGAGAGAGAGAGAGACAGAATGATGATAAGGAGATATTTGGAGAAATATAAAAAAGTAAAGATAAAAAGGAAAGATAGAATGGAAGAAAGAAGAGAGAGAGAGAGAGAATGATGATAAGGAGATATTTGGAGAAAGATAAAAGAGTAAAGATAAAAAGAAAAGATAGAAAGGGAGAAAGAAGAGAGAGAGAGAGAGAGAGAGAATGATGATAAGGAGATATTTGGCGAAAGATAAAAGAGTAAAGATAAAAAGGAAAGATAGAAAGGAAGAAAAAAGAGAGAGAGAGAGAGAATGATGATAAGGAGATATTTGGAGAAAGATAAAAGAGTAAAGATAAAAAGGAAAGATAGAAAGGAAGAAAGAAGAGAGAGAGAGAGAGAGAATGATGATAAGGAGATATTTGGCGAAAGATAAAAGACTAAAGATAAAAAGGAAAGATAGAAAGGAAGAAAGAAGAGAGAGAGAGAGAGAATGATGATAAGGAGATATTTGGAGAAAGATAAAAGAGTAAAGATAAAAAGGAAAGATAGAAAGGAAGAAAGAAGAGAGAGAGAGAGAGAGAATGATGATAAGGAGATATTTGGCGAAAGATAAAAGAGTAAAGATAAAAAGGAAAGATAGAAAGGAAGAAAGAAGAGAGAGAGAGAGAGAATGATGATAAGGAGATATTTGGAGAAAGATAAAAGAGTAAAGATAAAAAGGAAAGATAGAAAGGAAGAAAGAAAAGAGAGAGAGAGAGAGAATGATGATAAGGAGATATTTGGAGAAAGATAAAAGAGTAAAGATAAAAAGGAAAGATAGAAAGGGAGAAAGAAGAGAAGAGAGAGAGAGAGAGATGAATGATAAGGAGATATTTGGCGAAAGATAAAAGAGTAAAGATAAAAAGGAAAGATAGAAAGGAAAAAGAAGAGAGAGAGAGAGAGAATGATGATAAGGAGATATTTGGAGAAAGATAAAAGAGTAAAGATAAAAAGAAAAGATAGAAAGGGAGAAAGAAGAGAGAGAGAGAGAGAGAGAATGATGATAAGGAGATATTTGGCAAAAGATAAAAAGAGTAAAGATAAAAAGGAAAGATAGAAAGGAAGAAGAGAGAGAGAGAGAGAGAATGATGATAAGGAGATATTTGGAGAAAGATAAAAGAGTAAAGAGAAAAAGGAAAGATAGAAAGGAAGAAAGAAGAGAGAGAGAGAGAGAGAATGATGATAAGGAGATATTTGGCGAAAGATAAAAGACTAAAGATAAAAAGGAAAGATAGAAAGGAAGAAAGAAGAGAGAGAGAGAATGATGATAAGGAGATATTTGGAGAAAGATAAAAGAGTAAAGATAAAAAAGAAAAGATAGAAAGGAAGAAAGAAGAGAGAGAGAGAGAGCGAATGATGATAAGGAGATATTTGGAGAAAGATAAAGAGTAAAGATAAAAAGGATAGATAGAAAGGAAGAAAGAAGAGAGAGAGAGAGAGAATGATGATAAGGAGATATTTGGCGAAAGATAAAAGAGTAAAGATAAAAAGGAAAGATAGAAAGGAAGAAAGAAGAGAGAGAGAGAGAGAATGATGATAAAGAGATATTTGGAGAAAGATAAAAGAGTAAAGATAAAAAGGAAAGATAGAAAGGAAGAATGAAGAGAGAGAGAGAGAGAATGATGATAAGGAGATATTTGGAGAAAGATAAAAGAGTAAAGATAAAAAGGAAAGATAGAAAGGGAGAAAGAAGAGAGAGAGAGAGAGAGAATGATGATAAGGAGATATTTGGCGAAAGATAAAAGAGTAAAGATAAAAAGGAAAGATAGAAAGGAAAAAAGAAGAGAGAGAGAGAGAGAGAGAGAATGATGATAAGGAGATATTTGGAGAAAGATAAAAGAGGAAAGATAAAAAGGAAAGATAGAAAGGAAGAAAGAAGAGAGAGAGAGAGAATGATGATAATGTGATATTTGGAGAAAGATAAAAGAGTAAAGATAAAAAGGAAAGATAGAAAGGAAGAAAGAAGAGAGAGAGAGAGAGAATGATGATAAGGAGATATTTGGAGAAAGATAAAAGAGTAAAGATAAAAAGGAAAGATAGAAAGGAAGAAAGAAGAGAGAGAGAGAGAATGATGATAAGGAGATATTTGGAGAAAGATAAAAGAGTAAAGATAAAAAGGAAAGATAGAAAGGAAGAAAGAAGAGAGAGAGAGAATGATGATAAGGAGATATTTGGAGAAAGATAAAAGAGTAAAGATAAAAAGGAAAGATAGAAAGGAAGATAGAAGAGAGAGAGAGAGAATGATGATAAGGAGATATTTGGAGAAAGATAAAAGAGAAAAGATAAAAAGGAAAGATAGAAAGGAAGAAAGAAGAGAGAGAGAGAGAGAATGATGTTAAGGAGATATTTGGCGAAAGATAAAAGAGTAAAGATAAAAAGGAAAGATAGAAAGGAAGAAAGAAGAGAGAGAGAGAGAGAATGATGATAAGGAGATATTTGGAGAAAGATAAAAGAGTAAAGAGAAAAAGGAAAGATAGAAAGGAAGAAAGAAGAGAGAGAGAGAGAGAGAATGATGATAAGGAGATATTTGGCGAAAGATAAAAGACTAAAGATAAAAAGGAAAGATAGAAAGGAAGAAAGAAGAGAGAGAGAGAATGATGATAAGGAGATATTTGGAGAAAGATAAAAGAGTAAAGATAAAAAAGAAAAGATAGAAAGGAAGAAAGAAGAGAGAGAGAGAGAGCGAATGATGATAAGGAGATATTTGGAGAAAGATAAAAGAGTAAAGATAAAAAGGATAGATAGAAAGGAAGAAAGAAGAGAGAGAGAGAGAGAATGATGATAAGGAGATATTTGGCGAAAGATAAAAGAGTAAAGATAAAAAGGAAAGATAGAAAGGAAGAAAGAAGAGAGAGAGAGAGAGAATGATGATAAGGAGATATTTGGAGAAAGATAAAAGAGTAAAGATAAAAAGGAAAGATAGAAAGGAAGAATGAAGAGAGAGAGAGAGAGAATGATGATAAGGAGATATTTGGAGAAAGATAAAAGAGTAAAGATAAAAAGGAAAGATAGAAAGGGAGAAAGAAGAGAGAGAGAGAGAGAGAATGATGATAAGGAGATATTTGGCGAAAGATAAAAGAGTAAAGATAAAAAGGAAAGATAGAAAGGAAAAAAGAAGAGAGAGAGAGAGAGAATGATGATAAGGAGATATTTGGAGAAAGATAAAAGAGGAAAGATAAAAAGGAAAGATAGAAAGGAAGAAAGAAGAGAGAGAGAGAGAATGATGATAATGTGATATTTGGAGAAAGATAAAAGAGTAAAGATAAAAAGGAAAGATAGAAAGGAAGAAAGAAGAGAGAGAGAGAGAGAATGATGATAAGGAGATATTTGGAGAAAGATAAAAGAGTAAAGATAAAAAGGAAAGATAGAAAGGAAGAAAGAAGAGAGAGAGAGAGAGAATGATGATAAGGAGATATTTGGAGAAAGATAAAAGAGTAAAGATAAAAAGGAAAGATAGAAAGGAAGAAAGAAGAGAGAGAGAGAATGATGATAAGGAGATATTTGGAGAAAGATAAAAGAGTAAAGATAAAAAGGAAAGATAGAAAGGAAGATAGAAGAGAGAGAGAGAGAATGATGATAAGGAGATATTTGGAGAAAGATAAAAGAGAAAAGATAAAAAGGAAAGATAGAAAGGAAGAAAGAAGAGAGAGAGAGAGAGAATGATGTTAAGGAGATATTTGGCGAAAGATAAAAGAGTAAAGATAAAAAGGAAAGATAGAAAGGAAGAAAGAAGAGAGAGAGAGAGAGAATGATGATAAGGAGATATTTGGAGAAAGATAAAAGAGTAAAGATAAAAAGGAAAGATAGAAAGGAAGAAAGAAGAGAGAGAGAGAGAGAGAATGATGATAAGGAGATATTTGGAGAAAGATATAAGAGTAAAGATAAAAAGGAAAGATAGAAAGGAAGAAAGAAGAGAGAGAGAGAGAGAATGATGATAAGGAGATATTTGGAGAAAGATAAAAGAGTAAAGATAAAAAGGAAAGATAGAAAGGAAGAAAGAAGAGAGAGAGAGAGAATGATGATAAGGAGATATTTGGAGAAAGATAAAAGAGTAAAGATTAAAAGGAAAGATAGAAAGGAAGAAAGAAGAGAGAGAGAGAATGATGATAAGGAGATATTTGGAGAAAGATAAAAGAGGAAAGATAAAAAGGAAAGATAGAAAGGAAGAAAGAAGAGAGAGAGAGAGAGAATGATGATATGGAGATATTTGGAGAAAGATAAAAGAGTAAAGATAAAAAGGAAAGATAGAAAGGAAGAAAGAAGAGAGAGAGAGAGAATGATGATAAGGAGATATTTGGAGAAAGATAAAAGAGTAAAGATAAAAAGGAAAGATAGAAAGGAAGAAAGAAGAGAGAGAGAGAGAGAGAATGATGATAAGGAGATATTTGGAGAAAGATAAAAGAGTAAAGATAAAAAGGAAAGATAGAAAGGAAGAAAGAAGAGAGAGAGAGAGAGAATGATGATAAGGAGATATTTGGAGAAAGATAAAAGAGAAAAGATAAAAAGGAAAGATAGAAAGGAAGAAAGAAGAGAGAGAGAGAGAATGATGATAAGGAGATATTTGGAGAAAGATAAAAGAGAAAAGATAAAAAGGAAAGATAGAAAGGAAGAAAGAAGAGAGAGAGAGAGAGAGAATGATGATAAGGAGATATTTGGAGAAAGATAAAAGAGTAAAGATAAAAAGGAAATATAGAAAGGAAGAAAGAAGAGAGTGAGAGAGAGAGAATGATGATAAGGAGATATTTTGAGAAAGATAAAAGAGTAAAGATAAAAAGGAAAGATAGAAAGGAAGAAAGAAGAGAGAGAGAGAGAGAGAATGATGATAAGGAGATATTTGGAGAAAGATAAAAGAGTAAAGATAAAAAGGAAAGATAGAAAGGAAGAAAGAAGAGAGAGAGAGAGAATGATGATACGGAGATATTTGGAGAAAGATAAAAGAGGAAAGATAAAAAGGAAAGATAGAAAGGAAGAAAGAAGAGAGAGAGAGAGAGAGTATGATGATAAGGAGATATTTGAAGAAAGATAAAAGAGTAAAGATAAAAAGGAAAGATAGAAAGGAAGAAAGAAGAGAGAGAATGTAAACGAGATAAACAGCAAATATATTTACAAAGAAGAGAGGAACTGAACATTTGTCGAGTTATAATATTGACAATGTACATAAAGACATATGAAGAATTACCGGGAAGAAATATTGGTTTTAGCGGGGGGGGGGTAGGGAAATCAGAGGAAGCAAAAGAAAGGAATCTATTCAAAATAAACGATGCATTTAATAATAATATTTAATTATTTCTTAATGACTGAAAGAAAGAAAGAAAAAAGAAAGAAAGAAAGAAAGAAAGAAGAAGAATGAAAGAAAGAAAAAAGAATGAAAGAAAGAAAGAAAATGATAAAGAAAGAACATCGAAAGAAAATAAATGATAATCAGAAGTCACGCGAAGAAAGAAATAAAGAATGAAAGAAAGATAAAAAAAGAAAGAAACAAAATTATAATCAAACGCTATGCAAAGAAAGAAAGAAAGAAAGAAAGAAAGAAAGAAAGAAAGAAAATGACAAAGAAAGAACAACGAAAGAAAATAAATGATAATAAGAAGTCAAGCGAGGAAAGGAATAAAGGATGAAAGAAAGACAGAAAGAAAAGAAAGAAACAAAATTATAATCAGACGCTATGCAAAGAAAGAAAGAAAGAAAGAAAGAAAAAAGAAAGAAAAGAAGAAAGAAAAAAGAAGAAAAAAATGAAAAAGAAAGAACATCGAAAGAAAATAAATGATAAGAAGAAGTCACGCGAAGAAAGAAATAAAGAATGAAAGAATGACAGAAAGAAAAAGAATTAAAGAAAAGGATATTCAGACGCTATGCAAAGAAAGAAAGAAAGAAAGAAAGAAAGAAAGAAAGAAAAAAGAAATAAAGAAAGTGATAATCAAACGCTATGTAAAGAAAGAAGAAAAGAAAATAAGAAGAAAATTAGAAAGACAGAAAGAGAGAGAGAGAGAAAGAAAGAAAATATAAGTAATCAATTAAGATAAAAAGTAGCGAATGAGCAAAAACATTAAAAGCGATGAAAACAATGGTTAGATTTAGGTCATTGTTGAAAACTTTAAACAATTACAAAGAAATATTCAACGTTTGTTGTGAAATTCAAAAGAAGTTCTTTATTACATATTCTTAAAACCGAGAAAAATTTTGCATCACAATACATCACTGAGTATTTGATCGTTACGAACAGAAAAAAAAGCTTTTTCTGGGTGAGAAGTTTGGATTAGTTTCTCCGTTACGTGTCAGCATCTGTCCAGAGTCTCAAGAGGAGAGAAAAGTCTTCAAGAATCAGACTATTCCCCAGACATCTACTGAACAGACTGCCAGAAGTTCCACTAGTTAGTAAAGATCAGCTGCTCCACAATGGAAGATATCGAAAACTTCATCGAAGAGACAAAAACTGAATAGTTACTGCATGATAAAACAACGTATATTAAAACTGAAATATCGTTATGTTGTAACCTAGGGAAGCTTACTGAAGAGAATAATCAAACAAAGGTTGGTAATAAACGATAATACTTAGGACAAGAACAACACATATAAGATTCGCTAGCAGCGCGTAGATGTAGTAGTCAACTGATAGAAGTGAGTCAAGTGAATTCAACAATGAATCTCAAACTGCAAGATAACTACCAACCGCCCCACGCGGTCAGATGTGGCACAAGGTTGAATTTAATATGGGCTATCCGAGCCCGTAGGCTCAACCAAAAATTCCCCGTAGACCCCGTCTAAAACGGGGTCGTGTACCTGTTTCCCGAGACAAGACTCTGCTCTTGGACATAGTCTAGTCAATGGATGCTCTTTGCCCGGAGGCAGAGAGTTTGACTAGCACATCTGGAGACGAATCTCCAACACTTACCACAAACAGTATCCACTACTGTATTTATGGGAATGAGGGCATACCCATTAATGTCCATAGTTATTGTGCAATACGTTAATACTAGCGGGAGAAATAATTTAATATTTGCAAAAAGATGCTGCTTTAACGGGTAAGAGTTATTTTTCTCCCATTTGCACTTTCCCCGTTATGAACATTATTATATCCGACATATAACACAATAATTCACTGACGGAACGGAATGTCTGAAAAGAAAATGAATGACAAACATGCTTTGTTCTCAGAGAAACATTTATAGCACTAAAACATACACAAAACTATATACGCATATTTACATCTGTCCCACGTATAGAATAATATATATTTACGCAGCAAGGAATGTGTGAAGAGAAGAAAAAAGAAGGGTCTTACATCTAATAAGGAGATTCTTCTGTGTTTCTGACGAAGTCATGATAAGGACACCAGATTCAAACGAGCTGGATTCATTTATTATGCCCCAGGTGAGAACATATTCCGCAAAGGGGAACGGTGAGGC
>OZ010607.1:38187257-38299757 GCA_963932145.1 Acanthosepion lycidas | reverse complement strand
TTAAAATTAAATGCCAGTGTTATTTTCATTTATACATAATTTATCCAATTTATCCATTGAACTCTTTATGCATATATATATATATATATATATATATATATATATATATATATATATATAAATATATGTATATATATATATATATATATATATATATATATATATATATATATATATAGTTAAGTTATAAGGAACTTGGTAAACCGAATCGGAAAATCCAAAGAGGATGAAATCCTGAGAGCTCAATGTGAGGACAGAGCTAATATGTAATGAAAAACAAACCACTTTAAGGTACCATTACGATAATTTATTTCACCTAAATCCTTTTTTAAGGATTCAGGATCATCAGGTAAAAACTTCCAAGTTGGAAGTTTTTACCTGATGATCCTGAATCCTTAAAAAAGGATTTAGGTGAAATAAATTATCGTAATGGTACCTTAAAGTGGTTTGTTTTTCATTACACATATATATATATATATATATATATATATATATATATATATATATATGGTTGGATAGATGTGAGCTTGTGACCCTGGGTTTCACACTTTGACGATCGCTAAAGCGTGAAACCCAGGGTCACAAGCTCACATACCATATATGTTAGCTCTATCTCTGATATTGAGCGCTTTCTAATAAGTACCGCGCATATAATATATAAATAATTATATATATATATATATATATATATATATATATATATATAAATATAAATATATATATATAAAAATATATACATATATACATAACAATATATATATATAAATAAATATATATATATATAAATATATATATATATATATATATATATATATATATATATATATATATATATATGATCGAAATAAAAGTATAAAACTTAATATTACAAAACATCTTAAAAAAAAACGGGTGAAGCAACCGGTTGCGCTCCCGCTCTTCAGGTTTCAACGGGAGATTTAGAATTAACACAGAAAAGTGTACATTAAAAGGAATTGTAAAAAAGAAAAAAAGAAAATGAAAAAGGACCTAGAGACAAATGACAACCAACACTCACGTTGTTTGCACAAAGAAGGCTTACGGGACCCGATGTAAATTGCCTCCAGAACCTTTAGATGAAATAAGGAGGGAGACCGGGACAACACGGTGAACCAGTCAACATTAGTATCTAGTCACCCCCACCCCACGAGAGCATCATGTGGCACAAGGCCGGTTTAACGTGGGATCTCCGAGCCCGTGGGCTCGGCTAAAAAACCCTATAAACGGGTCCAGGGTCGGTTTTCCTCCCCGAAAGAGACTCCGCCCTTCGGCGTAGACTCCTTCGGGTTCCTCCCCGCCCGCAATCAGAGAGTTCCACCGATCAGCCGGTCGTCCGACTTCAGACTGAACCAGTCAACACTAAATTTGTCTGCACAATCTCTGTTCTTTAATAGCTGTTCGCATATGGCGGAACTATAGGTGTTCGGGACGACTCCATTCAAAGGCAAGGTGTGATTTCTTATTTTTGTAGGAACGTGTTGTTTTATTTTCATGTCTAAGCGTTGAGTTGTTCTCCCTATGTAGTCAGCTCGGCAACTAAAAACGTATTTGTAAATAATTGAATTAATTTGGAGTGGAGGGAGAACGTCTTTACACGCAGATCGAAACATAGACCAAGTGTAAAAAATAATCCGAACTTCAGCAGAGAAAAAACAAAAACGAACATTGGATGAAATTTGTTTAGCTATTTTTTCATATTTGGTACCAATCCAGGGAGCGAAACCGGTTCCTTCACCCGTTTTTTTTTTTAATATGTTTTGTAATATTAAGTTTATACTTTTATTTCGATCATTAAATTTTGTGCCTACGAAAAAAAAAAAAATATATATATATATATATATATATATATATATATATATATATAAACGCACACACGCGCGCGCGCACACACACACACACAGATATATATATATATATATATATATATATATATATATATATATATGTATATGCCGGGGACATGCATGGGTTTGCTGTAAGTATATCGGCCTGCAACATTTTCTGAAAAATCTATCTTTTAAATCGCTTCTTCCGTATACATACACTTGGAAGCTCACATATCCCCGCCCAACGATCGAACAAATAAAATCACATGCTTCCTGTCAGCGTCGCTGGAAAGTCTCGCATGAAATGAAACACGAATCAAGCGAGTATTTGAACCTGACATCCAACATATGTAGGTGCTCGTAACAAAGTCAAGGTATGGATCGGCGGGTAGCAAAACTACGAACCACACCCTCCATCTCTTGTAGCTGGTCGATACAAAGTCAAGGTACGTGTAGACGGGCAGTCAAGCAAAAACAGAGACAACAGCTGCCACCTCTGACTAAGTTTCGACAGATGAGCTCTTCCACCTCATCTTTTCCAGCCACCAACTCGTTGCCCATTTCGAAAACACTACCTTTGTCTTGCAAATCTAACGACTGGCATCGGAACTAAATCGGGGATAGCCTGTCTTCGTCAAATATAGTTCCAGAATTAATTTTTCCACCAACTTTGAACAATAACTTTAGGACTTCAAATAGAAATCTTCACTTGACACCCAACATTTTCATTTATCCTTTTATTCAGTTTGGTTTAAGCGACCTGTCGCTTCGAATACTGTATCTTGCAGACTTTAAAGCTAGCTGGTTGTGAAACGGGAATGACTTTAGACTGAGACAGATTAATACATTAATACCTTCTATATGCGACCCGAAGCGACATACTTGGTCGAGCATATCTCAGCTTAAATGTTTTGTATATATTATAGTTAAAATTTTGACAATAAAGATTTAAGTAAGTTTATTAATTATTAAAAATCGCTGACAATTCATGCTCTATAGCTGGAGATGCCATATTTGTTACGGTCCAGACAGAAAAAAGAAATTCTTTAAAGAAGAGTACGTCGAATATGGAATATTGCAAATCAACCGGAAAATAAACAAAAATTTCCAAACGGATGGAAAAATCCGATATAAGGAAATATAAAGCCCGCATTTTGAACGCTTGGACAAGTTTTATCAGATCTTCGACGCTAGTTTGCACCATAAATCCCACAAGGAGGCGTTATTTATATATTACCGACATAAGCATTTCAGTATCGACAAATGCATATATAACTTTTATATCATTCAATCTAAATAACTTGGAGAAAATTTCCATTTATGACTTCTACGCATTTAGACACCCATGTTCATTCATGCAAAGAAAGACACTTTTTTTTTTATATGAATTAGAATATTCATTTCTGACCGCTGTAATAACCCACATTAAACACACCTCACAGTTGTACATATTTCAAGATATATGAAAATATTTTTTTAACATTAACACGCTGTAACTTATTAATTGTTTATTTTTATGTTAATTTATTTTATTCTTTTTTTTATTCGTCAATATGTTTTAAATGTTTTATTATGTAATTTATAAGATCTTTCGGTTTTAACTCTCTGTAATTTATTTATTTTATTTTATGTTTATTTATTCGTAAACATTTTAAACGTTTTATTATATTTATAAGCACTCTCGGCTTAATTCGCTGTAATTTATTTATTAATTTTTAATGGCCGTATTGTCTTATCTCTGTAAATGTTAATTATTAACTGGTGAAATGAAACGTGATGGGAAATGGGTAAAACGGAAAACATAATTACCTTCTAAGTATCCGATGAAGGGTTGTCCACAAGAAAAAAAAGAAAAAAAAAAATTACCCTAAACAGCTTAAATAGAATTCGCACCGTTGTGATTCGCTGTTGGTCAATCTCTAATCAAATGTGTGATAACTGGGTATATTTATAGAAGTCAGTGTCTACGATCATTTTATAGAGGGCGTTTCAGAGTCTGATCAGCTCTGAAGGGATCGATTTGGTGAGGTCAGTATGATGTTTGAAAGACCCGAAACTGCCCAAGGATCCATCTCCAGAACATCAATGACGACGCCCTCTAGCGCTAAAAGAGCGTATATTCAAAACATTTTAATTTAATCTTTACATAAAGTCACTTTGATACGATATTGCTTAATGTTAACAAGCAACTCCAGTATATTACTGAACAGCAAGATATTTAATGGCTTACAAAACCATTGACACCTGAAAAGTAAATCTGGCAAATGTGAACAAATAAATCTCGTTAACTGAGGCAGGTAATGCTTTATAAATTCCAAACCTTTCAAAAGAAAACTTTATTCATTTAATCACCAAAGATGACCTTTTTTTTTGTATGTCATCAGCATGGCTGATACTAACTCCGGGATAGCAAAACTCTACACCTGACATGAAGTATAGTGACTATATCGAAGTTATTTCTATGTATGCTTGCAAGGAAAGTTGATCCAGTGTGTAATGCCACAAAAATTTTAACTTCGAATATCGTATGCGAGAGAATTTACTTGTAAGTAATTTCAAACAGGCAGGCGGAATAACAGAGAATCTAGGGGAATAGGAAGAAAATAAAAGCATGATAATAAAAAAAATAATAATAATACGAGGAGGGAGATCAAGGAATATAAGCGAGTGAAGGAGAAGGGCCGTATAGAAAAAAAATAAAATAATTAATGTGAAGTTTAATTGCGAAGACAGTATTAAAATAAAAACATGTATCCGTAATAAGGGGAAAGAGACGAAAAAATAATTATAGAATGAAGAGAAAATTTTGAAATTTTAGTAGTAGTAGCAAGAGGGGGACGAGGAGGAGTGCAAGTAGTAGTAGGAGGAGGAGGAGAAAAAAGAGTAGAGCTAGAAGAAGAAAATTGATTTGATTCTGAAAAAGCTAGAATAACCTACCTGAAACACACATCCCTGGTTTAGATATATTAAGATATATGAAATGAATGTTTCATTTAATCTTTACATAAAGTCACTTCGATACGATATTGCCAAATGTTAACAAGAAACTCGACTATAATACTTAACAGCAAGGTATTTATATGGATTACACAACTATTGACACATGTAAAGTAAACCTGACAACTTTGGAAAAATAAACCTCGTTAACTGAGCTAAGTAATGCTTTGTAAATTACAATGCTTTTAAAAGAAAACCGCTTTCATTTAATCACCAAAAAGTATGCTTTTTTGCATGCCATCAGCATGGCTGATACTATTAGGTTGGTGGAAAAATAATGACGTAATAATGTCGTTTTTTGACGTATTTTTAACGTCAAAAAACGACATTATTAAATCATTATTTTTCCACCAACCTAAAAATTCCGAGATAGCAACAGTCTACGCCATCTTGGACTCACGTTTACCACTGAGAGGAAGTGGAGTGACTATATAAGAATTCATTGCTAATTATACTGCTAGGAAATTTGGTCAAATGTGTCATGCCAGAAAACGTTTCTCATCAGAATCCACCTTGCACATTTATAAATCTACCATTTGTCCGTGCATTGAATCAGTCAGTGATACACGCTTAAGCAATCATGTATCTTTCGATACATGACTGACGAGGCAGTTTTTTTTAACGCATTAGGTTGCCAATTTTTTCTGCAGTAGACCAGTTGCTATCCAAGGCTATAGAACCCGGTCTGTCCTGCTATTTACCCATAGTGTGCTTGATTAAATGAACAGTCAGTCAGTTATGTGCCATGCTTGATACATGCTTAGGCGATCATGTATCTTTCGATACATGACTGACGAGGCAGATTTTTTCCCGCATTAGGTTGCCATTTCTTTCTGCGGTAGACCAGTTGCCATCCAAGGCTATAGAACCCGGTCTGTCCTGCTATTTACCCATAGTCTGCTTGATTAAATGAACAGTCAGTCAGTTATGTGCCATGCTTGATACATGCTTAGGCGATCACGTATCTTTCGATACATGACTGATGAGACAGATTTTTTTCCCGCATTAGGTTGCCATTTTTTTCTGCGGTAGATCATATGTCATCCAAGACTATAGAACCCGGTCTCACCTGCTATTTACCCCAGTCACTTTCTCATCGATCTCTCTTTCATTTCTGTAAATATTTTCGTAGCGAATGTTCAGATGAGCTTTTCTCCCGGATGCCTCGAACTGAATTTAAGCGTGTTGCTTGATTGGTACCTAGGTATCGCCGATTTACTGTTGAATTTGCTAGATGCAACCGCTTTTTATATTCTAAGTTTCTTCCATCTTTTTTGCATTTCTCACCTGTGGAAATCCCTGCCAATTTCTTGCTTCCCTGCCAATTACAATCTTCAAAAATTAAAGATTTTTAAGAATTTAATGATTTACTGATATAATTTCTAATAATTAAAACATAGCACTGGGAGGTGAATTCATACGTTTCCTAAGGGTATTAGCATGTAAGTGATCTGACTAGAATTCGAACCCGGCTCTCTGATTCCCCACTCCAAGCCGCTATCCATTACTCTACCGTAGTATTTGCGATACGCACTAATTAAAATATATACATTTACACAGTTTTAAACTGAACTAGGTACATCTGGAAATGAAATCTATCAGGTTGACACACTTTTCTAGATCTTTTTGTTTTAAGACAGGTGATCCCCGGGGCTGTTTTTGGCCCTACTTTATTTTCATTAACAACCTTCCCGATTGTATCAGCTCTCAACTCCGTATGTACGCTGATGACACAGCTATTTACTTCTGTCTTAATAGTAAGTGTGATCAGTTCACTAAGATCAAATTGTCAGCTGATGTCAAAAACGACCTTCAGACAGTTCTTAACTTGGGCAATGAATGATATGTTAATTTTAACATCTCTTAAGCAAAACTGATCTCTAGTCGTCAGTTATGTACCATGCGTGATACACGCTTAGGCGATCAAGTATCTTTCTTTTTCCCGCCCTATGTTGCTGTACACCAGTTGCCATCCAAAGCTATAGACTCAGTTTGGCCTTCCATTTACTCATAAATGGAGACAGAAGAGGATTCATACCTTTCCCAAGGTTATTAGCCCGTAAGTGAATGTAATGGATTCGACTGGAATTCGAACTCTTCTCTCTGACCCCTCAATCTGAGCCGGGATCCATTACTCATTGATACAAACACTCATACCAATATATACATTTAGATATTTTAAAACTGAACCAGTTAAATCTGGAAATGAAAGTTATCCGTTAGTCACACTATCCAAGATCCTTTTGTATTAAAGCAGATGCCCCCAAGCCCCTGTAGTTGCATCTACTTTGTTTTCATTAACAACCTTCCCGATAATATCAGCTCTCATGTTGGTACGTACGCTGATTACACAGCCATTTACTTCTGTCTTGTTAGTAAGTGTGATCAGTTCGCTAAGGTCAAATTTGCGGCTGATGTCAAAAACGACCTTCAGACAGTTGTTAAGTTGGGCAATGAATGGTATGTTAATTTTAACATGTCTAAAGCAAAACTGATCTCTATTAAGTCAGTTATGTGCCATGCATGATACATGCTTAAGTGATCATGTATCTTTCGACGAGGCAGATTTTTTTTTTCCGAAGTAGGTTGCCATTTCTTTCTGCGGTAGACCAGTTGCCATCCAAGAACCCGATTTATACTGCCATTTACCCATAGCTGAGGGGAAGCGAAGATTTGGATTCATAACTTTCCTAAGGGCATTTGCTGCGTAAGTAAATATAGCGAACCCGACTGGAATTATAACTTTCCATTAAAAAAAATCCGAACCGTTATGTTTTACAAAACTGACGTATCCAAGTTTACAGCACTTGTTATTCACAAACGGTCAGACATCTTGTTACTGAGCGGGCTTGGCATTGCTTAACTTCGGTTATCGTTCAAGAACAGGTGTTTCATCCTGTTATGGACGTAAGTATTTTCAACGCCTTGAAAATAAAAGAACGTAGACATGGGACTGGATACGAGCAACGAATGGGAAATTGGAGAGCGGAGTTCGAATTCCAGTCGAGTTCGTTATATTCATTTAGGCACAAATACCCTTAGGAAAATTAGGAATCCATCTCTTTTATATCAAGCAATGGGTTGAACAGTAGGACATACAATGTTCTATAGCCTTAGGTGGCAAACAGTCTACCGCATGAAGAAATGGCAACCTACTGCGGGAAAAAGTTGTGCCAAGACACTGATGGACCATGATCGCACAAGCGTGTATCATGTATGGCACTGAAGTGACTGAGGCATGCAAACATTTTTGGTGAGCGATTTAGACCCTGATTTTGACAGAAAAAGGAATAATAATAATAATAATAATAATCTAAAAAATGTGGCACATGAGAACATCAGCAATCTCTGTTTTAGCCCTAGGATAGGTTGAAAAAGATTCCAATAGACTAATTGAAGAGATTCCTGGAAGTCCATGCCTCAAGGAGATACAAAAAATTGTTGTGACAAGTACAGCCCACACTTTACGAAGGGCTTTATCTATGTAATTTTTTTTTTGGGGGGGGGTCAGTGGAAAGTGTCATGATGCCATCTCTAACCTTAAATCCCTGGGCAGGACCCGGAAGGAAATGTGTAAACGCTAGAAATCAAAGGAAATAACAGTAATAACAACAACAACAACAACAACAATAATAATAATAATAACAATAATAATAATAATAATAATAATAATAATAATAATAATATATTGTATATGCACGATTTTCATTTAATTTAATTTGATGAATATTCAACCAAGTGTTTTTATTTCATGGGTGGCGACTAGTGCAGTCGACGCGACATGGAATGCGTGGTAGTCTCCGTTTAATCCCAAAGATAGGGACAAAAAATCCAACTGCTATAATTTTAAGCGACTGACAATCCGTTCTCTCACCCTGAAAATGTTAGTTATACATATGCTTGTCACGTTTTTAGTTAGGTATGGAAAAAAAGAAATATTTACATCATATATAGCTCTATCAACAGGATACTGAACACTATTAAATAGTCAAAGATACACCACATTTAATTGGAATTGCATTTAAATTAAATGATTAAGTGTTTATACCTATATCTATAAAACAGAAGAAGTCTTTGTGTGTGCCTGTTTTTGTGTATGTGTGTCTGTGCTATTTAAGCACATACACATTTAATGATCAATTCCAATGAAATTGTACATGCATGTTGCAAATTCGCCAAAACATACACACATGTTGCAAATTCATTTAGAACAAGATCAACATTTCAATCTCCAGCCTCACACTCTGGCTTGGCAAAAAATCGATACAACTGAAGGTAGCCATGACTTTTTGCAAAAAACAAAGGCAAACTATATTACTGGATGAGCTGATATACTTTGCAAATAATGTAAAACTCTTCAGATTCAGTTGCACTGTATATGTATGCAAATTGATTCCGACATTGGCTTTGGAGAACCACAAAGATCACAGCGGGGTTTGTCGAAGGAGATATCTATTGCTCTTATTTTTCACGGACGCCTAAATCTTGATTATGATTGACGTTATACCAAAGGCCTTCCATAATTTGTTACACGGTGGAGAAGTGCACTCCAAATCGTTTTGATCGCTATTTGTAGGCTTCTCCATCATTACAGGTTTTGACTATGCGATTTTGTAAAGTTTCAGGAAGTTCTTTTGATCTTTGTATATATACGTTTTTAAATTTGGTCTCTAAATGCACACTTTTGCATCCACAATGAGTTATATTGTTTGAGAGATAGTATACACATCTTACCAAAAAGGGAAAACGTGTCATTTTGATTTTTACGTGTACACAAAAAATTATTTGCACTGACAACCATGTAAAACAAAAATAGAGTGTAAATGTAAGTGCCCCGATTCTTTTGCACTTTTTAATTCTTAATTATTATTTTAATCCATCTTGATAAAAACGTTTGAAAGTGGTTGTAATTCATTTAATAAAGGGTTTATTTTCTGAACGATTTAGTTGATAGTCTAATTAAGATTTGTTGATTATCTGGAAAAGGAGACATTTATTTTAAATATTATCTTTGGGGTTTATTTACTTTCTTGTACATCACTTTATGCACACAAACACACACACAGGCACACACACACACATACATATATATATATATATATATATACATATACATATATATATATATATATATATATATATATATATATATATATAGTCTAAGAGAAGGACAACTCTGAATTCAAAACCTCGACGGGTTGTTTGGCAACCCTGTTCCACTTAGTATATCAGGTCTCTGTATGTGATGTTTCCGAACAAAACCTTCACCACTATAATCAAATCTCACGTGCTGTTGTCGGGCTTTTGGTTCCTAGGAACTGATCTGCTTGGCCCCATACGCTGAATTCGACGGGAGAGTAGCGTATATATATATATATATATATATATATATATATATATATATATATATGTGCGTGTGCGTGTGTCTATATATATATATATATATATATATATATATATATATATATATATATATGTGTGTGTGTGTGTAATGAAAAACAAACCACTTTAAGGTACCATTACGATAATTTATTTCACCTAAATCCTTTTTTAAGGATTCAGGATCATCAGGTAAAACTTCCAACAACGAATTGAGAGAAAAAATGGGATTAGAAATTGGTGGGTAGTGTAATTTTTGTAATTTAATAGAGGGGGTTGAGAGTGGTAGTTAAACAGACAATATAAAGTATAGGGAGGGGTTAATTTTATATCTCTCTTAAGTATGTTTTATATTGGAGTAGGAGGAGTGACAGAAAACTTGACCTCTTTAGATGGTTAATAAAACGGAAATGAATTGTAGAAAATGTATACAAGTGAGTCTTATGGTAAAGAGATTCTGAACAAAGTATCTAACTCTTATAAAAATGATAATAACTCCAAACACTTATAATCTCTCTCACTCAAGAGAGAGATATAAAATTAACCACTTATTATACTTTATATTGTCTGTTTAACTACCACTCTCAACCCCCTCTATTAAATTACAAAAATTACACTACCCACCAATTTCTAATCCCATTTTTTCTCTCAATTCGTTGTTGGAAGTTTTACCTGATGATCCTGAATCCTTAAAAAAGGATTTAGGTGAAATAAATTATCGTAATGGTACCTTAAAGTGGTTTGTTTTTCATTACATATTAGCTCTGTCCTAACATTGAGCTCTCAGGATTTCATCCTCTTTGGATTTACCAATTCGGTTTACCAAGTTCCTTATAACTTAAATATATATATATATATATATATATATATATATATATATATATATATATATATATATATCAAAGCAGCAACCGATATATTCTCTCCTTATTAATGATAATGGTGATACTATAAAGAAATAGTCGGCAGTCTTTGACCGAACCACCGATATTAAATTTATAATATCTTTCCCCGAAAACACTTTTTTTTTTAGGAAAGCAGGTTTCGCAAGTCCAATAGCTATTATCGCACTTTACAGTATTGATGTGGTTTTCCTCCCAAACCTTCTATTTGAAGTCCTGTGTAATGTTAATATCTTGATTAGTGTATTATTTTCTCTTTGAGTTGCATGTGCTATCCATTTGACTTGTTACATCACAGTTGATGTGTTATCTGTTATTTGTCACAATTCTTTATTTATGATTCTCTAGCACCTGCCCACAAGTTTCAAAAAGGCAGATCATTGCCAAACACTCAGGCTTTACTTGCTCAAATCATTTTTTTTTCACTATTGATCTTAGGAAGCGGTTGCTTACAAGTGACAATTTAGATATTTTTGAACGTGCCTGGCGCCATGCGTGACATCTATTAAATTCTCAATCTGAACGGGCTATTTAAAACATAAAATAACTCTTTAAAGGTCAGAGTATAGACCAATTCATATTTGGAGAGTACACAGAACGAGTGAATCATTCCCAAGCGAAATTTAATATTTTAGGATAAACCTGACGGAGTGGCTAAAAGGACGGTTTTTCCCATGACGCCGCTTTTATTTACTTAATCTTCAGTAATGTTTATTGTTTTAAAAGGCGACGATTAAAATTGTAAAAAACCTTAACAAATGTAATTAAATTCATACATTTTCTTTGCTTTTGAGAAATGTATAGCTGGCCACTCGTATTCGATTATACCCGTCTATTAGGCGGCTAGTCAATCCCTATTGCAGACTTTTGCTCATGCGCATTTCTATTTATTCACCCCACCCTGCAGAAGCCTGAGCAGACATTAGTTACAGTTTCTGGGAAAAAGGCTGTTATCTAGCGTGATCAACGAACTGTCACCATGCATGAAATTCATATTAAAATCTGGATCTGACTGGCCTATTTAAAAGCATAAAATAACTCTTTAAAGGTCAAAATGAAAACTACTTCCCATATGGTAGGTAAATAGAACAAGTGAATAATTCCCAAGCGAAATTTAATATTTTTGGTCAAACATGGATAAACGTGGCCGAAATAAGACGCAGTGACTAAAAGAACGTTTTTTCCTATGACACAGCTTTTATTTATTTAAACTTCGGCAATGATTATTGTTTTAAAATGTGACAATTAAAAGAAACCTATGAAAATAAATTTATATATTTTCGTTGCTTTTGAGAAACGTATAGCAGGCCACGCGTATTCGATGATACCCGTTTTCTAGGGCGCCTAGCCAATCCCTATTGCAGACTTTTGCTCAGGCGCCTTTGTATTTATTCAGCATCCACAGAGCCCAACTATGCTAAGCAGACCTTAGTTACAGTTTCCCGGAAAAAATGTTTTTTTTTTTTTTATCTAGCGTGATTAATGGACTGCCGTCTTCCATATGTCGCGATCTGACCAGGCTGTTTAAAAACATAAAATCATTCTTCAGAGGTCAAAATAAAAACTGATTGATATTTGGTGAGTACATAATTTGAACAAGCCACCACGCTCAATCCTTTGACCAAGATGACTTGTGACTATCGACGGCCCTGAAGGCTTTCATCTACTCAATTTCACTAACAAGAATTGGGTTAACCCGTGGTATGATTTTCTACACGCTAGGATCGCGCCCTCCAGAAAACATGAGAAATTATCCTTCCTAAGAAATCGATCATGGTAAGATTCGAACCCGTGTTCCATGTCCAGGATTCGAACTGGCCGCGTGCCAGTACAAATTGGGGAAATAACAAGACATAATGAATACTATTTATTAGATTGGTTATTTATTTTTACATTATCTTTTCAAATACTTAATGAAATATCATCACTTACCAATTGATTCAAACTTGATAAAATGGTAAATAATATTTACTATAATTTGTCCACATATTTGAATAATTTAGTAAATGTTTATAAATTTATGAATAAAAATGTTTTTGGGATTTGTTTATTTACATATTGATAAATAATAACTCTTGAACGATTGTATTCGTTTTTAGTATTTAGTTTTTAGATTGTATTCTTGTATGTATTAAATTCTTATTGTAAATAAGCAATTTCATAAGTAAATAGTCTTTAATATTTTTGTTGGAATTTTTCATGAAAAAAAATAATGTATAAATTGACTTTTATCATATGTTAAGGTTTTATTCCAATTTTAAACCTCGTTTTTTTAAAACAATGTACATTGCCGAAGAGTAAAGATATTTTTTTTTAACAAGCGGTGTCATAGAAAAAACAAAACAAAAAGAAACAACCTTTTGGCACTACGTCTTATGGCGGCTTTCCATATGTACCTATGTTTTTTTTTATCTGTATGATTAATGGGTTGGTTCCAGTGCAAGATATTATGAGATATTTTAAAACAGTGGAAAAAGAAAACAATTGCCACTTGCAGAAAGAAATGACACCCCCACCAAAAAAACAAAACAACAAAAAAACAAAAAAACAAACCAAGATGTCAGATTTTAAACAACAGATGCTAAAGTGAAAAGGTGTATAAATGTGACAAATTGACAGGTGAATAATCGGTAGAATGAAGAAAGTCAAAAAGTCGTTCAAGAAATCGATGATATTTCTAGAAGACGCTGATTGACAGATGACAGGCTTAAGGACATCTGATGGCGAATACAAATATGGCGAAATCGTAATAGTAAACACTGAAACTTGAATTTAACTGCGAATATCACATGCGACAGAATTTACTTGTCCGTGATGACAAATATGGGGAGGGGGAGAACATTGAGCTTAAGATCTAGGGGAATAGGAAAAGAAAACTAAAAAAAAACAAGACATGACAATGAAAAATGCGAGGAGGTAGAACAAGGAATTTAAGTGAGTGACGGGGAAGGGGCATATAGAAAAACGAAATTAATTAAAGTGTAGGTGTAATTGCGAGATCGGTAGGAAAATAAAAACAGATATAATGAATCAGGGATCCGTAATAAGGGAAGAGAGACAGATGAAAAATGAATTATGGAAAGTAGAATAAGAAAAAAAAATTGAAATTTTAGAAGTAGTAGTAGGAGGAGTAGTAGTAAGAGAAGGAGTTCAAGAAGTAGTAGTAAGAGGAGAAAAAGAGAACTAAAAGAAGAAGAAGAAGAATTTGTTTTTACGGTTTATCAATCTTTTGCTGGTTATTTAATGCCAGAAATAATTTTTCGATTCTAGCCAATAATAATTAATATTTTTGCTGATATGAGTCTTTCTAATTAACCAATAGCTGCGGGGTAGAATACGTGGATTCATTCCTTTTCCCTGGGTAGTTGCGCGTAAGTAAATATAACGAACTCGGCTGGAATTGGAACTCAACTCTCTGATTTCCAATTCCCGCCGTTATCTATTACACCGCCCCCAAATCTAACCTAACAGAACCTGGAATTTCCAAGAGATCACGCCAGTAGAAGAAGAATTAGAATATTAGCATGAAAAAGAGTAGAAACAGAATAGTATTAAAACAGTACATAACGGTATACTTTTCAGTATTATATATACATATATATATATAGAAGAAGAAGAAGAAGAAGAAGAAGAAGAAGAAGAAGAAGTTTACACGATATAAAAAGATTAATAGTAGTGGTAATAATAACCCCTCCCTTACAAGGAAAAAAATAACATTCATTGACCGAGTAAACAGCACCACAATTGGTTTGGTTTGGTTGCTTCTCTTTTACGTCATATCAAACTCAATTTATTATTTAATGCCGTTAAGATTTTTATTGCTCGTAATATTCTTTTTTCAAAAATATATTGCTGGTAAAAAAATTACAGTTTAAGCAATGGGGAAGTTTTAAGCAATATGGAAACAAAAAAAGGACACTTACACTTAGAATCAGAAACAAAAGAGTTGATGTCTCTATGGTACATAAGGCGGAAAATAAAGATTGGAGGGCGTGATTCTTGAAGGCTTTGTTTTCTTTTACGACATATTAAACTCAATGGATTATTTAATGCCGACAAGATATTAATTTCTCGTAATATTTTTTTTTTCAAAAATATATTGGTAATATTTTTTCAAAAATATATTGTTACTGTTTTTGTTTTTTTTCAAAAATATATTGGTAGAAATATATTTTTCAAATATATATTGCTGGTACTAAAAAATATTTTTATAATTTCATAGTGTTTTAACCTCTTCTGGGGGTTAACTATTTGCCCATAACCGTGACCCTGGAAGGTGTTGTCACCCCGTGTCAAGGTGGACCTGGGAACACCAGCAATTAAAAGGTGGTTCTGCGCTCCTGAAAACCTTCTGACCAAAGGCCTTGCAGTCTGATGTAGATTATCGTCTTACCCAGAACGATTACCACATATTGACATTTATCTTTTTCTTTTATTTTTCGATATTATTATTTTACCAGATTTTATATTTCAGTATGAGCACTGGTAAAAACGGCGGTTGCTGACACATTAGGTTTATAAGTCCCAGGTACCCATACTCAAGGACACATGGCCTAGTGGATAAAGGCGTTCGTTAAATCCAGTGACTAGACTCAAGGAGATGTGTGTCCAGTACGAAGCCACAGCAGTAGTGAACCAAAACTTGGACAGTTGAGTTAAAGGGGAATAACTGAAACTTCCGGAAGAGTCATGGCATGTGGAACTAGAACAAACCACCGCGTTGGACGAAATAACGGGTTCGGTTCTAAATTTCAATTACCTGAAAAAGACCGGAGCGTACAACAGCCGAAACCTTGTGAATATGGCAATGAAGATGAGGCTAACAGTCCAAATAATGTAAATGATACAAGATTGCTATTCGCTAAGATCTAAAGGCTTCATTCGATCTTACCCATTTTGACGACTGATCGTAGAACTGGCAGTTCAAATATTTCTGAACGAGTTTTGAAACTATGCGTAGTATCCATTGGAAGGATTATGAGGTTATTGACATGAGTTGTGAGAAAGATGGCTCTTGATATGAAGAAAGTAAAGACGAGAAAAAACATAATGATGATGTTGATGAAGAAGAAAAGAGGAACACAAATAATTATGCGGATCATAATGACTGTTATTTATAAATCTGCCATTCGTCCGTGCATTGAATACTGCTGCCATATTTAGTCTGGTGCTCTTGCTGTACATCACAAAATGCTTGATAAAATTCAAAGAATCATCTGTAATATAATCGATCCTGATCAATCAAAACGGCCTCAATCACTTTCTCCCCGAAGTCGCATGGCTTCGTTCTGTCTTTTCTACAAATATTTTCGTGGTAATAGATATGATAAGGTTTTTTTTTTTCTATGATGATTATTATTTGAAATTATGGGTGCATCAAGCTGCCAACGTTTTAATGTTGAAATAGCTAAATGCAACTACGGTTTCTACGCTTAGAGTTTTTTCTCGCGCTTCCTACCTGTCTAACTCCCTTCCGTTTGTTTGCTTCTCTGATAACTGCAATCCTCAAAAATTTAAGTGCAACGTCAATCATTGTCTTCTGGAGTTACCGTCATCGTTTGTTCTTTCTTCAATCCTCCCTATTCTCAGTGTTCTCTTTCACTTTTACTCCTAGTGGCATTCCTGCTTTGCTTGGGTGAAATGATTAAAAATAAGAAGCAAAGAAATAGCGATAAAAAGGAAAACGGAGGGGAACTAAAGAAAAAAAGTGAATGTTGCTGATGTTGCTGGTGATGATAATGATGGGGATGATGAAACAAGGAATAGTGTTGATCATGATGATAGGGAAACAACAGCTACTGAATAAAGCTACGGAAAAGTGAATGATGTAACTGAAGGAATAATGATGAAAAGAAAGAAAGAAAGAAAGAAAGAAAGACAGAAAGAAAAAAAAGAAAAGTAATTAGGAGGGCGAGAATAAAGGGAACAATAAAAAGAATAAGAATGCTGAAAAATGAAAACTAGAAGAATAATGGGAATGAGAATTAACAAGAATTAATGATGAATGAAATATTTATGACGAAAAAGAATGTTGATTATAAAGAATGAAAGAATGAATATATATATGAAGAAAAATATACGGAAAAAAACAAACAAAGATCCTTATATGCAATTATGCTGTTTTAATGTTAATATAATGTCAAGGTCGGACGTTTCGGTCTAATAAACCATCTTCAGGACATATTCATAAAATATAATTAACATTATCAATTCAACATTACAAATATATATATATATATATATATATATATATATATATATATATATATCCTTTATTATAATTTTGTCATATAGACAAAACCTTTTTACTCACTACAAAGATGCAACTGGGTTTCAGTGCATTTCAAGTGCACGTCGTCGGGTGAGACAAATTCCAGATGACATTCGGTTAAGATAGAGATTAAAGACCACCACACTACGAGTCGTAGGAGCCCAGTCGGGGAAAAGAGAAAAAAAAAAAGGGAAGATATTTTTTTTTCCTTTGAGTGATAATTTTTAAACTGAGGACAGACTAGCCACACCCACGCTGCCGTGCGTCATTGGCTGAGTGGTGGCGCGAGCGGTGGGCGAAGGTAAACATATGAGAAGGAGGGGAGGCCTGTTGACGCCTCCGAGGGGATTGGGGTGAGATACCACTATGATAAAGAAGGGGAACCTGTTGACGCCCTCTGAGGGGATTGATGTGAGATAGCAATATGAGAAAGGAAGAATTTGGGAGGATGATTCCCTTAAGAACCCCTCTAAAGCAAAAAGTAATGAACTTCCAAAAATGAAAAGTGATAAATTCTCCTGTCCGAAAACAAAGAAAATCCTAATTGTGAATTTAGAATTATTGAGGAACTCAAACCACGACAAGTCTACACCCGGTTTTTTGTCGGCGTCCATATAAACGGAGTAGAAAGTGGCAGTTGAAGAGGGAGACGCAGACGCAGACAAAAGATTCACACATGCCGAACTAAACTTCTAGCCAAAAACAATTTATTTTTGAAGAACGACTTAGACTCACACCACCAAAACAAGTTTTATGAATATCACCTGAAGATACAAAAATAAAAAAAAAAACAGTTATCGAAAAACAACTTAAGATATTAAGACTCGCCTAACAAATACAAAGTGTCACGAAGTGTCAGCGGGTTGGGAGAAAGACGCAGTCCTGTATTCAGCAACCAGATATAAAAATATTTGTTATTCTTTTTTTAACACATTTGAACTTTTCGTGTTGTTACTTTATTTTCTTTTAAATATATTTGTGCGATGTCACCTTTGCTCGAATTCGGCTTGCATTACGGCCCGGCGACTGATTGATTTCGTCTACCTAAGATCAAATCACAACGTGGGTAAGTTAGACTAGAAATCAAAGCAGTTACTTCGGTAACCAGACGTTGGAGGCGAGCTGTGAACGACAAAGCTGATACCGAATATAAACAGATTCCCATTCGAATCAGCCAAGGCTTAGAACGTCACATTTTTGCCGTGACAGCAGGATCACGTCACATTTGGTGCCGCAACCAATACCAAGTCACATTGGTCGTCACAGGATAGCACGGGGGCAGAGAGGCCGAGGTGACGTCACAGGAAAGATAAAAACTGTGTAATATATATATAGATAAAAAAAGTCTGTAATATAACAAAATTAACTAATACAAAGACAAGTAAAAGAAAAGGAAAAAAGAAAAAAGGAAAAAAAAGAAGACATGAGAAGTTGTTGATAAAAATTCAGCCAATGAAAAACGTTAACATTGAGATAGAAGTCATAGAGAAAGATTAAATATTTAGCCGGATTTGATTGCAACAGAGAATATTTCAAATAGGATGTATCAGTTAAGTTTGGCGTTTTGAAAGAAGCCAACATATTATTTAACAAAATTAAACATAGTATTTAAATAAAAGAACGTTTATGAAGTAAAAACATCAGGCATACACCATAACAAATAACTATACAAAACATTACATTAAAAATTAAAAATAAATAAAATATAAATTTTAGAATATTTATATCTTTTGTTATAAATCTAAAGCTATTATCAATTATTATAGCTCGTAATATAAGTACAAACCAATCCACGGCAAACATTATTACTGGTAATATGCAAGTAAGAACCTATTCACCATCTTAATTTAGAATAAACCATTAAGGGCAACATTAAAATGATTATATGAATGTAATATAACATACGAGAAGTGATTATTAAGTTAAAAAAAAGTTTAGCAAGATTATAAAGTTAAATTCTTAATGTGTCTACAATTCACAGTAGCTTCAAGTCTTAGATTTAATAATTGACAGCTATTCAAAAGTTTAATTATCATCATTTTCTCATATGCGCAAAGAAAAAAGTTTCATATAATGAGCTGAAGCATATAATATTCTGGCTTGTTTGCGGATCTTCCATTTAACTTTAGATGTTTTGTTTTCTTCTTTTAATTTCCAAAAATACTTAGTGAAGTCTTGCGTTTATTAGCATTAGTAAAAGAAGAGAGATTGTTATAAAACCGTTTTGTAAAGGCATTTTAGTGCAACCGATATATAATTTAACAATTCTGTGATATTCAATTGACGAAATATAACACACATATTCAAGGGATTCCGTTAAGCATTTGTTAGATAATGGACATTAGTCAGGGCTTCCATTGTTACATAGGTCAGTTACACGGGATATATTAGAGTTTGTGCCAGTATTATAGTTATTGTTACAAAATTTTATTGTTGTGTAATTTAATATTTTCTTCTAGATTGTTAGATAATTTTTAGAGTATTCCTACTGAAAATTTGGCATAAAAGATTACTTTTAGGAAAATGTTTATCAATTATATTTAAAAAGTTCTGTCCCAATTTGCTACAAATTAATTTATTGAATGATGTTGTATACCAGATGATATTCCTGTTTCTATTCCTCTTCCTAGAACAATCATAATGTTCTACAAACTTAATTTCAGAAGATCTGTATACACTATAACTAAGAACTTTATTTTACATCGTTTTATTTTTCTCGAACAGATCTTTGTTAGAAGAGTGTTGGTTACTACGGCCGTTCAAAAGATGATGGGATATTTTGGATAACAGAAGTTGGGACGTAGGTTTCAGGGACCTACCCGTTTTATATATATATATATATATATATATATATATATATATATATATATATATCATTGTATCATCGGCATAGATATTTAAAAATAATCAGAGTATCATTTATACAAAGAAAACTGTGGGTTGGTCCGATGGGACGCTTGCGTTGTTTGCTAAGTCTCTAACTACTTTCATGGACCTACCCTTTAGGAAAGACTTTATTATTTATTTGTGAAAGTAGTGTCATGTTTTTGAATAGCCTCGGCGCAGAATTAAATTTTTTTATTGTTTTTATTCACGTTGCCATACTTGTTAAGAAATATTTTAAAGTAAGCTGTGTACAAGCACTATCATAGATCAATGCATAAAATGATCTCGAGCAAATGAAATATATGCGGCTTAGTGAGGGCATTCCTTCTTCGAAAAACCTGAACTTGCATTACGGATTCGTAACCAGAACTGGTACCAAATAACAGAAACCACATCAGTTGAGGACTTCCGACAGCAGCAACAACGAAAATGGATAACATATATAACTTGAATTGAAAATAGTGACATAACGTGATGATGAATTTGAACATTGTTTCAAACTACCAATTCTAGAAAGAACACTAAGTTACATATTTTAACCAAAAGTAGCACTGTTAGACTTAGATATATATATATATATATATATATATATATATATATATATATATATATATATATATATATATATAAACAGTTCTGGAATTGTAGTAAAATTGATTTTTAAACTCATAGATATTTTTCGATATGTTTGAGGTATTCCTCGGTTGTGTTTTTGAAAGAAAAAACGGTATTGTTAACTTTATTTTGGTTCAAGTTAACATGTTTTTAAATAACTAATGCATTCCAATAAAATGTTTTTAAATGCATCATTTTGGATTATTCTATGTTCATTTGAAAAATAAGGTGGGGGGTGGGGAGAAAAGTTGCCGTGCTGAGTAGTTATATTAGTGACGTTTAACTTTTAAGTGTACAACAACCAAACAATTGTGATTATATATTTAACGGGGACATAGAATGTGAGGTAGTTGCGACAATGACAGGCTAGCATAATAGAAAGCCGATACAAAAGCAGATTAGATTTGAAACGGGGTCGGCGATTGGTTTCCAAATTGTGATTGAAGTGGTTTTTCTTAGTGATTCTCTGTTCAGCATTTCCAATAGAAAAATAACGTTTAACATTTAATTTCCGCTGCAGATCTCCCGGTAGGTTGGCATGAAAACCCAGAAGATGGAACCATGATGACATCTCCATGCGAATAAACGGGAATGTATAGAAATAAAATTAAACGTAGAAAAAAAAAGGAGGAAAAAAACAGTTGAAGAACAGTTTTCAAACAAGCAGGTAGGATTGACGTTAAAAAATATTTTTTATTGAATCTTTTGCTATAGAAGTGAATATCATTTTTTTTGCGAGTCAAAGGAAAAAAATATCATAGAGTCTACGTGTACAAGTAACCAAAATCGTGTATGTTAAGAAAGTTCTCTTTGTTCATAACAAATACCCTTGCAAAACCTATGAAACCATCCCCACTGCTGTGGGTTAAACGGTAATACTTGTATCGAGTAAGATTATTGTTATTCCCAAGAAAAAAAAATATTATTACGATTCAAAATAACTCCCGGATCCAAATAAACCACGTGTTAATAAGGTGTAATCTATATTTGAACAAAAAAATGACTGCCTCACATTTATAATTGTTAACAAATATGATACTAGAGTTGCTGAATTTTCACCGATTAAAGTTATGTTATATATATATATATATATATATATATATATGTATATGTGTGTGTGTGTGTGTGTGTGTGTGTGTGTGTGTGTGTGTGTCGATCTTCTATTATGTTAGCTTGAAATTGTCGCAACTACCAAACATTCTATGCCTCCGTTAAATATATAATCACATATAGATATATAACGTATTGTTCTTCAACTGAATTGAGCTCTCAGGGCCACTGGCGTATTTCGTATAGAAAACTTTAAAAGTTCCATTTCTCTCTGCCGTGCCCCTATAACCTAGGTGTAGAATCTCTGACCGATGCCAAATCGGAAAGGTTTCGATCTAGGCTTGAAGCAGTTTTCCGTCCACCCACATTGAAGAGGTGTGATGCAGCGAAACAGTCTGTGTGTGGATGACAATATATATATATATATATATATATATATATATATATATATATATATATATATATATATATATATATATATATATATATATATATATATAATACAAAGTTGTAATTGTTAGGGATTGTTCCAAAGAGTATTGTTAGTTCACCCGAGACCACAATGTATATGATACAGAGCAAATTATAATAGTAATTATGAAATACATTATAAATCATTTTGCTAATTAATTCATTTTGATTACAATAGGCGTATGTCTATTGTCATTGAAAGAAATTACTATAGGCTTATATGCACCGAAATAAATTTACCCACAATGGATATTTAAGGTTATTCCTAATTATTTTTTATTCCTCAGATGTTATAAATACAGTGCTCAATGTAATGAGACAGAGCTAGAAGTATATATTAGGGAACATACATAATATCCAACGTCGAATGCCCGACACGGAGTTTCATGCATTTCTTGCAAACTTCAGGTGCAAATATGTTCTGACGTTTATATAGTTCGAGTTCTAGAGATGAGGATTCAAAACTGTGTTAAAACTTGTTCATTCAATTATCGTTGCGTAAAATATTAATAATTTATATCATAAAAATTCATATGTATATTCACTAATATATATATATTTATATATATATATATATATATATATATATATATATATATATATATATATATATATAGAGAGAGAGAGAGAGAGAGAAAGAAAGAGATAGAGAGACAGTGATGTTTGCTAGGGAGAGAGAAATCTAACCAAAGAAGAGTTAAGATACGAAGTGGGTGAACTGTTGTAGATCCTTAATGTTGTTATACTATTTTATGAATATATATATATATATATATATATATATATATATATATATATATATATATATATATATATATATATATGAACACATGTCAAGAGGTATAAAAATTTATATACAGTTTTAAAAACAAGGAATTTATTGATTTTGATTTTATTAGTCTCTAAAGCCCTTTCAACCAACATCTCATCAAGAGACAATCGTTGGATCATTAATTAACGAAAAGAACAGTAAAAGTCGTATAAAAAAGAGTGGTTTAAAATCATTCATTAGGCTGGTTCCAAAAATCATTTGAAGATTTTGGAATCAGGCTGTATAGGATTAAGGAAACCTTCTCTCTGCCGACAGAAATAATTTGTAAAGTCCCTTAATCTGTTGGGTGAAATTTTATTTTAACTGTCCCTCGCTAATTTATTTGCACGTTATTTCCCCTCCCCTCGTTACAAGTATATACACTTCTTCGCTATTTTAGCGTGTCTCCCCCTTTTTTGCTCTTTATTTTCGTTAATGTTCTTTTCGTTAATTAATGATCCAACGATTGTCTCTTAATGAGATGTTGGTTGAAAGGGCCTTAGTGACTAATAAAATTAAAATCAATAAATTCCTCGTTTTTAAAACTATATATATATATATATATATATATATATAACTTCGTGTATTTATAAGTTATCAAACTTCAAACAAAGTTCTCATTTGATCAATTTGAAAACGAACACTAACGTCGCGGCATCATTCTACACTTATTTCATCTGAGTGTTTGACTATGTCTGGGAAAATTAGGCCCTAAAAATAATAATTTGAAATTGTCGAAAGTACTTGGCATGTATTTTCCATCTGACAAAAAACTCGAATATAAGGATCATTTTATTCAAGGAAATGATAGTAAGTTAATGTCGCATTAAGTTTTGTTAGCGAAATGATTTCACCATTAATCACATTAAGATTGATAATTATTTTTGGTATAAATTGTTTCATTATGATATAATGATTATGATATTATGATTATGATATATATATATATATATATATATATATATATATATATATATATATATATATATATATATATATATATATGTCATTTTCTTAATTACCTGACTTTTCTATAGATAGATAATGTACAGTTTGAAAAAGGTAGATAGAGAGAGAAAGAGAGGGAATTCATTATCTTCATAAATACCTACACACATGCATATATATATATATATATATATATATATATATATATATAAATATATATAAATATATATATATATATATATATATATATATATATATATATATATATATATATATCCGCAGAGATACGAGAAGAAAATTCTTGAAAAGAAAACTTAGAGAATAGGAGTTTCTCAAAAGCTATGTCGACATTGTTTGTAAATAGTAGCTATCCTAATTACCTGACAGTTAATTAAACTCTCTCATATAAAAGAACTTTACGACAGTAAATTAAGACGAAAAAGTAATTACAGTAAGTATAAAATTAAAAAAAATAGAATGAAGATTTGAAATTTTCCTGGATATTAAAATGAAGTTTACAAAGAAAGCAGTCAGTTTTTCATTAACATATAAAGCAGTCATCGAAGTGTTTAAATTGCTGGAGTCAGTCCTGGAATTGTATTGCAGTCAAAAAATAAACAGTTTCGCAGTGATTATTTCTTTTACTTTTTTTATCAGTCGGTATTGTACTTGAAGTTGTTTCGAATTATGTTCTATCGTTTCGTTGTCTTTTGATGTTGCTACAATATAATCATTGGGTCGAATTCTTAAGGAGTTGTGACTGATGCTGATTTGTTAGCCACTAGCTTTTCAGCTGACGTTTTGCGGTGAAAAGTAAAAATAAATAAAAAAAATATGAAAACAAAAAAAAAAATACTAAGTCACTTGTTGCTCACCAAGATTAAACAAAAGAATAGTTAAAATAAATACACTATTTACATTATTCGGACTATTATCCTCATCTTTCTTGCTATATTTATCGCAACGTTTCGGCCGTTGTACGCTCCGGTCTTCTTCAGGTGGTTGGAATGTCGAGCTGAAACCTTTATTCCGCTCACTGGTGGAGAATGTCAAATGGATGTCAGTCATCAGTTATCTCCTGTAAATTCACCTCTCCGAGTTCTGCACCGCCTTTACCAGGTATTGAACTCACACTCTTTGGGTCCTGTGACTGGATTTAAATAATACCTTTATCCACCGTGCCATGTGTACATGAGGACATCTCTGTATGAATTTTTGGGTATAAATCTAATATCTTCAGCATCATTTTTTACGATTTTGGCAGAGCTGATATTGCAATTTTCGCTGTTATTATCGTTTTTTTTTTCTGGCATTCCTTATTACTGGTTCCCATATTGTATATAATTCTATGCTTTTTCGGCTCAGAAGATTTTTGTGGCCAAGCATATGTGCTGATTCCTTATATATATTTGCAGAGAGAGGGAGAGAGACAATAGACTACGAATGTTCCAATGATATTGAGGGCAGTGATGTCCCTCTTCTCTCCATATGTGGTCAGCTACGCCTGACTTGTCCACATTTCCTCGTGTTACAGCGTACCTTAAGGGGGCAGCCTGTTTCCGCTTTATATTTCTTTCCGCAGCTGCACGGGATAGCATACCCACAGTTTTTAGTGATGTTCTCCTCTATAATGTAAATGTAATGTAAATAGTGTACATAATACCTCATCTCAGAAATATAGACAGATAATAAACTTAATAGACTGGAAAAAAATAATTTCAGTTCTATCTATCTAGCTAGCTACCTCTGTCTATTGTCTCTCCCCCTCTCTCTGCAAATATATATATATATATATATATATATATATATATATATATATATATATATATATATATATATATATTCACACACATATCTATATCTATCTATCAATCTATCTATCTATCTATCTATATATATATATATATATATATATATATATATACATACACACACAAACACACACATATATATATATACATACACACACATACTCACACACACACACATATATATATATATATATATATATATATATATATATATATATACATACACATTGGGTATTTAGGCAGCATTACTAATGCATGTTTCATTAAGAACGACAAACAAGGTACTATGATTAACCTTCTTTATTAAATTTTTCTTGTGTTCGAACAAGTGTTTTCTTTTTTTGAACACATAGTGTGTAGAAACTGTCCAAATGTTCTATAATTCCTAGCGATTTCGGCTATAGTCTTAGCCATTATCAAGGATGATTTTAGCCATTATCAAGGATGATTAAAAAAAAGAAAAAACTTCTCCGAACACAAGAAATATTAAATAAAATGCTTAATCTTAGTACCTTCTTTGTGGTTTTTAACGAAACATGCATATATATATATATAGAGAGAGAGAAACGCATATATATATATATAGAGAGAGAGAAATAATTAGGAGAGTTTTAAATAACCATAATTAAGTAATTCATCGGCCCTAGGAGAAACAACAATTGAATACATACAGCACTAGACGGCCTCTCCATCCTATATTTGAAACTCATCAGCAATGCGCATCCTCTCCCAAGAATTGAAACCGGAATAGTTACAAGAACAGAAAAACGCCGTACCAACTGCACCAACGGGCCTCGGGAACGAAGTGTGAACGAATTTAACTCAATATAGCGCTGCTCGATCACATATTCCGTGGTGGAACTCATCCGAGTTACTCTTTATCAATAGGACTGTGTCGCTGCGAGCTTCGACTACTATCCCCAAGCCGCTCAGTCCTATGTGTAAAGAGAAACGGATTAATTCCACCACAGAATATGTGATTGTGCGGCGCTATGTCGAGTCTAATTCGTTACCACTTCGCCGCCGAGGCCAGTTGGTACAGTTTGTAGGTCGTTTGCCTCCAATCGTAACTGTTCGGGTTTCAATTCTCGGTACTGGATGCGCCCTGCTGATGAGAGCCAAATGTAGGACATAACGTCCGTGTAGTGGTTTCTTCTAAGCTCGGCAAATTGCTTATTTTTTTTATTTTTATATATATATATATATATATATATATATATATATATATATATATAGAGAGAGAGAGAGAGAGAGGGAGAGAGAGAGAGAGAGAGATTGATTATTCATTGAATAATTTAGGTATGTTTTGCATACTTATTTTCAATAGGATCCTTTTATATTTGCAGCTTTTTGGTGTCGTTATTGAAGCACGAGAGAAAAATGCCGTGTCTGTGCCCCCGCTCTGACTCAGCATTCCTCATTCGACATTTAAGAAATTTAATTTTTAGATGATGACAACAATTTTTGTGTTATGGTGCTATGTCGAAAGTACTCGGAAATAAAAGAAATATGTATCAACACGGCGATTTCTTCTCATCCTTTAATAATGACACCAAAAATATTATCGGTGTATATGAAAGGATCCTATTGAAAATAAGTAGACCCAAAAAAAACATGTCTGAAGTATTCAACAAAACATGCCTCAATGAAAACAAGCTGCCGAAATCTACGCATCTCTCTCTCTCTCTCTAATATATATATATATATATATATATATATATATATATATATATTTCCGCGTATAAGACGACCTTTATATCTTAAAAATCACTCTTAAATAGAAGGAGTAGTATTGTGCTATAATTCTAATGAAGAAACCATAAATTTTGAGTGATGTCGGTAGGTAGGCTAACGTCGGCACAGGAAAAATTCACATTAGCAAACTGATAGCATAAAGAATAAAACAATTTGTACCTCATATGTTACTAGCATAGTTTCATAATAAATTACCCATTGAAAGAATAATGCCATCTCAATGAAATCAACTTGTATCAGCTGAGAAAATGTAAACATCGAGCTATGATTGCGTTCACAGCAGCGTTTATCTTTCGGTAAACTTTCAATTACTATCATGGTTGTGTGAATTACGGCAGTAATAAGATAACGATAATATCATATTCATTTATCGTTAAATATTCATTATCATTTTGGTGTTAAATAATAACACAATTTTGGAACAGATGAAGAACAAGAAGAGCAAGATGAAGAAGAATCAGTATTCGCAAAAGATCACGTCATGAAACTTAAACAAAACAAGGATTTTTTTAGGGGTTGTGTGTAGGAAAAGAATGATGTAGAAACGGATTTGTTATTTCGTTTAGTTTTAATTTCTATGGATACAGTAAATAACATTGTTAAAAAGCATAATCTGTTTATAATCGGCACGCAGTCGACTTATACTCGAGGTATAGATCGATTTTATGAGAATTAGGTAATTTTTTTCATTTCGTCCTATCTAAATGTCACCTTGTACTCGGAAATATACGAGGTCAAAATATATACATACATAAACACATACTCACACAGACATATATATATATATATATATATATATATATATATATATATATATATATATATATTAGGTTGGTGCAAAAATAATGACGGAATAATGTCGTTTTTTGACGCTAAAAAATCAGTCAAAAAACGACATAATTACGTCATTATTTTTGTACCAACCTAATATATATATATATATATATATATATATATATCACTGTATTCACTAGTTGTTTGACATTTTTTCACCTAATACGTTTCACTTTACATTTTATTTTCATCTATCTATCTAAATCTCTCTCTCTCTCTCTCTCTATATATATATATATATATATATGCATGTGTATGCATGTGCGTGTGTGATTAGAAAGATAGAAAGAAAGAAACTGATAGCCACTAATGAACTGTTCTAGCGAGCATAAAATATGATCTTATAAAAATAAGCAGTTAAACACATAGATAAATATATTTAAATCAACTAAAATAGCTGGATATATATATATATATATATATATATATATATATATATATATATATATATATATATATATATATATATATGTGTGTGTGTGTGTGTGTGTGTGTGTGTTTTCCTATATATACGGATAACTTTTTAGATGAAATATCTTTGCTAGATGCTTTCAGTCGTCTAGGGTGAAAACGAAAATTCGACGAGCGTCCACGACACGTCTGCACTCTACGTGTACCAGCCGAGAAAAGACGTAACCTACTAGTGTCGGACTATTCACACATGTGTAATAAGGTATCACCTCCCACACAAGCTATGTTGACCACGCGGGAAATAAATACAGTCGTATACTTTTTAAACACTCTTCGTAGATATATATTAAAACCGACCGGCATTATTATCTGCTTATTTGTTCTTTTTCGCGTATTTTAAATCTTTCCTCTTAGCATTCTATATCATAAAATAATTTGGATATTGGAAGAGTTTAAACGCATGTTTTCTCGCTTAAATACTGATGGCAACAAATTGTAAGTACTGGTATGTGTAAACTTGTATGTATTCTTGATTATTCTTGTGTTACAAGTGGGATGTTTATGACATTATTTGTTAGGGTGTACTACGATTTTAAAGAACCTGACTCCTCAACCTTTGCAGATCATGCCGAAAATGAAGTATTGTTGTCATATTTGTATGGGAGCTGCGCAGTTCTCACTTTCCAGTCTCCATAAAGTTCAAAAGCGCCTGAGTCTTTGTGGGTGACACATTTTTTTCCACCCTTCAGCATCTCTCTCACAGGCGGGATGAGGCAAGTCTCTTATTGCTCGATCGCTGCATTCATGGAAAGTGCCCGGGAAGTTTAACCTTTCACAGATAGTAACCGCCATTACAATTATACTATAGTAAATTATCCTCATTTCCACCATATTCCAACGGTGAAAAGTAATTTCAACTCGAAGAGTTTGTTCCTCTGAATCTCTGCTCTGTAAAACCGACTTGCAAGAGGATATTTCCCCGATCAGCAAGATGATATTTCCCCGATCAGCAAGAGGATATTTCCCCGATCATATTTACCGTCCTCTGTCAGAACGCTTCCCAGATATTTAAACTCTCGCGTCTGCTTCATTCTAGTGTTCCCGACCTGCAAATCGAATTTCGGGCTCATCCTTTTACTGATGACCATGCATTCTGTTTTCTTGTAGTTTATGCTTAGTCCTTTCTTCACACACTCGGTCTCTACCCTCTCTAGGAGATTTTGTAATTTCTTTGCCCTGTCTGCTATCAGTATTGTGTCATCTGCGTATCTTATGTTGTTAATATTGTGGCCACCAATGCTAAATCCCGGTAGGCTTTCCAGTTCTCTCTGTAGAGGTTGAACAGTTCGGGGTGAGAAGACGCATCCTTGCCTTTCGCCCATTTCTATTTTTGTATATTCGCTTAACTCGTTCTCTATGCGCATGCATGCTGGTTGCTGCCAGTATAGCTTCTTGATTATTCTGATATCGTTCCCGAATATATCAAGGTTTCTGAGTAGTTCCATCAGCTCCTTGTGGCTTACTTTGTCGAAGGCCTTTGCGTAATCTATGAAACATAGGTATACGTCCTTCTGCATCTCTATCGCTCTTTCTGATAACATTCTGAGCATGAATATCGCGTTCCTTATTCCAGTGTCTTTAACGAACCCGCACTGTTTTTGTCCTATCTCTGGCTTGATTCTCCTGGGCGTTCTATTCATCACCTTATTGTAACAAAATCGGATTCGTTCAAATATATTTTCAATACTGTTTACCATGTTCTTATCAAGCAACACGAGTAAAACCGTTTTCAAGTAGCATATAATAATAATAATAACATATGCAAATTCCTTACGTAGCAACCACGGTGAATGATCAAATATGACAGGAAGGTTTCCATGAGATTTATTCTAAACTATTTGTTTTACGTCACTTTACAGTGCACGGCAAAGCAGACTTCTGAAGCGACAGGGCACTAGGCTTTATTCCTTTTTTTCTTGATTTAAGACTTTAATTTCGATGCTATAGTGATCCATATATCTTAATGTTAACTGATAAATTATTGGCCTGAATGTGCCACATCCTAGCGACTCCAATCCGGAGCTTGATGTATTTCTTGAGCTCTCCTGTTTCTTGACTTTTATATAATGATCTGCAATGACAGCCACGTCAGTGAGTAGACATTTAATTGCCTCTGTGTCAACAACGGCGATGTCCGGGTCATTGCACTCAAGAACACGCCTGTTTGGTTGTGTAAATCCAACGACATCTTGATTTGATCACTCTCGATCACGTTCTCTATACTATTTTCTCTTTACTACTACTACTACTACTACTAATAATAATAATAATAATAATAATAATGATCTTCCTCTTCTTTTTCTTCTTCTCATACTTCTCAAAAATGTATGTTTTCGAATAATAGGCTACACGAATGAAGTAGGCTGATTCCAGCACTTATAGAATAAAACACAATACATTTTATTATTTATAAACTATATATGTTTAAAAAAAGAATTATGTTTACCCTGCAAGTTTAAAATTGCGTACAAACATCTGCACTAGAAGGCATAAACTTTTATACAATATATTTGAATTTCAGCAATAAATGGCCTATGGAGATTGTAATGCCACTGAACAAAACCAACCACCCAAAAAAACGTTTCAGCATTAATGACCGATGGTGGTTGATATGTCAGTAAAATAACCAATCAATCCTCTTTCTTCTTCTTCTTGTTATTATTATTATTATTATTATTATTATTATTATTATTATTAGTAGTAGTAGTAGTAGTAGTAGTAGTAGTAAGTAAATGAAGAGTATTTGCTGTTGGTATTATTTTTAATATTATAATTTTTTTTTCTGGACAGAACTGATCACAGACCCTTCCGGTTCCCCATAATACCATAAAAAGGGAGCAAACGCAGTAACGTTATCTATCTGGTAAAGAACATGGTGACAAACTCGGCTTGAAGTGGTAAATAACGATTTGTTCCCTCCCTGATATATATATATATATATATATATATATATATATATATATATATATATATATATATATATATATATATATATAGTTAACTATACTCGTTTCAAAAAAACCTTCGAATTTTTTATTTGTCAATAATCAAATCAATCACTAAGGGAAAAAAGGGTTTTAAAAAAAGAAAGAGCTAGAAACATGAAAGTCAGTCGAAAAAAAATCGCACAGATACAGGTTTAAAGCCCGAAGAAAAAAAAAAACCACGAGTAAACAACTAACAAAAGAGCTCAATACAACCGTAGAGCAGACCAAGATAAACCTAGTGAGCTAAACAAACCTGCCGAGGATTCACCTAAGCGGGTCGTCAGGGAAAGCTGGCTAAAGAGGCAAAAGAAAAACAGCATATTTATACAACGTGACCAAAGAAAAAGAAAAACAAGAAAAACACAAGAACACCGGTGGTGGGCATAGATTTATTCAAACAACTAAAAGGGGAGGGGGTATTAACACGAACAATAGAAGTGGAACGACAATACAAACGGGGAGATAAGGCATAATTTAATAAATAAGATTTTCTATGTCTGCATTTTGATTATCGCCTGTAAATATGCTGTTTCTCTTTTGCCTCTTTAGCCAGCTTTCCCTGACGACCCGCTTAGGTGAAACCTGGGTAGATTCGTCTGGCTCACTAGGTTTATATATATATATATATATATATATATATATATATATATATATATATATATATATATATATTACATGCATATATATATATATATATATATATATATATATATATATTACATGCATATATATATATATATATATATATATATATATATATATATAATATAATAATATTTTTTGTTTAAAAATATGATTCCTTCGCTACATAAGAGTTCTCATGTTTCAAAAACGAGAGCCGAAATCATCCAAATAATTAATAGAATTAAGTTGGATTGTGGTGTTTAGTCCCGTTTCATCTTCAAGCGAAATTTAAGGAATAAGCTATCTCTCGGTTTACGTGTATTTTATATATATATATATATATATATATATATATATATATATATATATATACATGCACAAACTTCATGTCAATCATCCAACCGAACAAAAATAAAAGAAAATAAATATATATACCCCTCCCTTTGTGTACACAGCACATACGCCTATACCCATATACGTACGTACACATAAACACACACAAGCATATATATATATATATATATATATATATATATATATATATATATATATATACATGCACAAACTTCATGTCAATCATCCAACCGAACAAAAATAAAAGAAAATAAATATATATACCCCTCCCTTTGTGTACACAGCACATACGCCTATACCCATATACGTACGTACACATAAACACACACAAGCATATATATATATATATATATATATATATATATATATATATATATATATATATATATATATATATATAAGCATTTCATCCTAAGCAAGACGGGAGTGCCACTAGCACGCATGGGGTTACAGACGGTAGAGAACACGAATAAAGAAATATGTTTGGGGTGAAGAAGGAAGAGGGACTAGATCAAGGTGTCAGAAGATGTCGATTGACATTACCCTTGAATAATTGAAGATTATAATTATCAGGGAAGCATATAAGAAGAAGAGAATTCCACATACGTCAAGTGGGAGAGAAGAAGTTCTTTCAGTAGAAGGGTATTTGCTTAGTTTTAACCGCAAATGTATAAACATGCTAAATTGTTTTGCAATTAGCTACAATTGGCGTAGTGAAACCAAACAATATTTTAAACCTTAGGCCATCATTTTTAGTTTTCGATTTTATTCCCGTTGGTATTAATATTTTCAGTTGCCTGAAAATTATATTGAATGCGCCTTAGGATGAAAAAAAAAAAAAACTTTTTATTTTCGCCAAGTTTTTTTTTCTGTTACTTTGATTCTATAACGAGTTGTTATGGTTGCAAACAATAAAAACGCATATCCGAAAATTACGTATTACAGCTTGAATAATTTAACACCACACAAAAAGGCAAGAACCCAATTCCCTTATCACTCTGTCGAACTTTTAAAGTTAAAATATTTCATCACTGTCATATCACAGTGATTAACCATGCAATGGCTGGCCGCTCGTATCCGAAACATATTTGTGTTTGTTCAACACCATCTGAGCCTACCTGTGGCCTTTACTGTAAATATGCTGAGCGGACCGTAGTTACATTTTCTGGAAGAGAGCACATTATGTGTCCAGATCAGCAGTCTGGACGAGGACAGTAAGCTCAGACATTCGGTCACGATGACTTGTGTCATCGTGTTAGCACAAGCATTGGCTTCTGCCAAATAGTTCTGACTAAGCAATTTTACTCAAAAGGTTTGATTCAATCTGTGATATGCTTTTCAGGTATTTTCCAAACATGGCGCCTCCCCAAGCCGATAGCTTCAATAATTTGCCTTACTGATAAATCAACCATAGTGAGCTTTGAACGCGGTTTTCATGTTCGGAAAACGAACGTTCTATCCACTCAGCCGTGTATACATTTGGTAAAAGCTCTTACATTATATTATAAGCAAATGAAAATCGGCAAAACATTCTTGCTTGCATACACCCTTGTGCAAATTAATTGAAACAACTGCTTTAGTTTCCTTCTCTTCCGACATGCAGTCAGTTTTAGACCCACTGGAGTGACAGTGTGTAATCAGTTTCAATTTTTTCCTCAGATTAGACCATTTGCAGTAGTGTGCTGTAACCTGAATCTATTTTCAGGGTGTATGATAGAATGTGTTTGGTCTTGGAAAATATTACGTCATCCGTGATGGCATCAGATTTTCATCACATCCCTGACACTATTGGCTCGACTGTAGATTAGTTGTCCTACAGCCATCTTCCGTGAGCAAATCAAAGTACTATTAAATGGCCCGGAAACTCTCCTGATTTAAATCCAATCTGGAATCTGTGGTTAAACTGCAAGGAACACCTTTGTGGAATGCACATACGAAGTATTAAATTGTGCATTGGGTTATGTTTCAATTGTGAAACAATTAAATAACAACGGAATTATTCGTTTTGTTTCAATTAATTTGCACAAAGGTGTAATTAAGGGATTTAATTTTGTTGTTGTAATACAAAAAGGGTTGATAAGCCGTAAAAACGAATCAGTCAATCATTTGTTGTTGTTCAAATGAAATATTCCGTTGGTAGTGATTTCTTTTTCCAGACAATTGATTTAATTCATATTTGTTCAAGAAACGAAATATGACTCCCGCAAAATAAAATAATTTTTTTTCGTTTAATCACAACGTATATATATATATATATATATATATATATATATATATATATATATATATATATATATATGTGTATGTGTGTGTGTGTGTGTGTGTGTGTGTGTGTTTACACGGGAGTTAATCAAGAAGTAAAGACAATTTCCGTACAACGCTTTTCTTTCCATTGATGAAGAGCAAATGCATATGCCACTTTCGACATAGTCGCCCATGGTGACGCACTTCTGCTATCATTTAACAGAGTTTTTCACGCAAAACGCGGAAAAGTTACGGTACCCCGGTTGATCATACAGTATAACTCGTGCAGACCAATACCTGATGCCCACGATTGGCATCACTTGGTGCTAGCATGATTTTTCAATTTCCCCTGATCACGGCAGACACACACTGCGTTACTCTGTTGATCTGTTTTCTTCCATTACACTTGTCCTTTTTGCTTTAAAGCCTTCATACCTCTCAATTCATGTTCATTTTTTTTATTCTCGCTCGTTAATAATGTTTTCTTTTCTTTATATTATTATATGTAGTGTATATATATATATATATATATATATATATATATATAGCATGATGAGAAGCGACGTATGCTTTCATAATATGTATATATAGAAAAAGTTGCAAATTAAAAAATAATAATAATGTTTTTATGAAAGTATTTATTTATTTATATATATATTTGATATTTCAGATTGACCTCAATCGTTCTTTAGAAATATCTGTTTGTTACAAATAAATTAAAATTAAAGTTTATATGTATTTAATTTTAAAATCCAGTATTTTTCTGTATTTTTTTTTTCTTTTTCGTGTGTATGTTTATTGATAGATTCTGATTTCAGTTCCACATACACACGCAGAAAAAAAGAAAAAATATTGGAATTTAAAATTAAATACATATAAACTAGGGTTAAAGAAAGACTTGGGTATTTTAAATTTTTATAAATATTTCAATAGTTAAACATTTTTTTAGATAGAGTTAAAAATATTTATTAAACAACATCTAAAATATTACTACAGTTAGATTTACGTTAGGAATGTTCAAACACAGTGGCGTTCCATATCACGTGGCGTCCGCGTCTCTCGACAGATGCTACTTGCAAACAAACAGTAGTTTTAATTTATTTGTAACAAACAGTTATTTCTGAAGAAAGATTGAGGTCAATCTGAAATATCAAATATATATATAATGAAATAAATACTTTCATAAAATAAAACATTATTATTTTTTTTATTTTGCAATTTTCTCTCTCTCTCTCTCTCTCTCTATATATATATATATATATATATATATATATATATATATATATATATATAAAAGTGATTATTGAAGCCAACATTGAGTGTTGATTTCAATGTTCACTTTTATATTTACATACGCTCTGTCTCTGATATTGTACACTTTATCCCATAGATATAGCACACTTTAAAAGAGGGGGTTGAGAGTGGTTGTTAAACAGACAATATAAAGTATAGGGAGGGGTTAATTTTATATCTCTATTAAGTATGTTTTATATTGGAGTGGGAGGAGTGACAGAACCTTGACCTATTTAGATGGTTAACAAAACGGAAATGAAATGTAGAAAATGTATACAAGTGAGTCTTATGGTAAAGAGAGAGATAGGGGGAAAGAGAGATGGAGTTGTTATAATTTTGTTTTAACAAAATTATGTAAAAGATAGCTTACAATGTTTGATAGAAAATTCGATGTCTGAAAAAAATTTTGTTATTAACTTAAATCTTTAATTTTTTAAGTAAATAGTTTCGGGACTAAATATAACTATTATTGTAATAAACATATTTATCTAGGACATAAAGAAATATTTCAAATTTTAATAGTTTATTCACCCGACTAATTGTATTTCCACAATATGTAAAGAAAAAAAAGTGACAATAACATCTATTTTAATATTTAAAATTAATTTATGAATGTAATTTTTATTTATTATATTGGTAAACTAAATTAAAGATTAGGTTTCATTATTTAATAGTATTTGAGGGTAATATTAATTTTCATTTATTCATATATGCCTCACAAATGTATTCATGTGAATCCCTACATACATACGATAATTAACAAGTCCAAAAAACACATAGAAACACATGAGATAATTTACACAAAAATTCATTTATCCTCGTACATAAACTATATATACATTTTACAATCTTTATCTATATTTTAATATTTGAAATATATATAGATTTTAGTTTGATTCCATAGTTAAAATTTAATTTTTGATGATTTCGGAAGTGTCTCATTTTAAAGAAATTTAGCTAATATTATTACTATTATTAATAGTTAAATAATGGTATATTTAAATTCAATTTATCAATTTAGAAATGAAACTCCTTCAGAAGATAACAAAATTTAAATTATAGAATATTACAAGAGAAGGATATTACAAATTAAGAATAGTAAATTTAGAATGTCATTAGAAAGACCCAATATTTCATTTAAAATCAATTCATGCACGTATACACATATATACATACACACACATACATATATATATATACATACACGCACACACATATACATCTATATATATACATATATATATATACACATATACATACATATACAATTCATATATCTATATACAAATCTATATATCAAAAAAATTATCTAACCATTTAATCATCTATATATATATACATATATATAGACATACTCATATACACATACACACCCTTAAATACATATACATTCATATATAACACAAAACACCCACATACAAAAAAGATATAAAAAGAATATATATATATATATATATATATATATATATATATATATATATATATATATATATATATATATATATATATATATATATATATATATATATATATATATATATATATATATATATATATATATACACATACCACCATACATACACACAATTATATATATATAAAGAATATTTTCTACAAATATTCACACATGCATGTATATGTATTTATATTACATTGTTATACACCCATTTACATACATATACATATATATATTTTCCAAATATTAATTCTAAGGTAATTACGTCTATATACATATATAGATTACAAGTAGTTAAATCTATAAAAATACACATATTTAAGTACATGTACACACACATATATCCGTCAGTATTCAAACATGCCTCATACTAGTATATTTATACTCACACATGTGTATATCTATTTATACATATATATCCATACAACCATACATATGTGTCCACAATATAAATACATAGTCACACTTAGCTATAATGTTCATATATATATATCTAAATAAGTTCACATATAAACATTTTTTAAGTTAAACAACACATATATCAAAGAGCACAGTGTCAGTATTTTCATATATTCATTTAAAACAATTTATATTTTCTATTTATATATCTACACATACTTTGTTAAAATGAGGTGATTTTTATGCCTACATTTACAAATCAACTCATTATGTCTGTTCAATAGTATGTCCGGATCCTTATGTTTTATTATTAGTATTTTTTCCATAATGCACAAATTGCATCGGTCTCTGAAATTAATCGGAGTTTTGGCTCTTGAGACGATTTTCCATTTTATTTGTGGGGTTAATTTGTTTTCCAATAACTCCCAAAAGTGCTTTGAAAGTGCATATATATATATATATATATATATATATATATATATATATATATAAGTTAAGTTATAAGGAACTTGGTAAACCGAATTGGTAAATCCAAAGAGGATGAAATCCTGAGAGCTGAATGTGAGGACAGAGCTAATATGTAATGAAAAACAAACCACTTTAAGGTACCATTACGATAATTTATTTCACCGAAAATCCCTATACTTTATATTGTCTGTTTAACTGACACTCTCAACCCCCTCTATTAAATTACAAAAATTACACTACCCACCAATTTCTAATCCCATTTTTCTTCTAAATTCGATGTTGGAAGTTTTACCTGATGATCCTGAATCCTTAAAAAAGGATTTTGGGTGAAATAAATTATCGTAATGGTACCTTAAAGTTGTTTGTTTTTCATTACATATATATATATATATATATATATATATATATATATATATATATATATATATGTGTGTGTGTGTGTGTGTGTGTGTGTGTGTGTGTGTGTGAAATAAAAATATTAGTGTTTAAGCCTATTTATTATATCCTTACTCTGTCCTGGAAATTGAGTTCAACCTGGATTCTATCCTCTTGGAATTATTTGTTATACATATATATATGTATGTGTATGTATATATGTATTTATATATTTATATATTTTAGATATATGATTGCATATGTATGTGTATATTTACCACTAATATTATCATTATATATATATATATATATATATATATATATATATATATATAATGTATGGGGAATAGCAAAGTGTAGATGCAATCTCCATGTAACACTTTTATCTCCACTGATGTTACACACACACACACACACACACACACACACACATATATATATATATATATATATATATATTTGACTAGCAGTTGAATGCTAGGGCCTCCTTCAACCACCTGATGAAGACCGGAACGTACAACGGTTGAAAAGTTGTGAATATGTCAATGAGGATGAGGATAACAGTCCGATGTTTTGTAAATAATTTAAATGACCTAGATATCAAATCAAAGCAAATGCATATATTTAAATTTAAACAGAATCTTTTTGACGAAGGATGAACAATGAAACACCATACAGCGAGTTGTAATAGCGAAAGATGTTAAGAAAACTATTAAGAAAAAGCAAATCAAAAGACGCTGAACTTGGTAAAGACAATTCTTCTGTATGGCAGGGAATTTTGGAGAAATTTATCACAGATGAAAATGAGACACCAAACATATAATTCTACAGAACGATGCTTAGAACACCGTGGACGTAGAGATGTGGTTCTACAGAAGGATGCTGGGAATACCATGGATGGAACCCGTGATACAATGAGATAACAGAGAAATGACTATACAGAAGGTCGATGTGAATACGATTTATGGAACATTTGAACAACAAGGAATTTTGAAAGTCAAATGGAAACAAAAAGAGCGTGTGTAATCTCTGATATTATGGATAGATATATTTAATTTATAAATAGCTCCAAGATACACAGATGACAGTGTGTTGATGACAGGCATCGAAAGAAAAATGTCGGAATAACTATATTATATTGTAATGGAAAATGAGAAGGAAGGACTATCAATAGAGAAAAGACAATGTAAAGTCGTTAGAAAGAGAAAATGCTAAGCTGCAGATTTGAAAGCTGCATTCCCCGGACAGGGGGACACATTAGACCCGATGTGCTTTAGACCTCTCGGTCACGAAGTGCATTGATGATTAAGGAGTTTCGAGTAATGCCTTTCAATTCTTATTTTACCCTGAATGTCGAAATATATATACCTTCTGTTTTGTATCCTAATGTAAACAAAGCAATTCCTGAAGAAGTGGTGAATATTTTTATTTGTTAATCGGACAGATTTTATTAAATAAGAGTTATTTAAAAAAAAAAAATATGTCGAATATTCAGGCCGGAAGACGAAAGTAAATAAATATACTGCTTAATAAATAAACGGAGCGTCTACTCAAATATGGGTATCCACTAAAAAGTAACTTTAGTTTAAGTATCATATATATATATATATATATATATATATATATATATATATATATATATAAATATATATATATATATAGTGCATTGGGGCAGAAGATCATTATTTATATATAATAATAAATGTCAATTATGTTTGACCATGAGCCGTTCTAAACTCTGTATATTTTCGGGTGAAAATAAAAACAAAATTTTCCCAACATTTGGATATTTTTTTATAAAGCTTTTCCTTGATCTAAGCTTCGGCTCACATGAACCATCTTCGGAATGTGTTATACGGACATTTAAACAAAGATATTCTCCATCAAACATTAACCATATATTAAAAATATATATGTTTAAATAAATAATTATGTGGGTGTTTGTGTGTATGTATAATGATTATTGAAAGGTTTAAACGTGTTAACGTAGGATGTGAAAGAAAGTTTTTATTTAATTTTTAAGAAAATGAAAAGAAATGCACTGGAAAAGTAACATGAAGTGAGATGGGAGAAAGTGGCGGAAAAGTGGCACACCATGTTAAGCAAGAAGATTTGAAATGAAAGAAATGAGACAAAAGAAAAAAGAAGCATTACGGAAAAGAAAAAGAAAGAAGAAAAAAAAGAAAGAAGAAGAAAAAGAAAGAAGAAGAAAAAAAAAGAAAAATGAAAAGATATTATGAAAACAAAAAACGATGTGAAGAAGTCAAAATTAAAACAAGGAAGGAATGGTGAAGAAGAAAACAGAAGAAATAGAAGAAAAGAAAAAGAAATTAAAAGAATTTAAAACTTAGCATCATTGAAGATGAAGAAAGAATAGATAAAAATAAGAAAAGGGAGTAAAGCAAAGACGGATAAGAGAAAATTATGCCCCCAAAAAAGAAAGGATGAAAAGGAAGAAGAAACACATGAAAAAATTAAGAGAAAATAGCAAAAAAGAAAAAAAAGAAAGGAAAATGGAGAGAATATATGAACACGTGAAAATAAATCAAAGGAATTAAGAAAGAAAAAAAAAGGAAGAAGAAAAATTGGGAAGGAATATCACAAGAAAAAAGACATTAGCAGTTAGTGAAATAAAAGTACGAAAAAGAAAAAAAGGAAAAAAAGGAAAGAAAAAAGATGGAAGAAAACAATGTCAAGAAAATCAAGAGATATAAAAGTCGAAGGAAAATAAGTAAAATGATGAAAAATAAGAAAAAGAAGAAAATGCAAAAAGGAGCAAAAAGAATAATGGACGAGGTAAAGAAATAAAAAGAGAAAGAAAGAAAGTGGAGAAAAAAGAATAAACAAAGATGGAAAGAAAAAAGAAAAAAAAGAAGAAAAAAGAAACAAGAGAAAATTAAGAAACAATTTAAAAAATCAATAAGGAAAAAAGAGCCAAAAGGGATATTATAAAAAATTAGAAAAATTAAAATAAAAATAAGAGAAGGAAAAAAAAACAAAACAAAGAGATGTAGAAGTAAAAGAAAGATGTAAAAAGAAAGAATATGCAAATGAAAAAAAAACGAAAAGGTAAAAAAGAAGAGGAAAAGAAATGAAATGTAGACAAGTAAGAAAAAAGAAAAATAATAATGTAGGATGAAGAAATGTAGGAGAACGAAAGATGTAAATGCAGCAAAAGAAACGTTAGAAAAAATGAAAAGGTAGAAAAAAACTAAAAGGAAGAAACATGAAAAGGAAGAAAAAACGAAAAGGAAGAAAAAAAGAAAAAGAAGAAAAACGAAAAAGAAGAAAATAAAGAAAGAATGAAGAGGTAGAAAAGACGAAAAAGAAGAGAAACAAAAAGAAAGAAAAAATGAAAAGGAAGAAAAAACGAAAAGAAAGAAAAATGAATAGGAAGAAAAAACGAAAAGGAAGTAAAACGAAAAAGAAGAAAATGAAGAAAAAATGAAGAGGTAGAAAAAACGAAAAGGAAGAAAAACGAAAAGAAAGAGAAATGAAGAGGACGAAAAAACGAAAAGGAAGAAAAACGAAAAAGAAGAAAATGAAGAAAAAAAATGAAGAGTTAGAAAAAACAAAAACGAAAAGGAAGAAAAACGAAAAGAAAGAGAAATGAAAAGGACGAAAAATGAAAAGAAAGAAAAACGAAAAAGAAGAAAATGAAGAAAAAAATGAAGAGGTAGAAAAAACAAAAATGAAAAGGAAGAAAAACGAAAAGAAAGAGAAATGAAAAGGACGAAAAAACGAAAAGGAAGAAAAAACGAAAAAGAAGAAAAGTGAAACGTTAGAAAAAAAATGAAAACGTAGAAAAAACTAAAAGGAAGAAAAATGAAAGAGAAGAAAAGCGAAAATGAAGAAAAAATGAAGAGGAAGAATAAACGAAATGGAAGAAAAAATAAAAATGAAGAAAAAAACGAAAAGGTAGAAAACAAAAACGCGAAAAACTGGGGCGAAAAAAAGAAAAAAAATGAATTTTAAAAGAAAAAGAAAAGACAAAGTGGAAATTAAATGGAACAAAATTATATAAAAATGCAAGAAACAATGGCAACAACTGCATCGACTTCGTCAAAAAAAACAAAACAACAACATTAAGAACAAAAATAAAACAAAAGAAATACAAAATATATTCATATCTTCCCACTCCCCAACACTTCGCTTCTCCAGATTTCCCATGAGAAATTAAATTCCTAGTAACTGGCGACACATTTTTCCCGCCTAAAATTTGCAGTCAACTATACTTTATCAAAGCGCATGCTCACTGTATCAATATTACGTTTGCAACACAGAAGATAGCTACGAGCGTACAGGCAAATGCCTGGGCGACTGGCAAATGGTAAAAGTTTTTTCTTTTTTTTCTCAAAGAATCTTTATAGAAGCATAAGATGAAAAAACGTCAGAATATACTGATGAGATATTCCAAGATGCGACGCAGTTCACCTATATTATGCTGATTGGTTTTCGATTTGGTCATTTTATGTGATTCCTTTCAAGGATATGGTTGAGATTAAAGGAGTTCCTTATGTTATTTACATTCGATATTAATGCTTATTGGGCGATTTAACATAGCAAAGATTGGTCATAATTGAGATGGACATGTCTCAAAATGAGTCAACACCTCAGTGTTTGTATTCAAATCCATTTAACATGAATATATCTTAGTTAATCCAGATGAAATAAATTCGTTTCCTTAAAAAAAAAAATTATATATATATATATATATATATATATATATATATATATATGTGTGTGTGTGTATACATAAATTAGGTTGGTGCAAAAATAATGACGTAATAATGTCGTTTTTTGACGTATTTTTAAAGTCAAAAAACGACATTACTACGTCATTATTTTTGCACTAACCTTATATATATATATGAATAAAAATGGCAATAAGAAAACTAGTAATTGCTGACGCGTTTCGTCCAATGAGGACTTTATCAAAGCAAAATGTTGACATTTTTATTCATAAATATTGTCTTCTCTACTGGTTAAATCAGAGAATTTTTCATATATATATATATATATATATATATATATATATATATATATAAATTACATAAAAATAAAACTCAGTTGTACCCAATTTTATGGCCATTTCGTTGCTAGGGATAAATTCCCAGCGGCTTGTCAATACTAAAACTTTTGACAATGCATATTTTTTTACCAAACGTTTTAGTATTGACAATCTCCAGGGAATTTATTCCCTGGGGTGAAATGGCCATAAAATTGGGTTACAATTAAGTTTCATTTTTATGTTTTTATGTAATTCATTTCTATTCTCTATAATAAATATATTGGGATCTCTTTTGTGAATCAGTTTTAATATTTTATATTGATTGTATTCATTTTCATTACTTACCCACGTATTTTTACCTCTCTCTCTTTCTCCCTCTATTTCTCTTGCTCTCTCTGTCTTTATATATATATATATATTGTTAACCCTTATCCCCCTTATTGGACAGTTTGCTTCAGCCGTTTCCATAGTAATTAATTTTACGAATTAATCTGCTTATAAAGATGCGTAAACATCAAGATTAGTTATTCCAAAAATTTCGCTTGAGGATGAAACAGAGCTCCATACTTTAATTTAATTTTAATAATTATATTGAAGTTTTTGGCTCTTGTTTTTGAAACATGAGAACTCTTATGTAGCGAAGGAATCATATTTTAAAAAAATATAATTACAATTTAGGCTCTACTTTTGTATTGAGCACTGTTTTTTTTTAAATAAAAACAAAAATACTAAAGAACTTCGTATTATTTACGCAACGTGTTCTTTCCTATTTTTCAATATATTTGCACACACACACACACACACACACACACACACACACACACACACACACACACATATATATATATATATAGATTACAATATTACAAAAAATATATACAAGAATCGATACACAATTGCAATTGTGTTTCAACACATAACGATGCGTCTCCTCAGGCAATTGTAAATTACTCTCTTTGTTTTTCTTCCTTGCTAACTTCATATTCTTTAGCATCTTTAAAATTTCTTTCTTACATTTATTTTGGTCTTATGATGATTCTTTCTATCCTTCTTTTTTCTTTTCTGCCATCTTTTTTTTTCATTCATTTTGTAAATTTATATGCGCTTTACTAAATGTCAGCTGCGCAATCATAACCTTACTTGTTCAACATATATTCGCCAGCCACTCTCCATCGTGCCATGATCAGCAAGGTGGTCTTTCAGACCTTTACAGTGAAATTGATTCTCACTGGGTGCCCATTACTTGTCGGCACTGTGCCAAACTATTTAACATTTACTGAATAACGACATCTTTACTTCCGCCTTTTTGATCGTCTGTTTCTTTATGAATATCTTCGGCATTTATTTTTTTTTTTTTTTTTTTTAGTTTGTCATTGGTATTGTTTTGTTTCCTTGTTTTTTCTTCGTTTTCTTTCTCCACTAGCCCATTTCCTGACTATATAAGCATCAAACCCCGACGGATATTCGTCCCGCCAGTACGCCTTCTGAAAATTGTCACTTAAAGACAGCGATCGACACTGAAGCTGTCCAAGATGAAGGAATGTATCTCTGGCTCCTTTTCAAAATGATTTCATATCAAGAACCTGGCCATTGAAACTTGGCACTCATACAAAGAAATGGATGAGCAACAACACGGAACTAGAGACAGGAAAGCGACTGATTCGATTTTCACACGTTCCTTATTCAAACTAATGTTCTATGTTTTTCCCAGACAAACTTACATTATCCTGACAAATCCAACACTACTCTTATTATTGTTGCTTTCTCTTACAATACGCTGAGAAGATAAAGTTTCCCTTATTACTAACATATTACTGTTAGTTTTACACCATCTTATTATTGTTGAACTCTATCGCAGCACGTTTTGTGTATAGTCTTCGGGAAACTTGACCTATGTTCTCATAAAAAATAAACGATGTACGAAAAAGACATTTTCCCCCATGACACCGCTTCTATCGTAACTACCTTCACGCCTCAGCAATGTTTATTGTTTTAAAAAGCAATGATTCGAATTATAGTAAAACCTAAACTGATAAATGTAAATTTATAAATGTTCTTTGTTACTGGAAATTTACAAAAAAAATATTATTTATTACATTGTTTCTACACAAGAATAATTTTAGAATTACATCATTCTAAAATCTAATGCAAAATGAAGTTAATGCATTATATCTGTTGAGGGGTCCACCCCTTCATAATATATACATATAATACGACTACGTGAAGACCCGAGAGAGCAAGACCGAAGAGTCGAGTCGAGTCCAGAGTGACAGAGTAAAAGGTTGTAGGTAACCGAAAGAGTGAGGGTGAAGTAAAAGCGTTGTAGGAATCACAGTGAGCGAACACGTATTAGGTTGGTGCAAAAATAATGTCGTTTTTAACATAAAAAATATATGTGAGAAAACGACATTATTTTTGCACCAACAAGATAGATTCAGTAAGAAGTCATACAGCGATACTTCAATACCAAAGTCTGTATATATATATATATATATATATATATATATATATATATTTTTTTTGCTACTAACCCATATTCCTAGAACTACTAACCTGCTTTACCAGTTTGTATTATTACGTTAATACATTATTTTCATATATTCATTCTTGGCGTTTGTTATTTATTGGTACCGGATTTCAACCCGGAATGCACAACAATATCGTTTACCAGTTTATAAAGAAATAAATATAAAAACGATTTTTATTCATACATTTATAATTTTTTTATAAATTATTAAAATATGTGAACATTCTATTTACTATTTTATAAAGTTCGAATCGATTGGCAATTAAACCATATTTTTGAACCATTCCACATCAATACTTTAAACAAACATGGCAGTTTTTTGAGCGTACCAGGACCGAATGTATTGAACACTCAGTGAGGTTCGTACTCATTACTCAGTCGTAATTAATCTAACCAGACAGAATTGCTCAAAGGGCTCAAAATCGATTTCTTAAGTTTCAGCAAAGCTACACTGAGAAAATCGTTTTTCGGGGACTTTTACGTTTTTTAATGGTTCGTAAGCTTGTCTCGCGACACAAGTTAAAACAGAGACAAGGCGGATTCATTACATTCCTAAGGCTGTTCTTCGCGTAAGTAAATACAATGAACCCTTTTGAAATTGGAACACGGCTTTCCAGTTAACAATTCCGAGTCATTATGCATTCTACCACGCAACACACATCCAAACTTACAGCATCTGGTATTCTCAAACATCCATCCATGTAGATACTGACGAGGCTCGACGTTCCTTAATTTCGGTGATTGTACGGGAAACAATGTATTGTGTCCGTATGCCGTGCATGTTATAAATAAGATATATTTGGTTGAAGCAACTTGATATAATATATATGTGTGTGTGTGCCGTGTGTAACACCAAAATTGGCCATATCGAGGAACAGCGAAATTGTCCAATTATGAGATTAAGCTCTGAACAGTTATATCTTAGAAATAGATAATTTACTGAAATTTATACACATCTTGGACTCTACTTTCAGCAATAAGTATGTAGAATTATTCTCTAAACTAACAGATGAATCGTGTTGAAATCGAACATAAACGAGAATGACATGTTCATCATTAATTAATCATAGCTAAGGATCGGAAGCTCGTGATGTATTGAAATAAATATATATATTATTTCAGGATCATTTTCCAACTCATTTACGATGATCTCCGCCCTCTCTAACCTTTTACCTTTCGCTCCTGAAGTAAAAGGTTGATTCACAGGTATCAGGTAAAATTTCATTTTCAAGTCATTTTTCACAGCTCTTTTGATTGGCATAGCTGAAACGCCTCTCTGAACTGGCAAAAGTCTTAAGGATCCATTCTAATCGACCTAATTTGAAATGATGATCGCACTTCCTGTTCTGAGCTCCAGATTCAGTTTTCCTCTCTAATTTTCCTCATTCTTAAACTTATTCACAGTTCTCTAGATGGTTCTTGAATGGACTTTGAAAATGGAAGCTAATGTGTGAATGTCGGTACCTGTTGCGGCGTCCTCCCACTAAAGAGTCTATGTTGGATTCTTCCGCCTACTATAAGATTAGTAGGAGAGAAGGCCTTCGGGGAACAGTCGAATAGATTGTTCATCTGTCGAATTCCCTGGCTTGAACTGAGAGGAACCCGGACAAGGCTTTGCCGAAGATGAAATTTTCGTCCAGGGAGGTAGACAGGCCCTGAACCCGTTTATACAGGTTCTAAGGGAATATTTTTGCCGAGCCAACAGGCTCGGAGAACCCACGATAAACTCGGCCTTGTGCCATATACGTCCCTCGTGTGTGTGGTGGGGGGACCGTTAAACATTTACAGTGGAATAGCTTGAACGCTGGGTCAACCGACACACATTTACTACTCTTCTGTTGTACTTATTGTTTAATATATGACATATCTGCAACATTTGTTTTGTTATTTCTTCAACCATTTACATGGTCACAACTGAATTACTGAAGACCTGAATGATGTTTCGTCTCAACAATTTCGTGGCGTTTTCAGTCGAAGACTAGGAAAAGCACAAACATGTCTGCTAAATTTGAGGTAAAGCCATACCTAAACCAAGTTTATAATAATAATAATAATAATAATAATAATAATAATAAAAACGTAACGTTCTATTTGCCTCGTTAAATTAAATTGAAAAAGAATTGAATCGACTTGGGAAATGGTAGTTCTGGAGAGGGTTGAATATAGTGAATGAGCATCTCCCATAGTTTATATGTAAAAATAGAGCACAGAAATTCGTGTATGTGCTGACTTCTCTACGGAGCTGAACAGCGTCCTAAAAGATCACCATTATCCCCTTCCAAGTCCAGAGGAGATATTCACTAAGCTCAGTGGGGGAAAATATTTCTTTAAAATCGACTTAAGCGATGCATATCTACAAATAACCGTGGACTATAGGAATGCTCGAAGCTCCTTTGCATAAACACCCATAAAAGTTTATACAAATTTTTAAGACTTCCCTTCCATTTTTCAACAGGTCATGTACACGATATTAAATAGCGTGGATTTTGCGGTCGCTTATCTCGATAACGTCCTAATGAAAAGAGAGAACATCTAGGAACACAAATCGCACGTTTGGAGAATCCAGGATTACGGATTCAAATTAAAATACGGGATGTGTGAGTTTTTCTCAGACAGGATTATGTAAATGTGGCAAATAATTGACAAAGACGGAAGTTGTCCCGACCCAGATAGGGAAACAGCAATAAAGAATATGCCAGCACCAGAAAATGTGTCGGCTCTTCAAAGTTTTTTAGGTCGTGCCAATTATAATAACGTTTTTCTCCCGAGAATACACAGTTTGAGAGCTCCACTGAATGAATTACTGAGAAAAAAATAAAGAGTGAGAACGGACAGCCAAATACCAGGAAGCATTTGAGAAAATAAAGGTCCTTGCATCAGATCTGTTCCTGATTCATTACGATCCAAACATTGACATCATTGTAGCCAGCGATGCTAGCTCCTACAGCATGGGGACGTGCATTTTACACAAGTTAATGGATGGATCGGTAGAAGTCAATCGCCCATGCACCTAGGATGCTATTAGCAGCTAAAAAGGGGTTACTCGCAAATAGAAAAGGAAGACTTTGGTATCATGCGCTGATTAAATGTCATAGATTTATTCATGCAAGGTACTTTTTGTTGCAGACAGATCATCGTCCACTCCTTACTATCTTTGGACCAAAAAAGGGTATACCAACACATACTGCTGATAGACTACAAAAATGGGGAACCATTCCCCTCAATTATAATTACAAAATGGAGTTTCTCTCATCCACTAAAATCTGTCATGCAGACGGGTTGTCTAGATTGATACCTAAGTATACTGAACCCATGGAAGACAAAGTCATTGCTGACATAGGAAATAAAAAGTACCTTGTGCAATACTGTCAGGGAGCTTCCTGTAACAATTGATGAGATAATAGACAAAGCTTCCGATGTTGAGTTTATAAAGGAAGTAAAGGATAAACTAAGTAGAAAAGAACAGAATAATGAAGTTTACTCACTCTGTAACGACATACTAATGTACGGAGACAGAGTAGTAATCCCATCTGCACTACAGAAGAGAACATTAAAGGAACACCATGTTGGCCATCATAGAACTTCAAGAGTAATGTCTGATCAGGAGTTACGTCTACTGGGGCAACATGGACAAGGATACTGAAAACCGTGTAAGATCGTGCTTTGGCTGCTAAAGCACTCACGATAAAGTTAAATCCCTGGCGTGAAACCGACCGTCTCTGGTCGCGTATACACATTGATTTTACTGACCCACTTGATGGTATTTACACCCTTGTAGCAGTTGACAGTTATTCCAAGTGGCCAGAAAAATTGAAATGTAAGAAGCCGACCGCAGAGGTGACAGTAAAGTTTTTGCACGAGCTATGTTCTCGTTTCGGAGTTGTTGACTCTATCTTAACGGACAATGCCACACAGTTCACATGCTGTGAATTTAAGGATTTTTGCCAGTCATTCCTGATTGAACATATTACCACGGCGCCATATCACCCAATAGATAATGGACAGTCAGAACGTTTTGTGGACACTTTCAAGAGAGCAGTGAGGAAGACGAGAGGTATTCCCATTGATACGGCTATACAGCAGTTTTTGAGGCCTATTGTGTAACCCCTAATGGCAGTGATCCATCTGCCAAGACGCCAGCAGAGGTCATGTTTGACCGGAAAATAAAATTGGCATTTGACAAATTCCTTCCGAGTGAAACGAAAGCGGGAAATAGGAATAAAGTGCTTAAAAAGCGCTTTAAGATCGGTGAAAAGGTTGTTTTTTTTTGTTTTTGTTTTTTTCGTGTATTTGGGAATAATAAAGCTCACTGGGAGATAGGAACAATAGACAGACAAATTGGTAACATTATTTACATGGTTCAGGAACCGAAGTTTATACACAATCGCCATGTAAACCAAATTAGAAAACGGTATGAAAGCGTAGTCGACAGGGATCCAATAGAAGATAAGATTATGGACGTCGTATTTGACACGTTTGAGGTTACAATACCGCAATCAGTGCCAGATCGCTCAGAAGGTACAAAAGAAAAAGGAAATTTACAGAACCTTCAGGAACTAACCCGAAAAGAAAAAGATATTGAACATCTTTCATTTCATACCATGTCTACAGAAAAAGGAAAAGAATGAGTAAAAAAATCCATCTGACTTGAATTTTGAATTACCAGAAAAGTACAATACGCATTGGACATTATTAACATTATAATTTACCATTAAACTTATACAATTTTTCATTATTTTGGAATAATGAATAGAGACCTTAATAAAAAGGGACTGTTGTTAACACGTAAAACTAAAAAATATTGTGAATGTAATTCCTGTATATAGCTTTTTCAATGTCCTTGTTTCTGATTTGTGTGTGTGTGTGAAAAAAGGTTTATTTGAGTGAACATAAAATATTGTGTGATAATTGTAAAAAAAAAAAAAGAGACTCCATACGGGGGTTGTTGGGGTGTCTAAAGAATCTATGTTGGACTCTTCCGCCTACTATAAGATTAATAGGAGAGAAGGCCTTGAAGGGAACAGACCTGGTGCACTACGATCCAAAGGTTGTGAATTCAGAGTTGACATCCAAGGATATTCGGAACCAGTTTGTCTTGTTATTTACCCATAGGTGGAGAGAAGAGGATTCTTGCCCTTTCGTGTATTATCACGTAAGTGAATGTAATGGTTTCAACTGGAATACGAATGCTCTCCGATTCCTTATATATATATATATATATATATATATATATATATATATATATATATATATATATATATATATATATATATATATATATATATATATATATATATATATATATATATATATATATATATATATATATATATATATATAAAAATAAAATGACATTTTTATAGATACAAATATTTACGTACATTCCCTGTTTAATAGAAAATATTAAAGACATTTACCTCCTGAATAGAAAATATGCGTCCTCCGACAGGATTCGAACCTGTATCCTATACGGAGCCATCATATAGCCTGACACGGTTTTACCGATGAAGCCACAGTGGAGCGTTTCGGTTAGCAAGGTCTATTTTACTGTTTTTAAACTACAATTCTCTATGATTTAAAAACAGTAAATTCGACTTTGCTAACCGGAACTCTCCTCTGTGGCTCAATCGGTAAAAGCACGTCAGACTATATGAACGTTCTGTATAGGATACAGGTTCGATTCTTGTTGGAGAAAGCATATTTTCTATGAAAATTTCTCGGCCGGTAAATGACGTTAAAACTGTTTTTACAAACAGAGCATTTACTTAAATATTTGTATCTATAAAATGAACGTATTAACGTAAAAATGTTTTTAAATAATTGTCGGATTTTGTCCATTTCTTACGATATATATATATATATATATATATATATATATATATATATATATATATATTCTTAAATTTAGTGGATGTTCATATTTGAGCAGATGCTTTTCGAATCTTGCCGGAGAACACATGTTTTCATTTAATAATACATCTTCATAATTACGACATTAATAGTTAAATAGTTAAATCTCTTGTTTAATGAATAAACAGATCATCTCCTCAAATATGGCCAGCCACAAACTATAACGATTAAAATGCTAAAAGCTATTGCATTAATAAATAAAAAACATGCATACTTATATATAACAGAAAAAGCAAATTTATTAGATTTCTATTGATCATGAAGTTGTGGAGATCCGTTATCGTTTAAGCCCTGAGTGGACAGAGCACATATTAAGAAGCGAGAACAAAGAAGAGTAATCAGGAGCACGGTAGATTGCGATTGACATGGCATTTAAATTTTTGAATATTACTGTAGGCGGAAAAGAATGGAGCGGGATGAACGTTCCTCTAAAGTTCCACAAGGGTTTAGGTCCTAGGCAACATAAATGTAAATTGGGGAGACCACGCCGCCAGTTTAGTATAGGGTTTAAATTCGGTAAGTCTAGTTATACATATACGTATATATTCATTAATTTATGAAAGTTTTCTTGGTTACAAACTGAAATTCACGGTTTAAAATAGTTTATTTAATTTTCCTGGGTTTTGGTTCGTTTTTGGCATTCTAGGAATAATTTAAAGCTTAACCTGGTTAGTTTCATTTTCTCCTGATCTGTTTCAACTTACATGGTTTCACGAATGATATTTTTTTTTATTTAATGGTATTATGTTTATAGGCATGCATTGTATTACATTAGTTTTTTGAATTCCACGCTTCGGTGGCTGCAGCATGTGTGTGTGTGTTTGTGTGTGTGTGCGTGCGTGTGTTTATAGGTATCAGATTTTCGCACGTCGTAAAAGTTTGTTTCTTTTGTCTTCATTGGGTAATATGTCTCGCATTTTTCCCCGAAATTAATGGAATTTTATTGAAATAGTTTATTTGCTTGCTTGTTTAACTTTTCTAGTATTTGTCTTCATGCTTTTGAAGTTTATATAGAAGTTTGATCATATATAAGTTTCATTAATAACGACTGTCAGAGTACAGTGGTTTAATTTTTAGGTATCTTTTGTGTTCTTCCAAAGTAATATTTCCTACATTTTTTTTTCTTTTTCTTTACATAGATTATGTAGAGATTGTTCGAATGTTCTGTATGTCCAAGTGCATTCGTCTATTCTTTTAACCCTTTTCCAAGATTATTTCATTTTTCATTTTAACTGAATGTATGGATGTTTTTTTATGTATGTATCTAGATTTATAGGAAAGTTTTATTTTCAAAACACGGTCAACATATCGTGTCCGTGTTCATAGTTGGAGTTTTTGGCTTTGTGACGTCGTCCCCTGGTCGCAGCGCCAACCGTGACGTTCTATCCTAGTCTACCACGGCACCAACTGTGACGTCCTCGCCGCGGCGCCAGCCGTTCGCTACTCGCTGCTCCGTTCGGGTGTCGCTGCTCCAAATGCGATGTTCTAACCTTTTGGTGATTCGGGTGGGAATCTGGTTAGATTTGATATCAGCCTTGTCGTTCCCAACTCGCTTCCAACGCCTGGTTACCAAGGTAACTGCACTGATCCCCCAGTCCGCCTACCCACGTTGTGAATTGATCTTAGGCAGACGAGATCAAACATTGGTTGGGGCCGTACTGCAAACCGAGTTCAACGGGGGTAATACCACACAAATATGCATAAAAGACAATAAAATGAAAACTCAAAAGTTCAAAGTATCAAAGAAAAAGGTAACAAACTTTATGTCTAGTTATTCGACACATAGGACTGCATCTATCTCCCGACCCGTTCTATGGATTGTGACACGCCGTTTTCCGCTAGGCAAGTTTTAACACTTCAAGTTGTCTGCTCTCTAAGAAATTGGTGTTTCCTGTGTCTTTGGACGAAAGTAAAAAAAAAACTTATTTCGGTGATCTGGATCTAAGTCGCTCTTCAAAATAATTGTTCTTGGTTTGAATGTGCGTGAATCTTGGTCAGCTATCTGCGAGGCTTGCTTCAACTGAAGACTGACTCTGGGAACTGCTGGAACTCAACTCTGCTCGTTGTGGTTTCGTTTATATGGGCGCCGACCAAAACCGGGGTGAGTTTGTCGGCGCCGGGGGTTTTCTCGATAATTCTAAATACATATCCACCTCTCTGGTTAGGAATTTCCATTTTTTTCCATTTTTGGGAACCTTTCCTCACTCCCACCTTCTCATCATACTTCAGAGGGGTGTGAACTTCCCTCCCCACATCTTCGTAGTAACCTCTTTAACTCATCCTCTAGATGGGCTGCAACAGCCTCCCTCGTGCGTCACGTGATCACCACTCGACCAATGATGTCTCAGTCGGGCGTGGACGAATCCGCGGCTTTGTTTCAGTAAGAAAAAAAGTATCTTGCTTAACTAAAAAAAAATCATCTCTTCTCTTTCCATTTTCTTCCTCTTAATGGTGTTATCATTTCTCTGGCCGCGAACGGGACAATATGACAATGGCGGTCATAACTCTTGTTCTACACGTGGTTTACGTCAGGTATTTTATCGCTAATTATCAGAATGTGTGGTCTTCCTAACACGGTCTCAAAAAGAAACATCTCCAAAGTTCCAGTCAGTCTGTCGCCTCGAAGAAAGAAAAAAATACATTTTTAGGTTCCCATTCATTTTCCTTCGGTACATATTTCTGATAACATAATTTTATTATCGCAGGCCAAGGATGTTCCGTCGAAGGAAAATCGGTCAACGGACACTAGTAGGTGGTCCTTAATTTTTCATATCTGTCCAAAGTCCCTTTAGTTGTCTGTTTTTCGTCACTTATCGAAATAACATTTTCATTTGAATTTTTTTTCTTTGGCCAGCCGGTCTCTAGTTGATAATAAGATGTCTTCCAGTACCAATAGTTTGTTTTCATATCCTTAGATAACACAGCCGATGCCAAAACATATCTGATTCTTTCTTTCTTTCCCTCTCTTTCCACTCAGAATTTCCCTGTCATTGTAATGACACTCTTTCGCCATTTGTTACTTATCAAAATATCCTTTTATCCATTGTCTCTTAGCCGTGTGTGTGTTCTTGCTTATCACTCACGATTCGGTCCTTAGCCTCTCCTCTTTCATTCTTTTCTTTCTTTTCCCTTTCTGCCTCGTTAAATGGTGCCACACTTTTACCTTTTTATTAATAATGCTTCCATTATTTTTAGCCTTTTTTAACATATTGATGAGACTATTATATGTGTTTTGTCTACGCGTAAGTTACGGATGGAATTAGGTACGTCTCTGCGTGTATGTAATTGAGCTATGGTCGGAAAGATGCAACGTGAGTCTTCTTGTTAGTTATGTAATAGTATATCCAATATAATTATTCATGAATTTCATTTGAGCAGTAACACAGTTTTATAAAAGTGAGTTTGCTGTCCATATACACAATTATATATATATATGGTTGATTGATGTGAGTTTCATACCCTGGATTTCACGCTTTTGTGCTCGTCAAAAGCATGAAACCGAGGGTCACAAACTCACATCAATCAAACCAAATATGTTAGCTCTATCTCTGATATTGACTGTTTTGTAATAAATACCGCTAATATAATATATCAATAATAATATAATGATATATTAAACATATATATATATATATATATATATATATATATATATATATATATATATATATATGTATATATATATATATATATATATATATATACACACTTTTCACACACACACACACATACGCATATATAAACACAGATATAATGCTAACCTAAACTTCTTTTAAAATTGTAATTAAATTAATAAATAAAGTTTATTAAATCAGAGAAATGGAAATTTTACTTAAATATTATTCAAGAATAATTTTTGTTAAAAAACAGTAATATACTTGATGTGATAATTATTCTACAAACTGTAAGGGATTCTAATTACATTTAATTGTTCTTGATAGAAATATAGTATATTAAAAATTAAAAGTAAAAATATTTCAAATCGTAGTTTAAATAAAAAGACAAAAAGACGTAGACACCACCCAAAAATCTTTAAATATACGAACGGAAAAAATGCCTTAAGAATTTTAGCCGTTAATAAAAAAAAAAAAAAAAATCCAGACGACACGCTTTTAACGGATGTTAGATTTCATTGAAAATACATCCCTACCCACTACGAAAACGTAACAATAACTGATACATTAAAATATAGACATATTGAACATACAGACACCCCTAGTCTAGCAAAATAGATTTATCTGTAACCTTGGAAACATGAATTTTGTTTTAGCTGTGTATTTAAAACCCAGTAATTTTTAAAGTTACTCCAAAATTCGCTTGAGGATGAAATGGAAGTGATGTCTTTAATTTAAGTACAAAATTAAATTAGGGGCTTTTAGCTTCCATTTTTGAAACATGGTTGGAACTGTGTAGCGAAAAACCATACTTTAAGTCTATTAACTTATAATATTAATGTTGTGTAAATTTACATTGAGCACTATTTTGTAAAAATGAAAAATATCTATAAGCACACCGGATTATATATCTTACTGTTCTTTCTTTTTATTAATATACATACACATATATATATATATATATATATATATATATATATAATTAAATGTATATATATATATATATATATATATATATATATATATATATACACATATATATGTGTGTGTTTGTGTGTGTCTGTGTGTGTGTGTGTGTGTGTGTTGTGATAGACTCTCCTGCGTTTTTGACGTGTAAGAGTCAAAACAGCCAAAATAATACAGATCTATCCAAAATTTCTGAAATAAATGAAAACAAAATAATGATGCACGTCCTGAGGCAGGAGATTACCAAACGACCTTCCCCAGTTTTGAATTCAACCTTTTTCTTCAATTAGAATCGTGCCAAATAAAGTTACATAACACAGTTCCCTATAATTTAACCATAGCTAGCTGGGAAAGCAAGTGCGTCGAAGCCTTTGGAATTCGATTTTTGAAAGGTATGAAATTATCTCTTTTACAGATATTTTTTAGTTAAAGAGACGCCCAGTCTGTGCCCTTTAGCCTTGGTTGGCAACTAGTCTAGGAAAAGGATAAATCTGAATTCAAAACCAATTTCTTCTAACATGACTGTAGTTTGAATTAAGCTAGATGACAAGAAACATGCAAAAATGGTATTTACCGGTTACCTCTCCACAAGGCGGGATGTGGCATAAGGATGTTTTTAACCCGGACAAAAATTTCCCATACACGGGGTCGGGTAGCTGTCTACTTCCCTAGACGAGTCTCTGCCCTTCGGCATAGCCACATTTGGGTTCCTCTCCGCCCGGAGACAGAGAGGTCGACAACCAATGTTCCCAAACTCAGATCTTTCGCAACGGTAAATAAACGGTATTTACACGTTGCTTCCCCACAAGGCAGCATGTGGCACAATACCGTTTTTATGTGGGGTTTTCTGAACCCGTAAGCTTGGGCAAAAATTCCCCGTAGAACCCGCATACACAGGGTCGGATAGCTGTCTATCTATCCAGACGAGACCCTGCCCTTCGGCATAGCCTAGTTTGGGTTCCTCTCCGCCCGGATTCAGAGAGCTCGACAAGCAATGTTCTCAAACCTAGGGGTTTGGCAAGAGAATAAAAACTGATAATAGAGAAAAAAAAACTTGTTTTAATAGACGTCTACTTAGTGAGCTTATTCCAGTAAACAGAGATGACATCTCCATTAAAACCTAAACTCTCTAGCTGGTTGACTAAAAGTTGTGAGGATAATCTCTGCTAAGCAGTATATTTTGTTTACATTTTTCTTTTCAGCCAATTAGCGTCTCAGGCCATGAACATTACATAGATTATATCAAAAACGAAAATATAGGAATTCATGGGGTGAATTTACAGGATTCAAGTGATTGTCACTGTTTTAAGTGATTAAAGATTAGAGAATTTGTTGATAGAGTTAGCGGATGTATGGGAGGAGAAAACCCCTGGAAAAAGTTTCAATACTTTAAGTAATAAATAAAAAAAGATTTTTCACAATGATATGCACTTTGTACATGACCCAAGAGCAAATCGAGGTAGAGTGTTACAAAATAAGAGACAGAATATATATATATATATATATATATATATATATATATATATATATATATATATAGGTAACAACACTCGTCTCCGAAAAACCTTCGGTTTCTAAATTTGCTAATGGTCAAATCTATTACGAAGGAAAAATAGTTTTAATAAAAGAAAGAGCTAGGGAGATGAACGTCTGTCGAAAATAATCGTACAAATTAGAGGTCCAAAGCCCCCACCCCCCAAAAAATCCCGGTACAAGTAATCAACTAACTAAAAAAAGTGCTCAATAGAAAAGTAGAACAGACCTAGTCAAACCTAGAGAGCCAGACAAAACTACGTAGGTTTCATCTAAGCGGATCGTCAGGGAAAGCTGGGCAGCTTTCTCTGACGATCCGCATAGGTGAAACCTTGGTAGATGTGTCTGGCTCTCTAGGTTTGACTATATATATATATATATATATATATATATATATATGTGTGTGTGTGTGTGTGTGAGGAACATAACAGTTCACACTAGAGCTAAGCAGAATGTAGTGATCGGGAAAGCATCTCCTTGTGAGTCGGTTCAGCAAAGCTGCTTGTAAAGAACTTCTCACGAATGGAATGCAAAGAGAATGAGGGTGGTTGGCTACAATGTGTGTAGAATGGCTGGTGTCAGAATTTCTCTGAACTAGAAGAACCAATACGGTATGCATACGAGAAAGACGTGTGTGGAAAAAACGTTGTTGAATAATTAAATAAAAAAAAAGACAGGTAGAGTAGACTAATGTTTTCTATAATTGACTGGTCTATGCAATCGTGTCGTTAAAGCATGACTTCCAGGACTGTGACAATTACCGTAGTCTTTTGTTTTTCTCCTGTCATCTGTCTATTTCACAGTGAAATTAAATTGGTCAAGCTGCAGTAGCCAAAGAAGCGTAGATGATATATATATATATATATATATATATATATATATATATATATATATATGAAAATATACAATATATATATATATATATATATATATATATATATATATATATATATATATATATATATATATATTAAGACATGTGTATGTTTATACATTCTTTTTTATAGCTACAAATATTTAAGTAAATGCTCTGTTTATAATAAACAGTATTAAACAACATTTACAGGCCGGTAAATGTTGTTTAATACTGTTTATTATAAACAGAGCATTTACTTAAATATTTGTATCGATAAAAAAGTATGTATAAACATAAAAATGTCTTAAAATAATTGTCGGACTTTCTCCAATTCATTATATATATATATATATATATATATATATATATATATATATATATATGCATTTCGTTGTCCATTTCTTAAATATATATATATATATATATATATATATATATATATATATATATATATATATATATATATTATTTTACGAGCCGTCGCCATATTTCCTGTCTCTTTGCTTATATGTTTATATATCTAAATATGTGTGTTTGTGTATAAAAATTTGATTGTGTGTGTATTATCTTTTGAAGATTACACCGTCCCTCACCTATATCTTCCATTCAAAAGTATCCAATTTGCAACGGAGTTCAGAGCACCATTACATCTTAACCTTTACTCCAACTTAATTTCAATAAAAACAAAATAAATAAAAAACAGTTTAAACATTTTTCCTCAGTATCTTCTTTAAATATTTTTATAATTTCAAACTTAACTTTAATATAGATTAAATTTAAAATTTATAATTTGTAAATTTTAATTTTTAATTTTATAGCATAATTAAATATTTATTAGTTGGAATGAATTCTATTTTAGTCTGACCCTAACATTAAAGAATAAAATAATTATTATAACCTGAGTTCATTGTCAAGTTTTTTGAATTCTCATATACTTGTATTTTGATTGGTCATTCCAGCTTATGTAACAGCATTTTTCCTAGCGACGCGTGTTTGATCGATTTGAACCTTTTAAAACCCGTTATTCTACATTGGACACCATCACTTGATAAGACGCCAGAAGTGTTGAAACAAAATGGCTTTTTTTGTAGTGATTTTATAACATATTTACGTTATAATTTTCGAATAAATGATTATATATATATATATATATATATATATATATATATATATATATATAATTTATGAAGCGTTTAGTCGACCATCTTATTTCATAATCGATTGCTTTTTACATATTTTGTTATTTTTTAGAAGTATTCATATCAATTTTTTATGACTGGATCTTTTGGGAAAATCGCTAATCACGCTGTCTGTATTCTAATAATAGTTCGCGCATTATACACCACAGCAGCAAGTAACTTAAAAACAATTGCAGATAGACTCTGAAAAAGAATAAACCTGTGTATAGGATTCATTTTAATTCTGAGATTTTATATAGTAGAAAATACTTTCTGGGTTTATTTCGTTTTTTTTTTTTTTTTTTTTTTTGTTAATGAAACTTTGCAATGCTTTTTTTTTTTATATTCGACGTAGCTGTTCGTTGCCAGATCTAAAGGCGTTTGGTGTCGCTCTGATGTCTTTGAAATCCGACTAGACTATGCAACGAGACGGCGGAATAAAGAGCAAACAGCTCTTATTTAAAACCAACCAGTTCTGTGCCTTTTGAATCAGCCTACATAATTTGAGGTCGAGCAATTTATGCAGCCAAAGAAAAGGCGTCTGTAATTATGCCTCACCACGCTCAAATAAATCTGCAAACGTTGGGACACACAAACAAACACATATAAAAGCAGACACACATAGACGCAAAAACAAACAACATCCACACACAGACGCAAACAACTAAATGGGCCCAAGCAGACACTGACACACACGTAAACAAATGTATAAAGACACATAAACAATCAAGCCCATATATATATATATATATATATATATATATATATATATATATATATATATATATTAGGTTGGTGCAAAAATAATGACGTAATAATGTCGTTTTTTGACGTTAAAAATACGTCAAAAAACGACATTATTGCGTCATTATTTTTGAACCAACCTAATATATATACAATTTCAGAAACACACATGCACACATATATACCAAAGCGCACATTGACACACATTTAAACAAATGTACAAAGACGCATACACAATAATGCACATACATGCCCAATTGCACACACACAAACATACATTCACACATATACAGACGCCTACACACAGTAATAGACGAATGGGCACATAGAAACAGACACACACGTAAACAAATTCAGGTATTCATACGCATAATCATACCCATATATGCTCTAATACATACGCAAACACATACGCATACACAAACACATATATACAGAAATAAATGGAGACACACTAGCAAACATTCTCAGGCATGCACAAATACAGACAAACAGAAAGAGAGAAAGAAAGAGTAAGAGAGACAAAGATATGTATCAATGCACGCACACAACCATAAACAAATATAGAAAGACATAAGCTAAGACATGTACAAATATGCACACACACAAACGCACACAAACATATGAACGCAGCAGATACAGATACCCACGTAAATAAATGAACATAGATACGCGCACAACCAAGTTCATACATGCTCAAATAAACACGCACACATGCATGGAAAGACTCACATACACTAAAATAGAGGGAAAATACCGTTATTATTTGGGAGTAGATAAAGATAAAGATTACATACATTTAAACATTAGACGGTCCAGTCAACAACAAGTGGCAACAAATGCATTCGTCAGGACATGGTGTGTGTTGTGTCGTGGGTCGATAATTTATATATAATCGTCAGTGATATATTATATGTAGGTCTGTTATTTCGGTGGACAGTAAACGGTCATGTTTCGAAACATTCTAGGGACTAGTACGTGGAAATAATTGTGGATACTGACCAGAACATATAGAAAGTCCAGCAAAAACACGTGGCCTGATGATTGCGTTTTAGCATGAAACATATTGACGACGCTATCAAAGTCCATTTTTATATTTACATTGGCTGTATCCCTAATATGGAACACTTTAAGTCATTAATATAGCATAGCTTAAAACTATATATATATATATATATATATATATATATATATATATATATATATATATATATATTATGAATATAATATGTCGCATATATAGGGCTACTGTTTCTAAAACAGTGCTCGATGTAATACAACGGAGATATTATGCATGTATTAATAAATGTACAAAATAATCTGCAATCCCAGTATACACCACGATAACAAAATATACATTAAAATTTAAATTATGTAACGCCCTATATATACTGAGCGCCTGAAGATTGTGTTGTGCATGAAACTTCGAGCGGTGCTGTCAGTGAGGGATATATATATATATATATATATATATATATATATATATATATATATAGTGAACGGATGAAAGGAACAGGTTTTCTCTAAACTGGAATCTTCAGCTCCTGAAACTGCACGTTGCCAGTGAATGTAAACCATCTTCGTAAAGGAAGCCATCAACAATAAGGAATTAAATTCTTGGATACGGGATAATGCCGACGATATATATATATATATATATATATATATATATATATATATATATATATATATATATATATATATATATATCGCACATATAGTGATGGTGTTAATAAAACAGTTCTAATATGCATTAACAAATATACTAGTGGCGATATATATATATATATATATATATATATATATATATATATATATATATATATATATATATATATATCGCACATATAGTGATGGTGTTAATAAAACAGTTCTAATATGCATTAACAAATATACTAGGGGCGATATATATATTCATAGACACAGAGAGAGAAGGAGAAAGAAACACAGAGGGAGATGTATTATGCTTAATTATTAAAATAATTAGAAATGGACATATAACGTCCTCAAATAACTCCAATCGTAACAAATTACAATATAGTAATCAATTGCATTTTAACTATAAGCAGGAAGAAAATTGTAAAAGAACTCATAAACCCTAATATGTCCCCCACTGATCCAAGTACAAAAATAAAATTAATTAAATACTATACCAAATTTAATATAACTAACCTAGTCAGCCATAACAATTATTCTCCGTCTACTAACGTCTTACAAAAGATCAACAACGTATATCAATTTAAGTTTTTTTGGGAGATCTGATAAAAATATTAATACGTATGTTGGATTTTACAACAACAACGATGACGAGAAAGCTTACGTTTCACTTGAACGATCACAATTTAATCCTCAGAACATTTAAAAGAACACTCATGTCCTCATTAATAGTTCAGACAAGTATTAGTCGAAAATACATCAGTATTCCATCAAGATAATAATAAGCAAAAACTTCAAATGTTTGAAGTCCTTTATATAGATGTTCGGCCCAAAATGAATGAAGTCAACTACAAATATAGCAACAAAATTCTTATATACTTGCAGCAGCTGGTCGCAGATAAGATTGAAAATACTTGGGAAAATAAAAATTATTTAAAAGGAAATTTTGAATTTTTTCTTAATCAGATTTCTACAGCCACCAAGAAAATAATTCGTGGATTTAAACCAAAATAAATAGACATAATACCATAATACATTTAAGTTATTTAACTAAACATGCTTGAATGAAAATATGCTGCCTACATATATATCGAGAGAAAGTGTGACCTAAGAAAAGTTTTTAACCAAGAGAAATAAACTACATCAAATTTCAAAATTTAATTACGTAATTACTATTCAACATAAACAAACAGTATTTGCAATTAGTATGGAGTAGGTCATCTATTTTCTAGTTTCTGTGCTTGTATTCGATTTTTCATTGATTTGATCAAGTTATCAGCAATCATCTGAGCCATATTTTGTCACTCATTTAGCAATGTTTCTTTAAGGGTTTTCATTGACGTGATTTAGGTTGCGTGCTCTGGAAGTCTTCGGTCAAGGTGCTACAAAACTTGCACTATTGGATTTATGTCAAGATTTGAGGCTACCCATGGCAGTGACTTGATTTATTGCGATTCCTGCCAGGCTATTGCAGTTGCTCGTATGATATGGCGCTCCATCTTCTTGAAAAAGATAGACATTCATGTCTATCTGATTGGTTTCAAATAGTGGGAGTAGTCATTTCTCTAAAATTTGACAGTATTTTGGACCATTCAAGCGCTCGTCAACAAGAATCAGATCAGATTTCCTTCCAAAGCAGACAGCGACCCATACCATTATTCCAATCCCTCCATATTTCAAGGTCACCTGCAGACATTCAGTGTTCCAAGTTTCATTCTGATTTCTTCAAACATAAACCAATCTCGAATTAGAATATTGGCAGAATTTACTTTCATCTAACCAAATTACAGACTGCCAAAATTCATAATCATTGCTCTCGAATTCTCTCGCCCCGTCCATACGAATATTTCTGGTAACCTCTGAAATCAAGTGCTTCTTTTGTGCAACTCTTCTTTGATAGCCTAGCTCTTTCAGTCTTTCTCACCGCATTTGACGACATTTTCCATGCTGTTGGCGTCATCTTTGACGCTCTGACTACGGTTTCTGAAGACTTCCCTATTCAGTGGTCGTTTCGTTCGCTCAGACACGATGCTTGGTCTTCCTGAACGTTGTTCCACACGATATTAGCTTTCTTCAATTATTTTTTTGACAATATTATTAACCGTTTGATGATTAACCTGGCAAAACCTGGCAAATTCTCTTCATGACTGATACCCTCGTATTATTTGCTCTCGTTGAAATTCACCAATTTCCTTAGTTCCGCGAACATTCTTTGCAAGATATATGTCAACTATTGTTCATAGATGAGTGTAGCTTGATACTAACACGGTACTGTCTGGAAAAAAAGAAGAGACGTTATTAAACAAGGCAAAATTGCTCTAGTCAAGGGTGGTTACAAAATTATCATAGACTACTGTGTGTGTGTGTGTATATATATATATATATATATATATATATATATATATATATATATATATATATATATATATATATGTATTTATGTAAAAATATAAAAGTGAACATAGAAGTCAACACTTAGATGCAACAATCTGTTTCATGCTAGATGCAATCGTCAGGCCTAACGATTGCATCTAGCATGAAACAGATTGTTGCATCTAAGTGTTGACTTCTATGTTCACTTTTATATTTAAACACGCTATATCTCTGATATTGAGCACTTTATTCTATATATATAGCATATTGTAAGACTATATTTTATCATATATATATATATATATATATATATATATATATATATATATATATACATACATACATACACGCATAAACACACACTCATATATATATATATATATATATATATATATATATATATATATATATATATATATAATGGACTTTCCTGTCGGTTTCGACGTATGAGGATCTGACAGCTTATTGATTCAGTTATGAAAGTTTGTGCCACAATATTAAGTGGCATTTAAGACCCGCTAGTGATTTACAAGGAAGGACACATATGGAGCAAGTGTGAGGATTGTGAAATGAGATCAGTTAGATTGGGTGACCTTTTAGATCTTGCTCTCACTTCTTGAAGATGATTCAGAGAAGCAGATTGACAATTGCTGAGTCCACTAAAACACGTTGATCTCCATTCTACCCGCCCCAAAGCTAAGCGCTCATGTGTTTTATGTGGTATATTGACTGCTGACAAGTTTATATATATATATAAAGAGAGAGAGAAAAACAGAAAGAAGGTGAAAGAGAGAGAAGAGAGAGAAGAGAGAAAGAAAAATAATAATTTACTAAAAATAAGACCCATTTATCTAATAATGTTTAACTCTTCTCTTCTCTTCTAAAAAGATAACGAGTAACTGGATCAGTAACTACCATCTTACCCTGTCGAGAGTCCAAAACCCCACATCACAGTTAATGCTGAAATCGATTATATTTGAAATGGCTTGACAATATGTGCTTACAACGTGCTAAAGATCGTTTTGAATGTTGTCATTCTCTTAGACTGGTTTTCAGACACGCCAAGAGGGTCCAATCCAACCTGCTATTCAACCCAAAGCTGAGTTCAAATTGATTGGCGGATGGGTCATACCTTTCCAAAGCGTATTTCTGCGAAAATGAAGGAAACAGGCCGAACTCAGAAATACCAGGTTCTGTAGGCTTGTATGTGCGGGTGGTGTGATGGATAATGGTTATGAATTTTTAATCGGGGAACCGAGTTCCAATTCTCCTTGAGTTTTTTATATACCCTACGCGCAAATATTGGGAAAGTTATGAATATATATCTTCCCCTAGCTCATAAATAAAACTTGTATCGCTAAATCATTATTATCACCCAACAATTCTTAAAAGCTAAAAATATTTTCTGGTTTTAGATAAATTGTAAAGCCGTATAAAACAGAGCAATCAATGATTTTCTACACAGGCTTCATTTCTAAATTGATTTACATTCTCATGAAAATAAATGTATAGAAAGTAAAGTGGCCCCAAAAATTGAGGGAACAGTTTATATAATGAATGTAATATAGAATTGGTTTCCCGGTTTATACCCATATTATAATTACTTGTTTATTTATCAAATTCAGATTACGTGTGAATCCACATCTTCTCTTTCCAGCTATGGATTAATCAGTAAGACTTGTGTCACGAAACCATTACTATCACGATTTATACAATCTAAAAATATTCTCTGGTTTTAAATAACTCACAAAGGGTTGATAAGCTGTAAAAAATGAATGAATGAATCAATCGATCAAGAGATTCGAACTCATCTCGCCATTTATAACTCCGAGTCACCAAATATTACATTGCCTTCAAAAGTGTTACACATCTTGTTGGAGACGCTGTACGAATAAATATCTATATCCTGTTCCGTCTTTGGATTATTCATAACTGAATTGCGTTGCTGGATGAAGACGTAAAGATTTTACTAATTCACCCTTGTGCAAACAAAACGAATAATTCCGTTATTTTTTTTTTCGCATTTTCCCAATGAAACCTGACCCAGTGCACATGATAGTACTTCATATGTCCATTCCACGAAGTCACTCCTTGCAGATTGACCACACATTCTAGATTAGATTTAAATCAGGTGAGTTTCCGGGCCAGTTTAGTACTTTGATTTGCTCGCTGGTAAGGCTTGCCAGTGTGATGGTTCAGTGTTACAATTTTCGTACGCTTCGCAGACAATGGCAGTAGGACAACTAATCGACAGTCGAGACAATGGTGCATGGACATCATAAAAATCTGATGCAATCACGGGTGACGCAATATTTTTAAATGCCAATCAAATTTAAATATATATCCCGAAAATAGATTCATATTATTGCACATCACTGCAAATGTCCTAATCTGAGGAAAGAAAAATAGAAATCAGTCACATCCTGTGGTTTCAGTCCGTGTAAGACTGACCGTAGGGTGAAAGAAAGGAAACTAAAGGGGTTGTTTCAGTTAATTTGCACAAGGGTGTATCTTCAACAGGACTTATAGAATCCTTAACGTGTTTTAAATATGGTGAATACATAAGATGAAATTACTTTTCCATAACGAATGAATACAGTTAGGAAGCATTATGCGTATGAAGAACATGACAGTGGTTTTTAACAATATATGTTGACATTACAGTAGAAGAGGGATAGAGATGAACTAGGTCTTCAAATGAACACATTTGACACCATTTCGAAAATCAGGAACAGAATGCGCAAAGCACTGTGACAAGATCCTGGATCAAATGTTTTAAGCAGTCTCAACCGTTTGACCAGCTGAGGTGGTGTTATTCCTCCACAGTTCGTAGTAATCTTCTCTTTTATATATAAAGAGCAGAAACTGATGGATGGGTTGTACATGGACCCTGAAATCATACCACTGAAAAACGGCCCGAAAAACGGCGCAGCGTCCATAGAAAGAAAAGCTGTAACATATTAAATCAGGCATATGAGGCCCGGTCGGATCGAATGTTTTAAGCAGTCTCAACCGTTTGACCAGCTGAGGTGGTGTTATTTCTCCACAGTTCGTAGTAATCTTCTCTTTTATATATAAAGAGCAGAAACTGATGGATGGGTTGTACATGGACCCTGAAATCATACCACTGAAAAACGGCCCGAAAAACGGCGCAGCGTCCATAGAAAGAAAAGCTGTAACATATTAAATCAGGCATATGAGGCCCGGTCGGATCGATTTCTACAAGTTAATCTCTATTTTCGCAGATAATTAATGTAAGATAATAAACTCGCAAAAAAATAAAATAAAATATAATAAAAAGGCACGCTGTACGTTTCGCCTTAAAGCAGTGTTTCCCAAACATTTTTTTTTCTTTGGGTCGCATTTTAGGAATGTAAATTTGTTCGCGCCTCACCAAATTTTATGTTATGAGTTTCTTCTCTTGCATTTATCGCTAGAGAAAATCGCTTCCATCTTTCTGCTTTCCAGTCAACTTAGATCTTCAAAAAATCAAATACAATATCAGTCGTTTTCTTTGGTCTTCTTGATTCCAGATTTTTTTTTCTGCTCTCTCTCCTTCATATATATATTTTTTAAATATTCTCTGAGACGCAGAAAACAATTGAGTCTTTGATACTTTTATTGTATTTCTTGCGAGGGTGGATAATTGAATAAATAAAAATATATAAATATGTGATCTGTCCATGTTTAAGCTTACCACCCGGTAGTGAAGCCCCACCCCACTCTGACACTAAACGTTAATATATTAACTAATATGAAATGTAAATGTTATACAGCAACATAATATAATGTAAAATGTAAATGCTTTGAAGCAACGCAAGCTTATATCGACGAAGTTCTATGACGCTCAAGCTGCTGATTTATTTAGATATGCTTGTTTTTCTAAAGACCTAATTCTTTTGCTAAAATTCTCAATGCACCTTGAGTATTTATCTATTCTATAATCGTAATAGCCCCGAGGGAACAACATTTGAAATAATACATGCTCTTTGAAATATGAAACGCGTAACCTCAGACGGCAAGAACGAGTTATTTTTGAAAGATGCTGAAGAAGTGTGTCAAAAAAATAATTAATACAAGTATTTTATTTATAAAGTGTATGCAGAAAAACCTTATTTATGCTGATACAAGTTTTCTTATTTTACCTGGATTTTATAGGATTAGAAACTTTCTTTATCAATCGACGTTGACGGCACCGGCTCGTATCCGGTCATCGGCATCGTCAACCTCCCATCACATACATTTTCTGCCCACCCACCTCATGTCGCGATGGCGGAGATGGCTGTGAATGAAAGAGAGTTTGACGAGACCATAATCGGGGATTTGGGTGAACAACCCTGCGCGACGAAACAGCCCACACTTGTCCAGAAGCGCTTCCCTGGCGCCTAAATGGTGATTGAGACAGGCTGTCGGATATATGGTCAGTCAAGGTACGCCTTTTTTTACCCGAGCCCGACTGACGCTGCCATAGTCCACAGGTTTGGCCGTTGAGATATGTGGATCTTTTCGTGAGTGTATATATATATATATATATATATATATATATATATATATATATATGTGTGTGTGTGTGTGTGTGCGCGTGTGCGTGTGTGTGTGTGAGTGTGCGCGCACGCGTGTGTATGTGTGTATGTAAAAACCCGTGGGTAAGTAATGTATGTGAAATTATTATGAAATATTAAAACTGATCCACAAAGGGAGTTCAATGTATTCATTACAGGGCATATATATATATATATATATATATATATATATATATATATATATATATATATAATTATTTATTTAAAAATGTGATTCCTTCGCTACATAAGAGTTCTCATGTTTCAAAACAAGACCCGAAAATTATTTGAATTACATTGAATTAAAGTACCAGGCCCTGTTCCATCTTCAAGCGAAATTTTTGGAATTACTATTTACTCCGAGAAAAAATATCTGCCTCGTCAGTCATATAACGAAAGATACATGATCGCTTAAGCATAAATCACGCATTACAAAAAACTGACTTATATCTGCTAAATTCATTTTTTGTTCGTAACTGGTCTGAAACCTCGATGTAAGAAGAAAAAGATATTGACAAAAAATAAATAATAATGTATGACTGACGCCATACATAATAGGGCTGTCGGTAAATGTTGCCACACTAGACTTTTTTGTCATTGCCCATTATGTTTCTGTTGACATTTGTAAACAGATACGTGAAAAGGATGTTTGAAACTTTCTCGGGTAGAACATTTTTGTGTTTAGTCACATCGACCAGATCATTAAAATATTACCCAATATTCTTTTCTAGATAGGAAACGAACTATCTTATATGAGATTTAAAAGAATTCTGTTTAATTTAAAACCTTTCCTTTCTTTCTCTCGCTGTTTCTTTCTGTCACTCTTTCTAAAATAAACGCTTTAATATTTTCGATATGCATCTCTTTGTATACATAAATATTTTATGCAAAAAAAAAAAAAAAAAAAGACCACAATAGAAAATTTCGAGTAAATAACTTCAAGTTCATTTTTTCTATGTTACAACAGCTTGTTCAGAAGATGTGTTTTCTCTCTTGGGATGAAGAGTTGTTTATTATTTGTATTATTTACGCTAGAATGATCACAACGTTTCGGGTGATGTCCGCTCCTGTCTTCTACGTGATAGCAACGTAGTGGAATAAATCTCGTATATGTATACGAACAGGACAGGTTAAAGGCTAGAGAAATGCCACACGTAAGATACATAACTTGCTTCATCAAATAGACGGCGGAAAAGCTTAGGAAATATAATGAAAATACATTTATTAAGGACTACAAAAGACAGGAAATTGTTTATTTTAGCTATGCTCGTCAATGTCCTGAATGTACACTGCATAAAAAAAGAAAAAGAAAATAGTGCCTTGTATTACTATGAAAAGGAAGTTGACATCGTGATAAGTTATACTAGTGGTATTTTTATACAAAACGATAAGATGTTATGGAAACAATCTTTTTCTTCTATATGTGCTGTGTGTTGCAGTTTTTGGGGGTACTGTGTACTAGTGAGCTAGCCCAAATGACTTGACTCACTTTATAGTTCACCAATAGAAGGTTAACCAATTAGAAGACGTAGAACATTCAATCCGTCGTGTATAAAGGCGGCCATTTTGTCTACTCTACCCGAATGTCTAGTCCCAGCTTGTTAGGCGAAGAGAAACAGAAGGACGAACTACGCTCTGCTACTTTTACCAAACTATCCACTGCTAACCTGAACAACGCTTTCCTACTGTCTTCGAAATATTCACAGCTAACCTCTGGATTCTATACTCGAAGACGACCGTCATCATGAACAGCAGTGTGTCTCCTGGAGACGTAGATGTTCATGGTTCTCCATAATTTCTTGTCCTTTGAAGCTCTTAATAAATGTTGACTTTCTCTTATTTCTCCTAAACCTTGTTCCGACATCTATTTACTCTAGCTCAGTACGGATGTTATGCGTTCTTTTCCTAGTCGCACAGTAATTCGGTGTTCAATACCAGGGCTAGATAGAGCAGAATTAGCCTTTGTGGAAACAGGACAAAGAATAACTAAGATTACTAAATAAGATTTAAAACGTGGGTAGGAGGATAGGAACTGCCAATTACAGTTGATTAAATGAACTCTTTTGTTTGAAATCTCTTGTAGATTTCCCTGATTGACAACCATCTTTAAAAGACCGCAAGAAATAACGACCGAAATGTTGTGATATAACGAAGTACGTTGGCGGCATTAGTTTAAATGTAAATAATGCGTGCTTTTTTATCACAAGGCCTTGAAAGAGTCTCATACATCAAATCGACTTTTACATTATTTACATTATTTTGATCGTTATAATCATTTCCACTGACATATTCTCAACGTTTCAGCTATTGCATGCTCCGGCCTCCTTCAGGATCTCTCCCTATCTCTGAGATGAGGTATTATGATTACTTGCGTCATTTACATGATTCGGATTGTTATAGCGGCTCGAGTTGAGGAATCGGAGAGCCGAGTTCGAATTTCAATCAAATCCATTACATTCACTTACATGCTAATACCCTTGAGAAAGTTATGAATTCTCTTCCCTCCACCCTAGCTATGGATAACTAGTAGGACAGACCGGGTTCTATAGCCTTGGATGACAACAGGTCTACGGCAGAAATAAATGGCAACTTACTGCGGGAAAAATCTGCCTCGTCAGTCATGTATCGAAAGATACATGATCGCCTAAGCGTGTATCATGCATGGCACATAACTCACTGATCCTGATCTTCATTGACATATTCACAACCTTTCGGCGATTGTGCGCTCTGGTTTTATTCAGGTGATTGGAATTCCTAATTTCTGTGGCCTAGGTGCTAACGGTTCACCACTGCTGTGGTGAACCAAATTTGGAAGAGTTGAGTTAAAGGGAAATAACTGAGACATCCGGAAGAGGCACGTCACGTGGAAATAGAACAATCTACCCCGGTGGACGAAATAAAATGTTCGGTTCGAAATTTCAATCACCGGAAGATGGGCCGGAGGGTACAACGGTCGAAACGTTGTAAATATGGCAGTGAAGATGAGGATAACTGTCAGAACAATGCAAAGTGTAAAAGGGAACGAGGCAAGAAGTTGTCCAGTATTTATAGTGATGGAGAGCGACACCTAGTGGACACTTAGGGAATTAAAGAGGAGGTAACTCCGACACATATCTATAGACTAGAATAATAAACACAGTCAAAAGTTAATCAACCTGACCATTTTTATCTATAGACTAAGGTGGAAAAAAGAAAGAAAAAAGTAGAGTTTGATATTAAATAACTTAACAAATGTTGATATCGTAATATATCCGCAAACCCGATCCAAATTTGTGAAACGAAAATGGCGTTTAATCTTCAGGTGAATGTAAAATTATTTTAAACATGAACTCAATACAGTTACACGAAGGAATTTGGAAAAACAATTTATTTATTTTTACAGTTAAAGCTAGAAAAATTAAATAATTTTTAAAGCTATGGCGGCAAATGTTTTCTTTTACAGTACTTAACTCGCTGATGCCATTGTGCTAAATAACGCTCTTTATAGATAGGAGAATTTGCAGGTTGTACAAAATTCATCTTTTGTTTACGTCAATCTTTCTTCTCGACATAAATTTGTTCCGCCTCTTTTAATGCGTCTGTTGCTGAGCGACATAAAATGAATTAGACGTAACAGGAAGTGGATTTTATTGTCGAATTATGCATAACTGTTTCTTTTTTTATGTCGTCTGTTTTCATCCGTGACATGAGTTGTATCGACTATTTCGGGCGAAGGTCAATTATTTAAATTCCATGCCCACTTGGGTAAGGCTGATTTTATTACATGCGAACATAAAGATATATATATATATATATATATATATATATATATAGTGAGAGAGAGAGAGAGAGAGGGAGAGAGCGAGACAGCGAGAGCGTAAAAAAGAAAGTCTGTGATTGTGTATAGTTGAGTGAGAGAGTGAACGACAGTAAGAGAGAAATAGAGTGAGAAAGAGAGAGTATGAGAGTGAGTGAGAGTGAATGAAAGAGGGTGAGACAGAAAAAGACAGTGAGAGAAAAGCGTGTGTGAGAGAGAGAGGAAAATAGGGAGTGAGAAAGAGTGAGGGAGAACGAGAGAACGAAAGAGTGTTGTTTGCCAGAATAAAAGAGAGTGAGAGAGATATAGGGAGAAAGAGTGTGTGTGAGAGAGTAAGAGTGAGTAAGAGAGTGAGAGTGAGTGAGAGAAAGTGATAAAGTAAGTAAGAGACAGTGACAGAGAGAGCGAGAGGAAAAGAGGGAGTGAGAGAGAGTGAGGGAGAGTGAGAGAAACTAAAAGACAGTGATAGAGAGAGTGTGTGTATGTGAGAGAGAGAAAGAGAGTGTGAGAGAGATAGAATGAGAAAAAGACAGTGAGAGAGAGTAAGAGAGTTAGTGGGAAAGAGTGAGAGTAATTGAGACAGAGAGTGAGAGAAAGTAAGAAAGAGTGTGAGAGAGAAAGTGAGTGGAAGTGAGAGGAAGTGATAGCGAGTGAGAGAGAGAGCGGTAGAAATAAACATCATTCTTAAAAAAATATAAACATCCTGAATCGGCATGAGCCACGTACCCTGCCCGTTAAGTTTTACTTTTAATTGCGGCGGTTTAATTAGACGATATCAATAGGAATCGCGAAAAAAAGCGAAACTGATATCAAAAATTTAATAATTAATTGTTTTTTTATTGTGATACCGGAAACTACCTACACAATAGACTCTTCCAGGCCTATATTAAGTAGGCGACATAGCACTCTACAGAGAGTGATAGAGAGTGACACAGAGAGTCTCTTACGACTACCAGTTGGACACTAACTTATAGTAAGCTCTGCTTACACTAACTCTGTAACCTGTTGTAATATATCTTTCTTACATCTAATCCGTGTTCCGTGTTTTACTTCTGTGGGCCCAACTTTGGCACCCACATCAGTGGCGACGAAGGATTCTAGAAACTCACTCACGGCGAAACCTAAATACCTTACCAATCCCACATCTGGGTCGACGAAGAATTCTAGAAACGCATTCACGTCGAAAAACTGCAATACCTTGCCAGTCCCACAACAGTGGCGACAGAAAGATTCGAGAATTTCGTTCTCACCATATCAATAGCGACAGTACTCGAAAAATACACAAACTCCACGCGTTGCCACAGCAGTGTTCAACGTGAAATTCAGCTGGTATTAATACATTAGCGATTTAAAAGCTAAACACCCAGCGTCTACATATATTCCAATACCAAACGCCATTGACAAACGAGCAGTGATTCGACATCTACGGAATATCAAAGTCTGTCTAATACGAGAACGATTTCTACACACCCACACTCACAGAAAAAAAAAAAAAACAGTTGTTCGTAAAAAAAAAAACGGACAACACAAGATCAAGTACTACCATTTTCGGAAAAAACTATCGAAAAATTTTTATGTAACTGAGTTGAACTCGGGGATAAAATATTTCTCCCTTCAAATTCACTGAGGTGAATTTTCTCTTTTTGTACCTCTATAAAAAAAATACATAAGTGTGGTGAAAAATTATTCAATTACGTTAAAATTAACGGAACCACGGAAAAAAAAGTTAAACACACATAATTAGTTTAGTTTAACTATTGTCTGTCCATATTTTTTTTTTCTGTAAAAGAAAAAGAAAAGGAGCAAAAATCTATCAAGATTTTTTTGTGCACCTCCTCTTAATACACGTGTTTCAAAGCAACAAAAAAGCGCTGTTATTTTTAAATATGGAAGATTTGCAAAAAGTAGTTGCCTAAATGTTAAAACTAAATTTGGACCAGCAACAAAAATCAGAAGAAAGACAACAACTATTTTGGGATTTACATAAACAGCAAATGGAATTACGCTTCAGAATGCTGAACTACAACAGAAACAACTTAAAGAATTACTCGTAAATGCATTAAAAGGCTCAAACTCTGAAAAAGACAATATTCTCCCAGAGTATAATCTACAATTCAATAGAAACCTTTGAATACGTACCAGAGGAAGACAAAACGTTCCAGGCTTTTTACAGGCGCTAGGAAGATATTTTCAACGTAGACTGTGAACAATGGCCCAGTAAAAAAAGGTACGTCTACTATTGAGAAAACTGGAAGCTACAGAACATAGTAGGTTCGTAGACTTCATACTACCCAAGAAAACGACTGACTTGGATTTTTCAGAGACGATTAAGCTCCTATCGTAATAATTCGGGCCTAAAACAACCTTGTTCCACAAACGTTGGAAATGTCTGAACACAGTCAAAGACAACCAGCAAGATTTTCTAACGTTTCCAGCATCGGTGAACAAGCTATGTAATGATTTTATACTAGCCGAAGTGACTGCCGATGATTTTAAGTGCTTAATTTTCGCACAAGGTCTAGTATCAGCAGAAGACGCCGAAGTCAGACGACGGGTACTGACTAAGCTTGAGAATGAACAAGGATTGACTCTCCAAAAACTGGCAGATGACTGTCAAAGAGTAATATCTGTAAAGCGTGACTCAAACACTATCGAGGAATCAGGTGTGACTCAGATTAATAAAATCAGAAGTAAGTCTACCTCCTATTCCCCTCAAAGAGACAAATGGCATTTCTCATGTCCTAAATTACGCAGTAACCAAAACTCAAATAAGTTAAAGAAACCGCCCGGACCATGTTACCATTGTGGTAAATGGCATTGGATGAAATTCTGTTCAGTTAAGAACAAAAAATATTGCAAAAATTGCAATAAAAGTGGGCATACTTTGACTTCGTGCTGGTACGCCAACAGAACGAGAAAACCCAAAAATAAAATTAGGCAAGCTCAATCTGACAATATTGTTGATAGGAATTTAAGAAAATATGTAACTGGATATTTTCAATAAGTCCATTAAATTCAAGCTTGATTTGGTTTCTGATATTTCAACCATTAATTGGCGTACTTGGCGAAAATTGAACAAGCCGACCTTATTAAAAACGGATAAAACAGCAAAATCAGTAACTGGCGAAAATATTAACATTATAGGCGAGGTAATACTTGCAGTAACACTAAATGGAGTTACAAAAAAGCTTAAAGCCTACGTATTGAAAACTTCAGACAACTTATTTGGAACTGATTGGATAGAAAAATTCAATCTTTGGGATTGCCCAATGAGTACATTTTGTCGCAAGATACAAAGTACAACGACCAATTTGGTAAATCTAAAAAAGGAACTCAAACAACAATTTCACCAGGTTTTTTCTGGCGGCCTTGGGAAATGTACTAAAATGAAAGCTAAGTACAAGGTGAAGGACGGTGCACAACCGGTATTCAAAAAGAAACGGAATTCCCTTTTCGCTGCTCTAGAACAAATCAATCAAGTGTTAGATAGCCTCGAACTAGCAGGTATTGTCAAAAACAGATTTCAGTGAGTGGGAAGCACCTACGGTCTACGTAAAAAAGAAGTCAAATCAAATACGAGTATGCGAAGATTTTTCCACAGGGTTAAACGATGCCTTGCAAGTTCACCACTATCCTCTCCCAAGTCCTGAAGAAATTTTCAATACACTCAATGGTGGAAATTTTTTTTCTAAAATCGACCTCTCGGACGCATACCTTCAGAGAGAGGTGGAAGAAGAAAGTTCCAAATTGCTCTGCATAAACACCCATAGAGGGTTGTACAAATACAACAGGCTGGCTTTTAGAGTAAAGGGTGCGCCTGGAATTTTCCAGTAGGTCATGGACGCCATGCTGGGCGATCTTGACTACGCAACAGCCTATTTGGATGATATACTAGTTACTAGTAAAACTACGGCAGAGCACCGGAACCATATAATAAACGTATTCGAAAAGATTCAAGAATACGGATTTATGGTTAAGGAGGAAAAGTGTGACTTTTTCTTACCAGAGATTAAATACTTAGGTCACATTATAAATAAAGATGGTCGTCGGCCGGATCCAGAAACAGCCAACGCGATCAGAAACATGCCGGACCCAGATAACGTTCAAGCGTTACAAAGCTTCCTCGGCCTAGCGAACTTTTACCAAGGGTTCATTAAGAACATGCAAAATTTGAGAGGGCCTCTAAACTAACTTTTAAAAATAGGACAAACCATGGTCATGGACCCCAGAATGCCAAGACGCATTCGAGAAGATCAAGAAAACTCTTACTTCAGACCTCTCCCTCACACATTTCGACCCTAGTTTCGACATCATAGTCGCAAGTGATGCAAGCTCGTACGGCATAGGCGCTTTCATATTACATAAACTGCCAGACGGTTCGCGAAAAGCTGTGGCTCACGCATCAAAATCCCTACTTCAAGCTGAGAAACAATAAATCCCAAGAGGAAAAAGTATTAAGTTTTATTTTTTCTCTCCTTTTCAAAAAGAAAACTCTTTGGAAGTGGGGTATTGTGAGACCGGAAACTACCTACTCTTCCAGGCCTATATTAAGTAGGCGACATAGCACTCTACATAGTGATAGAGAGTGACACAGAGAGTCTTGTACGACTACCAGTTGGACACTAACTTATAGTAAGCTCTGCTTACACTATCTCTGTAACTTGTTGTGAATATATCTTTCTTACATCTAATCCATGTTCCGTGTTTTACTTCTGTGGGCCCAACTTTGGCACCCACATCATTTTTTAAACCCTTCACTTCATTGAATATTGAAATATATGCATACAGCGTGTCCATAAACTTTTACACACTTTAACATCCCAAAATTTTTCTTTCACTTTTTTGACTGTTATCTGTTACTTCATTACACGTGACACATATCTAACCAATAAGAAATCACCAATGACAACATAACAATAATCTGCGCCTCTTTGCTTTTTATCAGTTTTATCATTTCTATCTTGATCTCTGATACAGCTTTAATAAAGTGAAACATATTAGATTAAAGTACGTTAATACTTTTTCCACATATATGTATGTATGTATATGTGTGTGTGATAGGAAGAAGTAATAACATATATATATATATATATATATATGTGTGTGTGTGTGTGAAAAATGTCTGTATATAAATATATATATATATATATATATATATATATATAATTATTTATATATTATATTCGCAGTACTTATTAGAAAGCGCTCAATACCAGAGATAATCTCTAAATGTAGGCATGAGAATACGTACCTATTATCCGAATTTATACCAAACGGATAAAAAAAAAACAAACAAAAAAACAAAAAAAAAACAAAAAAAACAAAACAAAAAAAACAAAACAACAACAACCACTCTCTAGTTCAAGCTACCATCACAATAATTATATTTATTGTTATTATCATTGAACCAGCATTAGTAAGCACTTCTACCACTTTACAACAACTATTAACTACTAATATTATCATTACCACCAACACCCAACACCATTACTACCACATCATATCTACTATTAATATATAAATCCACTATAATTATTAACGTCAATTACTCCCGCCAGCATATTTAATACCAGCAAATAAAAACCAATAAGATCAGAGATAATTTCCAAATGTAGGAAGGAGAATAAATACCTATTATCAGGATTTATACCAAAATAAATAAATAAATAAATGAAATAAAATAAAATAAAACACCAACAATCACTTTTTAGTTCAAGCTGCCACCAAAATAATTACATTTATTGTTTTTATCATTCTCCCACCACCATTACTAATCACTTCTACCAATTTACAATAATTGTTAGCTGCTTATATTATCATTGTCACCTATCTCCTTACAACATCACTACCATATCACATCTACTATTATCATATAAACCCGCTATAATTCTTAACGTAAACTACCCCCTCCCCCAGCATATTTAATACCACCGTAAAAATAACCAATAATTATTACAAACTGCAATTTCTACCAGTTACTTATACACAGTCATCAAAAACAAGCAAATAACCAGCTTTAAAATGATAACAAATAAACTTTAAAAAATTAAAAATAATAGCAATTTTTACCTATCATAATTTTACACAGACCCCACCACACGTATATACGTGCTTGCGAGGAAATATTATTCAGCGAAAAAACAGAAAAATGCTCTGATTGCTGACATATATAAATTCACGAGACATTCACGAGACATTCACGAGAAATGTTCGCTACACTTCCGATCTTTGAATTTCAACATAAAATTGCGTAGAGAAAACAGCACCCATATTCACTGTGACATGTGTCAAAAATTTAAATGCAATGTCAATCGTCATCTACGGTTTTATTCCTTACTCTTCAAGGACACATGGCACAGCGGATAAAGGCGTTGGTTAGATCCAGTGACAAGACCCAAAGAGTGTGAGTTCAATACCCGGTTAAGGCAGTGGAGAACTTTCAGAGGGAAATTAACAGGAGATAACTGATAGCTGACATCCATCAAAGATGGCATGTGGAACTAGAACAGCCAACCCCAGTGGGCGAAATAAAGCGTTCAGTTCGACATCCCAACACCCTGAAGAAGGCTGGAGCGTACAACAGCCGAAACGTTGTAATAAATATGGCGACAAAGATGAGGACAATAGTCCGAATAATGTAAATAATATACGCTTTAATTGTCTGAGAGTTGCATCAGTATCCTTGCAAAAGCCCCAGTCGGCTTGAATGCATTAGCTGAGACAGCCGAGTTCAAATTCCAGTCAGGTAAATTACGTTTACTTATGCGCAAATACCCTTGGAAAAGGTACGAATGTATGTTCATAAAATTTTTTATATTATTTGAAATGAAGAGTCAAAGTGGAAAACATTTGTCTCAAAAGGTACGAATCTAACTCCCGCCACAACTATGGGTTAAATAGTACGAATTGTATTTTCAAAAACATGCTTGAAAAATGTGTTCATTAAATATTTAGTTTACGACAAAAAATGGATTATTCTTACATTCTGAAACATGTTTTGGTTTTAAATAACCAACAAAGGGTTGATAAACCGTAATAAATAATCAAATAAATAAATAATAGCAAATACATTCTCGGAGATAACTGGAGTTAGATCGCCCCCCTAGAACTTCTTGGAGAAAGAATTAGCAAAATGGTATCTCTTTAGTATGTTATTTGTATTTCTCTTTTCGATGAGTGACACTCAGAATATTTTCCCTGAATTCCAATAAACCAAAAGAAAATGTCCTGGCTCCTCGGTCAGCTATCAGATGAAAGATTTATTTTTCCGGGAACACTTCAGAAACTAGTTTATATTTCGCCTTATTTTATATTTTTCTTGCCTTTTACTTTTCGATTTTTTTTAATGCCTTTTGATATTTCTTAGAACGCTGACCGCGTGAATTGATTGATAAACAGTGACCTACCTTTTATTAACTGATCAGTTGAATCACAGCTTCAATATCCCGTGTCTATTCAACTGGTCAAGTAATGCCAACCGGACAGATGTAAATAAAGGAGAAATGTAATGAATTCCGAGATGCTAAAAAGGAGTAAGTCTGCCCGTGTGAGATCAAGATCCGGGAGAACATCAGAAAAATATTCGGAATGGACACAGATTGATTGATATTTTGCTAAAATCAAATAATTCCTGACTTGAAATCAACATTAAGGAAGAAGTTAGACGACAACATTAAGGAAGAAGTTAGACGACACCAACGGCTAGAAGTTTTGCATTTTTTTCTGTTGGAAATTGCTGCGCACACACAGATATATATATATATATATATATATATATATATATATATATATATATATATATATATATATATATGTATTAGTTTGGTGCAAAAATAATGACGTTTTTTGACGTATTTTTAACGTCAAAAAACGACATTATTACGTCATTATTTTTGCACCATCCTACTATATATATATATATATATATATATATATATATATATATATATATACAGGGTGCCCATAAAGTTCGTGTGCACTTTAAAAAATCTATTACAATGAAACCCGTATATAAGAGAGTTGTCGGGGCCTGGAGAAGAAGTCTCTTATATCCAGACTTATCTTATATCCGGGTTTGGCCCATTTTGTGTAGGTAAGTATGGCTCTAATTTGGGACCAGAGAAAATCTCTCCTTTATCCGAGTTTCTCTTATATCCGGGTCTCTTATATCCAGGTTACACTGTACTTTATTTCTATTTGCGATAGCAATAATTTGTAAAAAATGTTCTAAAGTTTAAGGTACTTAGTTTTAAGTATACCTAATATGACTAATGTGATTTCCGGCGTTACTGTAAATCAGTTGGCAAATGTTTTCCGTGAACTGCAAAATCGTATTAGCATTTGTATTGCTAAAGATGGAGGACATGTTAAAACTTAAATAAATTTTCATTAAAACCTTAAAACATAGATTTACTTCTTTTTAATCCTTTTTACAAATTATTTATATCGCAAATACAAATAAAGTTATAATTTTTTAAAGTGCACATGAACTTTATGGACACACTGTACACACACACACACACACACACACACACACATACATATATATATATATATATGTGTGTGTGTGTGTGTGTGTATAGATAGATAGATAGATAGATAGATAGATAGATAGATAGATAAATAGATAGATAAAACTAACAGCTGGCCATTCGTATTCATGGACACCCGTCTACTAGGGCGACTAACCAATCTGTGTTTATACTAAGCATACCATAGTCACAGTTTTGGGGAATGAGCGTGTTATCTAGCGGGATCAACAATGTGAACAAGGCCAGCACGCACAAGCCGACGGTTACGATGTCTTGTGTCTTCTTGCTAGTTTATCTATCGACGGTCCCCAAGTATCCTGTCTACCCAATTTCACTTACAAGGTTTGGTATGGTATTCAGGCACGTTTCGAAAGTGCTGCATGCTGGGATCGACCCCTCCAGTCCAATAATACCAGGGCGTATTCTTTCTGACAAATCAACCATGGCGAGATACGAATTCGGGTCTCATGGACAGAATTCGAACGTTCTAACCACTCGGCCATATGTCTAATATATATCACACACACACGCATACACACAGGTGCATGCGCTCTCTCTCTCTCTCTCTCTCTCTCTCACACACACACACACATATATTCTGTATTTAAGGTGAGTTTTACTAAAGACACATTTGCTTACGATTAATCATACTGATCGAATTTTCAAAATTACAAATTATCCATCTCGACGGAAGGACCTAAGCACAATTTTTAACGGCTTTCTTCCCATTCTGAGAAAGATTATTCGTAAATTGGAAAAATCGATCAGTAAAATTAATAGACAAAAATGTCTATTTTCTTTAATAACAATGATAATAATAATAATAATGATATATATATATATATATATATATATATATATATATATATATATATATATATGATAAAAATATAGTTTTATGGTATGATATATTTATATGTAAATTGCTCAATACCAAGGAGAGAGAGAGAGTATGTAAATATGAAAGTGGACACTGAGGTCAACGTCTAGCGGCCAAAATCAGTTTCATGCTTGAGCGTAATCTTTAAGGCCTGAAGATTGTGTTCAAGCTTGAAACCAACTGTTGGCTCTCGGTGTCGACACACACACACACACACACATATATATATATATATATATATATATATATATATATATATATATATATATATATAACGTCATCCACAGACAGTGTGTTTCGCTGTTTCACAGCTCATCAGTGTTGCTAGACATCCGGTTGCCTCTAGCTCGGGTCGAAACCCGACTGAATTGGTATCAGCCGGAGATTCTTAGGTTGGTGCAAAAATAATGTCGTTTTCTCAAATATGTTACTATGTGAGAAAACGACATTACTTTTTACAACCTAATATATCCACGTAAAATGAAAAAATGGAGTAGGATTCCAGTGTATGAAACATTTAATTTAAAAGAGAGACCAATAGTTTAACATCGCCTGAAGAGACAGGTTTATGGTGTTGAAGCATAATTGTGAATTTTAACATCTTCTAATACCCTAAAATTATATATATATATATATATATATATATATATATATATATTGTCTTAAGGTGTGATATATTTATGCGATAAAGTCCTCAATATCAGAGATATGGCGTAGGTAAGTATAAAAGTTAACATCGAAGTCAACACTCTGAAACGACAGACTGTTTCATGCTAGACGCAATCGTTAGCTGCCTGACGAACCACACATAAGATTCGCTATCGGCGAGTAGAAGAAGTTGTAAACTACTAGAAATGAGTCAAGTGAATTCAACAATGAATCCCCAGCTGCAGGATATATTCCAACCACCCTACACGATCAGATGTGGCCCAAGGCCGAATTTAATATGGGATATTCGAGCCCGTAGGCCCGGCCAAAATTTCCCCGTAGACCACGTACAAAACAGAGTCAGGTAGCTGTTTCCAGAGACGAGACTCTGTCCTTCGACATAGCCTCGACTGGAGATCCTCTCTGCCGCGAGGCAGAGAGTTTGACCAGCAAACCTGAGACGAATCTCCAGCTACAGACCAACATACAGTATTTACTACTCTATGTATGTGAATGGGGACATACCCATTATTGTCCGTAGGTATGCTACAACACACACACACACACACACACACACATATATATATATATATATATATATATATATATATATATATATATATACTTTTTCGACCAATATTTTTTCAGAAGAATACGTTGGTACCTTCGTAGTTAAACAACATGAAACAAATTCGCGCAGCGAAACCCAAGTATATACAGGAGGGTTAAATGCATAACCATGACTTATGGGATTTATTGCAGATATTGGACAACTACATTGTGTATAGAGTACTTCAAATGGTAATATATTGTTAAAAATATTACACTTAGTAATCGAACATTTGTTTTATTTCCCAGTTTTATTTATTTACTAAGCGAAAAGCGTGAGTATATAATTTTTACATATTTAAGTTGATATAAAAATCTTCAATACAATCTTGTAAAAGACAGTAATTCAAAAGAAAAACAAGAAGAATGAGGAGGTGGTTATAACGTCTAACGAATCTTTGAGGGGGAGACCAACAAGCATGTCTACAATACAAATGACACATTTAGGGCTGTTAACGGCGTCGTTGTAAGTGTACAAGAAAAGAAAAGAAATCTAAACATTTGGCAAGAACGAGTCGTCAGCGGCAGCCCCACAAAAAAAGAAATTTCTCTAAAGTCAGAAATTATCAAGAATATCATGTTCGTCTAGCAAGTCATCGATAAGAACATTGGAAAGTCAATAATGGTCATTACCAATCAGCTGCATTTATCGGAACGAACAATCAGATGTGTGACTCACGAAGATATCAGAGAAAAAACACTAATTTATTAGTAGAGGGTAGTTCGTCTACAATACTATTCCGGAGAACCATGCGATCTGCTAAATGAAATCAACCAATTTCACGATCATATTTCTTTAAACATTTGGACTACTTGTTAACCTTCTTTAACCCCAAGTGATAATTATATCTGTAGTGTTGATGAGAATGAGACCAACAAGCAGACCCACATTGCAATTACTCCCTGAGGGCTGTCTACCTGGTCGTCATAAAAAAAAAACATGAATGAAAAATACTAGGTCAGCTCAGGGAAAGGTTTCAGAAGCCGCATCGAGGCCTTCATCGAATAGGATTGCGATTATATTAAAAGGACTTTTGTTTTGTGAAAGAACATGAGTACTAAACTCAGTTAAAATAAAAAAAAATATCCCAGAATTAATTATCTATATCAATTAAACGAGGCAAATAAATTTTATAATACAATTTTATGTTTATTACTTATGTATGATGCGAAATAAATAGGTTCATGAATCTTACGTCAAAGTTTATTGAACATTTTCAACATGTTCTTCGCCTGTATCTCTGCAAATTTCAATATCTATCCTTGGCATTGCTAAACACATTTTTGAAGAATTTCAGTAGTTATCTCCTCAAATGCAAACTGAATGTGTTCTTTAAGCGCAGCAAAACTGTTGATCATTCGTCGATACATCATCGTTTTTATGAAACCCCATACAAACAAATTTAGAGTCAACATAGATGCGTTCTTCCATATTCATTATTAGTATGGCTCTGAAAGTACAATAAAAATAAAACTAGAAAAAAAATCATACATTAGAGACAAAAGAAAATGTGCATATATATATATATATATATATATATATATATATATATATATATATATATATATATGTAAATATATATATAACTTTGTGTATGCAAAGAAATAATCACACATAGAATCAATCATCAATATTAATGCTATCATTGGCGACATCCATCGCTAGTAGTGTATAATGTATGCATTCAAATACTGTTAATCCATAGAGTGACGTGATCCTCATTTATAAAACTGTTGTCTGCTGTTTCCATTTTATATGGTTTTAAAATGCATGTACTTTCGAATAATCCTTTATTCATCGCCAGGCATATGTTTTCCTTTTAAAATAAAAAACTTGAAGACGAAATAATTGTTTGTCGACCGAAATAATTGTTTGTCACGTCACTCTATGGATTAACAGTATTTTAATGCATTCATTATACACTACTAGCGATGTATGTCGCCAATAATAGCATTAATATTGCTGATTGATTCTATGTGTGATTATTTCTTTATTTCTTTATATATAAATTATATGCTGCCTAATGTTTTGTGTTGATAAAAAACTTTGTATATATATATATATTGTGTATATTTATTTGAATGATAACTCTAAAATGTTAGGCATTTAAAACAACATGCCCGGCCACGTACACAATTCCGGAAAAATCCTTGTTGAAAACATAACTATACTTCAACATGAAAACAAACAAAAACTATAAATGCTTGAAGCTCTATACAAAGAACAGTTGGAAACTAACCTGAACAAATAAACTACAAAATCTCGAGTTAGTCATTGCTTTGAAATTTTTCAGGCAACAAAAACAGACTATCATTATTGTTTCGTCCGTGTATTGGTTGATATATTGAAAAGTAATTGTCATCTTTAATAATGGCTTATGTAAGCCGAAAGCTTAGATAGGATATAAACATGTAACAATATGGTGATTCCTTTCATCATTCAATGATAATATTATTAAGCTTATCAGACAATATGAAAGGAACTTGCTTAAAATAAATAGACACAATTGTCCATATTATATTAATGAAACATGCATCAATTTATATATATATACATATATATATATATATATATATATATATATATATATATATATATATATATATATATATATGTATGTATATATATATATATATATATATATATATATATATATACACAATAAGAGAGTTGATGACAACGAATGAATCAGAGATATAAAATCAGACTGAATTATATATATATATATATATATATATATATATATATGTATATAAAACCAGAACGACAAAGGTGGAGAGCGTCATTGATATATAATTACAAACATAAACAGTCTTGTATTCGGTTGCATATCTCCACCTTATAAATATTAGGTTGGTGCAAAAATATTGTCGTTTTCTCACATATGTTACTATGTGAGAAAACGACATTCTTGCACCAACCTAATAGCAGTTGATACAGCTGGAGGCTAAACAAAGCCTACATTTTTGGCTGCTATTTGGATATTTTAATATTAGCCCGTGTTCCAGTGGGATTTCCCCTCAGGCAGTACCTCTCCTTCGGGGTCAGGGTGGGGTGATGTGTTGTGATGGTATCTCTGGCTTTATAACCCAGCGCCGCAGGTGTCCCCAAAAGGGAACTGTCATAGAAAGCTGTCAGTTTTTGCGCGATATGGCCGTTAAAACCAATTTAAAATTCGACCTTGTGTCGCATCCTGTTGTGACGTGGGCGCCCTGGTAAATAACAAAAATCCTAACTTTTAAGACGAAATTACTAGAGAAACAGTAATGAATATATTTAACTAATTGTAGTTTACAGAAGGGACAGGCTACCATTTGTATTTATGTGCTAACTTATGGTTTTAAAATCATTCAGTGTGACAAGAGCATAGATATTTTTACGTCATATACCTGTTCTACAATATATTTTATACAGTAATATATAGTATACTAGCAGCATGGCCCGGCGTTGCCCAACTCATAAAGCAATCGCTATCACTTGAGTTAAAATATTTTTGCTCTTCCTTGCCTTTAAATGAGTGCCCTTTGCCGTTCTGATGTTGCTACATGCCTTACTTCTTGCCTATCTCACACTGCGAATTTTTTCTAAGCTCTATACTAAACATTAAATCTGTTACGAAAAAAGAAATAAACAAAATGAACATAAAACGATCAGCTTTAAAAAAGGACTCGTAACTGGAAAAACCGAATGAAAAAAGAATGTTAATAACAAATACTTTCTCACATCCAAACCGGTTCTACGGAATCAGAATCAGCGTTGAGTTTAAGCAAGCGAATGAGCCAATTGGAGTAAAGTGCCATGCAGATTTAAATTTTTCCCACTTGTGACGAATGCAGCTATCGATTTTTTTTGCATTCTAGCATGCTAGTTAACATCTGTGTCAGTCAGCTGTTGGCTCTCACGCTGGCCAGTAGGATCTTCCTGCCTATTTGTGCCAGCCAGCTATAGGCTCTCACTCTGTCCAGTAGAAAATGGCCGCAAACTACACGAAAACTGCTGTAGAAGCTTGAAAAATCGATTATTTTCACTATCGATGGGAGTTGGAAAATGCAAAGTCGGTCTTGGCCTACTCGATAACTTGGAGCATGTGAATGTAAATTTTGGTGCAAATCCGTCGAAAATTGCGGCCCTGCATTCGTTACTCACACACACACACACACACACACACACACACACACACACACATCCTACCTTTTATAGATAGAGATATAATTTAGTATATATTAAAATTGAAACAGTTAAACATCTTTGCGTTTTAGTAGTTATTGTTCTTGACTCCTGATAAATGATAAACATTGTCAATGAATTAGATCTGAGAACAGAATGAGATGAGTATGGAGCCCTATTTAACCACTGAAATAAAAACTTAATATTGAAACCTCCAGGAATTACTATACAATTTCGCAAAGGTCATACTAATACGAAGGCAGAATATATGGCCGCCAGCAAGAGAAACATCCCCAAATGTGAGCCATCACTTGGTGAATGTCAAAATCTACCAAGTTTCTAATTTTGTATATCTAGTTGATATTGTAACAAATGACGGAAAACTATACATCGAAACCTGAAGATGAATTCGAATAGCGAAATATGGCTTCACAAAGATAAAATCTGTTGCACCCGAACGTGACATATGGTAGAATTTTTTTAAAGTTTGTTTAACAGACATACCGCGCAAAATTTGCCAACCCCTCCCTCTGAAATTGCCCTTTTGGAGACACCTCGGGCACTGGACAGTGAACCTAGCCCTCTCCCCGGGGAAAGGTACTGCCCGAGGAGAAAAATATCATGGAACTTGGTCTTATATATCACACGCTGTATTCCCATGCCTTTTGAGTATTAGAGTATCCGGACATCATTTTCTCATCATTTAGCGTGGAGATTCTATCACGTGTAAATCTCAGTATGTTTCTAGTTCCTGCAGTTAACTATCTGCGTCTACAATCGACACAGTGCCATCTCTCTATCTTATGTTGCTAATTATTAGTAGTTTTGCATTAGCTGTAGTAGAATTGTTGTTAATTGTAATACAAATATAAGAATGCCTTTTTCTCTTTGTTGCTCACAAATTCCGTCCATGTTATTCTTGACATGGGCATTTAGTGATTTCTTATCGAAAAGCTCCATTTGATGAAAGAACAATTTTGAGATTGGTTTTCTTATATGTCATGCGTCCTTTCAGGATGTCACCGATCATGGCTTTCTACAACTTTCCCACCTACTAGAAAAGTTTGTATTTTTTAAAAATATATAACTGTTATCTCTATTCTGCCAAGCATTTACACAAGCTAGATAGGTAGGTTATTCCCTCGTTTGCTATGTTCCACTTGCCTTCAATATAATTTGTGAGTGCAAAATTTCCCTGACTCTATTTCCTCATTATGTGTCCTAGAAATGTCTGACTAGAAATATAAGCCACCATTTTGTATCTGTTTTCCTTAAAACTTCTTCGTTACTCACATATTCATCTTATGCTTTTTTCAGAATCCTTCCTTAGAGCCGTATTTCTGTTGCTTCAAATCTCTTTTCCGGAAAAAAAAAGAAGAATTATGTGTAGGCATGAGAAGGTAAATCCACAAAGTTTTCTTTTTTCCCCTTGGCAATCTAGACATGTTTTAGCTCCCTCGCCACTTTAAAAATTCTGTAGAATGTCTGAAAAATTAAATTAAAAATGAACTTATATTTTAATCGATTCCCGTATATTACTAACAGCATAAGCTTAGAATGACAAAAGATGCTCAGTTTTGAATTCATGCGAACATTTTTTAATCTTCTAACCTTAAAATCGAATCATCAGATAAAAACAGAATGATCTTTTTTTTATATTTCTGCTTGTCCATTACTTTGTTATCACGACCGATACGCCTTGACAATACCTCATAAATAATGGCATATTCAGTTTTGATAGCGTGGAAAGATGGAAAGAACATAGAGAAACGCTACTTGGTTTCAGTTAAAGAAAAAAAAGAAAGAAAAACAGAAAGAAAGAAAAAAAGAGAAAAAGAAAGAAGCATTCAACGTCTATTTCAGAACGGAATATTTTCTTATTTATGATGTATTGATAGGAGACGTAAAACACTTTTATATTCCGTACTTTCTTTCTTTCATTTTCTTACTGAAACCACGTAACGTCTCTAATATCTAATCTTTTCCGTCTTAGCACGCGACCAAAATGGAATAGTTCATTATTGATCAGGTACTGGCAAGAAATGTTAAACACCTTTCTTTCTTTCTTTCTTTCTTTCTTTCTTTCTTTCTTTCTAGGGTGTCAAGAAAGACGGCAATTGTTAGAAGTTTATTGTTAGAGAGAATTGCTTCATAATGCTCTTTTTCTCACAGACGGTTCCCAACTATACTAGGCAGTCAACAAATTCAAAAGCAAACAACGCACATGCGTTAGATTAAACATATAAAATGGCGCCAATTTAATCCTCACACCCTGTATGTTGAGATACATTAAAGCAGAGATAAAGACGTCGTGCCTAAAATATAGGCCAACAAACCGTTAATTAATCCGTTCCATTTATTTAGACGTTCAATAAAGTCTAGGATTCATTGATTACTTCTCGTATTATACAAATCGATTCTGGCTCAATATCTTATGCTAAAATGTATGTGCTTAATATAAGAGTGGAGAAATGATTAACAATATAATGACAAATACGTCAACAACGAAACCTATTTCAAAACCAAATTGAAGCAAGACAAACGCTCAGTATACAAAGGTATCTGAGTGCCTCACATGAAAAGCTTGAAGAAATAAGACTGAAATCTAAAAACTATAGGGGTAAAGGAGCCGATTAATTAAACGGTTCATTTTGCTTTGGAAATGCAGATAAATATAGATTATAAAAAAGAAATAAGCATCCATAAATTTATTCACTTAAATTAATTTACCTCCTTTCCTCAGAGAGATGAGACAGGAAATATATAAATGAATACACATGGATAATTATTATATGGTTTGATAGCAATTAGAATTCGATCGACTCCTGGAGACCTGCTTCTTAGAAAATATTCGGAATAAATTATTTGATAGAAATGTAATTTCATGTCCTATTTTCCATGTTCAAAATGTTTTCTTTCTTTTTTTTTTTTTTTTTTTTAAATGGTGAACTCTACATTTACGATGGATTACGTGATATTTGTAATATTAATTTATCGCGGGAGGAAAAATTGTCTACAGCCGAACGTATCGTGCGAACGCAACATTTGACAGCACAATGTAGAAGCAATTACTTTAGATAGCGAAAAAATTGGAAGGGAAAAATAGATTCAGTTTAATGTTATCTGCAAAATAGAAGAACATATCTGAGTGCGTGTCGTTTCTTAATAAGTATATGAAATTATCCCACTTAAAGTGTATTTTTTCGAAAGAAGTACGATTCCTCGGAGATATATCTGAAGTTCTCTTCCATTATCTCTGTTATATAAAAACAGAAGGGAAAATAATAATAAAATAGCTCAATGACGACTACGAAGAGGAAACGAAGAAGAAGAAGAAGATGGCGAGAAAAAAAAGATGAAGTAGAAGATGATGATGATCATAAAAAAGAATAAGTAGAAGAAAAAAGATGATGATGATAATGAAGAAAAAGATGGTGACAAAATACATAATGAAGATGATGAAGATGATGATGATAAAGAAAACAGTGAAGAATTAGACGAAAATGAATAATAATAATAATAATAATAATAGTAATAGTATTAATAATAATAGTAATAGTAATAATAATAATAATAATAATAATAATAAGAAGAAGAAGAAGAAGAAGAAGAAGAAGAAGAAGAAGAAGAAGAAGAAGAACATGAAGGAGAAGAAGAAGAACAAAATGATGATGATGAAGGAAGAGAAGAAAATGAGGAAGATGGTGATGTAAGAAGAGGCTGATGATGACGAAGGGGGAATGATGATGCAGAGGTAGAAAAATATGGTCATGATCATGATGAAGATGATCATGATCATGATAAAGATGATAATGGCGATCGAAAAAGAAAGGGATGAAGAAGAAAACACTGATGATGATGTGATGAAAATGAAGAAACATGAGTTAAAGAAGATGGCGATGATTAAGGAGGTTGTAAAGAAGACGAAGATGGTGAGATAAAATGTAGATGATTACGAACATGTTGAGAGGCTGAAAAAGTAGAAGATGATGATGATGATGATGATGATGATGATGATGATGATGCTGCTGCTGCTGATGATGATGATGATGATGATGATGATGATGATGATGATGCTGTTGATGATGATGATGATTATGATGATGATGATGATGGTGCTGCTGCTGCTGTTGCTGCTGCTGCTGCTGCTGCTGCTGCTGCTGCTGCTGATGATGATGATGATGATGATGCAGAAGAAAATGTGATGTCGATGGTTGTAAAGCAAAAGGAGGATGGGAAGAAAAAATGATGATAATGATGGTGGTGTTGGAAAAAAGATGACGATGATAATCCTAATGAAGCAGAAGAAAAAGAAAAAAAATAATGATCATCATAATGTTGGTGGTGAAAAAGAAGATCAAAAAAAAAAAGTAGATGATAGTAAACAAAAAGAAGAGGATATGATGAAGAAGATGAAGAGGAAGGAGAAGAAGAAGAAGAAGAAGAAGAAGAAGAAGAAGAAGAAGAAGAAGAAGAAGGAGAAGAAAGAGAAGAAGAAGGAGAAGAAAGAGAAGAAGAAATTTGTCAAACCGAAATACAAGCAGGATTTTCATAAAAAAGATTTTTCATAAAAATATTAGTGTTTTTTAAACGAAAAATGTTACAAGGTTCATTCAGTTTTTTTTTTATATTGACACGTATACATTTCTAATATATATATATATATATATATATCGATATAGATATCGATGTACATTTACCTGTTGATTAATACGACAAAATGGGTTAAACATAGAATGTATGGTGTCAATACTTCAAATAGGGGAGGGCTACTCTGCCAAACTTCATTCCTACCTATAAGATCATCAACGATGTCCTAGGCATCTACAGTGAATATCATGAAATATTCATACCACTCTCAAAGACAGGCTGAATATTTTCACAAACATCAACACACACACACATGCTTATATATATATATATATATATATATATATATATATATATATATATATATATATATATATATAATTCAATTAGGTCAATATTGTGTGGCGACAGTCTGTCTCATATATGTACGAAATTATCAGACGAGAAGAGTGCATTCAAGCTTGAGTGCCCACTTTTATATTTATATATGTTCTATCTCTGGTATTACTCACTTTAACCCGTAAATATAGCATGGAGCTATATTTTTATCATATATTTAACCCCACCCTCTCTCTCACTCACTCCCTCGCTCGCTTTATATATCTATTATCACCTGTTAATATTAATAATTGTTTATCGTAATGATTTCCTCGGTAACTTTTCATTTGACTTTGTTTTATTGACCAACTTATCTACTCTCTCTCACTCTTTCTCTCTCTTTCTCTCTCTCTCTGTGTCTCTGTCGCTGTCTCTCTGTCGCTGTCTCTGTCTCTTTCTGTCTGTCTCTCTCTCTCTCTATATATATATATATATATATATATATATATGTATATATATATATATATATATATATATATATATATATATATATATATATATATATATATATATATATATATATATATATATATATATATATATATATATACATATATATATATAAACACAGTCATCAGGAAGATTGTCGCCTTTGGGAGTTGGCTTTAATATCAACTTTTATAAATATATATATATATATATATATATATATATATATATATATATATATATATATATATATATTAATAAAAAGAAAGAACAGTAAGATATATAATCCGGTGTTCTTATAGATATTTTTATTTTTACAAAATAGTGCTCAATGTAAATTTACAGAGCATTAATAATATAAATTAATTGACTTAAAATATCGTTTTTCACATTTTCTCCATATTTTCTTCTTGTTAATTTGCTCCTAATCAAAGTCGAGGACTCTAAATCTTTATTTTTAACAAGAAAATATGGAGAAAATGCGAAAAAAACATATTTTAAGTCAATTAATTTATAATATATATATATATATATATATATATATATATATATATATATATAAAATAGCTGGCCACTTCTATTCAAGAATGTCCGTCTACTAGGGCGGCTAGCCTTTCCCTGTTGCAAACGCTCGCTCAGGTACATTTGTGTTTGCTCAACAGCAACAGAACCTACCGTTGGTTTATACTGCAACTATGCTGAGCAGACCGTAGTTCCAGTTTCTGTGAGAGAAAGGGTTTTCACGCGTGATCATCAATATAAAGAAGGACAGCATGCTCAAGCCCTCGGCCACTATGACTTGTAGCTTCGTGCTAGCACAACTATCTACAGCCCACAATAGTTCTATCTACCCAATTTCACTAACAAGTCGTGGTTCAACTCGTGGTATATTTTTGAGGCACTTTACAAATTTGCCGCACTTAGGATCGACCTCCATCCAATCCGATAAAATAAATGATTTGTCTATTCAATATTTTATCATACATTACCAATTGTCGAAAGTGGTTTTATACATTTGTATTGAAATAATGAATAAAATATCCGAATTTCAGGGATTTTTCTTGTTATTTCCAATTATAATCAAGTATCACAGTCATTTTCTCGAGGAGGTTTATTGTATCGGTTTGTTTATCAAAATTCTTTTTTAATCGAAATTACCCATACACCGCAGTGAAGTCACTAAGACACAAGGTCTAAACTGTGGTGTAAAAAGATTATAAAACATAAAACATTATAAAGGAGCGAAAACAATAGAAGAAAAATCAGGAAGAAGGTATATAACGATTGAGATTGTATTTAAATTATTGAAGATCAAAGTTAGCCAGAAAGCTTGGCACTGGAAAGCTTGGAGCCGGAAAGCTTGACACCGGTAAGCTTGGAGCCGGAAAGCTTGGAGCCAGAATGCTTGACGCCAGAAATCTTGGATCCGTAAAGCTTAGAGCCGTAAAGCTTCGAGCCGGAAACCTTGACGCCGGAAAATTGGAGCCGGAAAGCTGGGAGCCGGAAAGCTTGGAGCCGGAAAGCTTGACACCGGTAAGCTTGGAGCCGGAAAGCTTGGAGCCAGAATGCTTGACGCCAGAAATCTTGGATCCGTAAAGCTTAGAGCCGTAAAGCTTCGAGCCGGAAACCTTGACGCCGGAAAATTGGAGCCGGAAAGCTGGGAGCCGGAAAGCTTGGCACTGGAAAGCTTGGAGCCGGAAAGCTTAGCACTGGAAAGCTTGGAGCGGGAAAGCTTGGAGCGGGACACCTTAACGCCGGAAAGCTGGGAGCCGGAAAGCTTGTCACTGGAAAGCTTGGAGCCGGAAAGCTTGACACCGGTAAGCTTGGAGCCGGAAAGCTTGGAGCCAGAATGCTTGACGCCAGAAATCTTGGATCCGTAAAGCTTAGAGCCGTAAAGCTTCGAGCCGGAAACCTTGACGCCGGAAAATTGGAGCCGGAAAGCTGGGAGCCGGAAAGCTTGTCAATGGAAAGCTTGGAGCCGGAAAGCTTGACACCGGTAAGCTTGGAGCCAGAATGCTTGACGCCAGAAATCTTGGATCCGTAAAGCTTAGAGCCGTAAAGCTTCGAGCCGGAAACCTTGACGCCGGAAACCTTGACGCCGGAAAATTGGAGCCGGAAAGCTGGGAGCCGGAAAGCTTGGCACTGGAAAGCTTGGAGCCGGAAAGCTTGACACCGGTAAGCTTGGAGCCGGAAAGCTTGGAGCCAGAATGCTTGACGCCAGAAATCTTGGATCCGTAAAGCTTAGAGCCGTAAAGCTTCGAGCCGGAAACCTTGACGCCGGAAAATTGGAGCCGGAAAGCTGGGAGCCGGAAAGCTTGGCACTGGAAAGCTTGGAGCCGGAAAGCTTGACACCGGTAAGCTTGGAGCCGGAAAGCTTGGAGCCAGAATGCTTGACGCCAGAAATCTTGGATCCGTAAAGCTTAGAGCCGTAAAGCTTCGAGCCGGAAACCTTGACGCCGGAAAATTGGAGCCGGAAAGCTGGGAGCCGGAAAGCTAGGCACTGGAAAGCTTGGAGCCGGAAAGCTTGACACCGGTAAGCTTGGAGCCGGAAAGCTTGGAGCCAGAATGCTTGACGCCAGAAATCTTGGATCCGTAAAGCTTAGAGCCGTAAAGCTTCGAGCCGGAAACCTTGACGCCGGAAAATTGGAGCCAGAAAGCTGGGAGCCGGAAAGCTTGGCACTGGAAAGCTTGGAGCCGGAAAACTTGGCACTGGAAAGCTTGGAGCCGGAAAGCTTTGCACTGGAAAGCTTGGAGCCGGAAGGTTTAGAGCCGGAAAGCTTTCCAGTGCCAAGCTTGGAGCCGGAAAGCTTGGCACTGGAAAGCTTGGCACCGCATGAGTAGTTTCATAAGCGATGACAACAAGAAATGAAACTGTTAGCATAGAACATACAGTTACTCTTGTGGTAAACCCTCCTACAGTAGAATGATCTCTTCCTCTTCTCATAAATACGAACAGCGGGTATCTTTTGGGAAGCGTAAGCGGAGACGCCGTGTTAACCTACCGTTTGGACCTCTATCTGCTTATTACTAACACTCTTGCTTTGTATATAACTGTTATTTCAATACACTTGTTCAACCTACCTTCGTCTTCCGTGTCTTTCGTTCTGACTCCTAAACAGGCCACAGGTGTTACATCTAGCCAGTTTAAATTAATGTGTCCATATTGCCAATCTAGTAGTGGCCTTAAATTCATAAAATCCAGGTACCATAGTGTCATTGGTCCTTACCTATAACTACAGAATGAACTCTTCCTAACACTATGTATACTACGCCTCTCAAGAGAGAGGGTCGAATCAAGCCGAACTTCTCGGCTTGACGGTCGAACTCTCTGCCTCTAAGCAGAGAGGAACCCGGACGAGGCTCCGCCGAAGGGCAGTCTCTCGTTCGGGGAGGTTGACCAACCCGATCCCGTTTATACGGGTTCTACGGGCATATTTTGGCCGAGCCTTCGGGCTCAGGAAACCCACGTTAAACTCGGCCTTGTGCCACATGTAACCCTCGTGGTGGGTGTGGCTAGATACCGAATCGATCCGAGCTTTTCAGCTTGACGGTCGAACTCTCTTGAGGCTCCGCCGAAGGGCAAGGTCTCGTTCGGGGAGGTTGGCCAACCCCATCCCGTTTATACGGGTTCTACAGGCATTTTTTGGCCGAGCCTACGGGCTCGGGAATCCCACGTTAAACTCGGGCTTGTGCCACATGCATCCCTCGTGGGGGCGAGCAAATAAATATCGAATCGACTCGAGACTATAGTAGTTCACTCCAAACCAGACTGACAGTCATACTAACACCTTCCACATCTTGTATTATTATTTCGTGTAATATACCTTCGTTATTTCTACTCTTGTGTTCGTGTTGTTCTTCCTTGGTCCTAACCTGGACCATAAAAGAAGAGAAGAGCTCACAGGAAGAGCTCACACGAACATATACCATGAAAGTTTTTTATTTTTTTTTATAGAAAAGACAAAACGATTCAACTTTTCGACGGTGGAAATGTGATTGATTTCTAGATGATAGGTCAGGACCAATAATATTATTTATTCTCCGGTGGAATTTATCAAGAATGTCGTAATATATAGCAGAAACTCCAGACCAAACGTGTCAGCAATATTTTAATGGATCCAATATAGTTTATTCGCTTCATATCTCCTGACAATGTTAACCCGGCAAGGCACAACGAGTCACTCTCCTGTGTCACTCAGACGATTAATAAAGGACAATTTAGCTTTAGAGGCGTTGAAATTAACAAGCTATTCTTTGCCCAGGTCAAGAACTGAATTTAAGTCGTTTTGTAAATCAACCGCCAATTTGATCTTATCGAACTGATAGGAATAAATGGTTGTTGAACAAGACAGGAATAAATGGTTGCGCCATTAGTATAGATGGTATGTTAAAAGCTGTTTTTATCAGGAAGATTGTTAATGAAAATAAAAAACAAAGGGGATCAATGATAGATCTCTGGTGGAGGGGCACCTGCATTAGATAAAAAGGATCTAGTAAAAATGCCGTTCAGGAAAAGTTTCAAGATTTGATATGTAAATTCGTTCGGGGACACCGTTATCTTAATCAATTATGGCGTTTACAGATTCCTGCAGTTAGAGACGAAATACATGATTTTCCGTTTAACTCTTGCAAATGATTTTTAATTTTGAACCGATTCCAATCCTAATATGATTAATGTAAAAACGGCGGAATTTAGACAAATACAGTGTTCCAAAAATTTCGATATCTTTTTAAAAGCAATTATCTTGAAAAATCCTAAGTCTGGCGCAATGAAATTGAACAGTTTAGGTGTTAAACATCATAATTTTATTATGGGACCGATTTCATAAGGATTCAATATGTGCACCGCCTGTGATACGGCACACGTCAAGTCGGTAGTTAGGCTCTTGCCAAACACGTTGTAGCATGTCTACGGTAACATTATCCAGTGTGGGAGTGATTCTCTGCTTGAGTTCATCAATGCTAGCAGGAATAGGGGGCGCATAGACGAGTCCCTTCACATACCCCATAAAAAGAAATTACATGGGGACAAGTCCGGTGACCGCGGCGACCATTTCATCAGCAAACTGTCTTCATCTCCACCAAGACCTTTCAGTCTCTCTGGCAGCTTCTCATTGAGATAACAAAAATAAAACATTAAATATAAAATCTTGATCTTTTTCTATATATTCTTTGAAAATGTGAGGCTATTTCAACAAGAATTGCCAAAATTATTGGCACTCGAAATGATTTCAGTTTTTTTTTTGGGGGGGGGGGCATCCTGTATATTAAGTATGAATAGTTGCTAGATTAAGATTAAGCATTAAAAATTCGACCCCATTCGTTTTTCTATTTTATTATTTTTTAATTATTTTTACAATTTATAATTGGGTCTGAGAGGAAAGCCTTCGTTATGAACCTTCGATAAACCATGCATTCGAAATTCAGTGTCTCTAATCCAATTATACACCATTTTGGTGACAAATCCACACACACACACACACACATATATATATATATATATATATATATATATATATATATATATATATATAAAGCAAACCACATTACGTCAGTTCTACTGGTATGAGTACCTGTAATTCACGTCTTACGTAAACCGCACAGGATTCCGTGATTGGTCAACACCACTTGGAAAATCCAGAGTGTGTACATAAATACAGTGACTCGTGGTTTTCCATTTTGGGCAAAGAATGTTCGGCTAAGCAAAATGCGAAATGATGTGAAATCTTTTGGGACACCCTGTATATCTTGCTTATCACAGTTACCTTATCCGTTCGTGACAACATGTGATGGAACTGTTTTGCGACCTGTTCGGATGATGTCTGACAAGGTCAAAAAATTAGACTTAAATTCATATATATATATATATATATATAATCTTCCGTCGAATTCGACGTATGAGGGTCCAGCAGATCAGTTCCTAAGAAACCGACAGCCCGTCAACGGCACATGAGATTTGATTATAGTGGTGAAGGTATCGTGCAGAAGCATCCACACTTTTTGGAGAACCGAATACAGAGACCTGGTGCCCTACGTGCCACAGGGTCCCCCCAAAACCCTCCGCAGGTTTTGAATTCGGAGTTTTCCTTCTCCTAGACCAGTTATCACCTAATGCTATAGAACCCAGTCTGTCCTGCTATTTACCCATAGCTGGAGGGAGAAGAGTATTCACTCCTTTCCCTAGGGTATTAGCTCCTCAATCCGTGCCTCCTAATATACATATATATATATATATATATATATATATAGGAAAATCTCATATCGAGAACTTCGAAATGCTTCATCAGTATTTTAGTTTGATTCAACCTATTTGCCTAACCAGCGCGTTTCAAGGCCGAGTCGAGTGTCGTTTCGAGTAGTTTAGCATTTATGTTTATCAATCCCTAGCAAAACGTTAGAATTTCGTGAAGCATTACTTATCTGATACGTAAGAAACTTTTAGGAACAAACAATCAACTCTCTCCTATGAATGGAATCATTTTGAGATCTGCTACAGAGCCGACACGAACCCGAAAACATTGTAGTATTTAGGCTGCGAGTCGGAGTAAATGGATGACTGAAGATGGCTTAGGAGAAACAACAGAAGGCCAAAGTATATTAAGGTCTGAAAATGAGAGGAAGTTTTGGAGAACCATAATCGCTTATACCAGGCGGAGACCCGGCGGAGACCCGGCACATAATCGTTAAGCGAACTGTAATGCACACAGTCGCCTTTGCATTATTTTTAGAAGTATTTTCTGTACAAACGTAACTGGTGGAATCTTTTTAGTTAAGTAATTTTTTTTTTTATTTTCAGATCCAATGAATTTTTCGTTAACACCTTCTAGCTAACATATTGATTAGTGTACGAGTCGCGCGCTTATTTTTTTCTCAGAATAAAACGCCAAAAATAAGAAATGGCATTGTAACTGAGTTTCTTATTTTAAAAATAAAATGACTTACTCGCATGACCAAAAAAAAACAGCTACATTTGCAAATTTTTTTTCGCAGAAGCATAAAATAGGCAGTGTAAGCATAGAGATGCCAATCGTATCCACTGTTAGAAAATACAATTCTCGCTTTCCTTCTAGAGACCATTACACCGGTAATGAGAGTGACTTAATTGATAACATAGGTACATTTGTATAATAATGGTCTTGAAAAGATCATTCCAACCAAATATACCAAAAAGTAAGTTATTTTTATTTTTTTTTGTTTGCAGTATATCAACCTTTATGGGGTATTTAATATTTTGAACAAAATTTCATGGCTTTTAAATCTATATTTTAAAAGCAATTGTATGGTTTCAACAACAAATAAAATATATTGGTGGCCATTTTGTTTTAAAAGTGTATTTTTGTTTAATTTTACTATAAACATGTATTGTTGGTATTTTTTTAATATATATATAAAAACATATCTTTAGCATTTTTTATATAAAGATGTATTTTTAAACTATTATCGTGTTTTTGTTTGGCGATTCCCAATTTATCCATAGCTACCACATCGAGTCAAGATGGACCAAGGAACAACAGAAATTAACCGACGATTCTACTCTCATTAAAGCCTCTAATGTTCCAAACATAGGTCTTACTGCCGTATGTACTTTATCGTCATTCCCAGAACTACCAAGAATTAAAGCTTCAGATAAACCTGTACAAAACTGTAAGGATTTTACAATCATCGAGGTTAAACAATGTCGAGTTTGGTCAGTATCGAGATGGGTGACCGCTTAGGAATACCAAGTGCTGTTAGCTTGGGTGTGGAGTTGGTATTTAATGGATAATAGTTAGGAATTGTTAATCGGAGAGCCGGGTTCTAATTCCAGTTTGGTTATTTATAATCATTTACGCGCAAATACCCTTGAGAAAGATATGAGTCCACCTCTTTTTCTTTTCGCAGGTATGGGTTAAGTAAGACTTTTATCACTAAACCATTATTATCATCAACAAAAACTTACAATTTATAAATAATTTCTGGTTTGAAATGACCTGAAAAAGGTTGATAAGCTGTAAAAATAGACTCAACCAACAAAATCATCTTAAATATGAGCTACAAGTTGAATGAGAGTACTGATATCACCTACCCTGGAACCTTCATAAAAATACATGAAGGTTATAATAATAGATTCTAATCAGTTTAAATAATTAGGTGTAGTGTTAAATTCTAATTTCTTTGAAAGAGTAAGATCAGATTCGAAATTGGAGTATTTTCGCGATATCTGCTCGGTCCGACTGTCTAGTATTGAGAGAGTGAAGAATCGACTGCGCGTCCTTGTGGGTGATTAATTATTTTCCTAATTCTAACACCTTGTTCGATTCTTGATAACCTATCGCTATTTCTATAGTAAATGTTCAGACTAGCTAAAATCACCTATTTTTCAAACAGTTCACACTTTTACGCCTATAACCCGTCATGTCAAGACATAATAACGTTCACGATCACTATCACGGGTCCCGTAAACCAGCGTGGTATATGCACAAATTATACTACATTTGGAGTAGCAGTGGCGTGTTTTTTTTTTAAGATAGCACGTTCTGGTTTCGAATTCAGATATTTTCTTCTCCTCGACTGGTATCCTGCTATTTACCCTTACCCTGAGTGGTTAAAATATATGGATTCTTAACTTTCCTAAGGCTATGTGCGCGCAAGTGAACGTAACGAACAGGACTGAAATTCGAACGAGACTCCACGGATTCTCCTTCCAACTCACATCCACATACATCCGCGCATGCTCCGTACGTGGTGTCTAGTCATTGTTACTTCCTTTGTACGACTTTAGCAACGAGGAGGTTTCACTCAGCTTATTCCCCAGAACAGCTATTACGCGGACCTACCTCACGAGAGAATGCTTCTCGAAGCGCTACAATCTTAACCTTTCCAAATGCTATGCAACCTACTAAAATATAGAGAAAAAAAATAGAAACAATGAAAATAATACACAACTTTTAAGTGATACCATTCCGCCTGTATGCCAGTAAATGCTTGGCAATCTCCTCACAGATGAAGAAGAGACTTGAAGCAACAGAAATGTGGTTCTACAGAAGGATTCTAAGGAGACCATGAACCTAAAAACAATGTAAACAAAAATGAACCTCAGACATTAAAATTTCTATGACACATAAGGAGGAAAGAGGGATTAGAACATCAAATACACACAGGACTGATTAAATGCAAGAGGTACAGAGGAAGAGAACACATAATATACACAGTGTTCTTGAATAAAACAAATATATAAACAGAAAAAAAGTAATAAAACGAGAGTTACATCAAGAATATTCGGTCCGACTGTCAGAGCTAACTTCTAGAAACTTCCATCTCCAAACGGCAGTACCTGCTCCTATTTATACCTGGAAAAGTCCTTGCGTGCATAGGTAAATTACCATAACAATTAAGCGGTACAAAGGATGGGAATGTGTACAGATCCATGAACGCTTATGTCCCGTGGGCATATAGCACGTAAATAAAGATATAACATTATTTTTTCAGTCAAACAATGCTTGATGTTTTCTGTATGAAAACTTTTTTTTTTTACATTATTTACATTATTCGGACTATTGTCCTCATCTTTGTCGTAATATTTATCACAACGTTTGGGCCGTTGTACGCTCCAGCCTTCTTTAAATGTTTGGAATTTCGAACTGAACCCTTTATTTCTCTCACTGGGGTAGACTGTTCTAGTTTGCCATGTTTGATGGATGCCCGTTATCAGTTATCTCCTGATATTAGTCATCTCCTGCTAATTTACCTCTGAAAGTTCCCCACTGCCTAAACCAGGTATTGAACTCAGACTCAGAACTTTGGGTCCTGTCACTGGATCTAACCAACTCCTTTATGCACTGTGCCATATGGGTATGAATTTCTGGGTATTATAAACCTTATGTTTTCAGCAACCATTTTTACCAGTGCTCATATTGCAATTTTGTTGTTATAATTGCATGTTTTTACCAGAGCTCAGATTGCAACTTTGTTATCATTTCTTTTCTCTGGCACTCCTTATTACTGGCTCCCATATTGTATTTATTTCTATGCTTGGTCGGCTCAGGAGATTTTTGTGGCTTAGCTTTTTTTTTTTACTCGTATCATATATTCGTATAAATGCTGGATATAAATATTTTTTAACATATACATCTGTCTGTCTGTAGCTCGATCAAAAATACATTTTGACACTCCTTATTTTTTTCATAACATACTGAAAATAACAACTTATTTGAAACAATATATCCGGACACATATATGATTTTTCTTACGCAAGGGTGACAATAAAGGGGTTACTGAGTGATAGGGACTATGGAAAAAAAAACTATTATTAAGGAAAGAGAACAATAAAAGGTCAGAAATTATGAAGGGATAAAATAATGTTTGATATCTTTTCTGATGAAACCGAATACTCATTGCCACTTTTAGATAATACTATATTACGCCGTTGAACAATACTGGTGTCAGACGCCTTGGAATAACACTCGCACTAATAATACTTGCCCGAAAATACTTGCTCGAATAGTAATCTGTATAGTGATCTGAATATAGAAATACTATAGTGAACAAAGTAGAGAATAGCGGTCCATGATTGTGTAAAAACCTCACTCGAGGGTTATACACATACTTATGCTTGCCGGTCACAGGGATACGTCCCTGATCTGGTAGTATCACAGCTTTGACTAGCTTGAACAGGCTTTGGACCAGCTAAGACCAGTTACAACTTGCTTAGACCTGCTCTGACCAGCTTGGACAAGCTATGACCAGCTAAGATGAGCGGGCCAAGTGGAGACACTCGGTCCCCCACGTTAAAAGCCAACCTGTTTTCACAACCTGACTCAGTGGGGGGGACGGTGAAGTAAATATAGAGTATAGCGGCCCGTATAGTAAAAGAGGATAGAGTAGAAATGGTGATCGTAAATTATAGCGGATAGAGTAGAAATAGCGATCGTTAGTCGTCAGGTACTTTCTACATATATCCGAATCTTCTATGGTCACGTGGCCTACTTGATTCAATAATGGGATCGCCTGTGTTTGCAGACTGACGGTCTATGTTCAAACTCAAGTGCCGGCAGTGACACTTTATTATTATATAACAATATTAGGTTTACATTTTTGAATCGCAGTGTTAACTGGGAAGGAAGAAGCCGGAAGAGAGTTCCACAAGTTCCAAAATCGATGAAAATAGTGTCAATAGTTACGATACAACATCTCAGAAATATAGACAGATACCTATGAGATAAATATGGCCACAAAGATAAGAACAATAGTCCGAAAAATGTAAAAAATGTACATAGTACCTCATCTCATAATATATACAGATAGAATTCAGTATCTGTCTATATTTCTGAGATGTTGTATCGTAACTATTGACACTATTTTCATTGTTGTCCTCGTTTTATTGCTGTATTAACGAGGTTTTGCCGTTACTCACATGGCCCAGTGTATAAAAGCTTTGATTCAGTAATCTAAAAAGTTATTTACCCAAAGAGCTGTGAGTTCAATATGTGGCCACGGCAGTGGGAACAAAATCATTGGAGAGTTGAGTTACTACAAAGGAATTAACTGATAATGAAATACCGCCCACCCATAAAAATGCATAGTATGTGGAATTACAACAATCTACCCCGTAAACTTAATGAAAGATTCAGTTGAAAATTCTAACAACTTAGACTCACACCACAAAAAACAAGTTTTACGAATATCACCTGAAGATACACCAAAAAACAATTTCCAGAAAAACAATTTAAGATATTAAGACTCGCCTAACAAACGCAAAGTGTCACGTATCCATATTAGATGTTTGGAAGAAAGACGCAGTCCTGTATTCAGCAACCAGATATAAAATAGTGTTATTCCTTTTTAACACATTTGAACTTTTCGAGTTATTACTTCATTTTCTTTTACATATACTTGTGTGGTATTACACTTGTTCGGATTCGACTTGCATTACGGCCCTGCGACTAATTGATTTCGTCTACTTAAGATCAAATCAAAACGTGGGTAGGTTAGACTAGAAATCAAAACAGTTACTTCGATAACCAGACGTTGGAGGCGAGCTGGGAACGACAAGGCTGATACCGAATCTAACCAGATTCCCATCCGAATCAGCAAAAGGGTTAGAACGTCACATTTGGTGCCGCGACCAATACCAAGCCAGTTGGTCGTCACAGGACAGGATAGGACGGCGACGGCGCGGAGACAGACGGCCAGGCAGAACTCACATTTAGCGCAGCGACACCGGGGAACGTTACAGAAAGATTCAGTTGAAAATTCTAACGTGCATCACCTGAATAACATTAGAGTGTACAACGGTCGAAATATCGGCAATAAAAATGAGGACAATAGTCCAAATATATTGTATAATTATTAATTGTGAAGTGTCCAGTTATTAAATGAAGATCGATCGAATCATTTTAGCCACATCAAAGTATTAGGTTGGTGCAAATATAATGTCGTTTTTTGACGTTAAAAAAATACGGCAAAAACAACATTCTTTCGACTGTCTTTTCAGAACCAATGTTGCTGTCTGTGGCTTTGATTTGCAATCTTTATATGGTCGTGAATGAGATGTCTGTGTTTCTTTCTACCTGATTTTTAATAGTCCTGCTGGGATTACATTACCACAAAATCAAATATTTTCCTTCCTGGCAAAGTGACAACTGTTTACTTCGATTAGTGGGGGTTATCAGTTCTAAAATAAATATATTATATTGCAATGAGGCTCGGGTGCCGACTGAATGAAAACACCTGTTGACTAAAGCACAGACCAAGACTTGAATCTCCCGTATTTAAATTGACATTAGAGCTAGACCATTACTTCATCTGTTGCTCTCGACTAGCGTGCTTAAGAGACTCTGTCACCCCTGTCCCGATACGGGGGCCTGTCTACGATGTTTGAGACACTTACCTACAACTCGCTGGAAAGGTTTATTTAGATACAGATCTAAGTGAGAGTTTCTTTCTTCTCACACGTGCGAATTCTTACACACAGCTTTTCATTTACCTGTACACCTCCATTGTTAAATAAAAGGGAGAATTGTGCATCTCCACCTTCTAAGTCTCTGGGGCGATTTAATTTTATCCCTACATCTGATCTGCTTTATAATCTGGTGTGAAATTGAGTGCTGAATGATCTAGAGTGATAATAATTGTGTAATATTTTCATCTAATTATATTTAAAATGCACAAAATATAGAACTCGTGCGAGCAGAAATCTAATTTTATGATTTTAATTTCCTGTTTCATAATGAAATTTAAGTCATTGGAAAAAATGTAAGTAGATTTGACGATCAGATTTTTATTCTCTAACTACTCACACACATTCTAATGAAGAAAGAAAATATAGTAAAATTTAAAAGTTAAAAAAAAACATGGCAAATACGAAAAAAGTTGAATCGGGAAGAAGATAAATACATAGGAAAAAAAAAAAAGGAAATCACGAGTATAATTAAAATTTAACGAAAGTCTCAGCGTGATTTCAATTGATTGGGTTTCGTTTATTTTATTGACGGCATATCAACATCAATGGGTTAATGCTTACTAGATTTTTAGGATAGGTTCCTATGAATAGAATTCTTATTCTTTGCAAGAAATCAGTTTGTAGGCCAATTTCATTGAAGTATTTTTTGTAAATAGGGTTTTTCACGAGAGTCAAATATATTGCCGGTAACTTTTTCTTGAAAAATATATTACTGGTATCTTTTTCTTCAAAAATATATTAATGTATACTGATAGTTTTTTTTTTCTCTCCAAAATATATTGCTGGTAATAAATTTTAAAAAAATGTATATATTAGTGGTATTTTTACTATATATAAAAAAAACTATGTTTACACTTTCATATAGTTTTGACCCCAGTTTGGGGAGGTCAACTGTATGTCCATGGGTGGGACCCTAACAAGTGCTACCACCATGGTCAGGGTGGACCTGGGAACAACAGCAATTATCATGTAGTTCCACGCTCCTCAACACACAGAAGACGTAGAAGGTGTAGTTTCTAGCCATACCCAGGAATCCTTATGTGGTGGGTGGAGGTAACCTAACGTCTGCAGAGGTGCAGTCGAGGTATTCTGAAGCTCCAACCGACAAGACCCCATTTCAATTCACGAGAAGGATAAAGACGACTTTCATGGATCCATTTATCTTCTTTTTCTTTTGGTCAAAGATGACGAACATAACTGTCTCAGTGTATTATTTTTGCTAATATAATTTTTTGTTTAGCCTATTAAAGTGCAAAGTGATATAAAATTTTAAAAAAAAATTGTGCCAGTTATTGAAATATCGATAACGAACCTCACTATAAGTTTCACTATATAATCATTTTAATAAATTTTGTATGTCTGTTGATGCATACGTGATCTTTGTTTGGTTGGTACCAAATAAGGTTTAATAGTCGATTTTCTGCCGATCATTCTCTGGGGGAGGAGAGGAGACTTGCATTATACAAGGATATATACATAAATCTCGAGACTGTTGCATATTCATAAGCACTGAAGAAAAATGTTTCATTGTAAAAATCTCTCTCTCTCTCTCTATATATATATATCTGTATGAGTCAGTCCGTAATGTGCGATGTGTGATACACACGTGGGCGATCATGTATCGTTGGATACATGACTGACAGAGCAGATTCTTTTTTCCCGCAGTAAGCTGCCATTTCTTTCTGCGGTAGACTAGTTGCCATCCAAGGCTACAACCCTTTTTTCTCTGCTATTTACTCATAGCTGGGGAGAGAAGAAGCGGATTCATACCTTTGGGTATTAGCATGTAAGTGAATGTAAAAAGATTCGACTGGAATTCGAACTAGGCTCTCCACTTACTCAATCCGAGCCCCGCTATACCAGTTTTTCCATTACTCCACTATATATATATATATATATATATATATATATATATATATATATATATATATATATATATATATATATATATATATATATATATATATATATATATATATATATATATATATATATATATATATATATATATATATATATATATATATATATATATATATATATATATATATATATATATATGCGTGTGTCTGGAAAAAATTAATAATCTACTTTCATATCATCGTTATTCAGACACTAGGGTTTCCTCATCTCTGTATTTATTTACTACAACTCTAATCTCTGACATTCTCTTCTCTTCTTATACTCAATCATTATTCCTTTTCTTTCTTTTTTTTATATTTTGGCCTCTGAGTGTCAAGATGACGTAACAATGTTATAGCCAGTGTCTAAGACAACTTATATTTAGGCTAATTTTCCGGAATATTCTGAAGCTTTTGAAAACACGGGTGTGTTCCGTTGAGTTTTTAAAAAAAAAAACCGTTTAAATAACTACTTTCTGTATCTGGTTTAAATATTTATTATTTAATTAAGTCATTTGTTCAAATAATTACGTTTTATTAATGAATTACTTTTTAATACATTTCAATGTATATATAAATATATAAATATATATATATATATATGTATATATACATATATATATATGCATATATATACATATATATACATATATGTATACATTTATACATATATATGTATATATATGTATATGCATGTGTATATATATGCATATATATATATATATATATTTATATATGTAATGAAAAACAAATCACTTTAATGTACCATTACGATAATTTATTTCACCTAAATCCTTTTTTAAGGATTCAGGATCATCAGGTAAATCTTCCAACAACGAAATGAGAAAATTTATTTATTTATTAATTGTATTTCCACAAAAAAAAAAAAAAAAAAATATATATATATATATATATATATATATATATATAACATCTATTTTAATATTTAAAATTATTCTATGAATGCAATTTATTTATTACATTGGTAAACTAAATTAAAGGTTAGGTTTCATTATTTAATAGAATTTGAGAATTAGTCGGGTGAATAAACTATTAAGATTTGAAATATTTCTTTATGTCCTAGATAAATATGTTTATTACAATAATAGTTATATTTAGTCCTGAAACTACTTACTTAAAAAATTAAATATTTAAGTTAATAACAAAATTTTTTTCAGACATCGAATTTTCTATCAAACATTGTAAACTATCTTTTACATAATTTTGTTAAAACAAAATTATAACAACTCCATCTCTCTTTCCCCCTCCCCCTATCCCTCTCTTTACCGTAAGACTCACTTGTATACATTTTCTACAATTCATTTCCGTTTTATTAACCATCTAAAGAGGTCAAGTTTTCTGTCACTCCTCCTACTCCAATATAAAACATACTTAAGAGAGATATAAAATTAACCCCTCCCTATACTTTATATTGTCTGGTTAACTACCACTCTCAACCCCCTCTATTAAATTACAAAAATTACACTACCCACCAATTTCTAATCCCATTTTTTTTCTCATTTCGTTGTTGGAAGATTTACCTGATGATCCTGAATCCTTAAAAAAGGATTTATGTGAAATAAATTATCGTAATGGTACATTAAAGTGATTTGTTTTTCATTACATATTAGCTCTGTCCTAACATTGAGCTCTCAGGATTTCATCCTCTTTGGATTTACCAATTCGGTTTACCAAGTTCCTTATAACTTAAATATATATATATTTATATATATATATATATGTACACATATATATATATATATATGTATACATATACATATATAGGTATACATATACATATATATATATGTATACATATACATATATATATATATACATATATAAATGTATATATATATACATATATATATATATTTATATATATATACATATATATGTATATATACATATATAAATGTATATACATATATATATATATATATATATATATATATATATATATATATATATATATATATATATATATTGAGTCATGTTGCATTGAATAATTTAGACAAGTTTTGTCTACTTATTTTCAATTGGATACTTTCATAATCACGGAAGAACCTGTGTAAATTTCAATGAAAACTTTCTGCAAACATATACGTAATACACACACACACACACACACACATGTATAAATATTTATTACATGTGTGTATGTATGCGTGTGTGTATGTATGCGTGTGTGTATGTTTGTATACACGCCCACATATATATGTGTGGTGATAATTTGACAAATTGGAATATATATTTTACCGACAATGCGTTTCAGCTGTGTCTGTAGATAGCCGTCTTCAAGTCGGAATAAAAGACAAACATGTCTGTAAGGAAGTTGCGTCGTGATTCTTGGCAAAACGAGTTAATAAATTATCTTGTCCAACCAGTAGAATGTTTTTTTTTTCCATTGGTCCCGTTTACGCCTGTCGCATTTTCAATGAACCCTCACCGAACAATGAAAGAGGTGACGTAATTCTGGGGGAAGTTAATTTTAATTAGTAACAGTAACACACCTTTCCGCTTAAGAAGGTCGAACGCCTTTCCGAGATCGATGAAGGCGATGCATAGTACCATCTGTTGTTCACGACATTTCACCTGGACCTGATGTTGTGAGTTGCTCATGTCAACTGCGGATCACTTATTCCTAAATCAAAATTGGCGCTCTGGGTAGACACGATCAGCATGGACTTGGAGTCAAATTTCGGACACTCGAGCAGCGACATTTCCAACAATATTTATCATAATTCTTCTATATCTATATCTATGTTTTCTCTCCTTAATAGTGTGCTTTTTCATTTCATTTTGCTGAATAGTTTTTATTTTTTCATTTTTCCCTCACGTTCTTTCACACGCTAGTAAATAATTGCATCATGGTGTATTGCTTACCGGTAGCTAATTAGTGTCGCCTACCTCATTAGTGTCTTAGAGGGTACCCTATATACTTCAGCCGCAGTCGAGGTGCAATGTCTTGGGTAAGGTAAGGTAGCCCAACTCTATCCGCTTTCATTCCTTATATTTCATTCTCGTAGACTTGTTACCACTGTATATCCTGCTATTTACCTAAAGCTGGGGGGATAAGATGTGTTTTCAAACATTGTTCTAACACATTAGTGAATGCAGTCTACTGTGGAATTCGAACTTGGCTCTCCGATTTCTCGATTGTAGCCACAATATATTATTCCCCGGTGCCTCCACTATTGCTTTATTGCCTTACTTGGGATGAAATTAGGAAATATATATATATATATATATATATATATATATATATATATATATATAGTCAAGCCTACCAAGGTTTCACCTAAGCGGATCGTCGGGGAAAGCTGGCTCCCTCACGATCCGCTTAGTGAACCCTTGGTAGGTTTGTCTGGCTCTTTAGGTTTGACTAGGTCAGCTCTACTTTTGTATTGAGCACCTTTTTAGTTAGTTGATTACTCGTATCGGGTTTTTTTTCT
>OZ010607.1:38164757-38182257 GCA_963932145.1 Acanthosepion lycidas | reverse complement strand
ATCCTACTGTCTCTGATTAAATGGAAATTGTAGTCAGATTTGTTACAATGAAGTAACACTGCGTTTAAAATGTCGTCCTGTATCATATCGCTGCGATGCTGTTGCAAGATGTACATCATTGTGTACGGCCTGCTTTGCACAAAGCAGCCCCTGTATCGTTGTTGTTGTTGTTATTGTTGTTGCTATTTCCTTTGGTGCTAAATCTATCACTTATTTTTTTAGATGCGGTGTTGAAGAATTTAAATGTTAAAGTTGGATATTTTATTTCGATAGTGGCTGTTATATATTTGGTGCCTAGGATTATGTGTTTAATTTCGTCATGGTCATTTGGATTATTATTATTATTATTATTATTATTATTATTATTATTATTATTATTATTATTATTTCCTTTGATTTATGGCGTTTACACATTTCTTTCCGGGTTCCGCCCAGGAACTTATGGTTAGAAATGGCGTCATGACACTTTCCACTGATTATTATTATTATTATTATTATTATTATTATTATTATTATTTCCTTTGATTGCTGGCGTTTACACATTTCTTTCCGGGTTCCGCCCAGGGATTTATGGTTAGAAATGGCGTCATGACACTTTCACTTGACAAAAAAAAAAACAAAAACGAAACATATTGCATAGATAAAACCCTTCGTAAAGTGTGTACTTGTCAGAACAATTTTTTGTATCACTTTGAGGCATGGACTTCCATGAATCCCTACAATTAGTCTACTGCAATCTTTTCCAACCAATCCTAGGGCTCCAACTACAACAGGGATTGTTGATGTTCCCATGTGCCACATTTTTGAGATATCTATTTCAAGGTCCTTGTATTTTGACTCCCATATCAATAAGGAGGCACGTTTTTTGTTTGTGGACTCTAATAACTATTATTATTATTATTATTATTATTATTATTATTATTATTATTATTATTATTATTATCTGTGGATTTTTCTGTTTATTTTATTTGGATTCTGTAGACTTTGCGTTTTGACATTGCAAATTTATCGTATATGACAGAAGGAGTGCTCGTCCTGGTTCTCTACAACTGTAACCCTTCGATGTCTTAGACGTCCCGAAATGGTATTCTGCATGCCTACATTGGAAAGCATTGTCATTTAAACGATGGAAAATTGCTGTCAACTTCACCCAGTCGAGTTATTTTCTTCGGACCATATTAAGCAGCCAAGGGTTTTCGCTAGAACAACTGCTACGCACTCGAGATCTTCTTCTTACAATTCCCTGTAAACCCCTGTTGATCAGCATTTTTTTTAAAATACTTAGGGACATCTGTCATGGAACCAACAACCATGCTCCATTTAAAGTCAATTATATTACGTTTCATTCATGTATTAATGAATGAAATGAAACTCTGCAAAACTATATTCAAATGAATTCTTGAAATGAATTAATACTAGTATTTAAACGGGAAAGAACTTCGGAAGCGATAGACGCTATATGCACAAAGCCAGTCTCCAAGCAAAACTCCGGAAATTACTTTGGATCATCAGGGTGACAGTGGAGGAGGTACCTTACGTTAGGGTAAAACATCCTGGCAAAAAGATAAAATGCTATGTGAGACATTCTACTAGCTAGAGAAGAACATGCTAGAAAGCAGGACGCCAGCATTTTGGCAGCAAGCACTGTCCGTCTTCCGACGTAATATATGGGCACTCGAATGATGGCTGACTGCGTACCGTGGATCGGCTGGGGGCCTATATTTCTCCGTTTGTACTGGTCGAGGATGTCTCCCCTGTAATAAAGAAATCAGGCATTGCACTTCAGGTGAGAGTGCCTTGCAAAAGTTTTTTGGACATCTAAGTCATAATGGCGGGTTGTGGCCGGAAAATGCTTGTAATCGCGAAAGGTTTAACTCCAAAGCTTGTCTTGTGGTACCACGGCGCAACAGTCTAAGGACCCAGCGCCATAACATCAGCCAACATAACCAGCGGAAGGGACAGAGAAATACGACAACTGACCCGATGCCCTCTATGATTGGTAGGAGATTGTTATTTGTCCTCCCGTGTCTTTTTATCGCTCTCCCTCTTTGCTTGTCTGTCTGTCTGTCTGTCTGTCTGTCTCTCAAAATTTCCTAAGTTATCATTACTGCGTTTATTTTTACGTGATTTTTTGTGATAATTTGTTGTACGATAACATTTATAACTCAGAAATATATTTGGGAATAATTAAAATTAATTGCAAAATCCAGCGAGTCTCCCATGAAATAGAAATAATTGTCGGTACAGAAAGTAAGGACCAACGTGCATCAAGTAGTATTTAAATTAGATGGCAACAGAAGAATTATTAATGAACTTTTAAATGACAAGCTTAAATATTATGGCAATACTTAAATGCAGCGATCAATATTGAGTTCTTCTGTAGTATATTTTTGCCTTTTTCACCTTCTACTCCCTCCCGGATGAAACCAAACAAGAGCCCTCTGCAGAATCTAGCTGAAACACATGCCGATAGGACGGCTTTTAACCTAGTAATATATATATATATATATATATATATATATATATATATATATATATATATATATATATATTCATGAATCATTCATTCATACAGAAAATAAATATAGAGGTTAATGATTTAAATGGCGAGAATACTTCGTCGCAAACAATCCAAATAAGATACATCAACCCCGAACCTGTATATGAATGATATGATCCCCGTTTATAAATTCCAGTTGCATAAGGTCTTTTTAATTTTACAAGCTTTCGTCTGTTCCTACAGACATCATCAGGTATAAAAGTAGATTTTGTTATTGTTTTTACTTCTCAGTAATAAGAGGACAACGAAAATAGAGATGTAATCCGAAAAAATGCTATGAGAAATGTGTTATTGTTTTGGAACGTGCAGTCGCAACGCTGAGTTTGAATTTAAATTTTAAGGTTCTGCGTTTTTGTACAAATATAGCAATAAGAGAATTCTTTTTTACTGGTAGATTTTCCGTGAATATGGCATGAACTATCTTGTTCAATAATTACAGTAATGTCACACTTATTATCCGAGAGTTGCATGTTGAATCAGTTATTTTAATTTCAAATAAAAGGTGCAAATATAATTCATATATTTATTTATAATTATATTTGCACGTTTTAATTGAAATATATATATACATATATATATATATATATATATATATATATATATATATATATATATATATATATACACGCACACACAGCATATATATATATATATATATATATATATATATTTATATGAAGAAAAATATACGGAACAAACAAACAAAAATCCTTATATGCAATTATGCTGTTTTAATGTTAATATGTCAACGTCGGACGTTTCAGTCTAATAAATCATCTTCAGGACATATTCATAAAATATAATTAACATTATCAATTCAACATGACAAAGATAATGTTAATTATATTTTATGAATATGCCCTGAGGATGGTTTATTAGACCGAAACCTCCGAAGTTGAAATATTAACATTAAAACAGCATAATTGCATATAAGGATTTTTGTTTGTTTTTTTCCGTACATTTTTTTCATACTGTCGGATCTATATCCATATATTTGCTTACATACATACATATATATACATATATATATATATATATATATATATATATATATATATATATATATATATAGGGGGTAATTGTGTGTGTGTCTTTGAACATTACTTTATGAAGTTCAATAATTAGTGTTGAGTCGATTGTTTTTCTTTATATTGTCCTGATTGGGGGTATAAATATTGTGTTTACGACTATTTGTCGCGTTGTAATCACATATCAGGTGGTCATTTTGACTTTAGCCTCTAGGATCCTGAAGGGTCACATGCTGTGCCTTCTTGGCCTGAAGTCTTCAACTCACTTGAAATAGAGCGACTACTTCGAATCAATAATCTACTGTAAGGAAAGTTGAAATAATGTGCCGTGCCCGAAATCTTTCAACAGTAAAAGGGTGAGATCTAGATGCCAATCTAGTTGCACACGTAAATTCATGTAGTCGCTGCAGCATGAAAAAAATTCTTTCTTTCAGAGTCCATCTTGCGTATTCACAGATGTACTATTCGTGCGTACAATGAATACTGCTGCCATATCTGATCTGCTGCCCCTGCTATTCATCTCGAGGAAGTTAACAAAATCCAAGGAATGATCTGTAATGTAATCGATCCTGATTTGGCATCTCGACTTCAGTCCCGTTATCGCCGACGTAATGTGGCTTCCCTCTGTCTTTTCTACAAATATGTCCATGTCAACTGTGTTGTTCACATGATGGTCGTCTTCGAGTATAGAATCCAGAGTTTAGACAGTGAATATTTCGGAGACAGTAGGAAAGCGTAGTTCAGTTTAGCAGTGGGTATCGCAGCAAAGTAGCAAAGCGTCGTACCTCCTTCTGTTCATCTTCGCCTGTCAAGTTGGCACTGGTCATTCGGGTAGGGTAAACAAAAATGGCCGCCTTTATACACGACGGATTGAATCTTCTACGTCTTCTGATTGGTTAACCTTCTATTGGTGGACTATAAAGTAAGTCCAGGAGTTTGGACTAACTCACTAGTTATATATATATATATATATATATATATATATATATATATATATATATATATATATATATATATATACAAACAACTGTAACAAACTGATCTAACGATTTTTTTTCATGCTGCAACGACTACATTAATTTAAGTGTGCAACTAGATTGCCACCTAGGTCTCACCATTTTACCGTTGAAATAGTTAAATGCAAAAGCCACTTCTACATTATCGGTTTCTTTTCTCGCACTACCCGCCTGTGGAACTCCCTTCAGTTTAGCCTCTTCCCTAATAACTAAAATCTTCAGAAATTTAAATGCAAGGTCAATCGCCATCTTTGATATTCTTGAATCCCGTTCATCTTTTGTCCTTTACCTTAACTAAGGAAAGATTGAGGAAAAGATAGTAGAACGGAGATCAAGGTAATGGATGATGTCGATTTACATTACATTTAATTTTTTTAAGATTATAGTCATCATGGAAGTAAGTAAGAGGAAGAGAGTTACACTGTCGGGAAGTGCGAGAGAAGAAGTTGTTGGAGTGGAAGGGGCAGTTACACGTAATTTTTTCGAAGAGCGAGACCGAGATGCCAACCTAGTAACACGCTTAAATTTATGCAGTGGGGGCATCATTGAAAATATTTCGTCAGAGCAGTTGCCATGCAAATATTTGTAGAAAAGACAGATGGAAGCCACATCACATCTGTGCGAAAGGAACTGGAGTCGAGATGCCAAGTCAGGATCAATGACATTGAATATCCGTGTTTTTTATTTTGTCGAGACTGTCAAGATGAACAGCGGCCGCCAGACCATATTTGGCAACATTATTCAATGTATGGACGGATGGTAGATTTTCAGATGCGATAGATGGAGTCAGACGATAAAACCTGGCACGACACAGAGAACAAGCTTTCTTTCCGTTAGTTGCAGCTATTGATTCAATATAGTTGTTCCATCTCAGCTCAGTGGAAAACGTGAGACCAAGAAGACGCTGTGAGACGCTATCGTAAAGTTGAGCATCAATGATGCTGATAGGAGGCAGGGAAGTTTATCTCTTGTGGATAAACGAGAACAGTTTACAAACAATTTCCTGCCCCTCTCCACAGATTGGAGGTCCTTTTCGAGACTAATGGCCTAGTTAACTTTGTCAACAATGACTGATTTACAATTGAAACAAGACTAAATCGTAATGTTGTATGTGTAGATACCTGCTTGAGAACTGATGGCTTAAGGAAGATTCCTGTTGAAATCAGAAAGAGTGAAGGACCAAGGATAAAGCCTTGGGGAACACCAACGTTCGTATGAAAGGAACTGGAAGACAACAAGCTAAGGACGACTTGTATTTCAGGGTTTGACAGGAATGATTTTAGAGTAGCAATGTTAGATCAGTGTTACTGATATCGTGATACCTGAAACAATGCTCGAACACTTTTGCACAGGTTGTTGTTATTGCAATCGTAGTTTTATGAAATACAATATATTTGTGTAAATAACTATAAAATATATATCTTAATAACATTAACTATATAACTAAACACTTTATATGTCAAAGTAATTATAATATATATACTCGTTGTAGTAGAGACTTTGTAATCGTAGATACAACTATAGTACGCTGTTTAACAATGCTGGGGTCAAATGCCTTCGAATAACACATTGCATTAATGGTACTTGCTCGATAATACTCGCTCGAACAGTAATCCGTAAAGAGAAGAAAATTACGATCAGAATAGTATTAGAGGATAGAATAGAAATAGTAATCAGTATAGAGGAATAGTATAGTAGTGAATAGAGTAGAGAATAGCGGTCCGTATAGTAATAGAGGATAGAACGGAAATGACGATCAATTAGACATCACTCAACTTCCTACTTATGCGTTTCCTCAATGGTCACGTGGTCTACTTATTTCAATGATTGCTCATGGATCCATTTCAAACTCAACTATACGTTTTTATTCCTTGTATAATATATATATATATAGAGAGAGAGAGAGAGAGAAGAGAGAGAGAGAGATAAGCATTTGTGAGTCTGTGTGTGTGTACGTATATATATATATATATATATATATATATATATAGAGAGAGAGAGAGAGATAGAGAGATAGAGAGATATATAGATAGATAAGCATGTGTGAGTCCGTCTGTGTGTATGTATATATATATATATATATATATATATATATATATATACACACATATATATATATATATATATATATGTGTGTGTGTGTGTGTGTGTGTGTGTGTGTGTGTGTGTGTGTGTTTAAGTCGGTTCTATTGAAGATAATAAAAGCGCTTTTTTGCAATATCCAAATCAGATGCCTGGCCGCTGCATGTAGGTAATCGTCATACCCAGGTCTTGTAAATTTCGTTTGTTTTTATATTAAATTTATAAAAAAAAAAAAAAAAACTCTTCATGCTCCGAGAAGTTACCAATGATATTAAAAAATTCTAGGATAAATAACTTCAGATTTGAAACCTGTTGCAACCACATGTACTCAATGGCTCATATACTTTTGTGTTTTCCATTGTCGTATAAGAATGCTGAAACATGCCTTCCAGAAACATTGCAAATTATTATGAGTTATGGTAAATTTCGTTTTTATCAAAGAAAATAGGCGTGAAGAGCTGTGTTAGATCTAATATTGTATACGGCAGTGAAGGCTTGACACTAACTCTGCTGATGAAAGCGATGAACATGAAAAGATGAATGGGAACATCGGTACTTTCCTTCAATGAATTCTCAGAATGCTTGGAAAACATGTTTGCAGCGGGGAAGTTTTAAATAAATAGAAACTACAGTGTAACCCGGATATAAGAGAGTTGTCGGGACCGGAGAAGTCTCTTATATCCGGGTTTCTCTTATATCAAGGTTTGGTCTATTTTGTTTAGGTAAGTATGGCTCTAATTTGGGACCAGAGAAAATATATCTTATATCCGGGTTTCTCTTGTATCCGGGTCTCTTATATCCAGGCTACACTGTACAGAGAAAAAGGAATAGGAAAAGGGAGCTAGAATTTCCGGAAATCAGGCTGTCGAAAACACTTTTGGAGAAACAGCGGCGGACCAACAAGTAATCTCCTAATTGTTTGTCAAAATAGCAGTGTTAATGTTTATATTGACTGTTTTTTTATTAGGAAACATTCGACATTCATTGATGAAGCATTCACGCTTGCTGCCGGTAGTGTTGGGATCCGTCTACCGAGGGTTGTGTTGCAATCCGTGTCTTGGGATTCCAATCATTTAGCAACAATAACAAGGACACGTCTTTTAAGTAAAAGAACATCAGCTGGAATAAGATTTGTTAGGTTGGTGCAAAAATAATGACGTAATCATGTCGTTTATTGACGTTAAAAATACGTAAAAAAAAACGACATTATTACGTCATTATTTTTGCACCAACCTAATATATATTCTTTTCAGTGACAATAAAATGACAATAAAATGTTCAATTTTTCTTTGCAGTGAAATTAGTTTTATAAAGTAATTCTTATTTTTATTAAAGTGTAACCCCCCCCCCCATTCTCAGTCTTCTGATTCTCCTTAACTTTCACTCTCTGGAATCCTCTGCAGTATAATGGCATTGCCGCTTTTCTTGGGGTGAAATAATTAGCAAACATATTTCATGGTGGATTATCCTTGCTGAGGCCTACACGCTATACCCGCTCGAATCCATTTTTGACAATTGATTTGGGAAAGACATTTTATATAGCCGTGATGAGGGCCTGCATAATGAGTTCGTAGACAAAATCTTAGTAGACAACTGGTTATTCCCTTCAATTGTGCGTGGACAAGGCCATAATCGGCGGCTGCTGGTTTTCTTTCTTCCATTGTGTCTCTGTGTGTTGGTGCGTATAGGTGTACGCATTGACCCTCAAAATTAGTGGGAGACACGAAAAAAGTATGCTTCTATTTTTATATCCGTAATGGGGTTCAAAATCTAATTTTACACAAATGTGTGAACTTTTTTGAATACAAGGTTTTCATTGGTTAGAAAATAACCTCACACTGGCCTGGGAAAATCTTTTTCTTTGTGGTAAAGGGAGTTATTATTATTTTCTAAATGGTGCAAAAAAAAAACAAAAAAAAACACGTAGTAAACCTGCAATTACGTCCGCAAGTATTTTGACGAAATTTGCTTTTGTTCACCAAACAAGACTTCTGATGGGATTTTATTGGCAGAAAAATATATATAGGATTTAATTCCTATAAGTATTTCTCTTAAAACCGTTTTTCAAGAAAATAGGTTTCTCAAATGCTGTCGCTGTTATTGATCTCTCCAGTAGTGGGGAGGTATGTCTTCTTTTTCTTTTGCTTGCAATAGAATTGAACGTCATCATATTTGGTTATGTCAGTATTCTCGTCGAGTTCCATCTGCTACCTGTTTTAGTTGTTGCTGCTGTTGAAAGTCCTCAAGTAATGCGCTTTCTGTTATCTGGTAAATTGTTTTATGATTGAGTAACAACAATCTACGAGCTGTTCTGATAAGCTATTTTTCACCTGGTGCCACAACTATATGAATTTAAACTTGCTACTTGATTGACAAATGTATTTACCGTTGAACTAGCACAATTCAACAACCACTTTTACTCTAACAGTTTATTTTCTCGCAATTCCCACATGTGGAACTCACTTCCTATTTCTTGCTTCCCTGGTAACTAGAGTCTTTCCAAAGTTAAATGCAACGTCTTTCGCCATCTTCTATCATTTTCAGCCCTGTTCCTTTTTTGTTATTTCTGCACCCCCCCCCCATTCTCAGTCTTCTGATTCTCCTTAACTTTCACTCTCTGGAATCCTCTGCAGTATAGTGGCATTGCCGCTTTTCTTGGGGTGAAATAATTAGCAAACATATTTCATGGTGGATTATCCTTGCTGAGGCCTACACGCTATACCCGCTCGAATCCATTTTTGACAATTGATTTGGGAAAGACATTTTATATAGCCGAAAGTTTCCATATTTCTTAATGAGTTTAGAACCATGAGTTGCATCCAACTGAAAGTCTCCTTCTCACGAGGCTATTTAAGATGCTGACACGTTTTGCGTTTTATTCACTTTAAAAGTTTTTCTGTTTAGGTGAAATAGATGGACCGCAGAATTCGCACAGAGTGGGTTGGTAAACGATTATCTGTTACAAAGGGCGATAAAAGACATGGAATTGTGATATGTCATGATTGTCCAAGTCATGCAAGGAAAACGTTCATAAAAATAGAGAAGTAGGAAAGAGCTAAGAATCCGTTATATTGTAAGAAAACAAAGTAATTGATTTAAAAAAATTATTGAAGCATGTGTTACATGATTTCAAAGTATGGACACCCTAAAACTAGATGAGTTAGAAACAGTGGGTTTATAAGTTTGGGGACCCTGGAAGAACCAGAAATGTTCAATGGTAACTATTGCAGGATAAACTAGACATTCGGATGCATGTATATGCTTACAGAATATGTATGCATGATATTGCATCATAGCACAATGCAAACAAAGTTTTAAAAAAAGCATGTTAAGAATATAAAGGCCACTATTTTAGAATAGGCTGGCAACTGAGCTGACTTAAATTTCCTATTACAATTGTGAGATTACATAAAGAATATATATATATATATATATATATATATATATATATATGTGTGTGTGTGTGTGTGTGTGTGTGTAGGTGTATGTGATGTCAACGAAAACTGCTTGCCCCTTTAGTGATGCCAACGAATACTCGTTATGACTTTCGTAATACTCGTTTTAGTAGAGACTTTGTAATCGCGGATACAACTATAGTAACGCTGTTGGACAATACTGGTGTTAGACGGCTTCAAATAACACTAGCATTAATAGTACTTGTTCGATAATACTCACTCGAATAGTAATCCGTATAGAGAAGAGTAAAGTGATGAAGTATATGAGTATGAATAAAAATAAGTATGAATAAAAATAGTGATGACTATAGAAGAATAGCTTAGTGAATAGAGTAGAGAATAGCGGTTCGTTTAGTAATAGAGGATAGATTAGAAATGGCGATCAATTAGAATCATGCAACTACCTATTCATGCGTTTCCTCAATAGTCACGCGGTCTATTATTTCAATGATTGGATCAACTGTGTTTGCTCACTAACGATCTATGTTTAATCTCAAATGTCGGCAGCGACAATTTATTCCAATATATATATATATATATATATATATATATATATATATATATATATATATATATATATCGCCATTTCTAATCTATCCTCTATTACTAAACGAACCGCTATTCTCTACTCTATTCACTAAGCTATTACAGCAGATGTGTGTGTGTGTGTGTGTGTGTGTGTGTGTGTGTGTGTGTGTGTGTGTGTGTGTGTAAAAATATATAGAAAATAGGAAAGAACTCGTTAGGTAAATAATCCAAAATTCTTTAGTATTTTTGTTATTATTTTTTATAATATATATATATATATATATATATATATGTGTGTGTGTGTGTGTGTGTGTGTGTGTGTGTGCGTGTGTGTGAGTGAGTGAGTGAGTGTGAGTGTTCATATATATGTGTGTGTGTATGTATTGAGGTTGCGATGGAACAATTGTCGTCTAAATTACGGAAAAATGAAAATAACAGACATTTCAATTGAACAGATATATCTACCAAAATAAAAAAAAATATATATATATTGAGACATTAAAGAGTAGGTTTATTCAAGAAAAACGCCATTGCGTCCAACAACGGCCTACAATCGACTTCGGAATCTCCTGCAACTCGTTTGGACTGCCTCCTTGTTTAAGTTGTTGAATGTTGACATAATCCTTGCCTTCAGTTCATCTTTGTTGTAACAAGGAGTATTTTTTTTTTGACTTACGCTTAACTACACCACGCACATAACAATTAAGTGCTGTTGCAATCAGGAGAGTTAGGTGACCAGATGTAATGGATCAAGTGGTTGTAGAGATTGGCTTACAGCTTACTGGTTTTTCCTGTTAGTTTGGCATCGTGCAGAGTCATGCTCCCAGACATAGGGATTTCCAGTAGTCACCCTCTTGGCCCAGAGCAGCACTTCCTCCTCAAGGCAATTGATGTAGGCCTCTATGTTGAATTTGAGACCCTCACCAACAAATTCAGGCGTTCTTTTCTTAGCAGAAATATAATAGATTTCCGAGCTGCTGTTACCATCGTTCTCACCATTAAACTCATCCAAGTTCATCCAATTTCCGAATTCTTTTCATTCTGCTCAGATGGACACCCAAACACTTTGAAATGTTCGTATTAGGACTTCCGGCGTGAATACCAAACAGTACAGCATGTCGTTTCTGAACTTCTGGCGGAGTGAATTGTGTCATGCTACGCTTTTTCTCAGTGACCGTGCCCAACTGAATCTACCCTAAAACGCCATCGGCAAAATAAAAAAAAACGAATAACGCGCATGCGTGAATTTAAAAACATGATCTAGCGACAATTTACCGATCGCACTCTGTACTCATTACAAGGAGATTTAAATATACTTATACTTATCGAAAAACAAAATTTGCGAACAAAATGCATTGTATTGATTATACAAACATATCGTCATTCACACTCTCGTCTTTACCTGCAAACCATTTATTATTATTATTAAAAAAATAAATATAGAAATGTATAATTAAAAATATGAGAAAATTAAAAAAGATATTTTTAAAAAATAGCAGGCTTCGCAAAGTACTACTTGAAATCTTTGAAACAAAAATTTTAAATAAACATTTCATTCATAAAATGTCTTGTGATAGATAAGAAGAGTTTTACAAATGCATGCCAATTTTTTTAAGATCAAGTAAAATGCATATTTCAAATATTTTCTGAACTATATTAGTCGATATTCCTAAACAGAACTATTTTCGATAAGGAAATCAAAATAATCATCGAATAAAATAATAGTAATGAAGGACAGTTAATGAAATAATTAAAACAAAAAATAAGTATGCAAATTAAACCTGAAGAGGGATATTGCCTAGAAGTAGATAATATATATTACAGTTATTGATCTTTCCGTGAGTAAATTAATTTAAAGTAGAGCTGAGGCTTTTTAATCTCACAATTCGTAAGATAATTTAATTTCAATTTCACATTTATTCATATAGATTCCATAATAAAGGTTTTACTTAATTAGTAATTATGATTCTCTAACTCTTCAATGGATCGGGGTTCTTGATAAGATCCAGAGACGGATATATAATATAATTGGCCCCGATCTGTCATCTCGTCTGTAGTCGCTCTCTCACAAACGCGCCGTCGCCTCTCTCTGTCTTTTTTACAAACACTTTCATGATAATTGCTCCGATGAGCTGCTTTCACTGGTTCCCAGACTTCGTGAATTCAAGCGTCCTACGACGCTGGCATCCCACTCTCACACTTTCAGTGTTGAAACTGTTAAATGTAGCCGTCGCACCTCTCGCCTGTGGAACTCCCTCCTCTATTCCTGTTTCCCTGATAGCTATAATCATCAACTTTTCAAATTTAATGTCAATCGACATCTCCAGTTGCCTTGATCTATCCGCTATCTTTTTCCTCATCCTTTCCTCTATCATTCCTATCTGCTCTCGCTCCAAATCCTCTATAACCCCTTGGGTGCTAGTGGCTTCCCGCCTTGCTAGGAGAGTGGAATGCTTAAAAAAAAAAAAAGAACTATTTCTATTTTTCCGTCTTTATATTGTATTAATTTTATCTTACAAATTGTCCCCTGTTCTGTCACCCATGAAGTAAAAATAATCGTTTGTATGGGAAATAAGGATCTACGTACATCAAATAGTCTTTAAATTAAGTAGCAGCAGAAGAATTATCGTTGACCTTTTTAAAATTTAAGCTTAATACTTAAATTCAGCAATTAATTTTGAGTTCTTCTGTAGTTTATTGATTGCATATCGCATCTACTCCTCCCTGACTATTGTGATGATAGCCAAACCAAAAGTTCTTCACAGAAGCTAGCTTAAATGCCGCCCGATAAATGCCTAGTATAATATATATATTTTTAACCTCGCATAATATGGCAACCCTGAATCTGACCTCAACGAAAGTTGTTCCCTGTGCCTTTTCTAGGGCTTTTGAATGCGCTATGAATCATTAAAATCGGACCAGTGGGAGCGAAGGAGTTGCATGGACAAACACACATACATTGTACTTTATATATAAGATGAATTTAATGAGTTTAATAAATTCTTGTATTAAATGAATTCTAGAACCGCTATTATAATAATGGTATAATACTTATTGTATACCTATATTTGGGGCCCCTGTATGTGTATCTGCGTCTGTGTGCCTCTGTGTGTTTTGAGAGCAACAGACTAATCCATGAAGTGTTGAAAGGTTCATGGTCAGGAAAATGTTTGGAATTATGTTAAAATCGTACTGAATTCACTTTGTATAATAGTAATAGGGGAAACCCGTTGTGATATTAATTTGAATTCTAGCATTCGGAAAATGCCAGGATATAGCTAACAGAATCTCGTCTTCTAAAGAGATAACATTCTGTTTAAGATAATGACTGTGACGGTTTTAAATCTGCTTATAGAAATCCAAAACGAAACATTATCTTTGAAGAGTTTATTTTTTTATCTTGATTATTAGAAGACACAAAGAGTTAATTGAAAAATTAAACAAAGGACTTGCCGGTTGAATTTAGCAAAGCTTGTTCGGATTAATTCTTGCTGCCTAAATATTCTTCATATATAAAGAAGAAATGTCTAATTGTCTATATTGAAATTATGTCATCGAGTTTAATTAATAAACAACTAAGTAAATTCTTTAATTTTTAAAAAATATTAATATTTCAAAATAGAAGAAGAGTCATCCAATCCCTTGTGTAAGCAAGTTGGAGATTTCTTCCAGATGACCGACTACGTTAGACAGGGATTCCTACTCTCTCCAACATTCTTCAACCTGTTTCTGGAGAGAATTATGCCGGAAACACTCCATGACCACAATACTTGAATATCGGTGGTAGACCTGTCTGCAACATACACTTTAACAAGTAGACAGGATGACCGGTAGACAGCATGACCGGTAGACAGCATGACCGGTAGACAGCATGACCAGTAGACAGGATGACCGGTAGACAACATGACCAGTAGACAGGATGACCAGTAGACAGCATGACCAGTAGACAGCATGGCCAGTAGACAGCATGACCAGTAGACAGGATGACCGGTAGACAGCATGACCAGTAGACAGGATGACCAGTAGACAGCATGACCAGTAGACAGGATGACCAGTAGACAGCATCACCAGTAGACAGCATCACCAGTAGACAGGATGACCGGTAGACAGCATGACCAGTAGACAGCATGACCAGTAGACAGGATGACCAGTAGACAGCATGACCGGTAGACAGCATGACCAGTAGACAGGATGACCAGTAGACAGGATGACCGGTAGACAGCATGACCAGTAGACAGGATGACCAGTAGACAGCATGACCAGTAGACAGGATGACCAGTAGACAACATGACCAGTAGACAGCATGACCGGTAGACAGGATGACCAGTAGACAGCATGACCGGTAGACAGGATGACCAGTAGACAGCATGACCGGTAGACAGGATGACCAGTAGACAGCATGACCAGTAGACAGGATGACCAGTAGACAGGATGACCGGTAGACAGCATGACCGGTAGACAGCATGACCAGTAGACAGCGTGACCAGTAGACAGCATGACCTGACCAAAACACTCGTTGAAAGACCCGTCGCATATGCAATGGAACTCAGCACAGAGAAATCCAAAGATATGTTGAAAATCAGTGCCAGCCTCATCATGTACGACAAGTCACTGGAGAAAATGTCCAGCTTGAAATTAGCAACCTGTGCAAACCAGACAAAATAAGACAGCTGCAACGGAGAAGTTCGTACACAGATCGCTACAACCACAGGAGAGATATCCAGAATGGAAAGGATAAGAAAGACTAATATCAGCTTCCATACAAAATTTAAGCTCTACAAATCGTTCATTCTTCTTTATGGCTGTGAGATTTAGACAATTCTGTTTGAGACAAGAAATAATGACTCAGGCGTTCGAGAAAAAAAATGGTTGAGAAAGCTCTTCGCCATCTAGAAGGAACACAAAAACAATGACTAGGTAACGAGCAAGGTTAACAGTCTCGTGGGCCGACACGAATCTTTGCCACTATTAAGCGTCGTGGTGTGGCCACATCGCACAGAATGACAGCCCCTGCAAGGCTATCATTAAAGGCATTGTTGAAGGAGGACGCGAGCAGTGATATCAAAGAGTGGACGGACAAGATAAGGTCCGAAACACTGAAAACCACCAGAAACAGATCATCCTGGATGAGGGTTATTATTACTTTTGCCCTAATTTCACCCCGACGCTCGAAAGAGCCAAAGGACAGATGATGATTATTATTATTTCTGCATAGGAAAACCGGTTTTGCCGAACAAAACTCCACAAAACGTGAATATTAGTCAGTTCATCCAACATTTTCATCACATGATTGGAAATTTGCAAAATTACGAAATGAAATATAGGAGTTTTGGAGGCTGGATGTAACATTGACTAATTTATTTATTGGTTGTTTCGTTGCTTACAGGTTTTGTTACTTACAGGTTACACTTTGCAAGTTATTTAATGTTTTTGTAAGAATTTATTTTCGTAGTTTTGGTGAAAATAATCATTTAGTTGTACAAGTTTTATGAATAAACGCAAAGAGGTGCATTCTTATCTTTCCCAAGGTGGAATTGTGCGTAAGTTAATATAACGAAACAAACGGAAACGAAAACTCGGATCACCGATTAGCAATTCCGTTTTAAAATCCATTACATCAGCCGCGCACACAGCCTTACAACATATGGTATTATCAAGCAGTTAACCATCTAGGGACTAAACTGTCACGACTCTGCTTAATATATATATATATATATATATATATATATATATATATATATATATATATATATATATATATATATATAATGGATGCCAACTCGTATTCGAGGATACCCCTCTATTAGAGCGGCTAGCCAATCCCTACTGCAGACGCTCCCTCAGGTGCATTTGTGTTTCATCAACACCTACAGAGCCCAAATATGCTTTATACTGCAGCTATGATGACCAGACCCTAGTTAAAGTTTATGAGAGAGACCATGTCATTTAGCGTGACCAACAATCTAAAAATGTCAGCACATTCAAGGCCTCGGTCATGATGACTTGTGCAGAATTTCACTTACAAGGCTTGGTTCAACACGTGGTATGGTTTTCAGGCACTTTCTAAAGATGTCGAACGCTGGAATCGCCCCCATCAAGACCGATAAGATCAGGAAATCTACTTCCTGCCAATGGTCGGAACATCCCCCCACACACACGTATATATATATATATATATATATATATACGATATAGTATCTTCGTTAAATATGAGGCACAAGGAATATTATATCATTTTTTTTATTTTGTTTTATCAACGTTCTTACATGTTTCCGTTTTTGGCGGGAGGGATTGCAAATACTGTCCATATCGTCCATTGTCTCAAGGGCTTTTGGTTCGGCCACATCTTTAGCCATTTTCAAGAAGATTTTGTTTTGGTGGTTTTAGTTTCATTCCTATATAGACTTTGTAATATGTTATATTTGTGTATTCTAGTATGAGGCTTGTTAAAACATTTCCCTGTTGTTAAATTTGTTGGCATGGCTAGATATAAGCGTAATATCTATTCTACCTTTTTTTTTCTCGCATGTGGAAAACTCTTCCAAATTCTTGCTTCACAGTCAACTTTCATCGTCAAAATTTAAATAAAATATCAATCCTTAACTTCTTTCTTCATAATTTCAGTTCTTTTATAGTTTTCTATCTTTAATGTTTTCTTTTTCACCAACCTTCAATAACACCTGACATCTTACTGGCTCTAAGTGGGATGAAATGAAATGAAAGTGGCGTGAAATATTAACTTAAGTGAAATTATATATATATATATATATATATATATATATATATATATATATATATATATATATATATATATATATATATATATATATA
>OZ010607.1:38092257-38159757 GCA_963932145.1 Acanthosepion lycidas | reverse complement strand
TATATATATATATATATATATATATATATATATATATATATAATTGATTTATCAGTCGGTTCGAGGAATATTGAGTTTAAGTATAAAGTTTCTTATATATATATATATATATATATATATATATATATATATATATGTGTGTGTGTGTGTGTGTGTGTGTGTGTGTGTGTGTGTGTGTGCCGGTTCTGCCAGGTGTAACTGCAAAATTGTCCAAATCGTGTTACAGCATATTTGTCCATCTCACCTAATGTTTAATATTTAAAAATAAAGAAAATCACTAAAATAATTGAATTTCTTTTTTTCCAGGTTTTCAGATACGATATCCAGCCATCTTGATATCATTTACCGTAGCAATCGCTGAAAAGACAATTTGAGTTATTGCGGTAAAAGAAAACAGATTAAAACCGTTATGAATCAGCGCCACTGTTCTCCCAAATGAGCAATTGTGCGAGTAATAAGTTCATTCATGCCTTTCATTTACCGTAATTGAGTCACTGTCGGTCACTGGGCGTGTTTTCCAAAAATAAATACGCTAAAAATCCACCTTCATCCCGACCGTGGTAGAATATCCGCCTGATACCAATTCAGTCGGGTTTCGATCCTAGCTAGAGGCAACCAGATGTCTAGCCGCACTGATGAGCTGTGATTCTGCGAAACAGTCTGTCTGTGGATGACATTATATATATATATATATATATATATATATATATATATATATATATATATATATATAATCAGTTCACCCCAAACAAGGCGATAATGCCACGAATGCGTAAGGGGCCACTAGGAATTAAACAGAATTAAAATACTTTAGAAAAAACGGCCAGAACCACAACCCTAAACAGGAAACAAGGGATAAACATCTACTCCTGTTCAAAGGACTGGGGAAGAGTGTCAATCGGATAATAGGATATATATATATATATATATATATAAGATTATTTGCGCAGGTAGTGTATGATACGAGCTCACGAGGTAGGTTATGTGTTGTTTACTTCTGCCCTTCTTCCCGTAAGTGAGATTTCGTCATTTGAATATATTTTTTTTTAACTACTGGGAATAAACTAAAGTGTTATCTCGCGCGAAATATATTTTTCCTACAAGTGGTCATAAAAAAATATTTCGATCATCTCGCGTCACAGGTTGATATATTTTGTAAGTACTTAAACTGTACATATATAGAAGAAATAGATATTTTTCACTTGGGGAACGAAGTTTATTTGCATATTATCGCAATATGGGGATTTTTTATACCAAGAGCTTATAAATAGGAATTAGTCAGCACTTCGTAAACAAGAGTCTGTTGTTTTCTGTACGTAATATCAGTCCTCCTATATGGGAGTGAGTGCTAGACAATCTCCACACGGATGAAGAAAAAGACTTGATGTAAGAGAAATTAGGATAACAGCAACAACGAAGTTTCAGAGAAAATAGAAACAGTAATGAAACTTATGCATAAGCAAAGAAAAAGGTAACTGTAATTTCTAAGGAACATAATGATGAAAATGGCTTAGAAATTTTAAAACCCACAAGACAGATTGAGGGCTAGATGGATAGAGGAAATTAACGCCAAACCTAAGTAGCAAAATTGAGTAAATGGATAATAGAACAGCGTTGGAGAGATAACAAAAAGGGAAAGAAAATATTAAGAGCTACAACTGAGAGGAAATAGTAGAGAGTCATGATGGCCACCATGATGAATGGACAAGGCATAAAGAAGAAGAAATGAGATTTTATAGAAAATATTTGTCACAGTATCGCTTTCTACGTCATTACTTATCATCTTTAATCTCCAAAGAACTAATAAAAGACATGTGAGTGTACATTGGGGTCAACACCCACGGGCTCCTTGTAGACCTCAGTATCCACATATATTCATATTTGCATACGCACCAGCCATGCTATTAAGCACATTAACCCATAAACATAGCATAACATAAAAGTATGACGCGTTACACTACATTTGAATGAAAACTCTAACATTTTTAGGCATTTAAAATAACATGCCTGCTCGCACACACTATTCTGTAAAATACTTGTCGAAAACACAATTATACTTCGACATGAAAACAATAAACAAAAACTAAAAATCCTTGAAGCATTATACAGCAAACAGTTGAAACCCAACCTAAAAAAAAATCAATTATGGCATCTCTACAAATATTCTTAAACGTCTATAATTGGTAACAGAAGCCATTAGTTTATGCCAACGGTTTTCCGTACTTCATACTTCTCCAATTCACTCTCGTGTAGCTATGTGTGACGTCATGAGATGCGGTGCGATTTTCGCTTCTAGCGTCTTATATGCGCGTGTTTATCGTTGCTTAGAAATCTTGTATGTAAACATTGACAGACTATCATCACTGTCGTGTCCGTATATTGCTAAATATGTTGTAAGTGACATCTTTGATAATGGCTTAAGTAAGCCGAAAGCTTAGATTGTATTAAAAAAAATATGGTGAATTTTTTTCTTCGTTCAACGATAATGTTATTAAACTTATCAAACGTTACGAAAAAATTTTCCATAAAATAAATAGACAACACTTGTCTATATTATTTAATGAAACGTGTATGAATATATATATATATATATATATATATATATATATATATATATATATATATATATATATATATATATATATATCCAGGGTGTGAATGAGAAGCTCTGAATAGAGTCTACCCAAAAATAGACTTCTGACATAAAAGTGCTCCATCCCGCAAGAAATGGCAGACCAGGTGGGAATCTTTTTTTTTTCCATTTTCAACCTTGAATGGATGATCTACACCCCTTGCCCCAACGCACCGTGCGAGTTTTCTTTGCTTGTCATATTGAACTTGCCCGGCCGTATGCAGTGTGCTACACTCACTATTACAAGTCGCTGGCTACGTGACGATCAGTTAGTTACGCAGCTGGAGCTGGACGCTGTTATCGAACTCTGCCTTCGGTCATAGAGGAATCAGGACGAGGCTATGCCGAAATGCAGAGTTTCGTCCGGGCAGGTAGACAAACATGATCCCGTTTATACTGGGTCTCCGAAGAAATTTTGGCCGAGCCTATGGGCTCGGATTGCCCTACATTCAATTCGTCCTGATGCCACACCCTACTTTGTGGGGAGGTCGTAAATATTACTGGCTACAGGATTATTGTGTGCCAAACACGTGGAATTTTAAGTAGAGGTCAGTCATTGCCGACTTGGATTTTGAAGTAATATATATATATATATATATATATATATATATATATATATATATATTCATGAATTATTCATACATAAAACAAATACAATGTGTAATGATTAAATGGCGAGAAATCCATCTTCGCGAACAATTCAAATAATATACAAAAACCCCGAATCTGTTTATGAATGAAAAGATCCTGTTTTATAAATTTCCGTTGCATTAGATCTTTTTATTTTACAAGATTTCGTCTGTTCCTACAGACATCCTCAGATATGAAATCGATTGTGTTCTTGTTTTTACTTTCAGTAATAAGTGGATAAACGAAAACAAGGTTGTAATCCGAAAAATGCTATGAGAAATGTGTGTTATTGTTTTGGAACGTGCAGTCGCAACGCTGAGTTTGAATTTAAATTTTAAGGTTAAAGTTCTGCGTTTATGTACAAATGTAGTGATAAGAGAATTCTTTTTTAACGGGTGAATTTTCCGTCAATGCAACGGAAATTTATAAAACAGGATCTTTTCATTCATAAACAGATTCGGGGTTTTTGTATATTATTGAATTGTTCGCGAAGATGGATTTCTCGCCATTTAATCATTAACCTTTGTATTTGTTTTATATATGAATAATTCATGAATTTGTAAATTAATTGCACCTTTATTGAAATTAAAATAACTGATCCAAGTGCAACTTTCAGATAATAAGTGCGACATTACTGTAATTATTGAACAATATAGTTCATGCCACTTTGACGCAAAATTCACCTTTTCTCACATTCTCTATCCACGTGAACTCATTGTATATATATATATATATATATATATATATATATATATATATATATATATATATATATATATATATATATATATATAGGGTGTCGAAAAATGTTCGTACATATTTGTAGATTTAATAAAATCGAAATAAAGAGAAAAACGAAAAAGAATTTTTTTTTAAAAATTTTGTAAAATTTATTTTGTAAATATATATATATATATATATATATATATATATATATATATATATATATATATATATCCCAAAATACACATCCTTTTCATTTTTCTTTTTATGAAACAAAATGGCAGTGTGTGTGAGTGTGTGTATATATATATATATATATATATATATATATATATATATATATATATACTCCTATTTTGTTTCATTTCGTTTAAAATTTTAAATCAATCATGTGGGTGCATTTACTTTCCCCACACTGGCGAAGGTGTACAGAATAGTTGTCCATAAATCTACAGGTAATTTCAGGTTGAATGAAAGCAATTCATTGACGAATAGCAACTTGTCGTTGTTCAATAGATCGAGGACGATGAGTTTTAACCTTTAATTTCAGGTATCACTAAACAAAAAAATTGCATGGGGTCAAATCAGGGGATTGGGCGAGACAATGCTCTTTTTGTTGCATTTACCAATTCCTTGTACTTGATAAAAGTTTCCACAATGAAAGCGAAATGACCGGCCTTCCAGTTCATGTTGGCAAGTGAATATCGTCGTTGTGCTTAGTTTCATATAGTAAAAACAAAACAAATGTTGATAAGAGAAGGTATCAGAATGTGTGTATGTATGTCAGTGTGTATGTGCTATTTTAAATGCGTACGCATATTTGTGGGGAACGTCACGTTTTTGCTGGCTTTGTTTTTTTGTTTTTTATTTACTTTTTTTTTTATAGCGACGTCCACCCATTAGAAGGCCTTGTAGGTCTTTCGAGATAGAGAGCTAGGTTTGGAGGCCATTTGTGTTTTCGCAGGATTGGAAGACAACGGTTTAACCCAACTTGAACAGGTTAACATTGTAGTGATCGGGGAAACATCCTGTTGCGAGCCGGTTCAACTGAGCCGTTGTTCGTGTGAAGAAGCTGCTCAAATGCAACTTGCTTCTCACCGATGGAATATGGAGGGAGTGTGGGTGGTTTGCTATTCTTCCTGTGAATGTTGGCCTCGGGGAAACCAAAGAATGCAGTTCTTCTCAGCAACTTTCTATGGAACCTACTTCCACGCTTTTGAATTTAAGGAGATAGGTCTGGGCAGCTGTCACCGAAATATAACAACAGTACTCTATTTTAGGCGTGATGTGGCTCTTATAAAGTAGTTACAAGAGCGGTAGAGAGAGACAATCATTTAGGAGAGTTGTCGGAACCGAAGAAGACTCTTATATCCGGGTTTCTCTTATATCAGGGTATGGTCTAATTTATATGCATTAACACAAGCTCTAATTTGGGACCAGAGAAAATCTATCTTATACCCGGGTTTCTCTTATATCAGGGTCTCTTATATCCGGGTTACACTATATATATATATATATATATATATATACACAGTGTAACCCGGATATATATATATATATATATATATATATATATATATATATATATATATATATATATATATATATATGTGTGTGTAGAGAGAGAGAGATAAGTAAATATATTTACTCCTTTTACATTCTACATATGAATAAATGCATTAAATATATTAGGTTGGTGCAAAAATAAAGACGTAATAATGTCGTTTTTTGACGTTAAAAATACGTCAAAAAACGACATCCTTACGTCATTATTTTTGCACCAACCTAATATTAATAAATATACATAAATATATAGATATACGACTATCTTTTCTCTCAATCTTTCTCAGTCTTTCGATATATATATATATATATATATATATATATATATATATATATATATATATAAACGCAATATGTTTTGTATGTGTATTCTTTACTGTTTTATTAGTGAGTGATACGTAACAACCACAAACAAAACTCATGTTACTAAAGAAACGACTAAAGATACAAAAAAAAAATGATCCAGAAACGGGGCTTTGAGATTTTCACTTTTAGACCGAGCTGATGTAAATTGGATTCGTGTTTCACTGACGAAATTAACGCGAGTGCTGCCAGCTATTAAAATGATCAAAGGACAAACCGGGGGAAAAAAAAAAAAAGTGTGCGGTAAAAGGCAACAAGCCGTAGTATCTTTCTTGCAATTTTCCATGACCCCCTTCCACTGGTTCCGAAAAGATTTATTGCTAACTCTATGTTTTAATATTGTTGAGCGGATGGGTGGGGAAGAGTTCGTGGCATTTTTCTTTTCTTTACGAACGCCGTGCAAGCGGTGTCGTAAATTATCGAAATATATTTCCACATCACGAACAGCTATGATGTTTCGACATATTGACACGGCAGGGCTGTTTTTTTTCCCCTTGCAATTTTGCAATTTCTGCCAAAACAACATGTTTTGACGAATATATTTAATTTATTTCTGGGTCTGTTACTCTTGAATTTTTTTTTTTCGATATGAAACATATAAGTAAGGAATCAGCCCCACTCACATATATTTATTTTCTTATCTCCTCTCATTCAAATGAGTATGCACTATATATATATATATATATATATAAAATATGTATTTATATTTAAAATGTTATATATACACAGAATGTGTTTCTGCACACACTGGATCGCAACTCATAGATATAATATATAATATAGATTGAAATATATAAATACGTCTCTATATATGGGTGCGTATACATATATATATATATATATATGTATATATATATATATATATATATATATATATATATATATATATATATATATATATATATATGTGTGTGTGTGTGTGTGTGTGTGTGTGCGTATGTATTTGTGTGTGTTTGTGTGTGATTTTGCGAGTGTGTGTGTCTGTGAACAGGATGCAATTTTTTTTTATATGTATATATACAAAGAAATCTCATGAGCACAAGCTATGTGTTGGTAATGTTTGACTTACGCTGATGTATATAAATAAAATATTACAAATTGTGTACTGGTGGTCGATGTATAAAAACGGAGCTATTATAGCTATGTAATTATACATCGAGGACGAGCTCACATCTATTTTATCAATAATAAATATTTATATATGCTGTTAGAATGAACATTTTTATTACATTTGATACTAAAGATTAGTTAGATGTATATATTAGTAAATGAATTATATTTACATGTTTGTATTTGGAGGCCTGTCTATTTGTGTACATATATATATATATATATATATATATATATATATATATATATATATATATATATATATATGTGTGTGTGTGTGTGTGTGTGTGTTTGTGTGTGTGTGTCTGTGCGTGTGTGTGTGTCAAAATATATAGAAAATAGGAAAGAACTTGTTAGGTAAATAATCCAAAGTTCTTTAGTATTTTTGTTATTATTTTTTTTAAAATAGTGCTCGATACAAATGTAGAGCATAAATATAATTATTGATTTAAAAATATGATTCCAACACGCTACATAAGAGGTCTCATGTTTCAAAACAAGAGCCGAAAACTTCAATATAATTATTTGAATTAAATTGAGTTAAAGTAAGCTCTGTTCCATCTTCAAGCGAATTTTTTTTTTGAATACCTTATTTCTGAAATTTACGTGTTTTAATAGTATATTCACAATTGAAATCAAAATTTCCATGGTAACAGCCAGGGCGAATTGTTTAAAATATTTAGGGGTGCTGAGTGTTAATAATTTGTATCAGTATAGAGTTACTTTCATGTCAATCAGGGTAAGCTGGGGGTGTCTAAATTTAAAACGGAAGATGTTTTCGCCTAGTCTGGTTTACGTGTCTATGGAGATTTATTATTTTTTTTATTTTATTTCTTTATCAAAGGGATTTGTGCATATAAAAACTGCCGTAACATTTGTATTTTGACGACTTCATAAAGGGTTCTTTTTTTTGTAGGGTATTTAAACTATTTGGGCTATAGATTATAAAAGTTATTTTATTGTATGCTTGTTTTTAGCTTATTCAATGCATAAATTTGATGAATATTTTCTATGAAAATTTCCCGGACATTCAGGCCGGTAAATGTTGTTTAATACTGTTTATTAGAAACAGAGCATTTACTTAAATATTTGTATCTATAATATATATATATATATATATATATATATATATATATATATATATATATATATATATATATATATATATATATATATATATGTATATATATATATATATAGAGAGAGAGATGAATTCAGCATCCCCATAAGTAAATGGACTGCTAAACAATCATTATTTGTTTAAATCATGCAATGCCTAGTTTTATATCAAAATATCAAAACATTACTATTGCTTTGTGCCTGATTCTCAAAGCTCTGCCACCGACGAGGAAAAATATATATATATACAGAATTCATATATATATATATATATATATATATATATATATATATATATATGAATTCTAATTATTATTGAGTTTACCCCTTAATACTCCAAACATATACACAGTTTGAGGGTAATGCAATTTATTTCGATATTTTCCAAATTATATTCCCAAATATATTTACGCACGCTTGGGTATGTCTTCCATATTTTTCTTCGATCCTATTACTTTCTATTCGCTTCAAACTTAATGTTTGGATTCTGAGTCAGCTGATTCTTCTCTTAGCGGTGATATAAAAATTAATATAGCCAAGCATACCAAATCACTCAGAAACCGGAACATTTCTAGAGTTGCCTCATATGTAATATCTGCCTGACGATATCGGTAAAAGTACTTGTATATATATATTCGTTACTGCGTCACAGAGTTGAATAAAACACCGGTTTAATTTCATATTATTCAGCCATTAAATTGAACGACATTTTTATTTATTGTTCTATATATTGATTTATATCTTTGTCTTCGTATTTCCGTATGTTCTATCTCTCTATCTATCTATCTATCTATCTATCTATCTATCTATCTCTCTCTATCTATCTATCTATCTATCTATCTATCTATCTCTCTCTCTATCTATCTATCTCTCTCTCTATCTATCTATCTATCTATCTATCTACGTCTGTTCATTATATATTTATCCATGTCTTTTCATCATTTATGTTTGTCCATTATCTGTGTCAGATCATTATCTATCTATCTATCTATCTATCTATCTATCTATCTATCTATCTATCTATCTATCTATTTCAGTCACTTCTTATCTATCTATCTATCTATCTCTCCCTCTCTCTCTCTCTCTATATATATATATATGACATTTCTCTATCTATCTATATCTGATCATTTTCTATCTATCTATCTATCTATCTATCTATCTATCTATCTATCTATCTATCTATCTATTTCAGTCACTTCTTATCTATCTATCTATCTATCTCTCCCTCTCTCTCTCTCTATATATATATATATATGACATTTCTCTATCTATCTATATCTGATCATTTTCTATCTATCTATCTATCTATCTATCTATCTATCTATCTATCTATCTATCTATCTATTCCTGTTTATTATCTATCTATCTATCTATCTATCTATATTTATCTATCTAATTCTATTCATGTCTATTTATCTATCTAATTCTGTTCATATCTATCTATCTATCTATCTATCTATCTATCTTTATAGTGGAATAGCTAGCTAGCTAGAAGATAGATGTGATTCAAGTTATTTTTTTTAAATCGATTTCAACCAGAGAAAGGCAGTAAAGCCAGCCAGATACAAAGCATTACTAGGTGTGTAAATGTTTTTAGAAATCGCCAAGAAGCAAGAAAAGTGGAGGAGTAATCAGGGGGAGAATACATAAAGATTGACCTTTCATATTAATTTTTTGCCGATTAATGTTGGCTGGAAAGCACTGAGGCAGAAGGAAGTTCCACAAGCGAGAAGTGCGAGAAAGGGACTGTCAGCATGACATTTACGTTTACATCTAGCCAGCTCAACTATAAACTCATGAGACTAAGATGTCAGCCTAGGACTGCTCTTAAATTCGAAGAGTCTAAGCATCATAGCGAAGAGCACATCCTAACAATTACCATGTATGTATTTGTAGAAGTAACTGAGACATCCAACGATAATGTTATTAAACTTATCAGACGTTACGAAGGAAATTTAAATAAAATAAATAGACAACACTTGTCTATATTATTCAATGAAACGTGTATGAATATATATATATATATATATATATATATATATATATATATATATATATATATATATATATATATATATATATATATTATTTACAATATTCGGATTTTTATCCACAGCTTCATTGCCATATTCAAATCGTTTCAGCCGTTACACGCTCCTGCCATCTTCAGGTAACTGGGATTTCAAACTCAATCTATTACTTCGTCCACCGGGGTAGATTGTTTTATTTCCACTTGCCATGCCTCTCCCGGATATCTCAGTTATTTCCCTTTACCCCAAATCTCTGAGATTCTGGGGCTCACCACTGCTGTAGCCTGGTATTGATCTCACAACTCTTTGGGTCTAGTCACTCGATCTATCCAACGCCTTTATCCCCTGGGTCATGTATCCTTGAGGATCTTTATTCACTGGCTACATTAGGACCTTTATCTTCTGGGTTATGTATTCTTGAGGACCTTTATCTTGTGGGAAATGTTGTGAATATGGTAATAAAGGTGAGTATAAAAGACCGAATAATGTAAATATCCCCTTTCATCATTTGAAGAGTAAAACTATAATTTGAGGAATTCTAGATCCGTGTATTGGTTGAATGTTTGTAGTAAAATCACTACATATCGTTAGTGATGCGAACGTAAATTATAGGCCCACTCAGTGTGAACTTTATATTTGTCACTTTCTTTCTCTTTCTTTTTCTCTTCTTTCTCTGTTTTCTCCCTGTTTGTGCTCTATGTTTATTTCTCTCTCTCTCTCTCTACTGTTGTTCTTTCTATCTCGCTATTCTCGGTGTCCTCTCTCTTGCTCACTATCTGTTCATCCTCTCTGTACTTTATCTAAGTCCCTTTCTTCTGGGTCCTGTCTTTCTTCTTCAAATTGCTCTATCTCTCTCTCTTTCTCCCTCTCTCTTTTTAAGAATACACGCATTTTACATTGATAAGTCTTTTCTTTTGTTTTTCTTTACGCTTTGAGCAACCAGGAATCACTTCAGTGTGTCTATCATAACCTTTTCCAATCAGACCGAGTGCGCGAGATACAATTATTGACGTCTTAATGTATCAAGTTTTCCCCCGTTTCTACTTCAAGATCATTTAATTACACAGTGTTTTGAATATCTTCAGGGATATATTACAGTCTTCAGGAAATGCCATGTAAATGAGCAAGCACATTCTGGAGTTTGAACACAGATCACATGTGAGCAAACACAGGTGATTCCATTTCTAATAAGTAGACTACGTGATCGTAAAGGAAATATATCTATGGGATTATTGTAGCGTCTAAGTGATCACGATTCTCTATAAATCTTCTATACTATTTCTCTATACTAATCACTCTACGGATTAGTTTTTAGGCGGTTACTATTCGAACAAGTATTACTAGAGCGAATATTAGTCGAAAGAGTTACTATTAGTATCTGCGATTGCAAGACTCTACTACACCGAGCATTACGAACGTGATAACGACCATTCGTTGACATTACAAAGGTAACAATGAGTAAGTGTCTGACATCACAAAAGTCTTTGATCACGATATCTGGACGATTAGCTTTGGACATCGTTATTATTATTGTTGTTGTCCTTCACAGATTCCTTTATTGTTGTTTTCAATATTGTGTTTCCTACTCAATTTAGGAAAGCCTTAATGGACTCGCGTATTCAACTAACATGGAATGAAGCGACTATACTGAACCAATTGATACATACGCTTCTAGAAATGTTGTTTCACTATGACATTCCATAAACATTTTTATCGTCAGAAACAAACTTGCACATTTATAAATCTGCTATTCGTTCCTGCATTGAATATTGCGGGCGAAACGTTGTGAATATGGCAATGAAGATGAGCATAGAATAATACGAATAATGTAAATAATACAAGTAAGATTGGTATACGCTAATACCCACAGGCTTCATTCTATCCTAGCCATTTTGACTATTGTTCTTAGAAAGCGGTGGCAGTTCAGATATTTCTGAACGAGTTCTGACACTATGCAAAATATCCATATGAAGGACTGCTGAAGTTATTGATATGAGTCGTGAGAAAGATGGCTCTTAATATGAAGAAAGGAAAGACGAGAAAAAACATAATGATGATGTTGATGAAGAAGAAAAGAGGAACACAAATAATTATGCGGATCATGATGACTATCTCTATCTATAAAAGACAGGATGCGCGCGTGTGTGTGTGTGTGCGTGTGTGTGTGTAACGAATGCAAGACGGCAATTTTCGACGGATTTGCACCAAAATTTACATGCACATGCTCCAAGTTAGCGGGAAGGCCAAGAACGACGTTGCATTTCCCAACTCCCATCGATAGTGGAAATAATCGATTTTTCATGCTTCTACGGCAGTTTTCATGTAGTTTGCGGCCATTTTCTACTGACCAGAGTGAGAGGCTATAGCTGTCTACAACGAATAGGCAGGAAGATTCTATTGGCTAGCGTGAGAGTCAACAGCTGGCTGACAGGAATGTTAACAATCCTGCTAGCATGCAAAAAAAATCGATAGCTGCATTCGTCACAAGTGGGGAAAATTTAAATCTGCATGGCACTTTACTCCAATTGGCTCATTTGCTTGCTTAAACTCAACGTTGATTCTGATTCCGAAGAACTGGGTTTGGCGTGAAAAAGTATTTGTTGTTAACATTCTTTTTTCATTCGGTTTTTCCAGTTACGATTCCTTTTTTAAAGCTGATCGTTTTGTGTTCATTTTGTTTAGTTCTTTATTCGTAACAGATTTAATGTTTTGCATAGAGCTTAGAAAAAATTGGCAGTGTGAGATAGGCAAGAAATAAAGCATGTAGCAACATCAGCACAGCAAAGGGCACTCCTTTAAAGGCAAGGAAGGGCAAAAATATTTTAAGTCAAGTGATAGTGATTGCTGTATGTGTCGTACGATTTTTGAATCATGCACGGGCAACGCCGGGACATGCTGCCAGTTATTTATAAATGTGCCATTCGTTTGTGAATTGAATACTGCTGCCATATTTGGCCTAAAGACCCTGCTGTACATCACAAAATTTTTGAAAAATTTCAAAGAATTATCTGTAATGTAATCAATCCTGATCAAGCAAAACGACATCAATCACTTTCTCACCGACGTAGCGTGGCTTCGTTCTGTCTTTTCTACAAATATTTTCGTGGTAATAGATATGATAAGGTTTTTTTTCTATGATGATTATTACATGAAATTACGTGTGCAACCAGATTGCCATCAAGCTCCCAGCGTTTTAACGTTGAAATAGCAAAATGCAACTTCGGCTGATACGCTTACAATTTCTTTTTCGATTAAGAATAAATATTCTCAAAGATCTGGTTTCAATTGATTCCAAGCATCTCTGTTCTTTTGCTAGCGTCGTCAATCTCTCAAAACCATGCCTCAGGGAAGGACTTATATATCGACACATCAACTCGTTACTGTAAAGTGACATGACCATATAGATGAGGGATAAATAATTTTTCTGGTTTCGCCATTCTTTTATTTATCGATGTCGAGATTCAAACATAATATTTGCACTCTATCGATTGCGATAGTTAGTGGTTTATATTCAAGGTAAGATCGAATATGATTTAAATTTTCTTTGTTCCTCTTTGAAAACCTCTTAATTTTTCTTCTACTTCTAAATAATATGGCTTTTCTATGTATTTTCTATTAGTATGTTTCGCATGGATACTGAAAGGTTTGTGTGAGTGTTTAAAGGAGTTTTGTTGGAGCTGTGGTCGGATAGGTGTAACGTAATCGACTGGATAAGCATGAAGTAATTATTGATGTAATTATTTATGGGGTAGGTTTGATCAGGAACACTCTGCTATATATATATATATATATATATATATATATATATATATATATATATATATTGTGCTAATGTATTTAAAGGTATAGGGATATTTCATTTTACAAACATAGTCAGCACATGGTTGACGTGATTGTGGTTAATGTTATTCAATGTTATCTTTTTCTTTTTTTATTATTAGGGCTTCCATTATCTTGTTTTTAAATATGGATGAGGTTATTATGCTTGTATTTTCTGCTAGTATGGTTTCTGAAAAGTTTGTCCGTGTGTAAAAATGAGTTCTCTTGGAGCTGTTGTTGGATGGGTGCAACAAAATCGACTGGATAGGCCTGTAGTAATGCGACCGATTTTAATTATATACAGGGTGGGTTTGATCAGGAACAATCTTATATATATATATACACACACACACACACACACACACACACACACATATATATATATATATATATATATATATATATATATATATATATAAAGTGAACATTGAAGTCAACACACAGAGGCGACAGGCTGTTTCATGCTGAGCGCAATCATCAGGCCGGGGATGTTGGATTTCTCCTCGGCTATTTATATGTATGGGTCAGTGGGGCATTGTGGCTAATCTATTCTATTCAAGCACTCTCCACAAAATATTCAATAAAAACACTTAAAAAATCAGCTACAGTTGCACCGAAAACATGCCACAAATTATAAAAAAAACACAACAGGAAAACTATCAACAAAACACCCGAACAAATTAATGCTAATATCTATAGTATAAGAGCAGTAATTCTTCGTAAATATGATGACAGTAACATGAAATCCGTCGGACAAGCTTCACCCTCGATACTGCTGGCAGAAAAAAAAAAAACTACGACCGGATCGTAAAAGAGACGTTAGCAATAATATTTGCAGCGAAAAATATTAGGTTGGTACAAAAATAATATTAGATGCAATAACAAAGAAAATGTAGGGATGTAAATGCCCTATACGTCGCCGATCCCAACTAATCTACTTCCAGTCATGGAATGAACTTCGACATTTATTTGACAAGCTGTTGTGCTGGAGAGCAGCTGGTCACGTCGTCTGCATCTTCAATCACAATTTAATCAGGGAATAGAGGGGAAAGTTAATCCGGGTTTTGTCTTGAAACAACGAAGGGAAATGATTATCTCTGAGGGCCAGTTGAAAATCCCTGAAGGAGGATTAGCTCTATCTCAGCAGATATTCATTAATTGGCCATAATGAATGTAGAAGGACATAGGGCAACTAGATCCGGAAATCAATTAATATGTGGCGGATAGAATCAGGAAATGTTGCACAAGATGGCGCCGGTTTCGTGATGAAGTCTTTAATGCTTTCAATAATGACGCGTCTCTTCTTAAAATGAATGCCTCGGCATTCACACACCTACATCAGTAGCCTTCTAATAGGCGCTTCTATGTTAATGAAACAGGACGCCATGAGAACTATCGGGAGATATATATATGAACAACAAGTAATAAGACGACTGACTCGAGTAAATGGGTTTCGTTGCTGGAGTGTCGGATCTTGTAAATTCTCTATTTGGCAACAAATGTCAGGGTTTTGAGTTCGAGTACCCGGAAAAACGAACGGAAAAAAAAAATCATAAATAACCTATAAGACGTATGTTTTTTTTTTTCAGATATATAGTTTGTAGACTACCTGTTGAAAGATCAGAAGCTCAAATTTCTTTTTTTATATTTGTTCTTTTCATCACTTATTCGTTGATGTATACTTCCGCTTTCGCGCTTATTTTATCTCATACATACCGCACAAGGAAGGCTGAAGAATGGATCAGCCTAAATATTTAGTATGTGGTGTCTACAAACATCAAAGACACCAATATCTTTCTTCTTTTCATTCATTTTTGAAAATAACCATTTTTCTAAAATTTATAGATTAATTGTTGCTATATATTAGGTTGGTGCAAAAATAATGACGTAATAATATCGTTTTTTGACGTATTTCTTAACGTCAAAAAACGACATTATTACGTCATTATTTTTGCACCAACCTAATATATATATAAAAATAATTAAAATAATTGTCGGACTTCATATTGTGTGACGTCATTTGTTTACATTTGGATACGCATTGAGCAGATATGAATGTACGTGAGAGATTCATGGAAGATTAAAGTTTAAAGACAGTAAAATCTCCTCTGTGACCGAAACGGTTAAGGCTCGTCAGGCTATACGACGGTTCCGTATAGGATACAGGTTCGATTCCTGTCGGAGGACGAAAATTTTCTATGACATTTAGGCCGGCAAATGTTATTTAATACTGTTTATTATAAAAAAAAAAAAAAAAAAAACAGAAAATTTACTTAAATATTTGTATCTATAAAAAGAATGAATAAACATAAAAATATCTTAAAATATTTAAAACATCTAACCTTATAGTTAAAAATAATAGCTCACCTCTTAGAATAAAATTAAATTGCGCAAATATTATTTACGAATTTAAATGCCCATTAAGAAATTGTATTCTTGATCAATCAAAATTCGTAAATAATTATATAGGCCACGCTACAACATGTTTGACACACAGACTCACTCTACACCTTTCTGGTCATAGCTCAATTAGATCACATTTAAATATTCATGGAAACCTACCGGACACTATTCGTAATATATATATATATATATATATATATATATAGATATATATATATATATATATGTGTGTGTGTGTGCTTATAATATTTGCGATTTCGTTTTCTTGTTCATCCACAGTATTTTTACAAAGTAATGCATTGTCTTAGTGGTGTCGATTTTAATAAAATATTTCTCACGTCATTTGTTTCAAAATGTTATCTTTCTGAATAGATTGATAGGAGCAAATAAAATGAAATCTAGTAAATGTTTAAATTATGTTATATATGGAAGTTTCTCGGATACCGTATCCACAGCACAGGGGTGGGGAGTGAATTTATTTATAGAAATCATAACCGAACTTATTGAATATCCGAATAGAAAGACAAAGGTTGAAATTCAATTTTAATAATATTAGATATTAAGAAATTAAATTAAAATGACAACGTGCTTTAAATGCACTGATCGATTCATTCATTTTTCTTTACTGGAAAACGATTTTATATATATATATATATATATATATATATATATATATATATATATATATATATATGTGTGTGTGTGTGTGCGTGTGTGTGTGTGTGTATCTCTAGATAGATAGATAGATAGATAGATAGATAGTAAGACACAGATAGAAAGAAAGATAGATAGACACACAGAGACAGTGATAGAGTAAATGTGGAAATCAACAATTAAACGCATTCTTCATTAATATATCCTTAAAATTATTGTAAATTTTAAACAGTATATATATATATATATATATATATATATATATATATATATATATATATATATATATAATGAAGGAAAGAGTAACAGAGCGATAATGAACAGACTGAGAAAGATAGATAGATAGATAGATAGATAGATAGATAGATAGATAGATAGATAGAAATAAACACAGTGAGAGAGAGAGTACGTGTGGAGAACATCAATTAAAAGCATTATGCGACATTCAGTAATTCTTGATTAATCTCACCTTGTAAGTATTGTAAATTTTAAACAGTATATATATATATATATATATATATATATAGAAGTCAACACTTGGAGGCGACAGTCTGTTTCATGCTATATGCAATCGTCAGGCCACGTGTGCTGACGATTGCATATAGCATGAAACAGATTGTCGCCTCCAAGTGTTGACTTCTATGTCCACTTTTATATTTACACACGCTCTATCTCTGATATTGAGCACTTTATTCCATAAATATAGCACGCCTTAAGACTATATTTCTTTATATATATATATATATATATATATATATATATATATATATATATATATATATATATGTGTGTGTGTGTGTGTGTGTGTGTGTGTGTGTGTGTGTTGTAGAGAGAGAGACAGAAAGAGAAAAAGTGAGATTGTGATAATGAACAGAATGTGATCGATCGATCGATCGATAGATAGATAGATAGATAGATAGATAGATAGATATGAACGTACAGAAAGAGATATTAAGTGTCTGACAGAAATTAACAGAGTACTCTTAACCAGAATCTGATAATTATTCTGGATTTTATGTTGCTGTTTTGATGTAATTATTAAATGATTTGCAATTGGCACTTAAATGTTGTTCATAGGCATGACAGTATAAAATGATAACTAGTAAAGGAAAAGTGTATTTTTTTTTCTCTTTCGAACATGAATTTTATCAGTATCACCATAATTATATGTAATAATTGTCACGAAGAATACATTAGAGAAAGTGGCACGATCGTCTATATCCTGAAGTGACCCGGTATATCACTAATAAATAGAAATTAACTTTAGACGCATTGTTTTGAATGACTAATGTACTGAGTGTTTTGTTTTGTAAAAGATCCATTTTGTGTTTATATATGCTTTAATTAACATTCCTCGAAGTCTCACTTGAATATTTCCTCTGACCTTTATTACATTTATAGAATAAATTCATGCTTTTTTTTTTGTGTTCTTATTTTTATAGATTAAATCTCATATTGTTGCGGGAGTAATTGTTACAAACTTGTATTAAGTTTAGATAAATTATTTTTAATTGCAGTCGTGATTGAGTCGGTAGGAATTATTATCTGTCGTGTCTTATTAAGGTTATTTTTTTTTTACTTGCTCGATTTAATAAATATATAAATATTTTATAAGTACTTTTCTCCCGTCGCTAAATTCTGTACGTGATTTCGAACGACGGAGAGTGAGAAGAAAAAAACTAACCGTAAACTACAAGACAGAGTTCATGGTCATCAGTAAGAGGATGAACCCGAAATGCAATTTGAATTTCGGGAAAACTAGAATCACGCAAACGCGGAATTTAAACATCTGGGAAGCGTCTTGACATAGGACGGTATGTGCGACACTGAGATCCGTTGACGTATTGGGATGGCCAAGGACACATTCCAAAACTTGGGCAGAGCACTGAAAAACAGGAGGATTTCTTTGGTAACAACGAAAAGAACACGGAACTGTTACGTGACATCTTTACGGCAGCAAACGTTTGGGAATTTCCTCAAAGATGAAGTAGAGACTCGAGGCGACGGAGATGTGGTTCTACAGAAGGATGCTAAGGATATCATGGACCAAGCGTTTGAGCAACAATGAGGTCTTAGAGAGGTTACAAACAAGGAGAAGGCTTATACTTAACATCATGAAGAGCTGAAGATTCTGGGACACATAATAAGGGGCGTAAGGCAAGGATGCATCTTCTCACCCGACCTGTTCAACCTTTACAGCGAGGCAATTCTGAGAGAATTGGAAACCCTACTTGGATTTAACACTGGCGGCCAAAATTTTGACAACAAAAGATACGCAGATGACACAATACTGATAGCAAACACGGAAAAGAAATTACAAAATCTCTTAGCGACGGAGAGTAAGAAGAAATGACTAAGTATAAACTAAAAGAAGAGAAAATGCAATGGTCATCAATGCTCGAAATGCGATTTGCATGGCGGGAACGCAAGAAGCCGATGCGGATGTTTAGATATCTGGGAAGCGTCTTGACAGAGGACGGTACGTGCAACACTTAAATCCGTAGAAATATCGGGATAGCCAATAACACATTCCAAAAGCTGGGCAGAGTATTGCGAGACAGGAAGATTTCTTTGGCAACAAGAGAAACAATTGTTGCAGTTTTTTGTGTATATGTACATATAACTAGTGAGCAAGTCAAAATGACATAACTCCCTTTATAGTCCACCAATAGAAGGTTAACCAATCAGAAGACGTAGAATATTCAATCCGTCGTGTATAAAGGCGGCCATTTTGGTTCACTCTACACGAATGTCCAGTCCAGCTTGTCAGGCGAAGAGAACCAGAAGGACGAACTATGCTCTGTTACTTTTATCGAGATATCCACTGCTAACCTGAACAACGCTTTCCTACTGTCTTCGAAATATTCACTGCTAACCTCTGGATTCTATACTCAAAGACGACCGTCATGATGAATAACAACAATACTGAACTGTTACGTGACATCTGTCCTTCTTTACAGCAGCGAATGTTGGACGATTTCCTCAAAGATGAAAAAGAGACTCGAGTCGACGGAGATGTGATTCTGCAGGAGGATGGTAAGGATATCATGAATCGAGCGTGTGAGAAACGACAGGTAGCAAATAAGGAGGAGCCTTATACTTAATATCAGGAAGAGGCAGCTGAAGTTTCTGGGATACATAATGAGGACGGAGGGCCTGGAGAATCTGACACTCACGTGTCGAATAGAGGGAAAGAGAGACAACGTGTGACATACCTGGCCGACTTAAGCAAGTGAATGACAGAACGTGGTCTGTGGGAGGTGGCAGAGGGAACGAACTTGTGGAAAGCTGCAAGGCGTAGAGGGAGGTGTAGAGCCATGATCGCCTATGGCACATAAAAAGAAAAGAAGCGAGAAGAGAACTTTATCCCCAGGGAATCATGTTTAGCCTCCGGTGAAATATTAAAAGACTCATTCATTATAAACTGTTAGACGCTATTCAAACAACACTGATCTATACTGCCAACAACGTCTTCGTTTAAAAGCTGTTTGGGGCAACAAGAAAAAGACGCGATGATCGGTATGAAGCAGAGGGAAGGAACTTGTTGAGGCCTGTAAGGGACGGATCGAAGTGGAGAGCCATGATCGCCTAAGAACTGAAAGGACATGACACATAAAATGAAATAAATTTTCCTCTTTACAAATCTATCTATCTATCTATCTATCTATCTATCTATCTATCACGTAAATAAATGTAACGAAACCGACTGGAATTCGAGCTCGACTCTGTCATTCCTCAATCCGGACTGCTATTCATTACTCTGTGTGTATTATTATATAAGATTTAATTGGCATATTGGAGAAGTTGAAATGTATCTCCACGGTATTCTTCTTCATCAGGTAAATATTGAAGGCTACAAATTCTAAGTGCCCTTAAATAGAAGTTAATAAATATTCTGAATTTTATTTTGTTATAATGGTGTGCATAGAAATTTATGAGATCATTTTTTATTGTAGATTTACGATAGAGACTTAGTTTTAGGTCATTATCAGCACGATTTAATATGCTATCGAGAAAAAATTAATGCATTGCCTGTCTCTGGTGAATAATTATATTCGAGTGGACGTTCGATGTTACTTAGTTTATTTACAAGATCAGGAAATATATTTTTATTATTGTTATATTAAGGAAAATATTAATATTTATTTTTAATAAAGTGAGCTCAATACACAAGCGGCGAAGGAATGCGAAAGCGACAGAAAAGCCTTTAGAAGGAACTGGAAATCTTTAGGCGGATATGTTAGAAGTATAGAATTACAGTAGAATTTAGAAGGAACCGAAAACCCAATTCAAAACAAAAAACAATGGATAAACCTTTACTCCTGTTCAAAAGACCGCGGTGGAGTGAAAAACGGACGATAGGTGAACCTATTTAACACACACACATACTCTCTCTTTCTCTCTCTCTCTCTCTCTATCTATCTATCTATCTATACAAGTGCAACTCAGTTTACGGTCATATGCCGTAAGTTCACCGAAGTTAAGCAAACTAGAACTTGGTCAGTATCTAGATGGGTGACCATTTGGGGATACCAGGTGCTGTAAGTTTGAACGGAAAGGTTGGGTAATGGATAATGGTTCAGAATTGTAGATCTCGAAGCCGTGGTTCAATTCCAGTTCGGTTCGTTATATTAACTTACGTGCAAATACCCTTGGGAAATTTTAGAACGCAACATTTCCCTATGGGTTAAATAGTAAGACATGCATCTGCAAATTATTACTCTCTACAAAATATTAGGTTGGTGCAAAAATAATATCGTTTTTGACGTTAAAAAATATGTCAAAAAACGTTATTATTTTTGCACCAACCTAATACATTAAAATCTAAAAATAGTTTTTGGTTTTCAGCTACATGCAAAAGGTTGATAAACAGTAAAAATTAAATCACTGAATCAAACAATAGTTTAGAGGAATAGGTTGGTTGTTTTGTCAGCCTGCGGTCTTTCCATTTTATTGATCAAATGTAGACGTTTGCATCTTGTTTCCTGTGTAAGATATGGTATACTGATTCCGTTCACCTTTGTCCATAACGCTTTAACTCTTCTTAGATTTTAACGATTTGACTGACCAGTGGCTGAAACTTATCATTTTGTGGCAGTAGGCAGTTTTCTGTTAGTTGCATCCTCAAAGGTAGCAACGCGACTTAACTCATTGATAGGTCAGATATAATACGAACATTCACCTATAGCACTAATTCCGAGTCTGCTAGTACCTCTAAATATTCCTATTATGAAGAGAAATACAAACAGAATTCTTTTAAACTCCTCAAATATTTGACCAAAGAAGCAAACATATTTTTTTCGAAAGATGCGACTCGGCAAGTCGTATAATTTTTCACGCAGAAATAATTGTCATTTTCTCAGAAAGAAAGCCTTATAATTTTTTCAGAAAGAAAGACGTATATCTTTTCAGACAAACCTTTAATTTTCCAGACAGAAAGACTTATAATTTTCTAAACAGGGAGACGTATAATTTTTCACACGGAAATTTTTCAAACCGGTAGGCGTAAAATTTTTCAGAAAGAAAGACGTACAAATCTTTAGAGAGAAACACGTATAATTTTTCAAAGGGAAAGACGTATAATGTTTTAGAAAGAAAGACGTATCATCTTTCAGGCAGAAAGATGTATAGTCTCTCAGACAGAAGACATACATTTTCAAACAGAAACTGTTATAATTTTATTTTATATATAACCCAGTTTGAGAAATATGCATTTTCATTTCAGCAAAGTACTTTTCAGTTTGATATCGAAAGATGCACCTGTTCATTAATACACACGCGCGCAGACACAAAGATATAATTGCTATGCTGATGCTGAAATGAAATATGAAAGATACTTATCTGATGTTGAATTTGATAAATAGAAAAATAATCTTACCAATTACTGTCTATCAAGACTTATGTCCTTTATGACAAAGGTATCATTTTGTAAACGTAATCTACAGAGAGCAGGTGTTACTCATATTCCATACGTGGATATATATATATATATATATATATATATATATATATATATATATATATATATATATATATATATATATATATATATATATATATATATGTGTGTGTGTTCCTATATATATATATATATATATATATATATATATATATATAAGAAAGAGAGAGGGACAGGCAAGTAAGGAGGAAGGCAAGCGCATTGTCCATGTTGTTAGGGCATCCTTTATCTGACCATAAGGCCTGGGTTCGAATCTCACCATATCAGATTTATGAGGGAGGTGGCTTCTTGGAGAGTGCCTGAAGACCAAGCGACAGTTTGGTCCAAGACATTTGAGAGAAAATGGATAGACAGTTCTGTTCATATGTCGTCAATGGGTGTTCAAAAGTCACCGTGACCGAGGGTTCGAACTTTACGTTGTTAAACTACAGGTATCTCCGGTACTAATGACCGCTCAAAATAATTTCTGTATAACCAGGTGCAGGTGTGATCGGTGGGTTATTAACAAAAAAAATGTGACTGAGCATGTATCTGCGACTGGGGTTATCCTAGCCGCCTTAACAGACGGTCACTTGCATATATACATATATATATGTGTGTGAGTGTGTGTGTGTGTATATGTGTGTGTGTGTGTGTAGACATATATATATATATATATATGTGTGTATGTGTGTGACTGTGTGTGCACGAGTCTGCGTGTGAGTGTGTGTGAGTGAGTGTGTGCGTGAATGAGTGTGAGTGTTTTTGCGTGAGTGAGTTTGTGTGTAAGTGTGCATGTAAGACAGCGTGTGCGTGATTTTGCGTGTGTGTGTGTGAGTATGTAAGTGTGCGTCTGAGTGAGTATGTGAATGTGTGTGTGTGCGTGAGTGTGTGTGTGTGAGTTTGTGTGTGAGTGTGCGTGTGAGAGAGTGTGTGAGTGCGTGTGTGAGTGAGTGTGAGTGTGACTGAGTGTGCGTGTGTGTGGAGACAGGGTCATGTGATGTATAGCGACTTGGAATGAGAAATGGGAGAGCTTAGTTCAAATTCTAATCGAGTTCAATGTATTATTCGCTTACGCAGTAATAATACCTTTAGAAAGGTACGAATTCATCCTTACCCCAGCTAGGGGTAACTTACAGGACAGACTGGGCCCTATAACCTGGGTTCTCAAGCAGTCTAGAAGAAAAACTCTGAATTCAAACCACTTCCTCCCTTGTAGGTCCTACAAAAACAAATCAATCGCGCCCGTCCTCTTGACGTAACACGGGTTCATCAACTAAACTGACGATAGTATTTTCCTGCTTGAATGCAATCTTCAATATATACGCTCTATCCATTATATTGAGCATTTTTATCCATAAAGTATATTTTTATAATATATATATATATATATATATATATATATATATATATATATATATATATATATATATATGTATCTATATATTATAACATATTTATGTTGTAATTTTCGAAGAAATAATTATATTTGCTCTACTCTCTATTGATGACATTTCTAACAATAATATTTGTTGTTTATTGCAATTTATTCAGTATATAAAATGAATATATATATATATATATATATATATATATATATATATATATATATATATATATATATATATATATATATATAATGAAACACTAATATTCCATGGTTATAAATTATTGCATTGGAATCGTAATCACGATCCAATTTTCGATTTCAGTTAAATAAATTATAACCAGGGAATATTAGTGTTTGCGCCTTTTCATTTCTCCCACTTATTGCTTGTAAAAAATCTCTTCTGTCTCCATGCTTTACAGCCAACATTGACCTTCAAAAATTTTAACGCAATGTTAATCGTTATCTACTGCCTTCCTGATTACTCTTCTATTGTTCTTGCTCTTTTCTAATTCATTCATACTCAGTAACTAAGTGTGTCTTGGTGGCTTTACTGTCAAGCAAGGGGTCAATTTGATTAAAAAATATAAAAAAAAAGAAACAAAAAAAAAACAAAAAAAAAAAAACAGAAAATAACCAAAAAGGCTGCCAAAATCCCAAACCAATAGAACATGCGAAAGAAGAAGAATACAAAAAAGAAATTTTACAGACAATCAGAGCAAACTGATGGCAATAGAAGAATAGAAAAAAATCGAGTCAGCTCCATGAAAATTTCGAAGAAATGGTTGGCATAACAATTACAATAATTACAAAGTGTAATCATAAAGATGCAAGAAATACTTAGAGCAATAAAAGAGAGGAAAGCCAAAATTACCTATGTCTTAAAGAGAATATATATATATATATATATATATATATATATATATATATATATATGAAAAATATTTGGAAAAAACAAACAAAAATCCTTAAATGAAATTAAGTTGTTTAAATATGAATGAAATGTCAACGTCTGACGTTTCGGTTTAATAAACCTTCATCAGGACAATATTCATTAAAATGCAATTAACATAATCAGTTCAACATGACAAAGACGATGGACATAAAAACAAAACTTATCCAAAACAGATAACTGAAAATTTTAAATGATCAGCTTTCCGTTTAAGCGTGGTCACGTTGTCGTCAAATGGGCGACGCTTCAAAACGTATTCCTAAAATTTAAGTATTTTGAATGAAAACGAAAAAATGAAAAGAATTCTATTATGATGGAAAATTGTATGTACGCTTATCGAGCATTAATCTTGCTAAAAAAGGGGAAATACTAAAGAAACCAGGTCTGGTATTCACCGTGCGTAAGATGGATATTATACCTGCTTCATAAATCCTCCTAAGATTTTTATTATGAAAATATTTTAAAATCTTCACGGAATCAAAATCGAAATGGAAATGCGTTCGGTCATCTTTCTTCCAAATAATCATTTGACCGAACGTATTTCCAATAATTTAAATGCGTTAAAAATTAAAACTACAATATTACCTACTAGAACTATCCGTAATTTATTAAATAGCACCATCAAACAACATATTACATCCGATGCTTGCATCTACCAAATCTCATGCAAAAACTGTCACCTAAAATATGTGGGTGAAACATGTAGGTCCGTAAAATCTCGTGTTTTCGAACATAAACGAGATATTCGCCTCGGAAATTTGAACAATGCTGTAGTTGTACACATAACTAAAGCAGATCATAATTTCGATTTTGATTCCGTGAAGATTTTAAAATATTTTCATAATAAAAATCTTAGGAGGATTTATGAAGCAGGTATAATATCCATCTCACGCACGGTGAATACTAGACCTGGTTTCTTTAGTATTTCCCCTTTCTTAGCAAGATTAATGCTCGATAAGCGTACATACAATTTTCCATCATAATAGAATTCTTTTCATTTTTTCGTTTTCATTCAAAATACTTAAATTTTAGGAATACGTTTTGAAGCGTCGCCCATTTGACGACAACGTGACCACGCTTAAACGGAAAGCTGATCATTTAAAATTTTCAGTTATCTGTTTTGGATAAGTTTTGTTTTTATGTCCATCGTCTTTGTCATGTTGAACTGATTATGTTAATTGCATTTTAATGAATATTGTCCTGATGAAGGTTTATTAAACCGAAACGTCAGACGTTGACATTTCATTCATATTTAAACAACTTAATTTCATTTAAGGATTTTTGTTTGTTTTTTCCAAATATTTTTCTCCATTCTGTCGGATTTATATCCATTTATATTTGCTTACATATATATATATGTAAAAGGCTCAAACATTAATATTCCATGGTTATAATTTATTACATTGGAATCGTAATCACGATCCAATTCATCAGACCTACAAATTCAAAAAGAAATCTTTTCTTTTTCTTTTTAAATTTGTCGGTCTGATGAATTGAATGGTGATTACGATTCCAATGAAATTAATTTTAACCATGGAATATTGGTGTTTGAGTCTCTTTTAATATATTCTTTCTCCGTCCTGGACATGAACTCAACCTGCATTATATCCATTTTTTTTTTTGCGATTTTATTTGAAAGATTATTTTTGACTTCTCTAGTTTAATATTTACTAAAGTTTGCGAACTGTGTGGTTTTCCTTATTATGGCAACTTAAGAAATCCTTTTAATGAAAAAGAATTAAAGTCAATTTTTCGACCTTAGCGGAATAAATATAATCTCATGACTTGTTAAGTGTTCGTCTTTTCATAATAATGATTATTGCTCTGTCTCAGACATAGAACTCTATCTGTATCTATTAGGCTGGGGCAAAAATAATGACGTAATAATGTCGTTTTTTTACCTATTTTTTACGTAAAAAACGACATTATTACGTCATTGTTTTTTGCACCAATCTAATATATCCTTTCGGAAATATTCATACGGATTACTAATGTTATGATTATATATATATATATATATATATATATATATATATATATATATAGATAGAGAGAGAGAGAGAGAGAGAGAGAGAGAGAGAGAGAGAGAGAGATCAAACTAAGGCCTCAAGGACACATGGCACAGAAGATAAAGGTGTTAGATCCAGTGATATGTGTGTATATATATATATATATCACTGGATCTAACTAACACCTTTATCCTCTGTGCCATGTGTCCTTGAGGCCTTAGTTTGATCTAGAAGCAGGACCCAAAGGGTGTGAGTACAATATCCCGTTTAGGCAGATGGGGAACTTGGAGAGGGAAATTAACAGAAGATAACTGACAACTGACATCCATTAGACATTGCACGTGGAACTAGAACAGTCTACCCTAGTGAGCCAAATAAAGGGTTCAGTTCGACATTTCAACCACCTGAAGAAGGTCGGAGCGTTCAACGGCCGAAACGTTGTAATAAATATGGCGACAAAGATGAGGACAATAGTCCGAATAGTGTAAATAGTGAACTAAAATATCATTTTTATAGAATAATTTTCATAGAAGGTAAGACGCTTAATTTGTTTCTTTTTCTCTTTGACGGATTGTAAAACTTTTGTTATTTAAATCCGAAACTTATTTCTGGATTGTAAGGATGCTTCTTTTTTTGCAAGTGAATATTGCAGTAAGAATTCTTTTTGAGAATACCAATGTTTTTTTTTTCTTTTTACAAATCCTGGTATTTAACCTATAGATGTGGGGAGCTGATGTATTCCTAACTTTCCCAAAATTACATGTGCATCAGTAAATGGACACAAAAAGGCATACAATCGAATGAAAACTAAATGACAAAATATCTAAAAAAAAGTCTAAATCTTTTCCTCTCTGATCACGTGATTAATCCTTCTCCTCCCTGCTTTGTGTGACTGTCTCCCACCATCACTTACCGAGGGGCGTGGAAAATCCTCCGCCTTCCTTGAAATTCCACCTAGGCCTTTTCCTCTTTGGTCACCTAATCACACCCATCTCCTTCAAGCTTTGTGTGAGTGTTCCCACCATCACTCCCCGAGGGGACGTGGAAAATCCTCCGCCTTCCCTGAAATTCCACCTAGGCCTTTTCCTCTTTGGTCACCTAATCATACCCGTCTTCTGCAGGCTTTGTGTGAGTGTCTCCCACCATCACTTACCGAGGGGGCGTGGAAAATTCTCCGCCTTCCCTGAAATTTAACCTAGGCCTTTTCCTGTTTATTCACCTGAGCAAACGTGTTTCCTTCCTGCTTTGTGTGAGTGTCTCCTACCATCACTTACCGAGGGGCGTGGAAAATACTCCGCCTTCCCTGAAATTCCACCTAGGCTTTTTACTATTTGGTCACCTGATCAAACCCATTTCTCAAGGACTAGGCGTTTTCTAGACCAAACGGTCAAATTTTAATTACCGTTCAATATTCTTTCTTATCGTGCTTTTGTGCGTGGTAGTTTTCGCATCTTGGATTTTTAATTTTTTCTCCCCGCTTCAACCATTTGTCAGACAAGTTACAAAAAGTGAACAACCCCTGGATTTAGGAAGTTTTATCACGTTTCAACAGACCAAATATTTAATTATCATTCTTTACTTATGTTATTTTGGGAACCGGTCTGCTTTTAAAAGTTAATCCTTATCAATCGACAGATCGCGCAGCCAGAGGTTCGTCTTCCTCTCTATCACTCAATGCTCGGAAAAATATCTATTTCATTCGGGAGGTCTTTGGACCTGCAAGAACATCCCGTACCTTAATCTCGGTTCTAACCGAAACCAGATGGTCTCTTTCTTTTACCTATCCGGCGGATGAGAAATTTCATTACCTTCTTCTAGCATATGTTTTTTTTTAAATAAAAAACAAATATCCGTTTCTTTCATTTTCACTGGTTTGGTCATCGGTATATCTTCAGTCTATCGGAAATTAGTGTTTTCTATCTTGTAGTTTTTTCTCAAATAAGAAGAAATATCCTTTTCTTTCATTTTCCTTCGTCTGGACATCAGTATATCTTCAGTCTATCGGAAATTAGTGTTTAAGATGACGCCAGTTTTTGTTGCAAAGGTTCAGAAGTATACATTTTGATCAGGAATACCTGGAAAATTGCATCTGGTTTGCAGTCGTCGATGATGACCTAATCGAAACGCTGATAGCTGACGCGACATGGGACATCGCAAGTATATTCCTCATATCCCATAGGAATGTTATAAGGCATTTGAAAACATTTGGAACCGTAAATTAGTATGTTTTCTGGAGGCCACACGTTTAATTCAGATAAGTTATTCTCCCTTTAATGACGGGTTAAAGACTGAAATATTTTGGGGAACCGTAAAAGTGTCGTCTTCCATGAGAAAAGGAGCAGATTTCATGTTTCTTTGCAGACGCGCCAGAAATTGGCAGAATTCGCCAATTGCATATGAGTGTACATGTATGTTGTGTCTGTCTCCAAATGAACCTCTTCAAGTTTTGAACAGTGCTATCCTTCTCCTAGACTGGTTAACAACTAAGGCTAAATAGCCCAGTCTGTCCTACGAATTGAAACCAGCGAAACCGACTCGAATTGGAACTTGGTCTTCCCATTTCTCATTCTCCACCGCTATCGATTGCATCACTCGCACATCCTTAAATGGTCATAATCAGTCAAGATTGGTGAAGACTATATGTGCAACATATGATTCTAGTAGCCTCGTGGCAAGGCGCTGACTGGGTTATTTTTTCCCTGAAAATAATCACGATTATAAAACCTCTACGACTGCTTACAATACCGACTGTTCACAAACGGACATCTATGTGAGTACCGACCACGGTCGACGTTCCTTAACTCTGGTGACCGAGCAGCAACCGGTGGCTTCAATATGATTTGAGAAATGGAATAGGCGAAGGATAGACGCAGAGAGAAGTGGAAAGACAAAGAGAATGTGAATATTTATTTGATGTCGGGCAATAATCCAGCTTTTCCTCTGCTTATAGTAACTCGATATCGTTCTCCTAGTCGAGACGTGTCTATAGTTATGACATTTAAAAGTCAGTTCGAATTTTATGTTTCCTTTTATCCTGTATAGTTTATCGTTTATAATCATACAATCAGTCTACTTGGTCAGGTTTCAGACGTTCTCACAATTTCAAACGTTTCAGCGTTCTTACCCTGTCATAAATTTGTATTTTTTATGAGCCAGTTGGCTGCATCTCCTTCTGACATGATTGGCGGTTTTATGTCTGTATAATCATTGGTCGATTTTATATAACGAATCAGTTTTTTTTTTATGAATCTTCTTAGAAAATTACAAAAGTATTAAATGAACAACGATACAATTCTTAACTAAATAAAATATATAGAAATGAAAAAAGCATTATTAAACATAAACTTTTTTTCCAGAGTTTGATACTACTGCAAGGATACAGAATTCGATTATCACCCTTTAGTTGAGATGAATTTACGAAAGTCACGCGACAGCCAGTGAATGACGTCAGGGCGTAGAGTTACGACCGATAAATGCAATGTTCGGGAAAGAAAGACCGTAGTCGTTCAGACTACATGAAAAACCACTTGGCATCAACAGGTACATAAATAAATTATGATACAAACAGATTTATTTCCTGGAGATATTACAAAAAAGTCCCTATTTCTTTTCGATATTTTCAGACTGCTTGTTGTTATATACATGCGTTATACTTTCTCCGAGTGAGGGAAGTGTAAAGGTTTGTAGTTCATATGTGTGTATAACTTAGCGGTATAAAACTATCTCTAAGAATAAAATATATTTGCCATTCCTTTTTATCAGCTATTCCGTAATGTCCGTGTATTTAGGTGTTATTATATAATGGATAATTAAAGAGCATAATGGGAGAATTGCAAACAAGGAATATCGGAATATCCCTTTCTTGCATACCAAGCAACTTCAATAACAATTAAAACATTTTTTATCGGATTAGAAGTAAAATTATCGCGATTTATAAATAAATCCTATTTATTTAAAAACCGTGATGATTTTCCTTGAAACCAGAAAGATATCCTCCATGCATTCAATTGAAAATAATTTAAATACATTTTATTTCGCCTACTTGTGTTTTTTAGGTGAGGTTAAAGAACAACCAAGTATGTGATGTACGAATTGTGTATTAAATAAGTAGAGAATTTTAAATATGTAGGACAAAAAAAGTGACACCGAAATTCGAAGAAGCATTGGAATAGCGTGTTCCAAAAGCTAAACAAGGTTTTAAGAAACAAGAGGGAATCGTTAGACACAAAAGAAAAAAAAGCCGAACTCCCACACAGTATTAGTTCTCTTATATAGCAGTGAATGTTGAACAATTTCCTCATGAATGAAGAAGAAACTTCAGCCAATACACATGAGCTTCTACTGAAGTATGACGAAAATAGCAAGGACGGGGGCATGGGATCAAGTTAGAAATTTTATGACAAATAGAAAACGAAAAGGACACTTAGTAATACAGATGAAATTACTCGGACACAATGAGGAAAGAGGGTTTGGAAAATGTAATACTCATTACGTGGAGATAGATTGTTCTCGTTCTATTTTCTATGACCGGTATATTTTCTTTTAGGTATTGTTGAGTTATTCCTTATTTTGATTCCACTGAGTCCAAGAAAATGAACTCAATAATTTACACCCAAGGATTAAATAATTTACACCGGTTGATTGAAAAATTTACGCCGGTAGATTAGATAATGGCTTCGGTCTGAAACATGTTAAAAGTTTTCTATGCCGTTCTTTTTTTTTTTTTTTTTTTATTAATTTGCAGATTTGGCCCCTCGCTCAGTCTGCAATATTTTTTTTCCCGAATAATTATATTTAGGTGCAAATGTACATGCTTCATTCGAAAATTACTTGATAAATTTCATAAAATTTACCGTTTCGGAGTCATTGAAAATAAAACTTGTATTCATTCGCGTCGCAGCGGTCATTACTGGCGTTGTTAGCATATGTTTGCTGCGGAAAAGCTATGAGCCGAATATTAATTTGTCTTGATTATTGCGCACGCAATGTAGTTCCCTTGCGCAGTAATTGAGAAACATTGAGACGAGTAAGATCAATAAAAATAAGGCAGTTAACTACATATTTCTTAGTTTCCGCATCGAATGTATGCGAACAACGCCAGTAATGGCTGCCGCCAACGACGCGAATGAATCCGTAATTCTACTGCCGATAACACCAAAACGGTACAGTTTATCGAATTTATCAAGCCAGTTTCGAATGAAACATGTACAATTACATATAAATGTAAGTATTCCAGATTTTTTAATGCGAATTGACCGTGGGTGCTGAACTGCAAATTAACTCTTTTTTTTTTTTGGCCAATCTTTCTGCTTTTCCGTGAATATTTTATTCTTCCAGTGATTTTTTTCTGCGAATCTGTTTTTGTTTTTTCCTTTTTTTATTTTCTTTTTTGTCATTCTTTTTTTTTTTTTTTTTTTTTTTAACTTCTTTTTCGTTGTGGATCGTTCTTTATTTTCATTCTTTCTCTGCATCTATCTTTCTTCCTTTCATTTATTCTTTCTTTTATTGCTTTCTTTCTATTCTGCTTTCTTCATTTCTTTCTGCGAATTTTTCTTTTATTAAACTCACTGTCCCCCCAACTCACCCACCAGTAAGTTATTTTCTTTTTTAATCCCGGTTTTATATCCATCTTTAAAGCAGAATGACAAATAAACGATTTTATTGTGGGTAGAGACAGTCGCCCTTCAACGTTTTGTAACATAATTAAAAATACTTCATTTGTCTCTAGCCGACCAAAGAATATTTGAAAGCCTGAAATAAAAACAAAAATACAAGACACAAGAGAAGTTAAGAACAAATTTAGCGAAATTACGTGTAAAACAATTAAGTCTGACCAGAATTCAATGGGCTGTCAGGGGAAATCAAACGAGTGAACAAATTTAAAATCAAATACTGTTTCCACTTCAATTTAAAAAAAAACAAAAACACACATACACACATATATAAAATGAAAACAAGTATAAACAGATTTTATCCGTACACTGTGTAAAATTAAAACACAAAGAGAGAAACAATCGTTTTTACACAACCGTGCATACAATTTCAAGAATACACATGGATGTTTCAGATTAAACGCAATTACGAATGGCTATGAGTCAATTATATATATATATATATATATATATATATATATATGTGTGTGTGTGTGTGTGTGTGTGCGTGTGTGTGTGTGTGTGTGCGTGTGTGTGTGTGCGTGTGTATATGTGTGCATTGGGATTAATGTTCCCGCCAGTGTGCTTTTTCATAGGTCTATGTAAATGTGTTTTTGTGTCATAGTAGAATATTCATATATATATATATATATATATATATATATATATATATATATATATATATATATATAAATATATATATATATATATATATATATATATATATATACATACATGCATATATATATATATATATATATATATATATATATATATATATATATATATATATATATATATATAACAATGTAACTGCAAAATTGTCCAAATCGTGTAACAGCAAAAGTGTCCAATTGTTAGATAAAGCTTTGAACCGTTGTATCTTAGAAATGATTAAATATATCTTACTGGAATTTTCTGTGGCTTTTATAACACTATTTTTCTCTAATTTGAACAGTATGAATGTATTTAGCTCTAAGTTGAAATGATCCATCTTTGCTTTTGTGACCTCCAGATCCAGATTTCCTCTCTACTGGTGCCTCTTTTTGAAATTTATTCATCGTGATCTTGATTGTCTTGAATGGACTTTGAAGATGGAAAACAGAGTATGAATGTTGGCACCATTACTGAAGTCCTGAATAATCTTTTTCCTCTCATCATTGCTCAGTTCGATATAGTGTGTGTGAAAAAATGATTTTAATCTGTTCTCTTTCTAGTGAATAACTAATTAGGGTCTTCATTGATTCTTATGCCAAAAGATGTCAACATGGCTAAACGTCTCATGTGAAAACCTGGAAAAAAGAAACTAAGTTAGTTTAGTGTTTGTTTTAGATATTAAACATTGTTCTGGAGAAATAATTATCATATGCTGTAACACGAATTGGAAAATCTTGATTATTACATACGGTATATATATATATAACTCTCTCGAAAATTTTTCGGTTGAGCACTGCTGAGATATGGGCAAGATCAATAAACAGTATCTGTCAGCGCTAACGCATCTTTCTTCATTAAAGAATAGAGTACTCTGGCTGTCTTTTGTTTGATATGTGAATCACATTATATATATATATATATATATATATATATATATATATATATATATATATATATATGTATATATATATATAAAACTGATACTTCTGATTAGTTAAAACCGAAGTATCAGTTTTAATGAAATAAAGTATGACCAGGAAATTTTAAAATCTACGTTTACATAATTATTATTATAGAGGAGAAATTAGCCATAGCTTTATATGATCAACCTAAACAGCTATTACACTCCAAAACTGAAATCCTTAACGTATGTAGACATAAAAAATCTTGGCTACTAAATTAGACGTTTTCCCGCTTATTTGTCATTACACCTTAATGTGCTTCTTTTTTTCATTCCCTCCCCCATTTTTGAATAAATATTTAACTTAGGTGTTGTGTTTGTGTTCTTTTTGGTCATGTGGTATAATTTTAGCTATCACCTATAAATATGCGTTTCTCTTTGCCTCGTTAGCCACGCTTTCCCTGACGATCCGTTTAGGTGAAACCTAGGTATGTTTTTCTGGCTCACTAGGTGTATCTAGGTCTGCTCTACGGTTGTATTGAGCTCATTTGTTGGTTAGTTGTTTACTCGTATCGTGGTTTTTTCTTTGGGCTTCAGACCTTCATCATTTTTTCGGCAGAAGTTCATGTTTGTAGTTCTTTCTTTTTTTTAAACTTTTCTTCCCTCGAGATTGATTTGATTATTGGTAAATCAAAAATTCGAGTGTTTTTCGAAACGAGTCTAGTTATCTATCTATCTATCTATATATATATATATATATATATATATATATATATATATATATATATATATATATATATATATATATATTATTTCAATTAAAAGGTGCAAATATAATTTATAAATTCATGAATCATTCATACAAAAAACAAATATAGAGGTTAATGATTTAAATGGCGAGAATACATCGCTGCAAACAATATAAATAAGATACATCAACCCCGAACCTGTATATGAATGATATGATCCCCGTTTATAAATTCACCTTGCATAAGGTCTTTTTAATTTTTTACAAGCTTTCGTCTGTTCCTACAGACATCATCATGTACAGTTTCGGGGTAGATGTATCTTATTTATATTGTTTGCGACGATGTATTCTCGCCATTTAAATCATTAACCTCTATATTTGTTTTTTGTATGAATGATTCATGAATTTATAATATATATAATGTGTGTGTGAGTGTGTGTGTGTGTCTGTGTGTATTTTCCTATAAGAAAAACATATATATTGATTGATGCATAGTACACAGACGTTGACAAGTGACCCAGTTCGGATATATCCGTGGGTTCCTGTATAAAGCATTCTTGTAGACAGCCTTATACATTCGAAGACATATATTTGTAGATATGCACAAAGGAAACATTGAGATATGCGACTTCTATTAAAAGCGTATGCACCAATTTAATGAGAACCGGTTATGCGGACTTGATGCAACTCGGTTACTAATTAAGGGAGAGTTTGTCGCGAATAAAATAGCAGCCACTTGATTCGTCTGATACAATCGGCATTGGTATGTCACTGAATAAACTTGTTTACTGTTTGATCGCCACATTATCGTGAAGGTCTAATTTAAGGCCATTGCGTCGGTCTTTGACGCTTCGTCGTCTAGTCTGTTTTGTTTTTTTCTGTTTTTTTTTTTTTTTTTTTTTTTTTCATAAGATAAAAGAGATTTGATTACAGATACTAAAAAGGAGAACACGGCGAGAAAATTTGAAATTTTGAAAAATTGCAAGAGACGCTGGCGTAAATGAGTTCAATGTATTCAAGGTATTATTTTGGAGTAAATCCAGATCCCTCTGTGTTGGTTAGCTTCCGTCTTTTGCTTATAGCAACTAATTTAAACACTATTTAACTCAAACTATTTCTGATTCACTATTCAAGCGATGTCTTTGTGGTGTGTTTTTCATTTGTTCTTTTCACAATTTTGAATTTAGTGTTATCTCTTGTTTCCACTTCTATCTTTGGAGTCCAGTTTTCTATTTATTCAAAAGCTTTTGGGTGAGCCTAAACAAATTTATGTTTTTCTACCCAAGAGTATTTATTTGAAAATGAACACAGCAGATACGCCTTCAGTATTAACTAGAATTTTTGAGTTCACTTTTTTGTGCCGATAACCGCTAGATTACCCGTATATATCATTATCCATATAGCATCTTTTCATAATATTATTCAAATAATTTTAGTAAATTTACTTTTGCTTTTAAGATGCACAATAATAAGCAATTTTCGTTTTGTTATATAGTAGTTTATATTTATAACCTATCGATAATTACGCTGACCTTTTGACCGTACTGGGTATGACAATTAACTACATTGACATCCTGGGTAAGACGATAAACTACATTCAACTGCAAGGCCTCTGATCAGGAACCACCTCTTAATTGCTGGTGTTCACAGGTCCACCCTGACACGGGGTGGTAGCACCCGTATAGGTCCTAAATATGGGCAAATAGTTAACTCCTTTACGGGTTCAAAACACTAGTAAAGTGTAAAAATACGTTTTAATACCAGTAATACTTTTTTAATAAAAAAATTATTAGAAACAATATATTTTTAGGAAAAATTATTGCTAGCAATTCATTCATGGATAAAATCATTACCAGCAATACATTTTTGTACAAAAAATATTACTAGCAATATATTCAGGGATAAAATTACTACAGCAATACATTTTTGAAGAAGAATTATTACTATCATTCATGGATAAAATTATTACCAGCAAATCATTTTTGAAGAAAAATTATTACTAGCAATATATTCAGGGATAAAATTATTACCAGCAATACATTTTTGAAGAAATATTATTACTAGCAATACATTCATTGATAAAATTATTACCAGCAAATAATTTTTGAAGAAAAATTATTACTAGCTTTCATGGATAAAATTATTACCATCAATACATTTTTGGAGAAATATTATTACTAGTATTCATGGATAAAATTATTCCCAGCAATACATTCTTGGGAAAAATATTGCGACCAATACATTTTTTGTAAAAAATATTACCAATCTTGCCTGCATTAAATAATCCATTGTGGTTTATATGCCGTAAAATACAGATTTTTGATTTTGTTTCTGAAACGGAAAAGTACATGACACTAACGCTTGTTTGTACAGAGTCTACGTATTAAGATGGCAAAGGTCTTTACGATATCTGCCCATGTTCAGCTATTAAGCGCTGATTCATTCCGATGGAATCATTACAGTGAAAATTCGAAGTAACATCAGTCAGTTATGTGCCATGCATGATAAAGGCTTAAGCAATCATATATCTTTCGATGAATCTGACTAGGTAGATTTTTCCCGCAGTAGGTTTCCATTTTCTGGGGTATACCAGTTGTCATCAATAGATCTATAGAACCCGGTCTGTCCTGCTATTTGCCCGTAGCCAGGGGGTAGAAGAAGAAGATTCATACTTTTCACAAGTGTATTGGAACGTAAGTAAATGGAAAGATATCGACTGGAATTCGAACTCGCTTTCCGATTCCTCAATCTGATCCGCTAACATTCACTCCACCGTGAAGAAACATAGCCGCATTAAATCTTGTGTGAAATTAAGCAAATCTGCTATTATTGCACTTTAAATGCTGCTTTAGAGCTGTGTCAGACATACTTTATGCCAAACGTTTGTTTTTTTTTTTATGTTTTTCTTTTGTTTTCGAATATATTTACTTAAAAAATAAAACTTTCTTTTTTTGATGGCACTGCCGAATATCAGTTGAAATTCTCATCACCAGCAAAACACTAGATAGTCTGGGAAAAAACTCATGATCCATTCCTTAAGGAAAATCACTATAAAAAAATAAACGCATCAGCTATACAAATCATTCACCACTTCTCCAGTACTTCTGGTAATAAATTGAATATACAGGTTCCATTTGAAATGTGTAGATATCTTCATACCAAAGATCCGTTCAAAGTGTAAATCCCCATTCAAAGTGGAGGCGTTAATCCTCACTAATCAAAATTCTGGACCCTTTTAAATGTGGCAGATTTCATAAGAATGGATTTTCTGTCGTTTCTACTCTCAAAAGTAGCATCCCGAATATTAGGACGGCTGTCGTCGTTACAACAACGGCTGTATATCCACTGTTGATTTGTGCTTACATCGTTCACCCTGTTTCAATTCAGATCGATATATGTCTAACTATGCCTTTCCGGACAGCTCTTGTACATTAGTCACTAGAGAAAGTCTGAGGAATGTGATTAGATAAATCTACAAGCCAGGAACTTATGAAAGCAGACGACACAACGCAACCCGCTCAAGCGCAAATTAATTAACTCTGCAAGAGACACAGAAACAAACAAAAAACGATAATATAAAATGCCTCAGAATTTAAAAAAAATATTGTAAACATTATCTTGTGAAATCATTAATTTCATGTATGAAAAGAAAATCGATTTGCGTTTTACGAGATTTAATTGACTTTCCAGAATTCGACTGTCTCCATAGACAAGTGTTTTTGAGTACAACAAGCAGATCAGAGTTTCACATTATTATTTACTGGTTATTACTCGCAGACAAAGCTAATTTCACACAAAAACACAGACAGAAACACAACATATATATATATATATATATATATATATATATATATATATATATATATATATATATATATATATATATATATAGAGAGAGAGAGAGAGAGAGAGAGAGAGATATGTAAAATTGGTCACTGGGGTCAACAACCTGCGAGAGCAGTCTGTTTCATGCTAAAACACAATCAACAAGCCATGCATGTTGTGTTTTGCCACGACTACTTATATATGCTTGTCAGCATAATGCAATAGAGTCACACATAATGCACCCCTGACCAGCATATATATATATATATATATATATATATATATATATATATATATATATGAAACAGGCAATCGCCAACGGGTATTGACCTCAAAATCCACTTTCATATTTACATGTGCTGATATTGAGCATCTTGTGTGCTGGTGTTAAGAGAATATTTCTCAATGTAGAATAACAGAGCTATGAATTATATATTAATAATAAATACGATTCTTCGCCTCAAGTAACACAACTTTGCTTTGCACAACGCAATCTTCAGGAATTTATTGAAAAATGACCGTACATGATTTAAATTTTGATATATATATATATATATATATATATATATATATATATATATATATATATATATATATATATATATATATACCTGACTATAGTAATAGTGGATCAGTCAGTATTATTTGCGTTGTTTGTTTAAAACAAATCTAGTAAAATCAAATTAAAAATAATTATAGATAAATGTAGAAAAAAATTAGATAATATATACCTATTTTCATAATTACGAAGATGTACATATTTATATTTGAATTATAATTCTATTTTTGTAGTCGGACGTATAAAAGTTGTGTGAATGCGTGTTTTTGTACATTTGTTTATATGTGTCCTAACAGGTTTCGCCGGCAAAATAAGATATATTCACTGCTTGAAATATTTGAAACAAATATTTTATATGAACATTTCATTCATAATTTGGCTAGTTTTAGTTGCGGAGAGTTTTACAAATAGATGCCAACTTGTAGAAGGCCAAGTAAGATGCAAATTTCAAACACTTTGCAGTCTATAAGACGCTATTCCAAAACAGAACTGTTTTTTATATGAAAATCAAAACAATCCTTGAATAAAATAGGCCAGTTAATTAATGGAATATACTTTTTTAAAATCAATATGCAAATTCGTTCAACCTGAAGAGTGATATCACCTAGAAGTAGATAATATATTAGTTTGGTGCAAAAATAATGACGTAACAATGTCGTGTTTTGACGTTAAAAAATGACATTATTACGTAATTATTTTTGCACCAACCTAATATAATATAGATATTGAAGTTTTAGGGCATAAATTACTATAATAGCGTTGATGATTTTTTAACCCCACAGTCCGTTTGATAATTGTGCTCCAATTTTGCATTTATTCATATAGATTCCATAATATAGGTTTTTATTTAATTAGCTATTATGTTTCTCTAACTCTTCAAATCTTGAATGTATAACTAAATCTAATTTCTATTTTCCCATCTTTACACTATATTAATTTTATCTTATAAGTTGTCCCCTGTTCTGTCACCCATGAAATAAAAGTAATTGTTTGTACAGAAAATAAGGATCTACTTACATCAAATCGTCTTAAGTTGCAGCAGAAGAATTATTGTTGAACTTTTAAAAAGTAATCAAAATTCAATATTAAAATGCTGCAAAAAATTTTGAGTGCTTCTGTAGTTTATTGATGACTATCGCATCTACTCCTCTCAAGCTATTGTGATGATGGCCAAACCAAAAGTCCTCCACTGTTAGGGTGGCTTTTAAGCTAGTTTATAATAAATCTTGCACTGCAATTTTGTATACAAAAGGAAAATAAGAGTTAGTCTCCTTAAACCATGAAAGCAACGTTAATGGCTAGTATAATACATTAATATATATTTTAAACCTCGCATAATCTAGCAACCCTGAATCGTTCCCCACGCCTAACTTTTCTAGGGTTTTGAATGAGCTATGAATCATTCATAGTGTTAATGAAGTAGTTGCTTTGACACACACGCGCACAAATATACACACATGTATTTTATATATAAGATATATTATTTCATTTTTGTTTGCGATGTCTATGCACGTGTGTTGTATAGGGACTTTGTTGTCTATTCCGTATACGGTGACCGATAGGCTAGAGGTATTTTCTTCCTGATGTCGCGTTTTCTGGGTGCGAGGGTGGACCTTGTCCATGTCGACTCGGCAGCGTGATGAGACCATGTAGTTGGACATAAATTAACTAAATATCTAACAAAGCTGTGACGATGGGCGCAGAATTGCGCAAGGAGGAAGTAGGTCGGGATTCCGCTCGTTTTATTCGTCAGGTCGACACCCGGAATGGACGTAGTTTGCGGTCAACTAACGACATTTACGAAGCATTCGGCACGATCTCCAGAAACGATTCACCAAGTTGTCTGGCCTCTGTAGGCAAAAATTTCGTTGCTATTTAACTGATTTTCCTCGACTCTCGTCAAATGAAGCGGCTTGCTGCGAGGGTGAGATTACAGAGACAACGAGCCATTGAGGCGGTTCGACAGTAACAAGACCCCGGTACTTGAACTTGTGAATTTTACTTGAGGCTGCCGCACCTGATTGTTCCGATTTTGACAGTGGTGTTTTAAAACTGAGTCCGACCCCGATATGATCTTCAGGGGTGAGATCACGTCGTTTTAAAAGGACAAGTATGGTAGGCGGGCATTAGACGATTACATGCCCATGAATCTGTTTAACACAATATTAAGGATTTGCATATTTTCATATATACATATTTTGTCTTTTTTTTTTTCGTTTTTTTTTTTTTTGTCTTGAAAAGAGGTCGTATGGGGTTTAAATTTCAATAAATTTTCTACTAACTTATCATTTACTAACCCCTTATGTTAATGTTATCGCACATCGAAAATGATTGCAGTGTTTATTAACATAGTGATTATATAATATCCTAAAATAAAAATAAAATAAAATGTTTATATATATATATATATATATATATATATATATATATATATATATATATATATATATATATATATATATCCCGACTTCGCGAATTCATACACGGTACTACACTGGCAGCTAGGTCTCATAATATCCCTGTTGAAATTGCTGGTTGGAACCACAAATTCTATTCTAATAAGTTCTAGTGCCTTTCTTCTCTCATTTCCGGTTTGCTGCCTCACTTCTCATATTTCCGGTTTGCTGCCAACTTCGACATTCCAAAATTTAAATGAAACGTCACTAGTTTCCGTCTGTCTCCTTAAATCGTGTTCTTTTATTGTCCCCCTTGTTTCTGTTGACGTTCATGAACCTTTTTATTGTCTTAATTCCGTTGAAATTATATTTAAAGAAATATATACTTCCTTACGCAATAAATTTGTGGATGTAATCCCGACAGACGTTCGGAAAAACTTTCATCAAAATATGTTTCGAAAATAATATCCAATAATGCATTTCGCCTCTAACGGCTTTATCAGATAGATAACGAAAAATGCGTTGTGTGTTCAAACATCTATATGTTTTTAAAATAATTAAATCTAATATTATTTTTCCCAAGATGGCGTTGTTCGAGCCTGAAGAGAAAGAAAATGAGTGACTTTTAAATATTGGTTTAACATTTTTTTTATATTCTCCGCTTTTAAATGTCCGAGTTTTAAAATGGAAATTCTTCCGAATGGATAGAAAATAAATTAAAGAATTGTTTTTATTCACGTGTTCTCCATATCGACTGTATGTATTAGGTTGGTGCAAAAATAACGACGTAATAATGTCGTTTTTTGACGTATTTTTTAGGGTCAACAAAACGACATTATTACGTCATTATTTTTGCACCAACCTAATAATAAATTTGAGTATGTTAATCCCGACAGTCTTATAAGTGACTGATATTTTGAAAAACGTTCATGAAAATATGTTTCGAAAATAAAATCTGATAATGCATTTCGCCTTTAACGGCTTCATCATAAAGATAACGAAAAATATGTTTTGTGTGTATGCTTATGTGGGTGTGTGTAAAATAATTAAATCTTAGATTATTTTTCCAAAATGTCAATAACATGTTTCCTTACATGTTTCTTCTGTATAACCACTACCAAATCAACAAGATTTGAATAGACGCTTACGTTTATTTCAGCATAAATATAATTCAACATATATTTCATAATAATGACTGACATACAGAGTGCGATAGGTAAATTGACGCTATTTTTTGTTTTTAATTTTTACGCATGAGCGTTTTTCTTTTTTTTTTTTTCGGCTGCAGAGTAAATTACGTTCAGTTAGGCACAGTCTGTGAGAAAAATAGAAAAATGACGCATTTCGAACCACTGTACTGCTTGGCATTCATCCCGGAAGCTTAGATACGGTAATTTCAGAATGTTTGGGTAGCAATCTGAAGACAGTGTAGAGGATTCGGAAAGATTTGGGTGAGTTTAATGGTGATTACGAAGGGGTTTGGAATGATCGTTAGTGATGGTGATTTTTTGCATCCATTCATCTTCCAAAATGGCCTCAGACTCAATACAGAGGTTTAAATAAAGTGACATGAGAGGGTTATGTTGACTTCAGCCCTGGTTGAATAGGGTGCCGTATATTTGGCAACAAGGCATTACACAACAGGATCACCCAGTCATAAATGCCAAACAATTTCTGCGACCATATCACCCCTTACATTTGCCAACACTAACTCCCCTTGATTATTAAATGTGGGGGGCAGTTGAGTTAGTGGCCAAAAAATCTTCTTTTAACAACAAAGATGAACAGATGACAAGGATTATGGCAGTGTTTACTACCTACACTGCCTAGAATAGACAAAGAAGCTTCCGAAGTCGTCTGGAAGCCATGGACGAAGCCAATCGCGATTTTATTGAATAAATTTACTGCTTTGTATTTCAAGATATTTTTGTGTAAATTCGATAAATATATCGTTTATACTGAGATATCAGTGTTATTTACTTTTTTTTAGTAATGTGGACGACGATTTATCGATCGCACATTGTATTAGGTTGGTGCAAAAATAATGACGTAATAATGTCGTTTTTTGACGTATTTTTTAACGTCGAAAAACGACATTATTACGTCATTATTTTTGCACCAACCTAAGATATATATATATATATATATATATATATATATATATATATATATATATATATTTACACACGTTCTATCTCTGATATTAAACACTTTATCCCATAAATATAGCACGCTTTAAGACTATATTCCTCATATATATATATATATATATATGTATGTATGTATGTATATATATGAAGAAATATAGTCTTAAGGCGTGCTATATTTAAATAAAATGTAAATATAAAAGTTAACACAGAAGTCAACACTTAGAGTCGACAGTCTGTTTCATGCTAGACGCAATCGTATCCTGAGGATTGCGTCTAGCATGAAACTTACTGTCGCCTCTTAGTGTTGATTTCTATGTTCCCTTATATACATAAGTATATGGAATATATATATATGGAATATATATATATATATATATATATGCGATCGCCTCAAGTTTGCTTCTCTGTGCCTTTTCTATATATAATTGTATTTTCATAATTTCAGTCGAAACTAGGTTAATACGCAAGGACTTACAGATAGTGAAACTAAGAGAAAATACTGGGTACAGGCGGGGATTGAGGAAAGGATAAAAGATGAACGGAGTTCAACTCAACAGAAAATGACGATTGACGTTGCATTTAAATTTTTGATGATTGCAGTTATTAGGGAATCCTTTTAACCAAACTGAGTTACATTGTCGGGAAGTGCAAGAAAAGAGACATTTGGAGTCGAAGAATCGATTATATTTAACTATTTCAACATTAAAAGGGGGCACCTAGATGCCAATCTAGGAGCAAACTTAAATTCATCTAGATAGGGCATCAGGGAAGACAGCTCCTCAGAACAGTTGTAATGAAAATATTTGTAGAAAAGACTGAGAAAGGTCTATGATAGAATGTCTGAGGTCTAGATGTAAAGTCAGGATCGATTGCATTGCAGATCCTTCTTGTTTTTTTTTGTTGTTTTTTTTTTGTCAAGGAACTCGAGATGAATATGAAGAGCACCAAATCAGATATGGCAACAGTATACACGGACGAATGGTAGATTTGTAAATGTGCAAGATAGATTCTGACGAGAATAACCTTGTGGCACGGCACAGTGAACAAACTGTCCTCGCAGTAGATGCAGATATTGATTCAATGTAGTCGCTCCACTTCAAGTCAGTAGAAAATGTGAGGCAAGACGACGCAATGAGACGCTCTCCTGGAGTCGAGCATCAGTCATGCTGATGGCAGGCATGCAAGTTTCTATATGGTGGTAAAATGAGAGGAGTTTAATTTTGGAGGCATTAAAATTTGCAAGCCATTTCCTGCCCCAGTTAACCACTGATTTGATGTCTATTTCAAGGATAACTTTGTCAGCTCTGACAGTTTTACTATTGAGACAGGAGTAAACGGTAGTGTCATCTGCATAAATACCTAGTTGAGAACTGAGGTCATCTAGAAGATCATTGGTGAAGATCAGAAACAGCGTTGGAGCCAGTGATATAATGGAATATGCGTACACCTATATTTCCCTCACTGTAATATATATTGGCTGGTGCCCGTCATAAATACCGACGGACGTGTAGGAGAGAGCCCTAGTCTGAGAGCTAAGTCTATAACGACGCCTATTGGACTACACCATTGATCTACACTTCTTACCTGAGACTACGTCGCGTACCAGGCGACTACTGCTACCGTATTATTTCTTGGTTATATTAGCCAAAACCACTTAGCTACTTCGTCCAAATATATCCCTTTCCGGGACATATCACCCAGTATAGAGTATAAAGGGGGCCCGCTTCCGTGTTAAAGGATCTAAAAGCGAACCCGTTCAGAACGACCTTATTTCACGATTTGATACGAATGACTAGATTAAATCAAACAGTCGTCCTCTAATATCCTAGCCCTGAACTTTACATAGAAGACCAGCATGCCGAACCCTGTCAGATATCTAGAGCCACAGCTCAAGCTTCGCCGTTATTATCAAGAGCTTGATATACATATTGAGTTATGGTAGTAAGGACATCAGCGGTAGACCGGGCAAAACGGAATCCATATTGTTTTCAGAGAGAAGGTCTTTCGTGGTAATTATTCGGATGAGCTCCTTGATATGGTATCTAGGCTTTTTGAATTGAAGTTTGGTACTAGAGTGGTGGCGAGGTCTCATCAATTTAAAGTTAAGAAGACTAGATGTAAAGGTAAATACTATGTCAACAGTTTCTTTTCTTGTGCTTCTATGTGGAACTCCTTTCCCACTGGTTGTTTTCTAGCCAGCTTTAATCTGCAAAAATTTATATGCAATGTCAACCAGTACCTAAAGTATTCCTGGTTACACGTTTCTCTTCCCGTTCATTATCAATATTTCTGTTTCTAATTCTCCCGCACTCCATGATCACTTGCGCCTTAGTGGCTTTTCACCCTTGCATAAGATGATACAAATGACAAAATTGTTATTAATCAAGAATCTCGATTATTCACGTTGGTGAGAATAGTGTTATATGTGATAAACATATGGACCATTTTTTCAACTAATTTCCGAAAGAAAACACCCCTCTTCTACCTTAATATTCGTAAAGGGATCTGTCGTAGCAGTGTTCTTATTAAAAGAAAGCATTACAACGAATTTATTTGATAATGAATGAATACTAAATTTTCATAGAAAATTATTAGGTTGGTGCAAAAATAATGACATAATAATGTCGTTTTTCGACTTATTTTTAACGTCAAAAAACGACATTATTACGTCATTATTTTTGCACCAACCTAATATTTACATTGTTCGGACTGTTCTCCGCATCTTTGTTGTCATGTTCACGACGCTTCTATCTTTGTATGCTCCGGTCTTGTTCAGGTCATTGTAATTTTGAACTGACGACTTTATTTCGTTCAATGGGTAGATTGTTCTAATTCCTCGTCCCATGTCTCTTCCAGAACTCACGGTTATTTACCTTTAACTCAACTTGGCAAGTTTTTTTCACCACTGCCATAGCCAGGTATTGAATTCACAACTCTTTAAATCAGATCACCGGATGCAACCAATGCTTTTATCAACTGGACCACGTGGCCTCGAGGAAAACGTTCAACAGACATCTCGGTTATTTCCCTTTATCTCAATTCTGCAAGTTTTTGTTCACCACTACCACAGCCAGTGACATGAGAGGGTAGTGTTGACTGGAGCCCTGGTTGAATAGGGTGCCGTATTCACAAATCTTTGGGTCAAGTCACTGGATGCAACCAACGCTTTTCGGAGTCGTTTATTAGTTTATTTATTTATTTAGGTTAAATTATTTTGCTTGTTTTTATTTATTTTTATTTTTTGTTTCTTGTCTTATATATATATATTTATTTATTAGTTTTTAATTGTTTTTTTTTGTTTTTTTTTACGTAGTAAACATTTGTTTATATCACTTACTTAATAGTTTTGTTTTGGTTTGAGAATTTAATTAAAGCTATTTGTTTAGTTTTGTTGTTAATTGTTGTAGCTTATTCTAACTATTATTTTGTCGGGAACAGTTTTTAACTTTATTTATTTGGATTGTTTATCTTTATTTGTTTTTTTTTTTCTAACGTTAACTTTATCGGGGTTGGTTTGTTTATTTATTTATTTGGGTGAATTTAGGTCAATTTATTTTACTTGTTATTATTGATTTGTATATTTTCGGTTTTCGATTTTTAAGTAACGTAGTATATATATATATATATATATATATATATATATATATATATATATATATATATCGTTATTTAACAGTTATACCAATGTTTTCGTCCGATATTTTGGTTTGGTTTCGTTGTTTATTATTATTATTATTATTATTATTATTATTATTATTATTATTATTATTATTATTATTATTATTGTTATTATTCTATTTTGTCTATTCTAACAGGTGTGACTTGGTAATTTGTTTGGGTTAATTAATTTTGCTTATTTTATTGTTATTTTGTTTATTTATTTATTTTTATTTTATTTTATGTTTTTCGTTTTCGATTTTTAAGTAACGTCATAAAAATTTGTTTTCACTGGACAACGTGGCCTCGAGGAAGACGTTCAACGTATTTCGAACAGAACTCTTTATTAAATATACGGGTGTAAATTATTTAATCTACGATGCACATTATTGAAACCATTTTTCCAGTCTCAGTAGACCTAGCTTCACTGATTGATTCGTTTTTTTATTGTTGTTTTTTTGTTTTTTTTGTTTTATTTTTTTCAGATTATCAAGAATTTGCAAGTTATTTAAAGCAAGAACGTCCTAGTAATGAATGCATAGCTGGGTGTACAGAGGTGGATTCATGGCTTTTCCAAGCGTATTTCATTATATATAGTTACTATAATGAACCTGACTACAATTTGAAATCGACTCTCCGATCTCTCATTCCAAGCAATTATCCACGCTTACTGTACCTGCTATTGCCAAGCGGTCACCCATTTAGGTACTGACGAAGCTTGACGATGCTTAACTTCCCTCGAAAATCGGTTTTTCAACATGATGTGACTAACTGAATGCTGGAATCAGGACTGGTAACAACTAAGCACGAGTAAAAATACAGGTTTGTGTATTCCTAGACAGGGACAATAGAACGAGAACAATTTAACCCCCGAAAATCAAATCAAATTATCAGCATTATATTCTCTGGAGTTTACCGGGTGCGACAGCTCGTGAAGCAGGCCTGAGCGTACAACAGCCGAAATCTCGCGAATATGTAATAAAGATGAGAACAACAGCCCGAACAATATAAATAGTTTAAATAGTTACACTACCTGATCTCAGAAATATAGGCAGATCCTGAAGAAGGCAGTAATGGAACAACGGTCGAAACATCGCGAATATGGCAATAAAGATGAGGACAACAGTCCGATCAATGCAAATTGTTTAAATGGTTACAATAACTGATCACAGAAATATAGACAGATCCTGAAGAAGGCCGGAGCGTACAGCGGCCGAAACATCGCGAATATGGCAATAAAAATGAAAACAACAGTCCGATCAATCTAAATAGTTGAAATAGTTGCAATAACTGATGTCGGAAATATGGAGGGATCCTGAAGAAGGCTGGAGTGTACAACGGCCGAAACGTCTTGAATATGGCAATAAAGATGGCGACAACAGTCTAAACAATGTAAATAGTGTAAATAGGTAAAATACCTCATCTCAGAAATATAGACAGACCTTGAAATATTAGTATATAAGACTCGGTGAAAATAATGCAGATAATTGTAACTCTGCATGCCGGGAATTCAAAGAGAAATCATGTAAATCTTATTTGCATTCCTAAAGACGGATGGAAAATCGATCGACTAAAATTAAACTGACAGCAACAAAACTGAGAGAAAGTTTGTATACAACCATTCAAACAGTGATGAGCATACTTTTGAAACATATAAAATGTACAGGGCAGAAGGTCGTAGAATAGATCGGTCAAAACAGTCGGACGACAATAAAATCCATACAAAATATGTATTTCCTAGTTCAAATGACAGGACCCAAAGAGTGTCAGTTCAATACATGCTTAAGGCAGTGGAGAACTTTCAGAGGGGAATTAACAGGAAGTAACTGACATCCATTACACATGGCACGTGGAACTAGAACAGTCTACCCCAGTGAGCCAAATAAAGTGTTCAGTTCGATATTTCAACCACATGAAGAAGGCCGGAGCGTACAACGGCCATAACGTTGTGATAAACATGGCGACAAAGATGAGGACAATAGTCCGAATAATGTAAATAGTGTACATAATACGTCAGCTCAGAAATATAGACAGATATTCAAACGATTTATTGAAATGACACATCATTTCTTAGCAAAAAAAAGGGCCCCATCTGTTTTCAACTACATCACAAGTAACAAGACTATCGGTAATAGATACGCACCAGCGAGAGGCTAGCGATAATCTTTAGCTTTCTTGTCAAAGATTTTTGGCCAGTGAGTGACGCCTCCCACGAGTGAACACTGACGGAAGCGGAAATCGACGAATCCCGGAACTTTCTGACTAATCCAGTCAGGATTTACTCTGCTCTACACGATATTTCCCCTGCATTAATTCACCGGTTGATTATTGATCTCGAGAGACAACCGCAGCCAGCCGATCTTTAAGAGATCTTGGTTCCGATTTCTCAAGCGCCTGATCAACTAACGCCTTTCCTACTTGAAATACAACCATCACGCTTCATTAACCAGCTGGAAAGAAAGCATACTGACGAATGAAAAGTGTGCAATGAAACACTACGACACCACTATCACAGAAACATAGAGATAGAGAGAAAAGGTGACGAGCGATCCTTCCCTTATCTATCTATGTCTTTCTCCTCACTATCTCAGTTTGTTCTATCTATTTATTTTCAGCCTGTTCATAACTATCTATCAATTTTCAGCCTGTTCATATCTATCTATCTATTTTTACCCTGTCCATATCTATCTATCTATTTTTACCCTGTTCATATCTATCTATCTATTTCAGGTTGTTTATATATATATATATATATATATATATATATATATATATATATATATATATATATATATATATGTGTGTGTGTGTGTGTGTGTGCGTGTGTGTGTGTATAATGAAAGAAAGAGAAACAGCGATAATGAACAGACTGAGATAGATAGAAACAAAGTCAGAGAGAGAGAGAGAGAGTACGCGTGGAGATCATCAATTGAACGCATTATGTGACGTTCAATAATTCTTGATTGTGTGTGTGTTGTATATATATAGAGAGAGAGACAGAAAGAGAAAAAGTGGAAGTGTGATAATGAACAGACTGTGATCGATAGATAGATAAATAAAAATGAACGTACAGAAAGAGATATTAAGAGTGTCACAAAAATTAACAGAGTATTCTTATCTATCTACCTCTCTTTCAATCTCTCTCTGTATATATATATATATATATATATATATATATATATATATATATATATATATATATATATATATGATAGACATTAGGAGGATTTGAGAGAATTGTAATTGATTAATTCATCGAGTCTAGAAGAAAACTCAACCGAATGCAGAAAGCACTGGACGGCGGCTTCGATCTATATTTGGGACTCATCAGCAGTGCGCATCCACTAACGATAATTGAAACCCTGCACAGTTATGTTTTCAGGCAAACGCCATACCAACTGTACCAACGGGCCTCGGGGACGGAGAGGTAGCGAATCAGACTCGATATAGCGCTGCTTGATCACATATTCTGTGGTGGAACTCATCCGAGTTTCTCGTTAACTATAGGACTGTGCCTCCACGAGCCACGACAACTATCCCCAAGCCGCTCAGTCCAGAGCATTAGAAGCCGGTTCAAGAAAGGATATGCAGATAGAAATAATTAGGAGGATTTAAGAGAATTATAATTAATTCATAATTATATATAATATATAGTAATTCATAATTATGTGTGTGTGTGTGTATGTGTGTGTGTGTGTGTGTATTTCACAGACAAAACGGTGGCCCATGACATCGTAGATTAGGGCTAAAATGCTGTAAGATCAGGAGTAAAAACAATCTCAAAATTGGAGATAATTTGACAAAAAATACACAATACCTATCACTCCCATTCACCTTCTCTCTCTCTCCCCCCTCTCTCTCGCTACATATATATATATATATATATATATATATATATATATATATATATATATATATATATATATATATGAAAAATATTTGGAAAAAAACAAACAAAAATCCTTAAATGCAATTATGTTGTTTTAATATGAATGAAATGTCAACGTCTGACGTTTCGGTTTAATAAACCTTCTTCAGGACAATATTCATTAAAATACAATTAACATAATCAGTTCAACATGACAAAGACGATGGACATAAAAACAAGACTGGTATTTATTTGAACAAAAAGTACAAATTGTGGCACAAGGCCAATAAAGGGGAGGGGTAGAGGCTGGTCAACACTAACTATCTTATACCTAGCTAATCAGATTCGCGACCCATTCGTACATTACATTTTACACATTCACCAAAAGAACTCGTCCATCACCAAACAATCCTTCAACCACCATAATACCACGTGCTCTCAAGAGAGACCTACCAAAATCGCGCCCCATACCATGAAAATTCTAATGATGATATATATATATACAATTCTAATAATGATAAAATGAGAGGGGAGGGAAATGAACCCAATAATAAACTTAAAATAAACACAAATACAAACTAAACATAATTGATGTTAGTAGGGACCGTCCAACCCATAAAACAGAGAGGCCGCTGTATTCTGCCCAGGGGACAAAATCAAGAGACGCTCTCGCTAAGGGAGTGGGAAAAAGTATAAAATATTAGGCTGGAATGGGAAAATATAAAACTGACCCAGTCGAGATGAAAATGGGGCGGGGGTCAAAACAAACTGGGGAGGATGGGAATCTCGACTTGGATCATAACCAAAGAACGGCCGGGATGCAGGCCAGGAACAACACTTACTCACATTAACTAGGTACACTGAAGCTTGTCTAACCTAACCAAGGGGAGGGTTCCACAGGAAGCCACCCCGATGTGCAATAGGTTGACCTAGAAGAGAAAATCAAGGCTAGCCCCGTTCACACGAAGCAAGCTCGCTTCTTTTACCCACCTTTCGCTAAAGACTGTCGAATGCAATCGTTTTCTATCCGATCTAATCTTCATCTTGAGCTGATGCTCAAAGAATCGAATCAGATCCGAATGAGAAAGACGATTGCCTCGCAAGACTTCCTCCTTTCGCGTCGTCCAAATCACCATTCGAGCCGTGGCCATCAGCGTCAGAAACACCATCCGTTTCATCCCGGAATACGGGGGCGACACATTGTCACACGCGTATGCGCGATCAATGGACACAAGCTGTTCGGGAGCGAGACGAGCCGTCAGCTCGCCGACATGGTCCCATAAGGGGCGGACCTGGGGGCAATGGTAGAAGGCATGCGCAGCCGTTTCCTCTAAGCCAAGGCCACACCGTTCACAGTCTGGCAAATCCGCCAAGCCCCATATGAAAGCCTTGTCGTTGAGAGGCAGCCGATTCCGAGCCAATCGCCAGCTAAGCGAAAACTCAGGGTTACTGAGGTAATCCGCCGCTGGCGCCCAAGATCAGTAGGAGCAGTACTCCTCCTCCGACAAGCCGAGCGTATCTCGTAGGAGATCCTTCGCGGGCCTCTCCACTAATTCACGATAGAAGACCTTCCTAGGCCGAGAAAGGTCACTGGACCGGGGAACGGCCCTCAAGGCCGACCGACACTCGCGAAGGAAAACCGATTGATCCCGGGGTTTACGACCGCCCTCAACCCGCGAGATGGGGGGACTGATGGTAAGGCCAGGGAACGCGTCCCTAACAATCCCCTCCAGAATCGGATCTCCTCCAGTCAATGCACGGCGTAGGAAAGCCAACCTAGAGGCACGGATGTGACTCGGCAGGTGCGGCATTCCCAGCCCCCCATGACACGGACGTTTAGTGCAGACTCGTCTGTCGACCCGATTCCCGCGTCCCCTCCATAAAATGGAGGATAGCGATTGCTCGAGCGCCTTCTTGTGAGTCTTACAGAGAGGAAGTACGGACAATCGATAAAGAATCAGGGGGAAAATGTATGTAGCACACACCTCCGCCCTGCCCTTCACGGACAACCTCCGTCGATTCCAAGTCTGACCGGCGGAATCGACATTTGCTCGTACTTCAGACCAATTCTTCTCCAGCTGGAGGTCAGGCCCAAACCACACTCCAAGAATGCGGACAGGACCGTCTGTCCAACCGAAGCGGCCCGGAAGAGCGACCCCCTTCCAGGCACCTAACCGCAAGCCGGACGACTTGTCGCGGTTTATTTTGGCCCCTGTCACCTTCTCGTACCGATCAAGCGCCTTCTGTACCACCTCAATGTCGTTGCGGGACGACACGAAAGCAGATACGTCATCGGCGTACGCGGAAACCCTGGCTCGAGACCCTCCAGGAACGGCAATTCCACGTAGGGCCGGACTGCCGGTCTCGTCCTTCAGCCGGCGAAGGAGAGGCTCCAACGCCAAAGCATAAAGGAGAGGCGACAGCGGACAACCCTGACGAACCGACCTAGACAGCACGAACGCCTCCGACACCTTCCGTTCACCTGTACCACCGCACTGGGGGAGCGATACAGGAGGCTAATCCAGCGGCAGAAGTTGGGTGCGAATCCAGCGGCCTGCAAGACAGCTGCAAGGTAGCGATGGTCGACCCTATCAAATGCCTTGGACTGATCCAAATTGATCAGCGCGGCTTCTTCGTCGTCTTTTACACCCTCTATGATCGTGCGGATCAGATGCAGGTTGCTCTGAATTCTTCGGCCCCTCACAGAACAAGTCTGCTCAGGTCCCAACAGAGACTCGGCAACTGACTGCAAACGCTCCTGCAGGATCTTGGCCATAATCTTTAACTCTGTGTTTAGCAGAGTTATGGGCCTGTAATCATCTAGGTTCCCCCCACCACCTTTGCCCTTTTTCAACAGAGTGATCACACCCCTGGACATAAAAACAAGACTTATCTAAAACAGATAACTGAAAATTTGAAATGACCAGCTTTCCGTTGTGACCGCATGGTCACGTTGTCGTCAAATGAGCGACGCTTTCAAAACGTATTCCTAAAATTTGAGTATTTTGAATGAAAACGAAAAATGAAAAGAATTTAAAATTTTCAGTTATCTGTTTTGAAGTCCGACAATTTATTTATTAAAGACATTTTTATGTTTAACGTTCTTTTTATAGATACAAGTATTTAAGTAAATGCTCTGTTTATAATAAACAGTATTAAATAACATTTACCGGCCTGAATGTCCGAGAAATTTTCATAGAAAATATTCGTCCTTGACGGTTCCGTATAGGATGCAAGTTCGAATCCTGTCCAAGGACGAATATTTTCTATGAAAATTTCTCGGACATTCAGGCCGGTAAATGTTATTTGATACTGTTTATTATAAACAGAGCATTTACTTAAATACTTGTATCTATAAAAAGAACGTTAAACATAAAAATATCTTTAATAAATATATATATATATATATATATATATATATATATATATATATATATATATGCATAAACTTTATTGCTTAAATTTTATTTTCATTGGCTACCTATAATTGAGTAAATGCTCTCTTTACATGTATTTATTATTTTTATTATCCTTTTTCTAAAATGATTTCTCGAAGATTCAGGCCGGTAGATGGACATAAATATATTGTTTAATAAATCAATAAAAAACAGACCATTAACTCAAATATTGGTGTTCATTAAAAAATGAATTTTAAGCAATCAATTAAAATATGTTGGATTAATAAATGAAAAATCAACACCTATTTACAGGTATTGACATATATATACAGCGAAAAATAAAAATTACCACAACATAGTCTATTACAAGCCGTTTTGTACGTGGCTATCGGCTTGAAATAGACTATTCTCTAAGTTTAGGTGATTTTTTTTTGGGTGGGTGGGCGTTGAAAAATACATATTATCTGTTATAATAAATAGCAAATATATGGATATAGATCCGACAGTATGAAGAAAAATATACGGAAAAAACAAACAAAAATCCTAATATGCAATTATGCTGTTTTAATGTCAACGTCGAACGTTTTGGTCTAATAGACCATCTTCAGAACATATTCATAAAACATAATTAACATTAGACTATATTTAATTCAACATGAAAAGACAATGAACATAAAAGTAAGACTAATCCAAACAGATATAATCTAATGTTAATTATGTTTTATGAATATGTCCTGAAGATGGTCTACTGGACCGAAACATCCGACGTTGACATTAAATTAACATTAAAACAACATAATTGCATATTAGGATTTTTGTTTGAATTTTTCCGTATATTTTTCTTCATATATATATATATATATATATATATATATATATATATATATATATATATATATATATGTATGTATGTATGTATGTATGTATATAGATAGATTGATATATAGATAGATAGATAACGAGAGACAAAGAGTAAGAGAGCATCCATTAATATATATAATCTCTTTCGATTAATCCCATACATCCTTTTATCTGTATATTTTAAAGTTATTTTAAACATGTTTTTATTCCTCCTTTTATTTTTAATTTGTATATCATTCTTCATTTCATATAACCTGAAATTATTGTCCTAAGGTTAATATTTGGGTTTAATTTTATAAAACTTCTTCCTTTAAAAGTCAAAATACATTCCCCGCTCCCCTGATCTGCCTCGTGCCTTTCGTCTGACTGAAACAGTGAAATGGATAAATTCTTTCTTAAATTTCCGATTTCTTTTTTTTTTTTTTTTCTTTTCACAGTTAAATTTCTGTTTCTGACACGATAAGACAGATGACCGATATCTTCGTCTGAAGAAATAGGCTATACCCCTCATGAGGTGATTTGGGATTTTATTGTTTATTCATTATTTTCTCTGTAATAATAAATGGTACATTGAGCTATTTTTGTACATAAGTTCTAATATTTTATTTTACTCGGATCCACTAGGTTTGTATACCAACAGATGGGTTACTTTTACTATATATATATATATATATATATATATATATATATATATATATATATATATATATATATATATGACTATTCTAAACAATCCGCCCTTGATGTTACCATGGAAATTTTTGATTTCAATTCTGACTATACTATTAAAACTCGTAAATTTCAGAAAAAAGTCATTCCCCAAAAAATTTCGCTTGAAGATGGAACAGAGCCTACTTTAACTCAATTTAATTCAAATTTTATTTTGATGTTTTCGGCTCTTGTTTTGAAACATGAGACCTCTTATGTAGCGAGTTGGAATCATATTTTTAAATAAATAAATATATATATATATATATATATATATATATATATATATATATATATATATATATGAGGGGTGGGCATTTTTATGCAGGTTTGGTTTAAGATCACTGAAAGTTCCTTGTTTATGATTGCATTTTTTTAATTGTTCCTTATTCTGTCTACATTTGTTGTGATATAATATCCGAATGCAGAGGATTAAAAATACCGAATATTTACTACCGAATACAGCGACCCGTCTAAATAATGTATATGACTTCCGAATACAGTTAACGCCGTACAATTAACTGATATGATGTTGGCATACAGCTAAATATTTAAAAAGTACTGTGCATGATTTCCGAATATACCAATGTGTTTGTAAATATCGTATCTGACGTCTGAATCTAAATAGCTGAGATTTGGAATTCAGTATCGCTTGCAGTTATTCATGTTCCAATATTCTAGTTATTATGTGCAATATATTGCCTTAGTAAAACAACTGACAAATCATGCATATCGTAAAATGATAAGCATTATATATATATATATATATATATATATATATATATATATATATATATATATATATATATATATATATATGTATATGTGCAAATATGTAGAACAAAAAAGCAGTCGGAAAACTAAGAAAGATTTTATCCATTTCACTGTTTTAGTCAGACGAAAGGCACACGACAGATCAGTGGAGGGGGAAATGTATTTGTCTTAATTATATATATATATATATATATATATATATATATATATATATGGTAATAACTTTGTCCAGTTAGTAATGCTGTTTCTGTTCCTGGATGAAGAAAAACATTTTACTTTCTGCTTTCTGTGTTTAATCGACAATTTTAAATTCTATTAAAAAATGTATTTTATTGCTGTTTAAACAAACGACTACAGTTTTTATTCCTTTGGTTTTAAAAATGATACTCCAAATGGTGGGATTGTAAAAATGATAATCCAAATGATGGCTTCTATTCAGCATTGTTGGCGACGATTTTTAAATCTATTTTCTCCGCCCGGAAGTTTCATGTTCGTCCAGTGGGCTTTATTTTGAGCGCTAGACCCCTGGGCCAAAAATTTTCAACCCATAACAATAACGATTCTCTCTCTTGAACGGCATCATTCGAACGTAACATTTAATAAGCACGATACGCTCCCTGTGTTAGAGTTATATATTGACCAGTCTTAAAAATAACATTTCAACGCACTGTGTGTACTGGTTCGAAGTCATGATGCTAATTGATGGTATCTGAACATGATCGCTCAACATAAGCTAGAGGATGGCACCATTGTCACTTCCTAAAGCTCAGTAGTACTACACAGGTGACAGGTTAAAATGTGGGAAGTATTTCTTACGCACGCTGTATAATTCTTTACTAAGTATAGCTTAGAATTCGCGCAAGGTAAAAAGCAAGAGGTACCCAGGGAGGTTCGAACAGTGTACTCAGACGTAATTAATCTAGTAAGACATTTGCTAATCATCGCATCACATCAAGGTACCCCTGTATTACTCTGTGTAATCATATATAGTACAAAGTCCAGGTTCAATATTAGAGAGGAAAATTTTTGAAATATGAAATTTCCACTCCTACTGTGTCGATCATTATTGAAATTTTAGCAAATATTCTTAAAATAGCTTTCAATTTTGTTAAATCTGCATAAAAAAGAACCAAGCATAAAAAAAATTATAGAACAAAACCACTTTATTACGAAGTGTACACCGTCCAAAATTAGAGAACAAAATTGTAAACACACATATAAATTAAATTACCAACATTATTGATTAATATTGATAGAGAATATTAATTAAGACGTGTACAGACTACGACATTTAATTACTTCTGTTCCACTACGATCACACTAATTCACTAATTTGCCACATTGTTCAAGCGCTATTTTGTCCAATTCCTACACCCGCCTGAAGATTCTGCGACAAATAAGTTTCTTTCATGATTTTCCTTGTCATAACGTTATCGCTAACATCTGGTAAACCGTGACGCAACCTCAGTGTTTACCGCTTTCAGTAACTGTTTCACACATTTTGCAGTATAACAAATGGCATATTTTGAATAAGGGTGAGCCGGGGAAATAGATGATCTTCTAGGAGGATCAGAATGCTGTTTGATAATATTATCATTATGCTTTATGAGTTGTGTCTTTCCTGAACCTGGGTGATGAAGGTGTCGGAGTTAGCTCGTCCTTAATCCTTCACCAGGCGTCTCTCTCTCTCCTTGATATAAACACTGGGTGACCATTTGCCTCGATCTCTCTTTTCCCCTCAGGCCTGGGTCCGAATCCCACCTCGTGTGGAGGTGAGGTAATTCTTTCTCTTCTTTCTTAATTTCAGCTAATACCAATATGTGATCTCTCACCAATACAGCGTTTCCCAAATTCTTAGAACACGCTAAGAAGAATACTAATACACGTACGTACGAACACTCACCACACGACACACCCATAATATTCACCACACAAACTTAATGAAACTGTCCGTAAGTGTATATTTGTTTGTATATAATTATCGGTCTTGTTTGTTTTCATTGTCTTCTTTGGGTTTAATTAAAGTCCAACATTCTCAGGTAGCTGGACCGACTAGCAGGACATTTTAACCCAAGTGTTTTCTTTACATCTTCACATGGGCCTCTACAAAGGCACTCTTGGGCGTTGAATCTCCAAGAAACCACTGACCCTTTAACAACGTAGCAGTCTTGAACAACGTTTAATTTCTTAACGTTGTAGGAATAAAATTTAAATATTAAAAATCTAAAATTTAAATGATCCTTTTAGAAAATCTTTGTGTATAAAATATGAATTAAGGGGATAAATAAAAATGCCATTTTTTTTTGTCATTGACAACACAGACGACACGATGTATAACGGTTGGTTATGTTTGTGAGCAGGAATCCGCCACCCCACATGAGTTCAATCTGACTTTGTAAGTAACATATATTTGACACATAAGTTATCTTGGGAAATTAAAAACAACCACCCTTAATCAATGATGGAAACATAATTTAAAAACAAATAATTACAATTATTAGGTTGGTGCAAAAAATAATGACGTAATAATGTCGTTTTTTTGACGTTAAAAAAGACGTCAAACAACGACATTATTACGTCATTATTATTGCACCAACCTAATATATATATATATATATATATATATATATATATATATATATATATATATATATATATATATATATATATATTACAAAGAACATAGTTTCTTTTAAAATACAAATAAATATCAGCAATGTTATCTGTCCCAGCCCGGCATTTCGGCTTCAGTCACATTCCGACCGCTGTAACGTATAAGGTTGGTGCAAAAATAATGACGCAATAATGTCGTTTTTTGACGTTAAAAAATACGTCATTATTTTTGCACCAACCTTATACGTTACGGCGGTCGGAATGTGACTGAAGCCGAAATGCCGGGCTGGGACAGATAACATTGCTGATATTTATTTGTAATATATATATATATATATATATATATATATATATATATATATATATATATATATTAGGTTGGTGCAAAAATAATGACGTAATAATGTCGTTGTTTGACGTCTTTTTTAACGTCAAAAAAGGACATTATTACTTCATTATTTTTGCACCACCCTAATATTATTCCATCATCATTGATGCGCCGCGTTTCCTTCATAAGCTGGATGGTCATCCCTCTTCACATTTCCATGTCATTTGTATGGAAAACAAATGTAATCCTTTACAAACATCTTTATATTAATATAAATATAAACATCTGAGAAGTGTTCTAACAGAGGATAGAATCTGCAATACTGAGATCCTGTATACTTATTTGGTTGTCCAAAGATACATTCCAAAAATTCAGCAAAGTATTAAAAGACAGAAAGGTTTTGTTGGAAACAAAGAAAAAAAAAAGGAGTTCACTGTTACGTGACATCTGTCCTCCTCTATGGCAGCAAATACTGCACAATCTCCTCAAAGATTAAAAAAAAGGTGCTTAAAGCAAAAGGAATGTGGTTCTACAGAAATATCCTGAGGATGCCATGTGCTGAACATGTGAGCAACAACGTGATTTTGGAGTAAATGAAAACGAAAAGGAAATTCATAATTAACACCAGGAAAAGGCGGTTGAAAGTTCTGGGGCAAGTAATGAGGAAGAAGGTCTTGGCAAATTTGATACTCACAGGACAGAGGAAAAGAGGGACAGAGAAAAGCCGCGCTTAATATAATCGATGGGCTTATGAAAATGGATGGAAGAAAAGGGTTTAAGAACTACAAGGAACAGGAAGATGTGGAATGTCATGGTCACCTACGTTCTAAAGGGACCCTGCACATAAAAGAAGAAAGAATGCAATTTACCCATAATCATCCTTGTCTGCTATCTATTATCAGAATGACAAATAGGAGAGCGGAGATCGAATTCCAGTCGTTTTTGTTACATTGACTTACTCCTAAATAAATTTGGGGAAAGCTGTAAATTTATCTAATTCTGCCAGCTATGAGTTAAATAGTAGAAACTGTTACTGTTAGTTTTCATATCGTTTCCCTATTCCACCTTTCCTAACAATATTACTGCTCTCTCAAACAAACGTACCCGACAATCAAAAGAAAATCGTTGAAACCGTCATCACAGCAATAATAACAATATCTCCACACGTGACAATAATTGATGCAATTTTCAGTTAACAGTATGAAAATAGCGTCCTCTAAATTCTTCCAGTTACTAAGGACATTTTGTTTTTGTTATTATTAGTTACTTTGTTTAAATATATTCATTTCGTTTTTTTGCTTTGAGAAAGTCGACATTGGACGAAACGCGTCAGCAACTACTACAGTTTTCCTATTGTCATTTATATTTATAAAGATTGTCTTTTCTACAGGTTAACTCTGATAAATTTTCATATATATATATATATATAGTGCGATGGGTAAATTACGAAAAAAGGAAAATGATACTGATATATCATTTTAACAAATATATTTACCAAAATTACACAAAAATATCTTCAAATACAAAAGAGTAAATTTATTCAATAAAATTGCTATTGGCTTCAACCACGGCCTCCAGACAACTTCGAAACCTCTTGTAAATCTTCTGGACGGTCTCCATGTTTAAGTTGAATTAAGGTGAATACTGCCATAATCTTTGTCTTCAGTTCATCTTTGGCAATACAAGGAGTTTTGTTGATCTTTTACTCAACTGCGCCCCACACATAATAATTAAGGGGTTACAGTCTGACAAGGCACTTGATTTATGCCTCCTTGTTCAGTCTGAAGTCCTCAACAACAAATTCGGAAGTACTTTTTCCCATCAGAAAGAAAGGAGTGAGTTTTCCGAGCCTCTGTACATCCGTAATCACTAGTAGACTCATCCAAATCTATCCGAATCCGCTGCACTGTCTTCAGATTGACACCCAAACACTCTGAAATGATCGTATTGGCGCTTCTGACACGAATTCCAGGAGGAATATAACCTTTCCAATTTTCAGCGGAGTCAATTGCGTCATAGTGCTCTTTTTCTTCACTGGAGGTGCCCAATTGACCCGACTATACTGTGCAGTCAACAAAAAAACAAAACTAAACACTACGCCTGCGCGAAAGTAAAATTAAAAAATAGTGACAATTTACCCATCGCACTCTGTAACGCATCGCTCTTCATATATGAATTGAGCCCTCTGTCTGCTGGCGTTTGTATACTTCCGCATATACTACGGTAAAATTTCCCTTTCCCTGCCGTGCACCGATAGGTTAGTGGTAGGATCTCTGAATGATGCCAGATCGGTCGGCTTTCAATCACGGCTTGAAGTAATCGGATGTCTATTGACGCCGATGAGTTCTGATGTAGCGAAACAGGCTTATATCTCTATTTATTCTGATTTTCATACTTTCATTTCCACGACTTAATCTCCTGGTGGCTGTAGAAAATTGACCAAGAAAACAAAGTTTCTTTTAAATTATTGTTATTTTCGTAAGTACTTTCAATTTTATCTCAGACAATCCTCAAGGGTTAAAAAATATTTTAAATTTACTGAACTACCACGGAGTTATTACTCATAAATACTTTTGAGATGCAACTGCATCGAAACAAGAATTCAGCTTTGTAGTGAATAAGTTGGGTTTGTCCGTATGAAAAAATTATAAATACTTATCGGTCTATTTTTGCTATTGAGAACTCTTTTGAATTAATGCTCTGAACGTTAGAATTTATATGATTTTCGTTCTCATTACATTCGTGTACATATACATATATATATATATATATATATATATATATATATATATACACGAAAAAAATATATTTCAAAATATAATCTTTATTCATTCATTCATATATATATATATATATATATATATATATATATATATATGTAACTATATCTACCTATCTCTCTCTCTATCTATTTATCTATCTATCTATCTATATATATATATATATATATATATATGTGTGTGTGTGTGTGTGTGTGTGTGTGTATACCTGTGTGCTTTATGCATGGGTAACTGCTTCAAAGATAGAAGAAATGGAAAGGGAAAAAAGTTTACAATTTAGCTTTGCATGGCATTTCTAATTCAACAGCGTATATTTCCCCTTTGTTATGTTAATGCATTCATATAAATAAAGATACATTTCGAGATGTCATACACTTGGGTGATCATATATCTACCTAAATGTCATTTTTAAAAAAAATCACTGCCCGGCAATAACTATGCATATAAACAGACCTTCACATATTCTGAAAAAAGATGAAATCGAGAAAGAAAATAAATGAATGCGCTTGTTGTAAACTACAAAGGAAAGATTCGGCGAATTCTATTTTACATTTTTTGTCATATTATTAATATAAAAAAATATTTAGAACACCACCGGCCTTGTTCAAAGCTGTTGATCACATCATATATTGCTGTCTATCCCTGAATACATAATTACGTTTCACTCAGCATAGATGTGGTGCTCTTTTTCTCACTGGGTGTGCCCAACTGACCCGACTATACTGTGCAGTCGTCAAAATACAAAAAACAAACAACGCGCCTGCGCGAAAGTGAAAATATAAAATGGCGACAATTTACCTATCGTAACTTGTAACGCATCGCTCTTCATATATGAATTGAGCCCTCTGGCTGCTGGCGTTTTTATAATTCCGTACATACTAGCTAAAATTGTTCTTTCCCTACCGTGCGCCAATAGCTTAGTGGTAGGATCTTTGAATGATGCCAAATCGATCGGCTTTAGATCACGGCTTGAAGTAATCGGATGTCTATTCACGGTAATGATTTCTGATGCAGTGAAACAGGCTTGTATATCTATTTATTCTGGTTTTAATGCTTTCATGTCCCCGAATTTATTTCTTGTTGGCCGTAGAAAATTGACCAAGAAAAAGAAAAAAAAATTATTTGAAATTATTTTTATTTTCCTAAGTACTTTCAATCTTATCTTAGACAATCCTCAAGGGTTAAAAAAATATTTTAAATTTACGGAACTACCACGGAGTTATTGTTGATAAACATTTTTGATTCCCACCAGTCGAGATGCAACCGCATCGAAACAAGAATTCAACTTTGTAGTGAATAAGTTGTTTTTGAACCTATGAAAAAAATATAATAAATAATTATTGCTCTATTCTTGCTATTGAGACCTCTTTTGAATTAATACTTTGAACGTTAGAATTTATATTATTTTCGTTCTCATTACATTCGTGTAAACACACACTCACACACACTCACACACACACACACACACACACACACACACACACACACACACACACATATATATATATATATATATATATATACACACACACATGGTGGCTCCATGGGTATTGAATAAACACTAATGTGTCCAAGCAGGCTTCTTCGATAGGGATTGATCAGCCAACCTGGCAAACTGACATGCAGACATACGTTGTACTTTATTAACAATGAATAGCATAGTAGGAAGGTCAGGTAAATAACTTATTTTTCTCAGGCTTTTGTCCGTGATAAAATCATAGTATCTTTTCTCTCTTCATTTGAGAATGGGAGAAGACGCCCGATCCAGGAGCTTCCAACTCTGCGGCAGTACCTCCTGTCATATGAACAAACGAATGAAACTGGTTGCGGGGATTAGGTAATGTTTGTCCTCGGCCAATTATACATATGCATGTGTATGGGTAGCCCGCCTAAAAAAAAGACGTCGTCTCACATCCTGTCATATTGGGGAAGCCAGGTAAATATCTTATCGGTTCATTGAGCGGGATAAAAACGTAGTATATTTTCTGACCTCAGTGGAAATGGGATATGACGCCTGACCACAGAGATTTCAACTCTGTGGAAGCAGCTTCCTCATTGCGTTAACGGACGTGTTGCCTGTGTAATATCAACGCCATCATGACAGTAGACGCGCGTACAGGGCAATTTTTGTTCTTGAACCATATGCATCTGCATTTTATTAGCACACTACATAGTAAAAACCTCGTGTTACCTCCTCCATTATTAGAGAGCTCAGGTAAATGTCATATCTTATCAATGAATGCTCCATCTCCAAATAATGTTCGACACCAAAAAAAGACATAGATATTCATTTCGATAATTTGATATTTTCATACTAAAGTTCGCTCGATACAAGGCCCAAGAGTAACTAAAGGTAGGAGGCTTAAGTTAAAATAGTTGCCATGAACGTAGTGTGGTATGATTAAAAAAAAATATCGCATGAAGTGACCATTCTGATGTTAACGATCATAGTGCCGATAAATCCTTGAAATTAAGAATTTAAGATTGAATCTTCGGAGAAACATCTAACAAGAAACTGTCCCACATAATGGCAAGTCTTGTGAAATAGCTGGAGGGGGGTTTCCTCTTTATATCTCGTATACGGCGGAAATGAGGATGATTTGATAGTATGGGAGTTGGATGACTTATATAGTATGTAAATGTCTCAACATGCGTAACTAAAGAGTTCAGTTATCCAGAATATCTGCCATGCAAGTGTCCATATTATCAAGATAGGCATTCGGACTGTGTAGATATGGCTGTAGAGTGGTGAATGTATTCTTGCACATAATCGCGTAAACGATTCTAGACTCAACCAAGGATGGAAAGCGAGAATTTTTATTGAGTGATTGATTTATTTTGTTTTCTAATATGAAAAGAAACTTAACATCCATTATACGCTATCCTTTTATCATGGATACAGAACGCATCCCCCAAATTAGTAAAAGTCATAGCAAATAAATAAAAACCATTTCTGGTTTCAGCAGAACGATTATAAATCAAAGATACAATATATATATATATATATATATATATATATATATATATATATATATATATATATATATATATATATGAACCAAATATCCAAATACGTAGGTTATTACATACAGCCACTAGCTATGAAAGTAAAATCCTTCATTAGGAACACAACAGACTTACTAAACGGATTTAATCATATACAAACATTGCTAGAAAATGCTACTCTAGTAACCATCGACGTAAGATCTATTTATTCAAACATCAAACACTTCGAAGGACTAACCACTCTTAAAGAAACACATACTAAAAGAAAAAAAATAAAGACTACCCCGGAGAAGTTATCATAAAACTCATGGAACATATTTCTACATTGAATACTTTCAATTTCAATGGAAAACACCAGCTACAAGTAAGATGTGCCATGAGCAGGGTTGCAACTCTATCATATGCCACAATCTTCATGGGAAAATTTGAGGAGACCCATATTTATCCTATCATCGGTAGCGCCTGCACATTCTATGCAAGATATATCGATGATATCTTCATATACACGGGCAGTGAGGAGAAACTTACTGAATTCCTTATGACGCTAAACACGGTACATGACTCGATTTTCGACCTCGAAAAATCAACAAGATCGATAACATTTTTAAGCACCCGCATTTACATCGATCAAAACAGAAAACTACTAACGATACTTTAAACTAAAATCTCCGACACCAACAACTATCAAGAATTTAAGCCTTCCACTCTAAACACCTCAAGGAGAACCTTCCCTATTCATACGCACTTAAACTCAGAAGGATATATTCGAATAATTAAGAACTAAATATAGTCACTCAATATCTCATTTTTCAATTCAAAACACGCGGCTATAAAGAACACCTAATCAGGGAACAAGTAAAAAAAGCAATTTTCACACCTTGAGAAGACACCCTAATGTATAAAATTAGGAATAAAACCAGACGCATCCCTCTAGTAACCACTGTCAACACCAAACTTCCTCCACTATTTTAGATAATCAAAATCGTTGGGAAATACTACATCTCAAACCAGACATAAAATTTCTGTTTGATGATTCCGGAATTCTAGCATATCGTATACCTCAGAAAACTAAGGAAATCATAGAAATTAGCCAAATTTGAGATGAGAAGGTAATCCGTAATAGACCGAACCATGTAACAACAAAAGGAGCTTATGCTGTAACCACATTAAACACACCAATTCGTTCATTAGCTCAGTCACTAAATCTACGTTAAAAATCTACCACAACTGCAGAAGTCATAACATAATTTACTATTAGAATGCACACTTTGCCAGAAACAATATG
>OZ010607.1:38012257-38082257 GCA_963932145.1 Acanthosepion lycidas | reverse complement strand
AGCACATTTTCGGTATTTAGTTTTCTCGAATACGCAGGCCGAGAGACATGATGCAGATGTTTAAAACTAAATTAAAAATTAGGCGTTTACCCCAATATCCTCGCTTGAATTAATAAAAATGTCAAATACCGAAAATTCATTACTTCTTTATGTACATATTTGATGAGACAATAGAAGTGTTGAAACCAAATGGCTATTTTTGTAGTGATTTTATAACATATTTATGTTATAATTTTCGAATTAATTATATTTGTTCTACTTTGTATTGAGTACTCTTTTAAGAATAGTATTTTTTGTTATTGTAATTTATTCCGTATACACCAATCCTATACTTGGAGATTAGCTCATATTATTCTTGAGCATTGTCTATTCTATTTGTATACCATAAATAGAATCAATTTCGGATTATCTTTATAGAATATGCCCACCACAAACAAACGGGATTATTTCGACCATTTAACACTACAAACGGAAAACCTTATAAGAAGAATGTAGAACCTTTTAAAACCTTTTACACACACACACATATATATATATATATATATATATATATATATATTAGGAAATTGACAAAGTCCGACAATTATTTTAAGACATTTTTATGTTTATACATTCTTTTTATAGATACAAATATTTAAGTAAAAGCTCTGTTTATAATTAACAGTATTAAACAACATTTACCGGCCTGAATGTTTGAGACATTTTCACAGAAAATATTCGTCCTCCGAGGGGATTCGAACCTGTATCCTATACGGAACCATCATTTAGCTTGACGTGCCTTTATTAACCGAACGCTCCTTCGTTGCCAAATCGGCAAAGGCACGTCAAGCTAAATGACGGTTCCGTATAGGATACAGGTTCGAATCCCCTCGGAGGACGAATATTTTCTGTGAAAATTTCTCAGACATTCAGGCCGGTAAATGTTGTTTAATACTGTTAATTATAAACAGAGCATTTACTTAAATATTTGTACCTATAAAAAGAATGTATAAACATAAAAAATGTCTTTAAATAATTGTCGGACTTTGTCCATTTCATAATGTGTGACGTCATTTGTTTTCATTTGATACGCCATGAGCAGATATGAATGTACGTGAGAGATTCATAGAAGATTGAAGTTCAAATACAGTAAATTCGACCTTGTTAACCGAACGCTCCTCTGTGGCCAAATCGGTAAAGACACGTCAAGCTAAAAGATGGTTCGTATAGGATACAGGTTCGAATCCTGTCGGTAGGACGAATAATGTCTGTGAAAATTTCTCGGACATTCAGGCCGGTAAATGTTGTTTAATACTGTTTATTATAAACAGAGCATTTACTTAAATATTTTTATCTATAATAAGAATGTATAAACATAAAAATATCTTAATATATATATATACACAGATTTTAATCGTTTCAATCAACTGATTAATTTTTTGGTAGCTGGAGAAAATTGACCAAGAAAAATTCCAAAATTTTTTCAAATATACTTTTTTTTCCTTATGCCAAGTACTTTCAAAATCTTCTGAGATATTATTCAGGGTTTGAGTATCTCTGGATGTCTTGGGAAGATTTTTTGTTTCAAGCTACACCTTATATTCACTCTAAATGAGCAAGACTATTAATATTGTTTTTATTTTATCCTATTCTCACACACGCAGTAATTACATTGCATCTCAGTGACGTTATTACATTATTTGGGGTGGAATTTCTTTATATAAATATCAGTAACTTATGCAGGCATAAAATCCTAGCATTATTAATAAATGTTAACTATGTATGTATTATAAAATTAATATATTAAGTGTTATTATTTTAAATAAAAATAATAATAAATGCGTAATCAAAAACATGTCAGGAAATCTATATATAGCCTATAAACTGACATTCAATATATCCAACCATTTGAGTCACCCATTCCGAAAGGGGTGCCACTAATCATCTCGCTAAGGGATGGTAACTTCAAGAGAGAAGCTGCGGCTTCAATACATTATTTCCTTCACTCTACTTTGGTGCGCTTTAGCCCGTAAAGTTCTGGTTTAAAGAGATGGGGTCGATTATCGATCTGCAATCCGTCTATGCCAGGAAGGAAGCTGTTCATCAACGACCTACTTCATTGGTAATGTAATGGCCGAACAGATAATCATCATCATCATCTTTTTGTGTTTCTCTTCCTATATTTTTCTCTGTTTCCTTTTTTTCTCTCTCTTTCTCTTCCTACTAACAGGAAAGATTTTTGGATTGAAACCAGAAACGTTTATTTAGCAAGGAGAGTCAACAACTGTCTCCTTCAAAATAATTGCTTACTTGTTGTTATACTAGGGCCACTATTCGCCGAAAGTAGATATGTGTATATATGCAGTTATCAGTTCGTCCACTTTATTTAAATGCCCTCATATTATTCTTTCATGTGACACAATTTTGTAATTTTTACAAAATAAATATCTTCTTCCATGTCTCCTCTAAATAGTTCTTACCTAAGAAGGTATCTTATTGGACAGAATTATCAGTTTTTCATTTGGTATGAAACAAATTTACAATACATAGTTTAATTTTGGAGTGTTCGTTGGTTGGGTACGTGCAACCTGATCTTTTATTGTTATTTTTTAATCGTTATCACTCGATGCAAGGCAGTAAAGTCACTGAGACACATGGGTTTGCAGCAGTGGTTCCCAGCCGAATTTCTACCAAAATTCTGGTGCACCGCTGTAATACAAGGTGACAATAAAGTTTGTATGAACTTTAAAAAAAAATTATAACTTTATTTGTATTTGCGATAGAAATAATCCGTAAAAAAATGTTATAAATTTTAATGTAACTAGTTTTAAGTATAGCTAAAATAACTAATGTGATTTCAGGCATTATTGTAAATCAGTTGGCAAATGTTTTCCGTGAACTGCAACATCGTATTACCCTTTCTATTGCCAGTGATGGAGGACATGTGGAAACTTGAATAACATTTCAATAAAACCTTAAAAAATATAGATTTTCTTCTTTCTAAACCTTTTTACAAATTATTTCTATCGTAAAATACAAATATTTTTTAAAGTGCACACGAACTTTATGGACACCCTGTATTTAATTCTTATATCTATCCCAATTAAACATGTTCGTACATAACCACAAAACATGTTTATATATGCATACTGTATATGCATCGTATTGTATTAACACTTTCACTCACTAGAAAACAATTACTGTTAATAACTCATTCTCGAATTGCCCCCTTATTCTGTTGTTATAGTAAGCTGAAGGGTGCACATCCTACACACACACACCCCAAAATATTTTCATGCCCAACCGGTGGCGCATGTGCCTAACTTTGGGAATAATGGGGTTACAGCATGTGAAAGAATTAGGAATAGAAACATTAATAATGAGATGGAAGAGAAAAGAGTAATCAGGAGGACAGTAGATAGCGAATTACAATGTATTTACATTTTTTACTGATTAAAGTTGGTTGGAAAGCATAGATCCGGAAGGAAGTTTCCCAACCGTGAACAGCAAGAGAAGAAACTTAGCATAGAACTTACGGTTATATCTCGCCAACTCAGGTGCAAATTGGTGAGATTTAGACGACAGTCTAGTATTGCGCATAAAGATTTTTTTTTTAAGTCTAGGTACAATAGCGAAGAGCCGAAAAATTACCATGAATGTATTTATAGAAAGACACAGGGAGGCTTTCTTACGGCTGTGTGAAAGTGACTAAAGCCAAGCCGCCATTTTAAGAAACAATAATGTTGCTGATTCTTCTTTGGATTTTAGCAACGAGCTAACGGTAAATAGTCGGAGCGTTCTATTCATGGATAAATGGTAGATTTTATTGATGTAAGAGATCCTGGAGATAAACATTGTCTCGCACGACACAGTGAACCGACCTTCTCAAAAGCAGATTTAGCAACACATTCAATATAGTTTGTCCACTTCATGTCAGCTGTTATTTTTTTTTTTTTTTATAGAACATGTTTCCATGAAACTTGTTTATAGAATACGTTGTGTGTTCAATGGTATTATAATCTGGAAGTTTGTTAGCCACAGTAATGTTATCTTTATGATCCTGAAACATTCCCTGTTCTATATGGCATCGTAGAAGACTATTGTTGCGAAGGAGGGCATGCAGCTTTCAATGCTGTCAACTTAGAAAAATAGTAACTTCCACAAATTATTATGAAATATTATCCAGCAAACATTGCGCAAATTACAGTTACAACTCTCACACTCCCTTCATCGCTTCCTAACGATAAGAAATCGTTTAGCGTACGTACTGCAAACTTTATTAAGGAAAAAATGTGAGTTGATGAAAGGTGCGTCTCCGACAAGTACCCAATAAAGAAGCTTTAGTGAGCCATTTGTTTTCTTATTCTACACTATATGCTATCTAGTTTTGCTGAGAGGGCCTTTTCTGGGGTGTTAACATTTTAAGATCCTTAAATGTGCATGAATCTTTAAGATTTTTGCAAACTACAGGTTGCCCAAGAAAATTTATTATTACTGCTTTATCTTTCAGGAAGAATTGAGCTTGTATAATCTAGGATAAATCTCTTGAATATTCATGTATTTGAATAATCATTGCGTAATTACTTAACTCTGATTGCTTATTTTATGATTGATTAAATGCTGCTCGATCTTGTGAGTCGTCCTTTAAAGGTCATTTGCCGACAACTTTCGTCTTTCGTTCTTACATTTTGGTAAGGGTAAATGACTAACTGATTTTAACTGATTTTAAGCGTAAGTTTTGGAACAAGAACATCCGACGTGATGATTGACGAAATGTGCAGAAATTCATTCTTAAGTTTTCAGTAACATCAGTCGTCCTTCTGAATTCACCGCTTTTTTTACTGGACAGCCTCGTAGAAAATGTTCTACAGTTTGTAAATACCTCCATTGGCAGTTGGGATCATCATTGTTGGCATATCCTCATTTCAGAATGTTGGGTTTATACTGACCGACATCTGTTCGGATGCGATTCAGACCGGGCAATAAGAGCCAGATATCATTGGAACCGGTGTAATTATTTAAGGCTGAGAGAAAGAGAAAGAGAGAGAGAGAGAGAGAGAGTGTGTGTGTGTGTGTGTGTGTGTGTGTGTGTGTGTCTGGGTTCTACGTTGTTAATGTGTCTACACTACAGAGACAGACGCTAACGAAGGGCTGTGTTGTTCAGTGGTCCAAGTGAATGTAAAGACTGATTAAAAAGTAACTGCCTATTTTATCAATGTGTGGCCAACCGAGCCCCGAGTTAACACTATGTGACTTTTCTCTTTGGGGTTGGTTAAAGAAGCAAGTTTGTTATACCAAAGCAAGAAGAGAACTTGAAGGGAGAATACAAGCTCTGGTAATAATATGAGCATTGGTAAAAATGGTTACTGATGATATTAAATCTATAAGACCCAGAAATTAATACAAAGATGTCCTTAATAGCACAGTGGATAAAGGTGTTGGTTAGATCCAGTGACAGGACCCAAAATGTGAGTTCAATAATTGGATAAGGCAGTGGAGAGGGGAATTAATAGGAAATAACTAATAACTGACATCCATTAGACATGGCACGTGGAACTAGAACAGTAAAGAATTCAGCTGGATATTCCAACCACCTGAAGAAGGCCGGAGCGTACAACAGCCGAAATGTTGTAATATATATGGTGACAAAGATGAGGACAATAGTCCGAATAATGTAAATAGTGTACATAATACCTCATCTCAGAAATGTAGACAGATACAGAATACAAGTTGTTTTGTCTTTTATACCACAAGAGTTCCTGTTCAAATCCCCTAATGCGTTTCCTCATCCAAAATGCATTCTTCTTACATCATTTCTTGTAAAAATTAGTTGATGCATAAATTATAAGTATTTTAAAATGGGGAGTTACTTTTCAATCGCTCTGTGTATATATATATATATATATATATATATATATATATATATATATATATATATATATGAGAGTGTGTTATCTAGCGTGATCAACAATTTAAACAAGGCCAGTACGCTCAAGACCTCGGCCTTGTGGCTTCGTGCTAGCACACCTATAGATGGCCCTTACCAAAGGTGCTGCACGCTGGGATCGCTTACTCCAGACCGATAATATATATATATATATATATATATATATATATATATATATATATATATATATATATATATATATATGAGAGTGTGTTATCTAGCGTGATCAACAAGTTAAACAAGGCCAGTACGCTCAAGACCTCGGCCACGATGACTTGTAGCTTCGTGCTAGCACACCTATAGATGGCCCTTTCCAAAGGTGCCGCACGCTGGGATCGCCTACTCCAGACCGATAATATATACATATATATATATATATATATATATATATATATATATATATATATATATATATATATATATATATATATAAAGAGTTATTGAAAAGTAACTGCCTATTTTATGTATGAGGTATGAGTGGACAACCACGAAACCTGAATTAACAACCTGTGAATTATTTCGTTGGGGTTTTTAAGGAGCAAGTCTACTATACCAAACCAAGTTTTTTTTTGTTTTGTTTTTTAAATAGAGAGGTACATTTCAGCCACACTGAAGAAAGCTGTACCTTAACCTGCGCCTCTTTGTCATTGGTTCGCAGCCGTGGAGTGGATAACTGTCATCTTCCTGCTTCAACATTTCAAAGTAGGAGTGGACTGTCCTTCTGATGTCTCTGGAACCATTGGTGAGTTAAAGGTTTTATGACTTCACCGCGAATTTGCTGCCGCAAGCGATGCACTGGTTTATGACACATATCGCCCTTCACTTTTATTAAAGCCATCGGCAATTTCTGACACAGTAACTACTCATGGCTGTAGAACTTTAATTTACTTCCCTCCACGATATATATTGGATCGTCTAATTCGTTACTGGCGGAAGAGATCTTAACATGAGGTATGAACTTGACAATGGCAGACATAGAAAGAAAAACTACAAAACTCCTGCAGAAGGCAATGGAAGAAAGCGATAAGAAAAGGTGAAACTTGATGGAAGAAGACAAAATGCATGACTGTTAGTCAAAGGATGAGCCCAAAATGCGAATTGCAATTCAAAAATACCATAACCATGCAAATGCGGATATTTCAATATCTGAGAACTGTTTCAATAGAGGACGGTAAGTGTGACATTGAAATCCAAACGGGTCCTGGGATAGCCAGAAATGTAATCCCAAAGTTGTGCAGAGTACTAAGAAATATTAGGTTGGTGCAAAAATAATGTCGTTTTCTCACATGTGTTACTTTTATATATGATTTCTGAATTAATTCATTGATATATATAGCCATGTTATATATCATTTTAAAGCGCATTTTTTGCATGTAAACATCGACAAATAAAATAATAATTTGAAGGTGCAATTTCTCAGACGCGCACATTTATATGAAGAACTGAAAAATACAATGATGCAAACCGCTATAAATACGTTTTTCATAAAAAAGTAAAGTTAATAAATATTAATTCATAGAATTAAGTTGGTGCAAAAATAATGTCGTTTTTTCATATATGTTACTTTTATATATGATTTCTGAATTAATTCATTGATATATATAGCCATGTTATATATCATTTTGAAGCGCGTTTTTTTGCGCTATCGAATCGTGTTATTCGTTACCATTCTCAATCTCTTCATTCATTTTTTGCAGGCTTTTCGACAGCATACACAAAATCCAAATCCGCACGATTTTCTTGTTCCAGTTCAAACTAGGCCGAAAAGCTGCCGAGACAGCTCGTGATATCAATGATGCGTTTGGCCCAGGAAGCACTAACGAACGTGTGGCACAACGGTGGTTCAAGAAATTTCGCAATGGTGACGAGAGCCTCGAAGATGAAGACGGTCGCGGCCGGCCGACTGCGGTTGATAACGAAAATTTGAAAGCCTTAATTGAAGCCGATCCTCACAAAACCACACGAGAAGTTGCTGTTGAACTCGAGGTCGACCACTCAACAGTCGTTCGCCATTTAAAGGAAATAGGGAAGTCAAAAAAGTTGGATAAATGGGTGAACGATAATCAAAAAAATCGTCAAAAAACGACATTGTTTTTGCACCAACCTAATAGAAAAACTTCGCTCGAAACAAGGAAAAGAGTACTGAACTGGTTACGTAAGTTTTACTATCTGATAGGGAGTCCTGGAAAATCTCCCCAAAATGAAGAAGGCACTTGAAGCAATATAAATGTGTTTCTACAGATGATGCCATAGACTGAATCTTTTGAGCCCTGACGAAGTTTGAATGAAAATGGAAACAAAAAGAAAGCATACTTAGCATCAGGAAGACAACAGCTGAAATATCTAGTGTGCATAATTAGGAAAGAAGGTTTGGAAAGGCTGATACATACAGGAGAGATTGAGGTAAACAATATATAATGTACATAGTAACCATGAGTAAATAGATGACAGAACAGGTTTTAGGGGACATAATTGATAGACGAAACTCATTAAGAGGTAAATAGGCAGGAAGTCGTGGGAAGCCATGATCGCCTATGTCAAGAATATTTTATTGGAATGTGACGATTCTTATCCCCTTAGGTTAATACAGGTTCACCACAACTAAACGGGGACACTATTCAATCTGTGGGTTTTCGGATTGATCGCATTAAACCATTATCAAAGTCACATACCTTTCTTAAGGTATTTGCGAGCAAGTGATTATCAAGATCCTAACTAGAATCTCTTCGATTAATTATTCCGTGACCTTATTTGTTACACTAACCGAGCTTACAGTGCCTGATATGCCTAAGCGGTCAACCCATCTATATACTGAGTAGGCTAGACATTGCTTAACTTCGATGATCGTACGGAAACTGTCTACCGTAGAAACAAATGACAACCTATTGCAGGAAAAATCTTCTGCCTCGTCAGTCATGTATCAAAAGATACATGATCACCCACGTATGGCACTTAACTGAATAAAGCTAGCGATAACTTCTTGGAAGCATATCGTAACAACGATTTTCTTACATTCCGACAAACATATAGATTCTTCATGCAATACTTATGGGGTATAAAACATCTACCTCACAAGACACGGGTTGTTCTGGCCGCATCGAAAATTCACCAATACACTCTTTTATCTTAAAGGCCTAAAGATCCGATGTGCAAATCAAATGACACATCTTTTTAACACATCACAGGCACATTTCGTGATGTTCCTACTTGAATCACACGCGTTAGAATTATTTCCAGCTTGGCGCATTTCCCGCAGTTATATATTTATTTTTCTCTGCCTTAATGGATTTTCGCTTTAACAGTTATTTTATTTAATTTATTTAATTTATCTCGTATATTTCTCTATCTCTTTATCTGTCTGTCTCTCTCTCTCGTTCTCTCTCTCTTTTTTGTCTCGTTTCGTGTTTCTGTTCCTATAACGAAAAATAATGTAAGAAGTACTTTAACAAGTACATTCTTCCCGGCATATATCACTGTAAGAATCGTTCAATTTTCATTAGCGAAAGGATTCATTTTTTTTCCTTCTGATTTGTTTCTATGTGTTTCCCTAAATGCTCTTTCGAATGTTCTCGTATGAAGATCTATCTGTTCTTTCGATTGTCTCTCGAAGTTTTCGTATCTATCAAGTAAAAGTATTCATATCTATCTTCAAGTCCATATTCGTTATTTTTTGTGCTGCTTTGCGTCCTTGTTTACTTCTGGTTGGCTTTACATTCAGGACGTGGGCGAACGTGCTTGTTTTTTTTTCTTGTTAAGTATCTGACATATTCCAGCCATGGAACCTTTCGAGACAAAATCGTTTTACCTCACAAGCTTTGATTATAATGTATAAAAAATCGGACAACAAATGGTCAAAGACTCTATTAACAGTTCCGTACCAAAGGAGTGTGCTAAGAGATGTCTAGAAAACAATTCTTCATCCATTTCTGAATGTGAAGTGAGCTAGCTTTAATGTAAAAAAAAATCTCATTTATCTGTGATCCATTACTGCTTAATGTCTTCTCCCCCACAAAAAACACAGTGGCAGCAAGACTACCTACTAACATTTATATGAATCATTAGTCCTCTGTGTTACTTGATGGGTAGACTAAAAAATTGTTTTAATAGATCTGTTTTTTTTTTCTTTTTTTAATATTAATATTAATAATATGAAACGTTAACAGATCTTACATAGGGAAATTCAAAATGCAGAATTAAAAAAATTATCTTCTAATACCTCAGTATATTTTTTAATCATTTCAACCCAAGATTCCAAGTTGTAGAAAGCCATGAACGCCCACGTCAAGAATATTTTATTGGAATATGACTATTTTTATCCCCTTAGGATAATACAGGTTCATTAGTACTAAACGTGAATACTCTTCAATCTGCGGGTTTTTGGATGGATCTCATTAGACCATTTTCAAAGTCACACAAATATTTTTTGATAACTGTTGTTTACCATCTTATATACCTCTAATCATGACTTATGCAATTATTACAAGTAAGCAGCTGTCATTCCTTTCACAAATAACTGGTCATAATTTTTTTTAAACTATTTAGCCCCAAGCAAGGCAGGAATGCTAATAGTATATAGGGGTGGGGTTACAGGCAGTGGAAGTTAAAGGGAAGAGTGGTAATAGGGATGATTGAGGAAGGGACAAAAGATGAACGTGATGAACGGGATTCAAAAAGATATAAGATGGCGATTGACGTCGCATTTAAATTTTTGAAGATTTTAGTTATCCGAGAAGCAAGAAAACGGAAGAGAGTTCCGCAGGCGGGAAGGGCGAGAAAAGAAACCGTTGGAGTAGAAGTGACGGTTGCCTTTATCTATTTCAACAGTAAAAGAGTGCTACCAACATATGCCTTTAATTTTCCCAACAGCAACAACAAAAATGTTAGCACATATAACTAGAATTGAAGATAATGATATAATCAATATATTTCCTTCCTACACTAGTTTAAAGAAAAGCTTTGGCAGTTTGGTTTGTACACTATTTACATTATTTGAACTAGTGTCCTCATCTTTGTTGCCATATTTATTACAACGTTTCGGCCGTTGTACGCTCGGACCTTCTTCAGGGTGTTGGGATGTCTAACTGAACGCTTTATTTCGCCCACTGGGGCAGACTGTTCTAGTTCCTCGTGCCATTTTAATGTATGTCAGTTATCTCCTGTTAATTCCCCTCTCCGAGTTCCCCACTGCCTTAACCGGGTATTGAACTCACACTCTTTGGGTCCTGTCACTGGATCTAACTAAAGCCTTTATCCACTGTGCCATGTGTCCTTGAGGACACATGGCACAATGTATAAAGATGGCGACAAAGATGAGGACAATAGTTCATATAATGTAAATAGTGTGCATAATACCTCATCTCAGAAATATAGACAGGTACAGTTAGGTTTGGTTTATTTTGTTTTCCGACTTATTCAGTGTGATATTTAATTATTTTTTATATGTTCGTATGAATAGAATTTGTATTTTTTGTAAGAAATCAGTTTGTAAATTAGGTTTCATTGACATTTTTAAAGGGTTTTTTGTCGAGAGTCAAATGTATTGCTGATAATAGTTTCTTTTATCTGGTATTTTTACTATAATTTCTTTATCCTTTCTTAGTGTTTTGACCACAGTTTGGGGGTTATATATTTGTTAGGTCTCTAACAGATGCTACTACCCTGAGTCAATGTGGATCTGGGAACAACTGCTATTAACAATTGGTTCCACGGTCCTCACAACGTCCCCATTGCCTTGCTGCCGGATGTAGCTTATCGTCATACCCAGGCAAGGGTTATACAGGAAATTCCTATCAATAATAGAGAAAGCGGTAACAGTTAGTAGATTATAGCAGTGTAATTTTATAAAAAAAAATGTTTAAAAATATTTTCTGTCTGATTTTCTTGGATGAGGAGCTATCATTATTTACACTATTTATATTTTGACTATTGTTCTCGTCTTTGTTGTTGTTTTCGCAACGTTTCAGCTACCCTGTCTCCTCGCCTTCTTCAATCTATATCCATGTGGGTAGCCTACAGGGAATTGCGAATTGAATCATTTGTTTAATTTTACAGAGTTAGACCATTCTCATTCCATCCCCGTACCAGGCATTGTGTAAATGGACTCTTTGGAAAAGCAGTGAAAAATAACTGCGCAGGCAGTATCCAGATATGGGCAGATTAACAGGCTATCCCAGATTAAATAATGGCGTTCAGTTTAGAATTCGTTGTTTGTTATGCAATATACACAAGAAGAAAGCTAGAAGGCACAACGGTTGATTTTTTTTTTTTAATTTTCTAACCAGTCTTTCCTCATTATGGAATAATAAAATAATTAGAACAACCACTTCAGATTTCTTTCTTTCAACATACGGTCAGTGTTAGAGCCACTGGAATCATAGGGTATAACCAATTCCTGTTTTTTCCTCAGATTAGTTCATTTGTTGTGGTGTGCAGTAATATGAATCTATTTTCGGGGAGTATGATGAAATTTGTTTGGCCTTGAAATTACATGATATTTTTATCACGCTCACACACTATTGTCTCGACTGTCGATTAGTTGTCCTACGGATGTTGTCTGCGTTAAGTATAGGTGACATTTCCTGTTTCCATTTTCCTCATCATCACCCACATGTTTAGTCCATGGAAATTGCATTCATCCTTCTGTAGAATCATATTTCTGTTGTCACAAGACTGTGAGGAGATTTTCCAAGATTTATTACCCTATATGAGGAATCTTAAAGGTTTGGAATTAAAAAAAAATTGTCGAACCATGTTCGAATCTAAATCGGGTTCGTTATCTTCACTTACGCGTAAATACCCTTCGGAAATGTGTCTATACCTGACTTCTCTCTCAGATATGGGCTGAATAAGACAGACTGGACCTTATAGCCTTGGTTGTCAAGCTGTCTACCACAGAAAGAATCGACAAATTAATGTGACAATAACATCTACCTCGTCATGCATGAATCTAAAGTGATCGATAAAGTGCGCATCGCATTTGGGACTAAAGTGACTAGATTGTAAATATTTTTTTTTTCTGAGAGTGAACTCGAATTGATTTTACTATTGGAATGCAATGTAAATTATTTTTGTGTAAGGATGCATTGTAAATGGATTTCCTATAAAAATGCATTTTAAATGTGTCAGCTATAAGAATACATTATAAAATATATTATAAGAATTCAATTAGCCTGATTTTTACCAAGAATATATTTGAAATGATTTTACGATAATAATGCCTTGTAAATTACTTTATTATAAGAAAGCATTGTAACTGACTTTAGTATAGGCATTAGAAATAGTGATAATATTTGACTTCAGACTCCTATTTACCTCCAAAAATATTTCCAGTGAAATATTTGATTAATTTCAAACAATAATAATGCAAACTGTTCAATGAATGTCAAATTATTTCGGTATAGAAAGGATTAAATTCACTATTGCATATACGCATACCTGGCCATTCATATTCGAGGATTCCCGTATATTGGACGAATAACCAATCACTATTGCAGGTAAATTAGTGTTTATTGAACGCCCAGAGTTTATACTGCAGTTATACTGAACAGACCATAGAAAGAGCGTGTTATCTAGCGTGACAAACAATTTGAACAAGGCCAGCACGCTCAAGCCCTCGGCCATGATGACTTGTGACTTCGCACAGCTATCAATAGCACACAAGTGTTCCGTCACATGTCTTGGATCAAACCTCGGTATGGTTTCAGGCAGCTTCCAAAGTCTCTTGCCTGACAAATCGACAATGATGAGATTCGAACCCAGGTCTCATGGTCAGAATGATCAAACCATTCGGCTACGTGCCCATGAATTCACACTTGCCACTTCATTATATATATATATATATATATATATATATATATATATATATATATATATATATATATATATATATATATATATATATATATATATATATATGAAGAAATATAGTCTTAAGGTGTGCTATATTTATGGGATAAAGTGCTCAATATCAGAGATAGGGCGTGTGTAAATATAAAAGTGAACATAGAAATCAACACTTAGAGGCTACAGTCTGTTTTATGCTTGATGCAATCGTCAAACCTGTAACAGACTGTCGCCTCTAAGTGTTCACTTCTATGTTCACTTTTATATATATATATATATATATATATATATATACACACACACATATATATATATATACACACACACACACACACATATATATATATACGTATATATATATATATATATATATATAGTGTGTATGTGTGTGCGTGCATATATATATATATATAATGAGACGGTGTTACCCGATTTATGGGCACGTAGTCATGGCTTTAGAACGTTCGCATTCTCATGGTGAGACCCGGGTTCGAATCTCGCCGTGTTCCGTTTTGGCAGTTGTGAGACTTCCTGATGTTATACTGTTTTTTTTTATTTTTATTTTTATTTATTTATTTATATATATATATATATATATATATATATATATATATATATATATATATATATATATATATATATATATATAATCAAAGTGTGTGTGTGCATATATATATACCCTTTGATTGTTACGATTTTATATTTTAATAGTGGGCCAGTTTCTCTCTCCCATTTAGTCCGTAAAATGTGATCGATGTTCCTGTCAAAAAAAAAAGTAATAATATTGTCAACGATTCTCTCTGAGGAAGGGTTGGTCGAAAGATTCCTGAACCGTTACCGCCTCCACCTTTAGTATTAAGAGATTGACATCTATTCTATATGCAAACGGCTTATTTCCGCAGTAATTATCCGTCTATAGACGTTTAATTAAAAAAATAATGTCAGTTAGTTTAATTTTTTAATATATTTTTCCATTTATCGGATAAAATGTTGCATATTGTGCACGCGATAAACTGTTCGGAGTTCATCTTATTTTATTGTTGTACAAGTACAGCTGAATATACTTACGTTTTTAGCCGATACAGATATTGGAGTAGATATATTAATTTATTTTCCTTTACCATCCTGAATGAATATTCGCGAAATCTTATTAACGCATTAACTGCCAATTTTTTGGCTAAGCCAGGTATATATATACAGGTGTCTTAGGAGTTTATTTATTCCTTATGTTCAATTACAGTAGTTACCATTGTCGTTTTTATAGAAACTAGAATATCAAATATATATATATATATATATATATATATATATATATATATGTATGTATAAAACATCAAAAAATAATATTGATTGGAAATAATAAAAAAAAATACTTTTTAAAATAGTCATTATTTTTCTACTCGTGAAATGTAAAATTACGACAGAAAGTGTCTTCTTACGGCTAATAATAAAAACTGTAAAGGCTAGGTGTTGTAAAAGATACCTCTGCAAATGCAATATATGTAAGCAATTCAATGTAAATACAAGGAATAACATGTAGGGAGTTAAATTTTAACAGATCCCCTAATGAGGCTCACGGCAGAAGTTAGAACGTATATTTTTCTTTACGGAATATCTACACAAATAATAGTACCCTCTAAAAATATCGTTTAAGTAATAAAATATGCGAAAGGGGAAACATTTTCTGAGATGTATAGTGATTTTCCAAGCGTAGCTTAGATGTTGCACAAGGCCGAACCAGTGAGCATCGAACTTTATACTCAGCCGTAATTGTTCTAGCGAAACAAGCTTGCTAACCAAGACAAAAACTGTCAGGTGTTCAATTGATTATCTCCCCTTAGTTAAACACCGAAATGTATTTTGAATGTGCCAGGAATGAAGATGCTGCTTTTTCAACGTTAACCGAAATATGCCTACAATTTTCTGTGTTAAATGTCTTGCCTAAAAGAAAGGGAGATAGAGAGAGATTTAATTCCCCCGCCCCCAGTGTCTTACATAAATTAAACATTTTCATCTTTGTTTCTCCTGTGTATCATATGGGATGCACAAAACATGTGATTTACGCGTCCGTGCATCATATGTGTTGCACACATGCCATGATTTTAAAAGAATTGTAAAACTAAAGACGCTTAAGAACATAATCTGATATTGAGCAAGACATCTGAGGAAAGGCCTAAACTAATATTTTGGGCATCATATCTGACCATAGGACGCTTTCCTGTTTTCAGATTTATAACTATTGCAAGAAAATTGTCAAATAGAATCTGCTGATATATAGTGTTTCACATATTAAAAACGTGTGCATCGCATGTGATTTCCACGTCCGTGCATCGCATGTGATTTCCACGTCCGTGCATCCTATGTGTTTCACATGAGCCATCATTTTAAAAAAGTTGTATAACTAAGGACACTTAAGAAAAGAGTCTGCTATTGGACAAGACATTTGAGGAAAGGCCTAATCTAATATTTTCTGTATTATATATGACCACAGGACGCTTGTCTGATAAGGTCTTAAATGAAAGACAACAATTTTTCCAATTCATTGAAGTGATTCTAAACTTTGCCTCAAACGTGATGCACAAAGCGTTGTGTAAACAACTTATGATTTGTACGTCACATGTGATGCACAGATATGTGAAACACTGTATATCAGTACATTCTATTTGGCATATTAGCAGGATTGCCTCGGAATAGTTGTAAAAATTTAAAACAAGTCCATTATCGAGCAATTTATCTCCTGTAAATTGAATCTTAGTGGATGTGCGATTTTCTTTGATTAGATGATCTTATTGTATTAATCTCTCTGTCTTTCGCTCCTCTATCTCTCTCTCTCTCTCTCTCTCTCTCTCTCTCTCTCTCTCTCTCTATATATATATATATATATATATATATATATATATATATATATATATATATATATGTATTCATCTGTAACAGCAAATGGGGAGACCTGGAAAAAAGAAAGATTTCCTGGACAGACCTCTCGTATTCTAATCTCAGTAATACAAGCTTCCTTGTGCAAACAGGGTATGCTACACTTCTTAGTCCGTTAAACGTCCACACGTGGGAAAGACAGAGTCTCCATTGTGCAAGAACATAAGATCCCTCCAACATGTATTGAGCTAAGCGAGGGGGTGGTATCGAGGCGCCTTATATAGCTTTAAGAGTCATTCCAAGAACAGTCTTCAAGCAGTCTAAAACAATACAGATATGAACCGACTGAGAAAACGATGAATTTTTTCAGAGCCGGGGAAAAAGGAAAGACATCACTCCTCAGCTCTACCCCCGACTGGCAATTGAGAGTAGATATAGGCAAGCAGCTTAAATGACCAGTGGAGATCATGCAAAATAAGCTTCGTCTAGACAGGATCATGAGTTTAAAGTAGCAAAGACAAGGAAGGTAATCATATATAGGGATTTCAAAGATCCTAAACTTACAGAAGCAGGAACAGATTTACGAAATGGGAGAAAGTAGAAGGCATCACACGAGCTCAGTACAGCAGAACAAAGGTTGTGACAGAAAGCGCTAGTAGGAAAGGAGATCGGCCTAGGTTACTCTTTCAAGCCCCGAGGAAGAGAGAAAAAAGAAAAGAACAGAAATACTGTCTTCAATATAAAGTGAGAGCAGGTGTAGAGGAAATTAAATCCAGTAAAATGGTGGTCTTAGATCAACAAGTTATCTGGAAAAAATGGGAACTGCTTGGAAAAAAAAGAATATTTTCTAGAGTGATATCTGGTATACCCAACCCCAGTAATACAAACTTCCTTGTGCAGGCAGTGTATGATACACTGCCCAGTCCGGCAAACCTCGAGGAAAGAGCGAGTCTCCACTATGCCCATTGTGCCGGAAGAGATGATCCCTCCAACACGCATTGAGCGGTTACCTCAAATAGCTTGTCTAGGAGCGGGACTGATGGCGAAATGATAGAGTTTTAGGAGCCCTTGCACCAATATTCTCAAGGAGTCTAAAACAAAATAGATATGAACCAAATAAAAAGAAGATGAATTTTGTCAGAGCCGAGGAAAAGGTAATGACATCGTAGAAGAATAAAAGATCCCTCCTCAGCTCTACCCCGGACTGGCAATTGAGAGTAGATATAGGCAAGCAGCTTAAACGACCAGTGGAAATAATACAAAATACGCTTCGTCTAGACAGGTTCATGAGTTTAAATTAGCAAAGACAAGGAAGGTAATCCTATATAGGGATTCAAAAGATCCTAAACTTACAGAAGCAGGAATAAATGTCCGAAAATTGGGAGAAAATGGAAGACATCACACGAGCTCAGTATAGCAGAACAAAGGTTGTGACAGAAAGCGGTAGTAGGAAAGGAGATTGGCCTAGGTTACTCTTTTAAGCCCCGAGGAAGAAAAAAAAAGAACAGAAATACTGTCTTCAATATAAAGTGAGAGCAGGTGTAGAGGAAATTAAATCCAGTAAAATGGTGGTCTTAGATCAACAAGGGGTCTGGGCGAAATGGGGGCTGCTTGGAAAAATATGAAAATTTCTTGGACAAACATCTGCTATACCCAACACCAGTAATTTAAACTTCCTCTGGCAGGCAGTGTATGATACACTGCCCAGTCCGGCAAACCTTGAGGAAAGAGCGAGTCTCCACTATGCCCATTGTGCCAGAATAGATGATCCCTCCAACACGTATTGAGCTGTTAACCCAAATAGCTTGTCTAGGAGCGGGACTGATGGCGATTTGATAAAGTTTTAGGAGTCCTTGCAACAATAGTCTCGCGGAGTCTAATACGCAACAAATACGAACCAAATAAAACGACAATGAATTTTGTCAAAGCCGGCGAAACGTAATGACATCGCAGAAGAAGAAAACATCCCTCCTCAGCTCTTCCCCGGAGTGGCAATTTAGAGTAGATATTGGCAAGCAGCTAAAATTTCCAGTGGAAATAATACAAACTAAGCTTTATCCTGACATAATTATTTATTCTGAAAAGACTAAGCAAGTTATCATGTTAGAATTAACAGCCACTTGGGAATAAAATATGGATGAAGGCCACGAAAGAAAGCTTGGCAAATATTCGCAGATTGTAGAGGACTATAAAACACGTGGTTGGCGAACCCAGTGCGAACCGATTGAAATCAGTTGTAGAGGGTTTGTTGGGCGATCACTTTGTAAGGTATTGCCAAAATTAGGTGTAACAGGTTTCGAAAAAAAGGGGTATTCGCTCAATATCATTGACAGTAGAAGAAGTAACCAGATGGCTATGCTTGAGAAGATCAAGTGATTGGCAGTCAGTAAGGAAAAAAAAGTAAGTTGCGGTTGATATATGCTTTTTTATTGTGGTATTTTTTTGTTTTTGTTTTTTTTTTTTTGTTGGGTGATCTTGGATACGACCTAAAACTACATCCGACTATGGAGCCTCTCCTAGGGGACAAAATTAAGACACCCCGAACCATTCTTAACTACGAGTAATCCCTGGCTAAGATCTTGCATCTGTTTGCTCCCTACGAAGGTTACGGTGCATTTTGTGTGTGTATGTGTGTTGGCGTGTGAGTATGCATGCGTTGATGCGTATGTGCATGTGTGTGTAACAAAAATTTCGGACGTGCTAGGAACGATTAAAAAATGTAAAAATAACCCCCAAAATACTTTGATCTTCCTTCTTAATAATAACATAAACATTTAGACGATAAAATTTTGTTTTCGTCAAGTTTGGCGTCTTTTTAATCATGCCATGCCCTTTTTTTAGCGATCTCATTTAACATGAACGGAAATGGAGAAAGTGTAAGCAGAAAGTGATTCTTGAGCGCATTTTCGTGTGTGTACATGTATGTGTATATGTCTCAGTGAGAGATACAAATCGCTACTTACCAATTCAAGATGCGCATGCCACTAGGGTTCTGACTTCCTTTTTTATGGAAGAGCGCACATTGTATGTGAACCCTGAGTTATTGGTGAGTGGGCTATAAATTGCCAAGTTGAGTCACAGTATGTAGTCATAAAGCTGAAAAACTGTAGCTAACGGAAGGTACACAAGTATATAAACCGATCAGTATCGGCTGGGTCAGAGAGAGGGCTTGATGTTGAATGACCCGGAACACCTAATGAACCTCGGCTAGAAACATCACTGAAGATGCGTACCAAAGCATACAACAGATATAATTTACAGAATACATAATGGACTCTCCGATCAGTTTCGACGTATGAGGATCTGACAGTTTATTGATTCAGTTATGAAATTTTGTACAAAATACACACACACACACACATATATATATATATATATATATATATATATATATATATATATATAAGGAGAGGTTCAAGGAAAGAAGAAAGGAGGAGGATTTACCTATTTTTTACTTTTTTCTGGAATTTAAATTCGGTTCACTGATTATTCAATCCAAGCAGCTATCCATTACTCTACCGTGCCTCTTCTCTCTCTCTCTCTTCATATATATATATATATATTTAGCTTGACGTGCCTTTACCGATTTGGCCACGAAGGAGCGTTTGGTTAGAAAAGGCACGTCAAGCTAAATTTAAGTTTTTAAGATTTTATTATGTTTATGTATTCATTTTATAGGATACAGGTTCCAATCCTATCGGAGGACGAATATTTTCTGTGAAAATTTCTCGGGCATTCAGGCCGGTAAATGTTGTTTAATACTGTTTATTATAAACAGAGTATTTACTTAAATATTTGTATCTATAAAAAGAATGTATATATACATAAAAATGTCTTAAAAAATAATTGTCGGACTTGTCCATTTTATAATATATATATATGTGTGGGTGTGGGTGTATCTTATCTATCAAAATCTGTTCTATAATGACCTATTTATATGACTGCTTATATATTCCATTACGTTCATCTCTCTCTCCCTCTCTCTCTCTCTCTCTCTCTATCTATCTATCTATCTATATATATATATATATATATATATATATAGTAATTTTAGGTATTTCATTTGTTTATATTTATCTATCAATATAGATTTCCTTGTAGAATATTTGAAACACCGTATAGCTTTTTTTTTTAAATTAAATATTGCATTATTTATTGTATACAGTAATTTACGAAATTAGAAATATAAACCTGATTTGATAAGTTAATATTTATAAGCTGAACGTGTCTTGGTTTTTTTCATTTTTATTTTTGTCTTGGAAACAAGTGATACTGCAATTTACTGTGCAATTACGCTCTAGCAATTCAAGACTTATTCTCCAAGGAACGCATTAATTCGAGATCACAGAATCTTTTCATCTGGTTTTCAAACTGCCGCATATTGTTTGTTGCTAAATTCTACGTCGCATATTTCAAAGATTTCCTGTTTAAAAATCGCGCGGGATTGGTTATTTGTTACTGCATGTATTGCTTAAAGTCTTTTTGAGGAATAAAACACGTGATGTGAAAGTAGTATCCTAGAAACGAAAAGAAAGACGAGGCTTTCTCTTGTATGCCGATATTTGTATCCAGTCAGCATTCGGGTTAATCACAGTTTCATTTATTTAGGAAATTATACAAAAATTTAACAAAATATATTATAATTTTTTTGTTCCTTCCTTAATGAATGAGTTAGCTGCGATATGTGCCACGTCATATCATTAGCTTTTTGGTTTATTACCACATTACGCTGAAAAATCGGTTCTCGCACGATCGCTAAATTAAGCAGCATCGACCCTGGTCAGTATCTAGAAGTATAGAATCAGTTAATCAGTTACAAACCATGAGGGATACACGCTTAGACTATCGTTATATTTCGATACATGACTGACGAGGCAGATTTTTCCCGCAGTTGGTTGCCATTTCTTTCTGCGTTAGACTAGTTACAATCCAAAGCTATAGAACTCGTTCTGTTGGGGGACTAGAAGAGGATTCATACTTTCCCAAGGGTATTAGAACGTAAGTGAATGTAATGGATTCGACTGGAATTCGAACTCGGCTCTCCGATTCCTCAATACAAGCCGCTATACTCCTTTAGAATACCAGGTGTTATAATCTTCTATGTGCGGGTGGTGCAATGAATAATGGCTCGAAATTGTTAATCGGAGAGCCGTGTTCAAATTCCACTGGAGGCGTAAATGTATGAGTCTACCTCTACTCCCTTAGCTACGGATTAATTAGTACGATTTCTATCACTAAACAATTATTATCTAAAAAAGATGTCCTTACAATCTAAAAATATTTTCTGGGTTTAAATAACTTGCAGTGGGGTGATAAGCCGTCGAAAACGAAACAATAAGTCTGTGAAATAATGTGTTTTATGAATGTCACGAAACGCAGAAGGAAAACGCATATCACAGAGCCTATTTTGCTTTAGTTAGAGAGGCGGGAAACTGCGTACTAAAAAGAAAGAAAAAAGAATGAAAAATGAGAAAAAAACAAAGAAAGAAAGAATGTAAGAAAGATAAATAGAAAGAAAGAAAAAGAAACTAAGAAAGGAAAACAGAAAGAAAGAAAAAAGAATGAAAAATGAGAAAAAACAAAGAAAGAAAGAAAGAATGTAAGAAAGATAAATAGAAAGAAAGAAAAAGAAACTAAGAAAGAAAAACAGAAAGAAAGAAAAAAGAATGAAAAATGAGAAAAAAGAAAGAAAGAAAGAATGTAAGAAAGATAAATAGAAAGAAAGAAAAAGAAACTAAGAAAGGAAAACAGAAAGAAAGAAAAAAGAATGAAAAATGAGAAAAAAGAAAGAAAGAAAGAATGTAAGAAAGATAAATAGAAAGAAAGAAAAAGAAACTAAGAAAGGAAAACAGAAAGAAAGAAAAAAGAATGAAAAATGAGAAAAAAGAAAGAAAGAAAGAATATAAGAAAGATAAATAGAAAGAAAGAAAAAAAAACTAAGAAAGAAAAACAGAAAGAAAGAAAAAAGAATGAAAAATGAGAAAAAAGAAAGAAAGAAAGAAAGAATGTAAGAAAGATAAATAGAAAGAAAGAAAAAGAAACTAAGAAAGAAAGAATGTGAGAAAGAAAAACAGAAAGAAAGAAAAAAGCTGAAATAATTAAATAAAGCTCTCATGTCTTTAACTCCTGTGTCAGTAAAATGGAAAAAAATGTTAATCACGAATATTTTCCTTGCATACCTTTAGGATAGATAAATGGGCCTTGTATTTTTCAGCAATTAATGTCGGTTGTTTTACATGGGATGGAAAAGTATGCGGCCGCGTGTATAGATTATCTTTTAATTTTCTCAGCGACAAAGGAAGATCATTTAAGTCATGTAAAAAATATACTGAACTAGCTACGCAGAAACAAACTTAAGTTAAAGCTAGCGACATTTGAATATTTTTGAAAGAGATGCATTACTTAGGTTTTACCGTAAGTAGAGTTAGCATTAAGGTTAAAATAGCAACAATAAAATCATTATCTATTTCCAAGATAATCAAGCAGATTCGTGCTTTTATCAGTTGATGTATCTCCTGGACCTCTTGCTTTGTAGGAAGGGTAAAAAATCAACTGGTGACACATTCTGTCGGCAATGGGCTTTTTTAAACATCAAATTGGTGCCGGAATACTCATCAAGTCCACAATAACTAAACCCGGTGTATCAGGGTCCCAAAATCTGTATAAAAACAATCCCAGCAATGCACACTATCACCAGAACAAAAAGAAGACGACTGTTGGTCAACAACAGCAACAGTCGTATAGCAATGGTCCCGATGCTGTCGCACGACAGAATAGGCAGGTGGAGGAGTACGTGGCCACAGTTGATAATCTTTAAAATATGACAGTAAGACCTTGATCAATCGAGAAAATTTTAGTAAATTTTTAACAAAGGTATGCCATCAAAATGATAAATCGTAATGAAGGGATCATTGAGTACGAATTGAACGTTCTTCGTCACGTGAAATGTGCAAACATTGACCAGTTGGTAGAGGTACTTGAATGTATGTAAATGTTGTACATGGCAATAGAACAGGCTATAGGTTGGAACTGTTAGATAAAATAATTGGCAAGGTCTGTTTTTCTGGGAATGAGGACATTATTATTTTGCAGATGGTGTTGGAAAAGGTGCGTTATTTCCAAAGGCACCTGAAACCTGAAAACTTGCTCTATTATCATCCTGGTCACGGCACCAATATTTCAGCACTATTGCGTTTCAGCTCAAACCAGACACCAGGTTCGTTGAACGGGTTCACATGTTTTCAATCGAAACAGAAAAAAGATTTGAGAATGTTTGCCATTTCAATTAAATATACGTTAAACACATCTACGTGTTATCTTCTCCATTGTACACTTATCTTTTTTTCTTTCTTTCCGTTTTTTTTTCTTTTTTAATCTTTTTCTTTCTTTCATTCATTCTTTCTCGCTTTTTTTCTCGCTTTCTTCATTATTTCTTTATTCTTTCTTTCAGCTTTTTCTCTCTTTTTCTTTCTTCATTTCTTTCTGTTTTTCTGTATGTCTTTTTTCTTTGTCTCTTTCTTTCTTTATTTTATTGTGCACGCTTTGTTCTCTGACTCCACACAGGTTCGCTCATAGATACATTCCTTACCCCTTTCCTTGCATTCATAACGGTTTGTTTGGTTTTGTTTTATGGCATATCAACCTCAATGGCTTATTTATTGCCGACAAGATTTTTAGTGCTGCTAATATTTTTGTCCAAAAATGTACTGCTGGTGATATTGTTTCCTTCAGAAATGTATTCCTGGTAATAATTTTTTGCTTCAAAATGTAATGCTGGTACTGAAATCTATTTTTAAATTTTCATAGTGATTTGACCCCAGTTTTAGGGTAACTATTTCCCCATAGCTGGACCTTAATAGGTGCTACCACCCCGGTTCAAATTGGCCCGGGGAACATTAGCAATTAAGATACGCTCGTAAGATCTTCAAAATCTCCTGATTTGAGGCCTTGTTGTTGGATGTAGTTTATCGTCTTACATAGGACGCGGGTGTAGTTTATCGTCTTACTCAGTACGCGGTTATATTGTATCGTCTTACACAGAACACGGATGTAGTTGATCGTCTTACCCAGCACGTGGATGTAGTTTATTGTTTTACATATGACACGGATGCAGTTTATCGTCATACGCAGGACACGGATGTAGTTTATCGTCTTACCCAGCAAGCGGATGTAGTTTATCGTCTTACATAGGACGCGGATGTAGTTTATCGTCTTACCCAGGACACGGATGTAGCTTATCGTCTTACATAGGACACGGATGTAGTTTATCGTCTTACTTAGGTCGCTGATGTAGTTAACGTCTTGCCTAGGACGTGGATATAGTTTATCGTCATACCCCGGAAGGTATTTATCAGAGTTAATGGCATTGCGTAACGCATATGCAAAGTTATACATTAACAAAGGAACAAAGAACTGATATTATATATTGTTAAGTTTTTCTTAAATTTACTAAATTAATGAATGAAAAGTTGATTAACTGTAATGATTACATTTATACTGATTCAGCATATTCCGGTTGTTAAAAACAAATGAGGCAATAATTACTGACTCAATTAACGCTGACTAGAGTCAAAACCTAGTCTAGCCAAGAAAGCTTCGTCTTTCTTCTCATTGCTATGATAATATTTTATAACTACAGATTTAATTTCTCAATAAGGCGTTAAGATGTGCACTAAGAAATGAACAATCCCACACACGGTTGTTAAAAAGGAAGTGTTTGAAATGTCTGACGTCGACATTAGCAACAAACAATATGCGGCTGTTTTAAAACCAGAAGAAAAGTGTCAGTGGTCTGGAATTAATGTATTACTCGAAGAATAAAGGCCTGTACAGGTAGAACGTAACCGCATTGTAAAATGCAGCATCATCTCTTTCCAGACTCAAGGCAATAACAATAAAAAAATAAAAAAAATCTGCTTGTAAATATTATTTTTTTCCAAATCAGGTTTATATTTTTTTTATCTAGTAAATTATTGTAAAAATTAAATGATGCAATATCTAAATAAAAATAAATTATTCATGTTTCAATGATTCTATAGCGTTGGTGCATAATTATCAGGTGTTTCTGTAGGCGAGTTATTTGTTAATAAAAATTGCTGTTTTGCTTACGTTTTCTTTTTTCTTTTTTAAATAAAAGTAATATTTTATTTTCAGTTTATAAAGATGCATGTCGAGAATTATATGCTCCGGAATAATTATTTAAAAATGTTATTATTGAACTGTTATGTTTCTTTATTAATAAGAAAAACTGTTGAAAAACGCCTGATAATTATGCACCAACCCACTATATTGCTAGATAAATAAGAATACTTGAAATAGTTCGATGTATTAGGTTGGTGCAAAAATAATGTCGTTTTCTCACATAGTAACATATGTGAGAAAACAACATTATTTTTTGCACCGACCTAATAATATCATTGGATAGATAAATAGATAGACATCCAGAAAGACTGTGATTTCCAGTGAGCAACTGATGAATGTTTTCGGAAAAATTATAATAAGGATCCAAGCCTGTATTAATGCTAACGGGCCTCACATTTAACATATGGTGAGGCCGATATCACTAGATAAATTGTTAGATAGGTAGATATAAACACACTAAGGTAGATAGATAGATATGAACAATCTAAGATAGATAGATAGATAGATAGATAGATAGATAGATAGATATTAACACATAAATAGAACACAATAAAATGCTTGTGATAAAAAATAGTGAGAAATAGATACAAAGATATATAGACACAAAATAGAGAGATTTAGTTAGATAAGCAGAGAGAGATGTATATAAAATCAGTTATAGATAGATAGATAGATAGATAGATAGATAGATAGATAGATAGATAGATATTAACACACAAATAGAACACAATAAAATGCTTGTGATAAAAAATAGTGAGAAATAGAAATTAACACATAAATAGAACTGAATAGAATGTTAACGATAAAAGATAGTGAGCAACAGAGTCAAGACACAAAGTAAATAGATTTAGTAAGATAAGGAAAGAGAGAGAGAGAGAGAGAGAGATGAATAGAAAATAAGTTATAGATAGATAGATAGATAGATAGATAGAATATGCCTGATAGATAGATAGAATATGCCTGATAGATAGATAGAATATGCCTGATAGATAGATAGATAGATAGATAGATAGATAGATAGATAGATAGATAGATAGATAGATATGGATAGAAAGTCAGTGATGATAGACAAATCCTTCAAAACTAACACTGTCTACTAACTATAAACACGGTCACAATCTCTTGCTTGGAAAATAAAAAACATTCCAATAAGTCTTGGTAGATCCATAAAAAATTCAAATACTCAGTTAAAATAAAAAAAACGAAAGTATAATGGCTAACTGAATAGCCGTAAACGCTCGAACATACAAAGCGTTCGGAGGATTTCTACATAATTTATCTCACACATAATACGCACCCCTTATTTGGTAATCAAACCGTATAAATTGTATCCAATTTCATTAAAGCCAGCGTCAACTACTCTTATTCAAGCTGTAATGGAAGATATTTATCAATATTTCCGATCATCCAGATTCTAAAGTAATTTTATATTGTGCCTCCAGCGTAGACTCATTAACATGTTATTTTTCGATAAAATGTGCAATCTAACGGATCTGTAGTTTTTCACAAAAATGCTTTTAAACACAGAATAATATTATTCTAATTTAGTTTTATGATAATTTTTATTATATTTTAGATTTGTAAGTATTGTTAGGTACATATGTTTGTATCTGAGATCCTCATGGGGTCTCAATCGCCGAATGTTAGTGTCAAATTGTCATATGTTTGTGGTGAGAGTCATTTCACAATTAAAATTCACCTATGAAACAGCAATTTGTTGAAGATTGTTGTACCTCTGCATAATACGCACCGATAATTTTACTTGTTATTTTTTTTTTACAAAAAATGGCTATTATACATGAAGAATTACGATAAATATACATAAATTTATGATCATAAATATCTAGTATTTAAAATTATCTAAAGTATGATACAATGACTTTTCCCCCTGTGTGTGTTTGTGTGTGTGTGTTTGTGTGTGTGTGTTGTATATATATATATATATATATATATATATATATATATATATGCATATATATATATGTGTGTGTGTGTGTGTGTGTGTGTGTGTGTGTGTGCGTGGTGTGTGTGTAACGTTGTCTGCTGCGAGGGAGACATGAATCAAATAAACCTCCAATGAATACGACAAGTAATCTCAAAACAAATGAATTAAATCCTCTTGGTAAACGATTTCCTGGTAGGCTACAATAAATCCGACATATTTTATTAAGTTCTCCCCAAAGTGAGTCGTCATAGATTATCGATTAGTTACTATTGACAGATCGCTATTTGCCAGTCCTTGACAAAAAAAAAAAAAGAAAGAAAAAAAGCTCTCCTTCTCGGAATGAAACTTCCCCGAGGAGTGAGCTGGCATCAAATATCGATAGGTTGGCACAAGCAGAGAGCGTGAAACGTTTATCATTCCACAATGGCATACACAGAATTGCATTCACCTGCACAAAAACACGTATTCTTCACGGAAATAAGAAACGTCAAATTTGACAATCGATGTACAGTGTTGTCCCCACTGGGAATGCGGCATATTATTAAATGTCTCTTTGCAACTTCTCTTTCTTTCTTTTGTTCCATTTATTTATTATATTTTGTTTCCAATTTCAGGATTTGACATTTAGTCGTTTTGATACTTCAACGATTCCATATCAAACGGCAGCTGCAGAACGCACACCTTTGAATCATTCTTCTTCTCTCTGTCTAATCTTTGAACTGCTTTATATCTTTTATTCTTACTTTTACATTTCTCTAGTCGGCATTCTCTCTCTGTTAGAAACACGTTCATTGTTTTAGGTAGACGCTAGATTTGTCTTTCTGTCTTAGAGAAAATCTCTGACAATGAATATATTAAAGATTTCGTTGTTTATCACAATCTCTCTAAGAAATTAAGTGCAAATCTCTTTTTGTTTTAATAACCTTACTTAAGAACTTGCGCTTATTAAAAATAATTTTCATAAACTGTATCTATCACAATCTTCACACACACACACGCGCATATATATATATATATATATATATATATATATATATATATATATATATATATATATATACGCTTACTTTCACTTTTACTTTCATTTTGAGACATCTTTTTTAGGCAGAACGTCTTCCGTTCAACCTGGATGTCACACATCATTTGAAATTCCTATAACACCCTCTCACTCTTTCTCTATCTCTCTGCCTCTCTCTCTCTCTCTCTATATATATATATATATATATATATATATATATATATATATATATATATATATATATATAATTGAATAAATTACTAACATTTACAAAATAAGCAGATATAATATTTGTAATTTATTCAATCAGACATGCGAAAAAGAGAATTTACTGTCTAAATACACATACGCGCGCACGCACGCACGCACACACACGCACACACATAGATAGTTAGATAGACAGATACTAACAACAAAACATATATATATATATATATATATATATATATATATATATATATATATATATATATATATATATATATATAGAGAGAGAGAGAGAGGTATGAATCTAATGAGATAGACATGGCGAGATATATAGATAAAGAAAAAGATGGATATTAAATTCAAAACAGGGAAGTGGCCAAACAATATCTACATGTGTATGGGTACTTATCTTTGTAAGTCCTCTTAACGTTTTCTTATTTTATTTATTTATCTATTACTTTCTTACATTGATTTATATTTAGAAATATTCTTTATTACGGCCGTCAGTTCAGTGTTATAGCTTTTCTATTCAGGGTGCGTAACAGGTCTGAAATTTAACGCGTTCTGGCACCGGCTTTGATTTGTTTCTTTAACCTATATCCAATTTAGTTTAGTAAAATCTTTTAGACACCCATTTTTAAACATCTCTCATTACATGTGTCAGACTATTTTGGAAAGTCGGTCCTCTTGAATTCTAATCCATTTTCTCTGGTTTCTAAGGATTTCTTCTTGTTATGTTTTTTTTCTGTTTCATTTTCCGTTTCCGTCTCGATTGTAATTAAATTTTCATTCTCAACTCACTTTTACTGATATATACGTTTTTTGTAAAGCAAGACCTTTCACTTCCTTTAACTATTAGATTACGCTTTGCTCTGTTGAAATCTTTCGTCTCTGTATCACATTTAATTTCAAGTGGCTCTTTCTGATATTATATATACCAATGAAAAAAAAAGCACCAAAAAACAGAAAAATAAAAAAAAAAACACCAGAATTTTTCAATACTTAGCTTTTTTCTCTAATGAAGCCTTAAAAAATGCGAAACTTGTTGCATTTATAAACGTTTCCTATATCTTCTTTACGATACACACACGCACATATATATATAGTAGTGGATGCGCACAGCTGATCAGTCCCAAATATTTGTCCAGTGTTTTCTGCATTCTGTTGAGGTTTTCTTTCAGACTCGATGAATTACTTAAATATAATTATCATATCCTCCTAATAATTTCTATCATGTGCATGACATTGCTTGAACCGGCTTCTAATGCTCTAGAGTGAGCGGCTTGGTGATAGTAGTCGTGGCTCCAGGGGGCACAGTCCTATGGTTACAGAGAACTCAGCAAGTGTTCCACCACGGAATATGTGAGCGAGCGGCGCTATATTGAGTCTGATTTGCAATCTCTTCGTTACCGAGTCCCGGTGAAACATTTGGTATGATGTTAGCTCGACAATCTAGCTGTCAGGGTTTCAATTCTCGATTGTGGATGCGCACTGTTGATGAGTCCCAAATATAGGACGAAACGGCCGTCCAGTGCTTTCTGCATTCTGTTGAGTTTTCTTTCAGACTCGATGAATTACTTAAATATAATTATCAAATCCTCCTAATAATTTCTATCATGTGTATGTCATTGCTTGAACCGGCTTCTAATGCTCTGGAGTGAGCGGCTTGGTGATAGTAGTCGTTGCTCCAGGGGGGGGGGGCACAGTCCTATGGTTAGAGAGAACTCAGTAAGATAGTAGTCATGGAACCGTCATTTAGCTTGACGTGCCTTTACCGATTTGCCCACAGAGGCACGTTCGGTTAACAAGGTCGAATTTACTGTATTTAAACTTCAATCTTACATGAATCTCTCACGTACATTCATATCTGCTTGGCCTATAAAAATGTAAACAAATGACGTCACACATTTTGAAATGGACAAATTCCGACAATTATTTTTAAGAAGGTTCCGTATAGGAGACAGCTTCGAATCCTGTCGGAGGACGAATATTTTCTGTGAAAACTTCTCGGACATTCAGGCCGGTAAATGTTGTTTAATACTGTTTATTATAACAGGGCATTTACTTAAATGTACTTTTATATAACAGGGCATTTACTTAAATATTTGTATCTATAAAAAAGAATGCATAAACATAAAAATGTCTTAAAATAAGTATCGGACTTTGTCCATTTCATAATATATATATATATATATATATATATATATATATATATATAGAGAGAGAGAGAGAGAGCGAGAGATAGATATAATTATTTATTTAAAAATATGATTCCAACACGCTTTTTAGTTCTTTTATGTTCTTAGGAACTGGCATCTTTTTTTTTTATTGCTGTAGACCTTTCAGGGTCTGGATGTCTACCTTCTTGTTCTATTATATGGTCAATATATTTAATTTTCTTCATGAAAAATCACACTTATTTTCTTTCACTTTAAATCCGTAGCTTTGAATTCTCTTAAACAGTTCTTGTACATGTTGCCAGTTTTGTTCAACGCTTTCGCTATTAATCAATATGTCATCCAGATATGCTATTTTGTATTCTAGTCCTGCCAACATTGTATCCATTGTCTGCTGGAAAATAGCCGGCGCTACTTTAGTTCCAAATGGTAGTCTTTGGTATCTGTACAATACCTTGTGTGTGTTTATGCATAGTAGTTTTGAACTTTCTTCATCGACTGGAATTTGCAGGTAGGCAAAAAAATATTTTCCGCCATTTAATTTAGTGAATACTTTTTCAGGACTAGGTAGCGGATAGTGGTAGTCCTTTATTGCTGCATTCAAACCTCTAGAAAAATTAGCACAAACTCGAATTTCTCCTGATTTCTTTTTTCACGTAGACCGTCGGTGCGGCCAATTTTCTGTACTCTACTTTTTTCAATATGCCTGTATTTTCGAGTCTAAATAATTCTTGGTCAGTCTTTTCTATTGACGCAAACGGTACACTCCTTTTTTTTCTTGAAAATAGGTTGAACGTTATCCTTTATTTTGATATTAGCTGCCATTTTCTTGCATCTTCCGAGACCTGCCGAAAATACTTCGGGGAAACTCGTTTTTAGTTTTCCTTTCAATTTGTCTGCCTCGGTTGATAAGCTTTTTACATTCTGGCAGTAGGTGCTAATAGGTAGATCCGACAATTCGAATTTTTGCATCCAGTCTGTTCCGAATAGGTTTTCGGTATTTCTTAAGACGTACATTTTTAGTTTTTTCGTCATTCCGTTAAATGTTACGTTTGTGATTATTTCACCCTCGAATTTTTATCTTTTTTAATATGACAGGTTTGTTCAGTTTTCTCCATGCTTGTAGATTTCTGATAGTTAAGTCTGAGCCAGAATCCAGCTGTAACCTAACTTTTCTGTTTTGCATTTCAACTTGTACATATTTTCTTAAATTATTCTCATCTGTTTGGTCGGTCCTCGTAATTCTTATTCTGTTTTCTTTTCTATACCAATAGTGAGAACTTTTGTGACCAATTTTTTTACATGATAGACAAGTTTTAGCACGATATATACAGTCTTTAACCCAATGCCAAGACCCACAACGATAGCATGGACTTGGTGGTAGTTTCTTTTTATGTTGATTAAAGTTAGAAAATTTTGTTTTACCTGTTCTTGAGGCGGGAAAATCAGTTCGGTTTGTTTGTGAGGAGAAAATTTTGTTTGCTTTGTTTGTGAGGAGGGAAAATTTGTTTGTCTTCGCACTTTGCGTATGTACGCTATGCCAGCTTGTTCTGTCTTTAGAGTCTTTTTTTTCACGTTGACGCATCTCTGGCAGTCTTCGGTTAGTTTTTAAAGTGTCAGATCTTTTTCATTTTCCAATTTAGTAAGTATTTTACGTCTCATTTCTGCGTCTTTCGTTGAAGCCAGACCTTGGGCGTAAATTAAGCATTTGAAGTTGTCAGCGCTGAGTTCCAATAATCTGAAATCGTCACAATTTTTATTAACAATGAATGCGAAAGTTACGTAATCTTCGCTATCCTTTTTTGTAAGGTTCATGCATTTCCACCTTTTATGAAATAGTGAAGTATTATGGCTGAAAAGTTTCCTCAGCAATTTTAGATTCTTTGAACGTTAACTCGCTTGTTTTTCTGGGAAGGATATAATCAACGAATTTGGTAGATTCGCCTGTGCCTAATTGTCTTAATAAAAGGCGTACTTTACGTGCGTCTGATTAATCTTTGCAGTTAAAATCATATAGATCTTCATACCTTCGGAAGTAATTTTCAAAAGTTTTATCTTCGTCGGGTGCGTACTTGAAATCTTCGATATTACTCCAAATAGCGTCTTGAGAGAGAACTGATTCGTTCTCGTGTTTTTGCCTCTTATTTACCATTGCACGTATCAATAATTCTTGCAGTTCCAAATGTTTTTGTTCCATTTTGATAAGTTCCATAATGGTTGACTTAAAATCTTCCATGTTAACGTATTTTTTGTGTAACCTGATATTCTGTGCTCGCAAAAAAAAGTTTCATTTGTTGTCAGTGAAATTTGATATCAAGAAAAGAATTTTTTTTTTCTAGAATTTAATCGTCGTCCACTGTTAGCAAAAAAATATGTCCTCCGAGTAGGGAGTTTATTTTTTCTTTAAGGGTTTTCCAAATCACCACTTGTTATGTGTGACGTATAGCAAAAAAATAAGTCCTCCGTGTATAGCTTTCGTATTTCCGTTTTAGGGGTTTCTTCGTCGTCACTTGTTATGTTGATGAGAGATGATTTTGTTGTCTGTTCTTCACGTGTGAGTTCGAATCTTCGTCGCCACTTGTTATGCGCGACGGATAGCAAAAAAAAAAGTATGTCCTCCACGTAGAGAGTTGGTTTTCTCGTCGGCACTGTTATTCTGTGACAAACGAAAATTTTTTTTCCTTCCACCGAATGAGTTCAAATCGCTCGTGGCCACTGTACCACGGTTCCTTGTACCACGGTGATAGTCCAAGGTAGAACCAATAAAGAAGAACTCGAACACGTATATGGAACAACACAGATATATTACAAACAGGAATATATACAAAGAAGTAGAAAGTGTTAGTACGAACAATCAGGTTTAGTAGTGATTGTCTGAACACGATCCTGTGTCGGACTGTCTCTGACTCGACTGACTGACTCGCTCGCTCTGAATGACTGACGGAATTCACTCCAGACTTCAGACTTAACTCTAGACTTCAGACGGAACGGTATTTAGTCACCCCGCCCCACGAGGGAATCATGTGGAACAAGGCCGGTTTAACGTGCGATCTCCGAGCCCGTGGGCTCGGCCAAAAATATGCCATTTGGTTCAGGCTCGGTTTACCTCCCCGAAAGATACTCCACCCTTCGGCGTAGCCTCGTTCGGTTTACTCCCCACCCGAAGGCAGAGAGTTCAACCGATCAGCCTGTCAGCCGGTCGCCCGACTTCAGACGGAACTCCCTGCTTCCTCTTAAGGCGCAGTATTAATTACGTATGGAATAGCCCATTATGTTATTATGGGTAAGTAGCCAACGGCACATATTTATATTAACCAACGATACATGTTTATAGTAAAATTACTAGCAATATAATTTTGTAGCAAAATTAATAACAATAGATATTTGTTGTCAACTCATCAACAATTTTATCGCAAAATTACTAACGATAAAAAATTTATAGTAAAAGTACCAGCAATATATTTTATAGTAGAATTACTAACAATCCATTTTATAGCAATATGACCAACAGTACATTTTATCTGTATTTGAAGGCATGCAATTGCGTTCAAAATATATTTACTTGAAGTCATAAAATTCTGTTCAGAAAATTAAATTTCGGAACTACATGACCCATAAGGAGTCGATGTGCCACAAAACAAACAAATCAAACAATCAATCAATCTTACAGAATATAACATCAGAAAGAACACTTATATTAAGAACGAGGAAAAACACCTGAAATTCTTTTGACAAATAACGAGGATGGAGTGTTTGGAAGACTTAACACACAAGAGACATCTTGAAGGCAAAAGAAGTAGGAGGAAGTCAGCGAACCGCTTAACTGATGAGGATATGGAAATGGATGGCAGAAAGTGGGTGGGGTTTTAACAAAAGAAGAAAACACTGCTAAGATACACAGGTGATTGGAGGTTGTAGAGATCTATGATTGTCGGTGACTAGAATGGATAGGGTTCAAAGAAGAGATTATAAGAAAAAGGTAGCAGTAGAAGGAGTAGAAGAAATAGTATTAGAGAAGAAGAAGAAGAATAAACAATAAAAAAGGAAGAAGAACAAATAGTAGTAGTAGTAACAGATGAAGAAGAAGAAGAAGAAAGAATGGCAGAGAAGAGGAAGAAATAATAAAAGAAGAAGAAATATTAGTAGTAGTAGAAGAAGAAGAAGAAATAGTAGAGAAGAAGTAGAAAAAATAAAAGAAGAAGAAATAGTAGTAGTAGTAGTAGTAGGAAAACAACAAGAAGAAATGGTAATAGAGAAGAAGTAGTAGTAGAAGAAGAAATAATAAAAGAAGAAGAAATAGTAGTAACAGTAGCAGCTGAAGAAAAAGAAGAAGAATTAATAAAAGAAGAAGAAATAGTAATTATAGTAGTAGTAGTAGTAGAAGAAGTAGAAGAAAAATAGTAGTAAAGATGCATAAGAAGAATTAGAAGAAGAAGGTGGTAGAAGTAGTAAAAGAAGAAATAGTAGTAGAGAAGAAGAAATAGTAGAGAAGAAGAAGAAGAAGGTGGTAGAAGTAGTAAAATAGAAATAGTAGTAGAGAAGTAGGAGAAGAAGAAGAAGAAATATTAGAGAAAAAGAAGAAGAAGAAGAAGGTGGTAGAAGCAGTAAAAGAAGAAATAGTAGTAGAGAAGAAGAAATAGTAGAGAAGAAGAAGAAGAAGGTGGTAGAAGTAGTAAAATAGAAATAGTAGTAGAGAAGTAGGAGAAGAAAAAGAAGAAATATTAGAGAAGAAGAAGAAGAAGGTGGTAGAAGCAGTAAAAGAAGAAATATTAGTAGAAAAGAAGAAGAAGAAGAAGAAGAAGAAGAAGAAATAGTAGAGAAGAAGGTGGTAGAAGTAGTAAAAGAAGAAATAGTAGTAGAGAAGTAGTAGAGAAAAAGAAATAGTAGAGAAGAAGAAGAAGAAGAAGAAGAAGAAGAAGAAAAAGAAGAAGAAGAAGAAGAAGAAGAAATAGTAGAGAAGAAGGTGGTAGAAGTAGTAAAAGAAGAAATAGTAGTAGAGAAGTAGTAGAGAAAAAGAAATAGTAGAGAAGAAGAAGAAGAAGAAGAAGAAGAAGAAGAAAAAGAAGAAGAAGAAGAAGAAGAAATAGTAGAGAAGAAGGTGGTAGAAGTAGTAAAAGAAGAAATAGTAGTAGAGAAGTAGTAGAGAAAAAGAAATAGTAGAGAAGAAGAAGAAGAAGAAGAAGAAGAAGAAGAAGAAGAAGAAGAAGAAGAAGAAAAAGAAGAAATAGTCGAGAAGAAGAAGAAGAAGAAGAAGAAGAAGAAGAAGAAGAAGAAGAAGAAGAAGGAGATAATTGACACTTTCTATCGCCGTCATTTTTGTCCTTTGTATTCTTTGCTGATTATTTGCACTGATAATTCCAATATTTCGATATATGTCGCCTTCTTATTTTTCGTGTATCTCTCTGTCGACCGTATCAAACTTCATTTCGTCCTGATGCTGAATCGAATTGCATTCTTTATTGCAGCTATGCAGTTCAATGCTGATGTCATTCAATGATGAGAGTTTGGACATTTTTAAAAGATTGGGTGTTGATCTCTTATTCTCTTGCGTCAACCGAGTGTCATATGGCGAAACCATCCAGGCAGACACACCGTCTTCCAGCATTTTACGAAAGCAGTCTTTGTTTCGATCATTTTCTCGTAAAGGCAATATATAGCTTGTCCATGTGCGGGACTTGTGGGTTTCTGATCAAAACAATGACATTTTTCTGTTTTACCTAGAAACCCCCCTTTACCCACACGGAAAGTCAGAAAAGTAAAAAAAAAAAAAAAAAATAAAAAAAAAAAATAAAAAATAATACATTTATACACCCACGCAAATCCGAAATTCCGACAAAATCACTGACACATTTAGTTGTTGTTGCTCTTCTTGTTATTTTTCTTCTTTTTTTTATCGTGTCACTTCAGGGCAAGGCCGATCATGACTCTCCACAATTTTCTCTTCTTTGTAGCTCTTAGTAAATTTTACCTCTTAACCATCTCTCCTAATTCTTGTTCTGTCAACTATTTACACAATTTGGTTTAAGTAAGCTACATTTCTTCTTTCTTTCTTGTTTTCAATATGTCCTGTGGGTATCATATCTTCAGAGCCCTCTTTCCTCATTATGTGCCCTAGACATTTCACATGTCTCTTTATGATGTTGAGTATAAGTTTCCATTTCATTTTCTCCAAAACATCTTCGTTGCACACGTATTGTTGTTTCTGCTGTTCTTGTTTGGAGAGATTGTCCAACATTGACTGCCATATATCGTTTTTATTGTCTTGCTTGGAAGGAAATGATTAACCATACCGAGATGTGTATATAGGCATCCTGATCGAAGACTGCAAATCCAAAGTTTCACATGCACACACTTAATAAAAAGTGAGAAAGAAATGTCTTTGATCGTAAGTGTATTTTTTTTTTTTTTTTATAAAAATGATTAATGGAAAATGTCATGAAGACATTTCTGACAGTATTTCTCCCGCTGAGACCCGGATGGAACTGTGTAAACAACAGAAAAGAAAGGAAAATAACAACAACAAAAACAACTATAATAATAATAATAATAATAATGATGATGATGATGATAATAATAATATTAATAATAATAATGATGATGATAATAATAATAATAATAATAATAATAATAATGATGATGATGATAATAATATAATAATAATAATAATAACAATAATAATAATAATAATGATGATGATAATAATAATAATATTAATAATAATGATGATGATAATAATAATAATAATAATGATAATAATAATAATAATAATAATAATGATAATAATAATAATAATAATAATAATAATGATGATGATGATGATGATGATGATGATAATAATAATAATAATAATAATAATAATAATAATAATAATAATTTGCGTGGCAAATACATAAGAATGAAACAAGCAGATGTGGACCAACAGAAAACACATCAGTGTCTGAGGAGCAACGGTTTGAAAGTTGTCACAGGGATTTTATGCTTATTGACATAGCAGTTCCATCTGAGAGAAACACCCCCACAAAAATTATCGAAAAATTGTCCAAATACAACGACTTGGACATTGAGATTAACAGATGTGTGGAATGAAGACTGAGACTGTACCAGTAGTAATTGGAGCACTGGGCCTCGTGAGAAAAGGAATGGATAATTTTACTAACAATGTTTCAGGTAGCATCAACATACGAACAACCCAGAAAATCTTTTGTTTTATTTTATTTTTTTTTATTTTTTTTTTACAAAAAAGATCCGTGGAAAATGTCATGTAGGCACTTCTGACATTAATTCTCTCGCTGAGACCCGGATGAAACTGTGCAAACGACAGAAAAGAAAGGAAAATAATAATAATAATAATAATAATAATAATAATAATAATAATAATAATAATAATAATAATTTGCATGACAAATGCATAACAAGAACGAAAGGAGCAGAGGTGGACCATCAGAAAACACATCAATGGCTGTGGAACACCGGGTTGAAAGCTGGCACAGGAAGCGTATGTTTATTGACATAGCATTACCATCTGAGAGAAACACAACCACGAAAATAATTGAGAAATTGTCCAAATACAACGACTTGGAAATCGACATTAACAGGATATGTGGAATGAAGACTTAGACAGTACCAGTAGTAATTGGAGCCCTGGGCCCCGTGAAAAAAAAAACAAACAAAAAAAAAACGGAATGGACAATTTTACTAACAATATCCCAGGTAGCTTCAACATAAAAGTTGCCCAGAGCCTAAGAAATGCCAAATCTCTAACAGGGCCTAAGTACCATTGTTTGGGCCCGGTTCTACAGGATACAAAGCAGGAAACATAACACACAAATAATAATAATAATAATAATAATAATAATAATAATAATTATTATTATTATTATTATTATTATTATTATTATTATTATTTTATTTCCTTTGATTTCTGATGTGTACTCACTTCATTCCGGGTCTTGCCCAGGGACTTGAGTTTAGAAATGGCATCATGACGTTTTCCACTGCAAAAAAAAAAAAAAAAAGAAAGAAAGTGTTATGGGGTCCTCCCCTTTTTCATATAAGTGGACTCGACCAGAGTGTTACTTGGACTGCTGCCGTTAAATACCCAGAGTCAGCCAGAGTAGAGAGGAGAGATTGTGATTGAGTTGGAGGTAGAGTAATAGTGTGAGGTTACCGCTTGTAGAAGTCACAGTTCCAAGCACGTAGACTCTAAGGAAGTCCTATTTCGAGACTATATCTATAAATATTATTATTACGACTAACTGCATTCCTGGATTTACTAACAATATACACTTTGTATTATTGTGTGAATATATTTAATTTCTTATCTTTATTTCTTGCGTTTGTCATTCATTGGAGACCGAATTTCATCTCGGAATCCATAACAAAAAAAAAAAAAAAAAAAAAGAAAAAATTACATAGACAAAGCCCTTCGTAAGGTGTGGGCTGTACTCGTGAGAACCATTTTTTTTATTTCTTTAATGCATAGGCTTCCAGGAATCGCTTTAATTAGTCTACTGGAATCTTTTCCAATAAATCCAACGGCTCCAACTACTTTTTTGTTATTTTTCATAAAATTTTTCTAATCAGTTTTTCCTAATCGATGATACAGGTTTATTAGCTTATGTCCTGTTATAATGTGATTCTCTTTTGGATGTTATTTGTATGTCAAATTCCTCAAGGCCACTTTCCTGACTATATGCTCTAGAAATTTCAATTACTTCTATCTGATTCTAAATAAAAAAAAAAGTCCTTTTTGCTTCTAGTTTCCTTAAAACTTCCACATTGCTCGCATTGTTCAGTCCATGTTATTCCCCGTATCTTCCAGTAGAACCATATTTTTGTTGCTTCAGTTTTCTTCTTCCCCTACTAGAGAGTTCAGCGTTATTTTCATGTTTACAACAACATTTTCCTGTTTCTTAATATTTTTTTAATCGTCGATGTAAATGATACACAAAGAAGAAAGTGTGCTTAATGTATTTATTCAGCACCAATTTGCTTTGATTTGGTTTGTTTAACGGCATATCAACCACAATGGGTTATTTATACCCAACAAAATATTTATTGTTGGTAATATTTTCTATCTATCTATATATCTATCTATCTATTGGTTTCGTTTGTTTTACGGCATATCAACCACAGTGGGTTATTCAATGCCGACAAAATTTTTATTGTTGGTAATATTTTTTTTTCAAACATGTATTGCTAGTAATATTTTTCCTTCAAAAAATATATTTCTGGTAAAGATTGTTGTCCAGAAATGTATAGCTGGTAATAGCTTTTTTCAAAAAAGTATTGTTGATAATAAATTTTCTTCAAAAATTTTCTTTTTATTAATAATTTTTTTTACAAAGTATTTACAAAGTATTTCTGGTATTAAGACCTATGTGTACACTTCCATAGTGTTCTGACTCCAGTTTGGGTGTTAACTATTTACCAATAGCTGGGACCTAATAGGTGCTACCACCCCGGGTCAGGGTGGAACAGGGTTTACCAGCAATTAAGAGGTGGTTCCAGGCTTCTCAAAACCTCCTGATGAAAGGCCTTCCTGTTGGACGTAGTTTATCGTCTTACCACGGACGCATATGTAGTTTATCGCCATACCCAGAACGGTTCAACACCAATATCAGGTGCTAATGGATACATACAAAAAACACAATACAATAAGTTACAAAACAATTAACAAAATAAATTACAAGGATTAAAGGAGTATAGCCAAACGAAGTAAGATCAGTCTGAATATTAATCAGCTTAGTATCATCTTGTTATTCAACTGTTTAAGTCTTAATCGTAGATTATTTAAGGCTATGAGCCAGGCCATCTGGTAAAGAATCGAAAGGGCGTTAGCTACTCTACAACAATATTTGGTAAATTTTCATTTTAACACCCGAGCGTCATTCACTGCTGAACTACTTTCTTTCAGAAATTAGTACGCGCTTCCGTAAAGCGATTTTTTTGTACTTAATTTAAGAAGAAAGTTAACTTTCAAATACATGTAAACATCGACAAATAAAAGAATAATTTGAAGGTGCAATTTCTCAGACGCGCACATTTATATGAAGAACTGAAAAATACAATGATGCAAACCGCTATAAATACGTTTCTCATAAAAAAGTAAAGTTAATAAATATTAATTCATAATATTAGGTTGGTGCAAAAATAATGTCGTTTTCTCACATATGTTACTTTTATATATGATTTCTGAATTAATTCATTGATATATATATAGCCATGTTATATAAAGTTTTGAAGCGCGTTTTTCGCTCTATCGAATCGTGTTATTCGTTACCGTTCTCAATCTCTTCATTCATTTTTTTGCAGGCTTTTCGACAGCATGGACAAAATTCAAATCCGCACGATTTTCTTGTTCCAGTTCAAACTAGGCCGAAAAGCTGCCGAGACAGCTCGTGATATCAATGATGCGTTTGGCCCAGAAACCACTAACGAACGTGTGGCACAACGGTGGTTCAAGAAATTTCGCAATGGTGACGAGAGCCTCGAAGATGAAGACGGTCGCGGCCGGCCGACTGCGGTTGATAACGAACATTTGAAAGCCTTAATTGAAGCCGATCCTCGCAAAACCACACGAGAAGTTGCTGTTGAACTCGAGGTCGACCACTCAACAGTCGTTCGCCATTTAAAGCAAATAGGGAAGTCAAAAAAGTTCGATAAATGGGTGAACGATAATAAAAAAAATCGTCAAAAAACGACATTATTTTTGCACCAGCCTAATATTTTTAGTGTATATCATTATAATTACCTATATGTTAATAAAAAATGCACTAAGTGTAAATCTGACCGAAGTACTATTAAACTAGGTGACTATTTAGGCAACTAGTTATGCATGCCATCTGAATACTTTCATCATAGTAATGACATAATTGCAGTTTATTAAATATACACATATTGTAAAAGCATACTTTATTTATTTCTATGTACTGTGACCTTTCAGGACGTAGGAGACCATGGTTAAGCCCTTCCCTTTATACCTTGCAGTTCCCAACAAGTTCCTTCCCTCTTCCCAAGTACAAGTTTTTGTCATCTACTTGCTTAAGGCCGCTATCAGGCGTTTTTTCCTTTGTTTTTCTTTCCCTCTATTCGACAAGTATCAGATTCTCTAGGCCCTCTTCCTCATTATGTGACCAAAGAACTTCAGTTGCCTCTTCCTGACGCTAAGTACAAGCCTCCTCCTTGTTTCCATCCTCTCTAAAACGTCGTCGTTTCTCACACGATATATTCTGTAAAACCACATCTGCTGCCATACTCGACATTTACAAAGGCCAGATCAAACCAAAAATAGATTACTACTGCCATATCTGGGCTGGGTCTGTCCAGTCTTCCTTTTTCAGTCCTGATATAGTTCAAAAGGATCTACACAGCTTGGTGGATAAGGAATTCTTTTCCACCCTACAACACCTTTCCCAAAGATAAAACATTGAAAGATTCTTTCTTCTTTATTGATATTTCCATAGACAATGTTCCGATGAGCTACATTCCTAATTTCCACCAGTTCAAACATTCATGTCTAAGACCTGCTATGTCAGGTATACCCAGGTGAATCATTTACAGTCCTTTCGTATTCCATTAAAAAGAAGGAAGATACACATAAACAGATCCTACTCATGCAATGCTATTTTGGGAAAAAGACCCCGAAGAGGGTGCTTTCCTGATTGCTACAATCCTAACTTCTTCATGCCTAACGTTAACAGCTATCTTACACCACATATCCACATTAATTTTTCGTCTTAATGCTCTACCTCGTGCTTCTTGAGCATTGTACAGGGTGAAAATTACTGTAAAAAAAAGACATTTTTTTTTTGCTGAGGTATTGATTTGTCTTAAGTACGTGAGTTGTACATTTAAACAAAATCTTTTGCATTGCGCCTTGTGGTATGTATACCTTTCTTCCTTTTAATCATTTCTTGTGCATTTTAGTCTTTCTTTTTTCTTTGCTTATTAGCCAATTTTAGCTGAGGTGGTCATTCATTGGAATCATCTACTGATGCTGTCCATTCTCATTATTTTTAGGAACGGTACCAGAAACATTTTTTTCAACCCTAGGCTGATTCTGCTCTTGAGCTTACGACTCTTGCATACTGAATTGTTTCTTCGTTCCATTAATAATTGCGATGTCTACATTTTATTCGTTGTGACAAATTAGTTCAAAGCACCACACTTGTTTTGAAATACAGAATTTACATCTTTTATAAACAACAATATCTAAAGAAATAATGGATACTTTTTTTTTTTAATCCGAGATTTTTTTTTATTCCTTCAAACATCGCTTTTAGCGGATACCCATGTTTGAATAGATACTCTGTTTTGTTATTCAACTAGGTTTATTTTAGCTACCAGCCTTAATCCCCGAGAAAACTTCATAACTGAGAGAGGACACAATTTCTTTAAAGTTTTTCTTGAGTGTGCAGGACAGTAGACGAAATCAATAACGTTTTAAAAAAGCGGAGTGTCTCATCAAATATAGGTATCCTCTAAAAATAAGGTTTGCAAACATAAACAACAATATATAATGATATTGGCCATATTTTCTATCTAAATGTCTTTTATATTCGAGCACATTCTATTCTATTAGTCATTATCAAGGCCTTTTTAACTGGATATATATGTAGTGTGGTTTGTGCGTCTGGAGACGGTGTATTGGTATGCAAGCTTGTCTCGCTAGCACTGTTATGTCTGAGTAGTGAGTTCGATCATCACTGTGTGCCTCCTACGTTCGGCCTTGTGTCACATCTAAGCTACGCTTGGAAAATCGCTATACAGTGCGCGATGGGTAAATTATCGCCATTTTTAATTTTGAGCATGCGCGTTGTTTGTTTTTGATTTGCGGTTGGTTGCAGAGTATCGTGTGGGGTGAGGGGGGCACCGTTGATGAGAAAAAGAGCAACATGACCCAATTCACTCCACCAGGAATTTAGAAATAGTATGCTGTTCCGTTTGGCATTCGTTCAGAAACACTAATACCAACATTTCAGAGTGTTTGGATTTCAATCTGAGAGCCGTACCGAGGTTTCGGAATCAGTTGGATGAACCTAATGGTGATTATGAATGTTTTTGGAGTGATCACTAGTGATGGCTAAGTTAGGCCTCCATTAATCTTACCACAGGGCTCGAAACTGAAGACGAAAGCCCACATCAAGTGCCTACAGGAGGAGGTGCTGCCCTGGATCAAAAGAGTGGCTGTTTGAAGACCCTATATCTGTCAACAGGAATCTGCGTCATGGCACAAAAGCATATGAACCCAGAAAGAAGAAAGATGGACTTATTTTTACATTTAACTGAAAGTCTGGATTGTGTTATATATGTATTTAAAGTTATAGAAATATTTTTTAATATTCAAATACGGTCAGCGCATTGTGATTATGTTTATACTTGAGAGTTTTGTCATTTTCATTTTAAAAATTTTTTAGCTTTATTGTAAATGTCGATGATACTATTATACTTGTATTATCAATTATTTAAACTATTTACATTATTCTGACTATTGTCCTCATCTTTGTCACCATATTTTTTACAACGTTTCGGCCGTTGTACGCTCCGGCCTTATTCATGTGGTTGGAATGACGAACTGAATCTTTTATTTCACTCAAGGACACATGGCACAATGGATAAAGACATTACTTAGATCCAGTGAAAGGAGCCAAATAGTGTGAGTTCAATACCCTGTAAAGGCAGTGGAGCATTGGAGAGGGGAATTAACAAGAGATAACTGATAAGTGATATACATTAAACATGGCACGTGGAACTAGAACTGTCTACACCAGTGAGCTAAGTAAAGGGTTCTTTTCGGCATTCCAACCACCTGAAGAAGGTCGGAGCGTACAACCGCCTAAACGTTGTAATAAATATGCCTCACAAAGATGAGGACAATAGTCTGAATAATGTAAATAGTTTATATAATACCTCATCTCAGAAATATAGACAGATATCATTTATTTATTTCTCTATTGGATCCTGTTATTTAAGTCATGGAAATTATATGTGAAAAATAATATCGCCGAAATGTCCGCCAAATCTGAAAGAAAAAGAAAAATTTTAGACGTTTAAACGTAATTTGCATTTAAATTCGGCCCCAGAGGGGTTACGCCTTGTTGTCCACGGGTCCCTCTTGCTTACAATTTGTTCTGTGAGTACTGAATCTTTCAATGCTTGTTTATTCATGATATCTACTACAATATTTAAATGTTTCTTTCCCTTTTTCTTGAATCTTTGTCTTTGCTCATATATTCATCCATAGTCTTCTAAGCATTCTTCTGTAGAATTACGTTTCTATAGTCTCGGGTCTCTTCTTCAGTAGATTAAAATTTATCATTCCCTACCATATACAAGATTCGATATTATATAACACTTCAGTATTATTTTCTTTGTTTTTAACGAAATTTCCCTGTTTCTTGGTAGGTTAAGTATATTTCGGACAGCTTATTTCTCTATTCCAATACCCTTTGGATTTATTTGACACATATTTCGTTCTTGGTTACAAGACGACCTTCCAATATGTTTAAATTTTTCGTACTTGCTTGAGTATAAAGACTGTTCCAATAACTTGTCCCGATTTTAAATAACAATTAAGTTTAAGCGACTAATGATTTTTTTTTTCTTTCAGATTTAGTGGTCATTTGGGCGATATCATTTTTCACGCATAATTGCCATGACGTAAATAACATGATCCAATAGAGAAAAAAATAAATTTTCACCAATAACACAGATTTATTTACTGCTGACTGATCGGTCTTACTGAAACACCCTTATATATATAATCCGTCTTAATGAAACACCCTTTACATGGCTCCCAGTAAAAAGGCGGTAAATTCAGAAAGACGTGAGACAATCGCTGAAAACTAGTGACAACTGCTGTGACTGAAAAGTCAGGAAGAACTTCTGCACACTTCGTCAACCTTCACGTTGGTTGTACTTCTTTGAAAAGTATGATATCTTGACGATCAAAATTAGTGAGTTCTCCAGCTATTCGAGGGCAGAAAGAAAGACGAACGTTGTAAACGAATAACCTTTTAATAAAGTGTAGAGAGATCGAGCAGCAATTAATTCATCATAAATGAACCAATCAAAACCTGGATCAAAATTGTGGTTGCTTGAAGACCCAATATCTGACAACAGGAATCTGCGCCATGAGACGACAAAAGCAGGAGAACCCAGTCATGACAATTTCTGAGATCACATCCCCACTTACATCTGTCCACCTAAATTCCTAGACTGCAAGCCCTTTGTGTGGGGCGCAATTCCTGGAGAGACCAACAAACTCCTTCTAAAACCAAAGATGAACTGAAGGCAAAAATAATGGCAGCATTTTATTCAATAAAGTGTCTTCAGGAGGTAGTGTTGCCCTGGATCAAAAGGGTTGTTGCTTGAAGACCGTATATTTGATAACAGGAATCTCCACCATGACACAAAAGCAGGAGAACCCAGTCATGGCTGTCAGACAATTTCTGCGACCACATCCCCACTTACATCAGGCCGTTTAACCCTTAAGTAATTACGCCATAATCGAATGAATAATCAAGGTCATGAATATTCGAGAAATTTATTCGAGGTTATTCAAGGTTAATTATTCCTGAAAGATAAAACAGTGATAATTAATGTGAAGTTTTTTTTTAGAGGGGATCTGGTAGTATCTCCAGTTTGTAGTTCGTATCTTGAATTGTTCCTCGTGATGACAACCATACATTATTTCTCTTAAAAAATAATAATTCTGTGCCTACTATTGCTAATAATAGTGATAATATTCTGTCAGCTATGTTTTCCCCAAATTTTGTTGATATCAATTTGTTTCTTTTCCATCTCATATCTAACAAGTTTCTATTTTCTGCTGACCTATTCGTATTTGGGCCGTCTTTCGGTACGTTGCCGCTAGCCCCACGTGGATTGCAAGCGTAAAATAATTAGTTGAATATTAAAGGCTACAACGCGATATCTTTTCGGTCTGTCGCTCTAACAAGGCGATAACGGGAAGCTGAGAGAAAACCAAAAAAATAAAAATAAAACAGGCGAAAATGAATTTAAGTACTAGTTGTTTCTACCTGTTGTTATTCTGTACGATTTTTGTTATTGTTGTTGTTGTTGTTATTATTATTATTATTATTATCATTATTATTATTATTATTATTATTATTATTATTATCATCAAAATCATCATAATTATAATTATCATTATTACTATTAATAATAACAATAATAATGTGGTTCATTAAACCAGTAACGTTTTATCAGTGGAATTTTTCAACCTTTACAGTGTGGCCATCCTGAGATCATCAGATAATCAGGAGTATTACCAGGATTTATTAATCTCGGACAGAGTATTATTAGGTTAGTGCAAAAATAATGACGTAATAATGTCGTTTTTTGACGTATTTTGAACGTCAAAAAACGACATTATTACGTCATTATTTTTGCCCCAACCTAATAACAATATAAAACATACCGATGACACAGTGTTATTAGCAAACACAAAAAATACAGGAGCTTTGAAGGTAGTTACTGTGGCTTTATTAGAGCCAGAAATAAAGACACAAGAGTTAAAAATATATATTAGCAGAAACAGTAAGGCAAACATATAAAAACGAGAAAGCAAGAATGTTCGGTTCGACTGTCAGAGCTGACTGCTGGAAATTTCCCTCCCTAAAAGGCAGTACCTGCTCCTATTTATAGCTGTGAGAGTCCATGCATGCGTGGGTAAATTACCATAACAGTAGTAAAAGTAAGCGAAAAGAATGGACTAATAATCTGATATAAGACAACAGGGACTATATTTGTCAGGAAAAAAGGATCAACCCCAGATGTGAAGGACAAATTGGCGGCATCAAAATTCAGCAAGTACGGAAAGATAAATATCTGGGATATTTTATAACAGAGACTGGAATACGCGACAACGACATCCGAAGCTGTATTGGAATAGAGATGCCTTCCAAATTTCGTTATAAACAAAGAAAAGTGTGTTAAACTGTGATGTAATGTCTCTCCTTTTAATAGCAGCGAATATTGGACCATCTCATCAACGATGAAGCACATCTCTAAGTGAATAAGAATTTCGTTCTAGAGAAGGATGCGGGACTGAAATTATAAGTAACTAGAAAGGTTTATGGAAAATCGAAACAAAAAGACATATTTGTACTCAGAAAGATAATTGAAATTTTTAGAGCAAACAATGAAGAAAGATGGACTGGGGTATTCGATAACGAAACAACATATTAAAGATAAAGGGACGTATGGAAGCAGCGAAGAACATAGATAATGAATTTGTTTAAATGGTTAGCAGAACAGGTATTAACAGAGATAACACAAATACAGTCCTTGGCAAGAAGGACAGGGATTTGTGGTGAGCTCTTCGCCCATACCCTTATTTACACAGGAAAACAAGCTCGTGTCATCCCAGTACTTCCCGTTCTGTTGATTTGTGGCTGTATTTTCTCTAATGCTTTATCCTTGCCAAATCAAATGTGGTCAGAATCGAAGTAGCCTTATCATATCTATGCGGGTGTTGCTCAATCTCTTCTTTTCAACATTGGTATAATTCAAAATCTTCCAAGCGCTTTTGTTGCGAAATACCTTTCATCTGATCTGAAAATTATTCGCTATTTCCCGGCCTCCATGACACCTTGGACAAGATGGTGCAAGAAGCTGGAATTTTCTGGTATCTGTTTCCAGTTACTAGATTCGATGTCTGTCAGTTTCACGTCTGCTCTTGAAAAGGTCTTGAAACAGAAACAATGTCACCAACCCCTGGCTATTCTATCGCTATTTCCATTACGAATATTCAGATGAGCTCCATTCTTTTAGTTCCAACATTTCAGAGATTCCAACTAGGACACGCCGTGTCAATTCCACAAAGTCGAATCATTCTCACCTCCACCCCCCAGTACGTTGGTGTTTAAACAACATCATTTCAAAGGTGCTTCCATGCTCCCCCCACCCTCCAAGCTTCTATTCAGAGGCCTTGCTGCAGGATTTAGTTTATCGTCATATCCATGAGAAGTTTAATGATGGGAATAAGACAAATCATATGACCAAAATTAGGAATATTTGATTACATATAATTAATATGAAGACAGTGTTTCTGCAAGTAATGTAAAGATACACAAGGATTTATTTTGCAGCTTAAGTAGTGCAGTAAATGTGTTAATATGCAATACGTAATCTGTGCACGTGTTAGATCAAATATGTTATAATTCCCTGGAAACGAATTATAGTAGGTCTATGTTTAATCTCGAATATGTTTAAACACATCTTTTTTCACAATGCATTTTAAAATTTATTACCTTCTTCAATTTTAGTTTATAGTCTTTTCGAAAAGCCACGTCATGTTTTTCTAGAAAACTAGACAAACCATATAGACCATATTAGGGAAATTTGATGAGATATAATTATTATTGTGACGGTGTTTCTGCCAATATACTCCAACCATCTTCAGGCATTCATTACATTGGCTGATAGAGGATATCTTATATTTTCAAATTAGGATAGCATTTTTTTATCTGTTGAACATTTTTCTTGTGCGTTCCTTTTGAATCAGCGAATATTATTTCACTGACTGTGCAATAAATTGAACTTGCCACCGCTAGATGAGAGCATTATGTGATTAGCCAAAACCTACATGCACTACGCCACCACTAGTGCGGTTTTGAAGCTTTCAAACTCAATGATAAACGCTTTCGTAAACAACACGCACTGTTGAAATTAAAAATGTAAAATGGCGACGATTTACCCATCGCTTTCTCTTTATATATCGAGAGAATAAATGTTTATTTCGTTATGCCTGTTTGATCTTACGCCCCAACAGTGTTTAGTGAGAAATTACCGAGGTACGCGAAGTATGAAGAAAAAGATTTCCCTTCCGCAGGGGTTTGAATTGGCAGCACTACAGACACCATGTAAAGTAATATGGAAGTAGGGATTGGAAGGACAGGATACACAGAAAGTAAGTTTAAAATTTTTGACTCCAGACGGCAATAACCAAGTGACAGTAAATAAACATTTATTCTCTCGATATATAAAGAGAGGGCGATGGGTAAATTTTCGCCATTTTACATTTTTAATTTCAACAGTGCTCGTTGTTAACTTTTTTTTTTATTTTTGTCGACTGCCTATCAGTGTAGTAGGGTCAGTTGGGCACCGTCTGTGAGAAAAAGAGACCCCTGACGCAATTCACTGCTGTGACACTATTGTGACAGTGGTATTATGAAATTAAAAGGATTCATGTGAAATTCACGTATATGAATCGGGGAACTCGAAGGGTTAAAAATGTTAAAACGTTAAGATGAAAATATGAATTGAAATAAGAAGCAAGGAAAAAATAGATATTTATTTTCCTCATAAACTGATGGGCAAATGGAGTTGAAAATTCACAAAGCTAAAGAGTAAACAATGATATTTTAATACTGAAGGTCCACTACAAAGGAAATTCTTTGGCGTCAGAGAAAATAGAAATAATTTTTAAACACAAAAGTTTGTTATCGGGAAGAATTATTGTTGTCGAAAGAATGTATTGTTTTTGAACAACTGTCAGGTTTGATTGTCAGTCGGCGTCGTTTCTCTAAAATTGAAAAAAATAATTAATTGATATAAATATTCATGACTCCTTAGGTGCGATAGGCAAAATGTAAACAATGAGATTTTAATCGGCAATTTTCAGTCTCGAAAACAATGAAATTTCTTTGCGTCAGAGAAAATAGAGATAATTTTTAAACCAAATAGTTTGTTAACGAGAAGATTATTGTTTTGGATAAGCGCCCGATTGTCGAAATGAATGTTGTGCAAAGAAGAAGAAGAAGACTTTAACCCACTTGATAATTTTATGTGGGGCTCAGTTGAATGGGAGACCAACAAAACTCTTTCTAACACCAAAGATGTACTAAGGCAATGATCAAGACAGCATTCACTAACTTAAATAAGGAGCCTGTCCTAAAGAATGGTAGGACATTCCGACGCTATCTTGAAGCCGTGGTTGAAGCCAACGGCGATTTTATTGAATAAATGTACTCTTTATTATTTCAAGATATTTTTGTGCAATTTTGGTAAATATATTTGCTAAAATGACATGTCAGTATTACTTTCACTTTTGCTTAATTTACACGACAATTTATCCATCGCATCCTTTATATACTGTATATCTCGTGTATCATGCGATATTTGAAACGTAATTTTGAAAATAATTTTAAAGTAGTCGCATCTTACACGAGATATAAAATTATCGTATATACTGCGGGCCCTGGCAACGCCGTTGACCAAATTATATAACCATTTACTTTTTTCACACTAGTTTCGAAATTAGGTCTTCAAAGGTTGCATAATACTCGAGTATATACGGTAAGTATACATTACATGCAGTACCCAGTCACCGCTGGGTATGGAATTCGTTCTATTTCATAATGAATTGTCATTGTTTACAAACGGAAATATATTAAAATAATATACTAAATTAAAATAATATACTAAAATAATTGTCGGAATTAATCAATTCCATATATATATATATATATATATATATATATATATATATATATATATATATATATATATATATGAGATTCTGCACCTTCTATCTTATATCATATAATTAAATAGCAATGTTAATGTGATTAATGGTGAAATAACTTCGCTAACAGGACTTAATGAGACATTAACTTACTATCAGTTCCTTGAATAATAAGATCCTTATATTCGAGTTGTTGTCAGATAGAAATTCACATGACAAGTACTTTCGATAATTTCAAGTTGTCATCTTCAGGGCGCAATTTTTATATACACAGGTAAACACTAAGACGAAATATGTGTAGAACGAAAGATGTTTTTTTTTAAATTATGTTATTTATTGACAGTTGAATATACATATACAACGCGAGACTTCTTGTTCAAATCGATCAAGTGAGAATTTTGTTCTGAATATATTTTCCATGTACATGATTTAACCCAATATGGTTTTGACAACTGAAGCATGTGTATTTGTCGTGAACACGTATTTCGTTAGGGTGCAATGTGTTGAGACCGTCTGCGCACACTGGACGACTTGAAAGCAGAGATAACAACAGACTATTTCAAGCGAGCCATTGATAGCGGTGTTCAGAAAAAATAAGATGGATTCACGCCATTGCTGATGCTAATGGGCGTCACTTTCAATATTGTTAATAATTTTCATTTATATTATCGTCTTTCTATATCGAAACACATCAGTTAATAAAGTATACGTGCATAAAACCTTTCCGAAACCATGTATATGAAGAGAACAGCATCGATAGATAGATAGATAGATAGATAGATAGATAGATAGATAGATAGATAGATAGATGTGAACATCTCGTGATACATAGATCATCCTATGTACTGAAATAGACTGCCATAGATATATTATTATAGATCTGAAAAGACTGAAATAGATAGATAGATAGATAGATAGATAGATAGATAGATAGATATAAACATGTTGTGATACATCGATCATCCTATGTACTGAAATTACCTGAGGTTTATTTCTGAGATGAAGCATTACATACACTATTTACAGTATTCGGACTATTGTCCTCATTTTTATTGCTGGATTTATCACAACGTTTCATCCGGTGTACGTTCCGGCTTTCTTCAGGTGTTTGAAATGTTGAACGATAAATAAATATAAAACTATAATAATATATAAATAAATACAAATAAATATAATAATACTAGCAGCATAGACCGTCGTTACCTTTGCTTGATTCAAAAATCGTACGACTCATACAGCAATCGCCATCAATTGACTTAAAATATTTTTGCCCTTCGTTGCCTTTAAAGTAGTGCCCTTTGCCCTGCTGATGTTGCTACATGCCTTACTTCTTGCCTATCTCACACTGCGAATTTTTCTAAGCTCTATACTAAACATTAAATATTAAGAAATCGACAAAGTCCGACAATTTATTTATTAAAGACATTTTTATCTATAAAAAGAACGTTAAACATAAAAATGTCTTTAATAAATAAACATTAAATCTGTTACGAAAAAAGAACTAAACAAAATGAACACAAAACGCACAGCTTTAAAAAAGGACTCGTAACTGGAAAAACCGAATGAAAAAAGAATGTTAACAACAAATACTTCTTCACACTAAACCCAGTTCTGCGGAATCAGAATCAACGTTGAGTTTAAGCAAGCGAATGAGCCAATTGGAGTAAAGTGCCATGCAGATTTAAATTTTTCCCACTTTTGACGAATGCAGCTATCGATTTTTTTTTGCAGGCTAGCATGCTAGTTAACATTTGTGTCAGTCAGCTGTTGGCTCTCATGCTGGCCAATAGAATTTTCCTGCCTATTCGTTGCAGCCAGCTACTGACTCTCCCTCTGGCCAATAGAAAATGGCCGCAAACTACATGAAAAGTACCGTAGAAGCATGATAAAATCGATTATTTCCACTATCGATGGGAGTTGGGAAATATAATGCCGGTCTTGGCCTTACCACTAACTTGGAGCATGAGCCTGTAAATTTTAGTGCAAATGCGCCGAAAATTGCAACCGTGACTTCGTTACACACACAAACACATACTGCCTTTTATTGATAGAGATATCAATATAAAACCTTTATTTCACTCGTTGGAACTATTCTAGTTCCACGTGCCATGTGTAATGGATGTCAGTTATCTGTTATTAAATATCCTCTGCAAATTCTCATCTGCCTTAATCATATGTTCTTAAAGAGATCTGCGTGTGAAATTCTTCGACTTATAAACTTAATCTCTTCAGCAACCATTTTTCCTAATGCTCATATTGCTATAATAAAATTAAAAATAATTATAATAAAATAGAAAATTGAAATATGAACTCTGGTAAAAAAACAAAAAAAAATGCAATGATAATAGCAAAAAAATTACAATGTAGTGAAATAGTCTGACAAAGATTTATACATGCAAACATTTGAGAACGCATGCGTATTATAGATACATACAAATGCACATATAAAGATATGAACATATTGTGAGAAATATATCTATGTATAGATAGATATGAAGTACCCGACTGAAACAAAATAATATAAAATTAAAGCGAAAACATAACTGATAGATATATATCAATCTACTGACCCATTAAAATTATAAACAATAAAGCGAGACAGATATATATTTTTAAACATTACTGATATATATATATATGTGTGTGTGTGTGTGTGTGTGTGTATGTGTGTGTATGCATATATATATATACAGAGAGAGTGACAGAGAGAGAGACTGACAGTGTGAGAGAGATTGAGAGTGAGAGACTGATATCCCCCGACTGCGATTAGATATATATATATATATATATATATAAATATAAAAGTGAACATAGAAGTCAACACTTAGAGGCGACAGTCTGTTTCATGCTATATGCAATCGTCAAGCCACGTGTGCTGTTATTTTTCTCGGCTATTTATATATATACGGGTTAGTGGTGCATTGTGGGTATTCTATTATGGCGGTTATTTCACCGGAAGTCGTTTGTTTATCTATTTAGGTCAAATTATATTGCTTGTTTTTATTTTTGTTTCGTATTTTATTTATTTATTAACGTAGTAAAAATTTGTTTATATCACTTATTTAACAGTTTTGTTTTGGTATATATATATATATATAGTTAGATCAATAGATAAATAGATATGAACTTACTGATAGATAAAAATACACAGACAGATATATAAATATAAACGTATATATATATATATATATATATATATATATATATATATACACATATGTGCCTGTGTGTGTATGAGAGAGAGAGAGTTACGTTTGTATATATGTATATATTGGAGAGAGAGACACAGAGACAGAGAGATAGTCTTATATCGACCGGCTGCGATTAGATATAGGCATATATATATATATATATATATATATATATATATATATATATATATATATACATACATACATACATACATACATAGAAATATACAGAAATACAGCCAGGCAGATATATAAATGTAAACGTAAAGAAGATCGATAGATAGATAGAGAGAGAGAGAAAGAGAGAGATTAACAGACACGCTGAGATAGTTCGATATAGCTAGCTAGCTAGATAGATCGTGAATACGGTTAGATAGATAGATAGAAAGAAAGAAAGAAAGAAAGAAAGAAAGAAAGAAAGAAAATAAATAAATAAATAAATAAATATGGACTAATAAACAAACGATTTATTTTCGAAAAAATTCTTATTCGGACGACTAAGAACTTATCAACGCTAATATGTTCTTTAGTGTGTGAAAAATTACCCAACCATTTTGTTATTTAAAATAGTAGCTGTTTTCTTTCGTGCAATTAGCCGCTATTTTTTTTATAAAAAAAAAGCTGGTGCTAGGAACATTCACATATAAATTAGTTGATGCCAAATAGTCATCGGCAGTAAGTTGTTAATGACTCTACATTTTTATTTTAGTTATTGTGTCATTTACAACCAAATAGTAGCGATGACTTAACAACGTGTTTGGTATTTAATTTTCCAAGCACAAGAAATGTTTTGGCCTCTCGTTTATATGGTTGCAATCGAAACCGTAACTGCGGCATTACACTGCAAAACCTGTCCCCCAAGTGCAGATGTTATCGTATATGAATCACCATCATCATTTATCATCATCAGTCCTACGATTGGGTGTGTCCCTAGTGTTGCTACGCAAATCATCACCTAACCAGTTGCCGCCACATATGTTGGTTAAAAGCTTGTGAACTATTCATTCATGAGTAGTGTCTCTTAGGCAAGTATTTCTGATAGAAATCTCTATATGCCAAAGCGCGTATCGGCTTCAACTAGAAGGTTCGAATTGGTCACATTCCCGTGACCGTTGATTTGATCGGTAGCAGTCACCGCCCTGGGCGTTGACATTAGATGGGGAATCCCTCTGTCCACAGAAATTGTGTTATCACTACATTAGCTGCATAAATATGGATGGAGCTCATTTTCTTCCACCCTTTGATAAGTCCTTTTTTAATCGTGCTAGTTATGTAACCACTTTCCTCGCATGGAAAACATGGTTTTGCCGCCGATGACCTGGCCATCTTACAACTAGTATTGTGTTATATTGTCCCAGTTGTACTTGTAGAGTGATGTTAACGCTGTGTGGTAAACGATAGAGAATCTTAAACCTAGTGCTGCTGAAAAAGTCTTAGCAAAAATATTGAGCCACCAGCGAAAATTTCACCTTTAAATTCCTTAAAGATTAAAAGAAATATTTTGGGCGGATATTATAATTATAGAAAGTGCTTAATGTAAAAAAATATAGAGATATTAATTAGGGTTAATGCTTCTAGAACGATCGCCTCAGCTGAATAGAACATGGTGCAAGTTTTTGTCAATGGGTATTTTTATCCTGTTCGTCTTGGCGCTAATACCAAAGCTCTTTGAGTCGAGACTGCGTGGTTTTCGTTGCAGTACACTTCGTTTCAGTCCATTGAAAATGTGATCAGCGTTATGCGTTGGCCAGTCTGCCAAAATGTAAATATCTCCATAGAAAAAGAAACATTTTTTGCGCGTGGTTTGTGGCAAATAACACAGTCAGCTTGAAAGTTTTCTCTATCGTCGTAGTTTTTACAAGATTAAACCGTACTAAACGAATATAGTTTTATCTATTTAAGTTTGGACCATCTTTACCGATTCATTTTGCCATTAGTTTTACTCCACACTGCTACGTATCTATCATGAAATCTTAGCGCCATTTTAGGGTATCTTACGCTATAACTCTATTTTACATTCATCATTAAAAAAAAAAAACTTTTTGCCACTTTCAAGCAACACGGTAGATGTCCTTTTCATCACTTTAATTTTCTATTCCGATGTTTTTTGGTGAATTATGTTTTCGCTTAACCTTTTCAAACGTCCATTCAAATTGCTTTGTTTTTTTGGTAGACCTCTACCTACAGTTTCAACAGAAACTTCACCGTTAAGACTGAATTAACTCATCATTTCTCTGGCTCACAATCTTCCATTAATTTTACTGTTTTTTATTTTTATTTTATTTATTTTTTTTGGGTGATTTGTATCTGGATTTCTGGAATGGAATCATTTACACTATTCATATTCAAAATGTTATCACCATCTTTGTTGTCATTATCACCTGATCACCTTCTGCCTAAATTTCTGGGATGAGAAGTTATCATTATTTACTCTATTTATATTCGGGTTATTATCCCCATATTTCTTGTTCTTATCACCTGATCACTTTCTATCTGAATTTCTGGGACGAGGAGTTTACACTGTCTATATTAAGACTATTGTCACTATCTTTGTTGTTACCACAACGCTTAGGCCAGTATGGATTGAAAAATGATTCTGGAAATTACCAAACGCCTGACTGTCTCTCGATGAGTCATGTTCCCCTTCAAAGTCACAGCCTGTATGTCTGTTTCAGCAGAAAAAGAAAGCTAATGATCAACTGCAATAGCTTTTCAAGGCGACTTACGCTTTCTTTAGTGGGATGGAAGAAATCCTATCACGAAATTTACATATTACCATGACAATATATTCCGAGATCTTTCATTGATTAAATAGTCCTAGCTCTTAATTGCTATTGTTGCAAGTCCACCTAATTCTGTATAATAGCATTTGTTAATGTTTCACCTATGGGCCAATAGTTATCCTCCAAAACTGGGTTGAAAACACTATGAAAGTATAAATGCAAATTTTCATAGTAAAAATACCAGTAATATTTTTTTTGAAAAAAGTACCAGCAGTATATTTTTATCAATGAAATTACTAATGCTCCCAAGAAAAATAAATTTCGAAATTAAATGACCCATAATGTGTTGATATGCCTCTAAACAAACACATCCAGCGTGGCCTTTACTAGCTTAAACCCGTGATTCTTCCTACATGGTCGCTAAGAAAATTCAATAACTTCTGTTCAAAGCCACAGTATATACAGACTCTACTGATAAAACATTTGTGCTAAAAATATTATATTCTTAATGAAATAAAGCTGTATAATTATTTTATGTAACAAACGGAAAACTATATATATATATATATATATATATATATATATATATATATATATATATATATATATAAGGCAGGGTGTGTGTGTATCGAATGCACGGCCGCACTTTTCGACGGATTTGCACCAAAATTTACATGCACATGCTCCAAATTAGCGGGAAGGCAAAGACCCATCGATAGTGGAAATAATCGACTTTTTCATGCTTCTACGGCAGTTTTCATGTAGTTTGCGGCCATTTTCTACTGGCCAGAGTGAGAGCCAATAGCTGGCTGCAACGAATAGGCAGGAAGATTCTACTGGCCAGCGTGAGAGCCAACAGCTGACTGACACGATGCAAAAAAAATAGCTGCACAAGTGGGAAAACTTTTAATCTGCATGGCACTTTACCCCAGTTGACTCATTCGCTTGCTAAAACTCAACGTTGATTCTGATTCCGCAGAACAGGGTTCGGTGTGAAAAAGTATTTGTTGTTGACATTATTTTTTCATTCGGTTTTTACAGTTACGAGTCCTTCTTTATAGCTGATCGTTTTGTGTTCATTTTGTTTAGTTCTTTTTTCGTAACAGATTTAATGTTTAGTTTAGAGCTAAGAAAACCTTCGCAGTGTGAGATAGGCAAGAAGTAAGGCATGGAGCAACATCAGCAGGGCAAAGGGTACTCCTTTAAAGGCAAGGAAGAGCAAAAATATTTTAAGTCAAGTGATAGCGATTTCTGTATGAATCGATTTGTACGATATTTAAATCAAGCACGCGCAACGCTGGGCCATGCTGCTAGTATATATATATATATATATATATATATATATATATATATATATATATATATATATGTACATATGTATATTGAAAACGACAGACAATGTGTTTTTATTTAGTTTTTTTATACAATTTCTCATGCGATCTAATTTTTTTTTTATCTTTTTGGATGATAAATTATGTAAAAACTGTTCTTTTTATCCGAGCGGTTTCGGCTATACATTTAGCTATTTTTCAAGGATTATATTTTAACTGTTAAATGAAATGTGCATAAAAGAAGGATTGCTGCCTAAATACACACACACACACAAGCATATATATATATATATATATATATATATATATATATATATATATATATATATATATATATATATATATATGCATGTTTCATTAAATACTTAATATTTCTCGTTTTCACTCAGGAGTGGTTATATGTGACGTCACGAAATGCGATATGATTTTCGTTTCCCCGTCTTGTATACACGATTTTGTCGTTGCCTTGAAATTTTTAATGCAATAAAAGCAGACTATCGTTATTGTTTTTGCCCGTGTATTTTTTTATATATTGATATGTAGTTGTCATCTTTGATAATGGCCTATGTAAGCCGAAAACTTACATAGGATTTAAATATGTATCAATATTCTGATTTTCTTTCGTTTTTTAATGATAATGTTAAAGTTTATCAGACAATATGAAACGAACTTACTTAAATAGACAAAACTTGTCTTATTATTTAATGGAACAAGCAACAATGAAAAATTGCTGCATATATATATATATATATATATATATATATATATATATATATATATATATATATATATATATATATGATAACCAAACGCACAAGTAGAAAATAGATCTTAATCTAAAATGTTCACTTTATTAAAGCTTCGTCAGCGATCAAAATAGAAATGATAAAAATTGCTAAAAAGCAAAGAGACGTGGATTAATTGTATGTTGCGTTAGGCTATTTCATTGCTTAGATACGTGTCACGTGTAATGAAGTATCAGATAATATTTAAATATGTGTAGCAAATATTCTCGACGTTAAAATGTGGAAATGTAGGATGTTTTGATTGGTACGTGTCACGTATAAGGAAGTAATAGAAAATATTCAAATAAGCGTAAGAAAACTTTCTGGATTTTAAAGCAAGTAAAGGTTAGTGAGACGCTGCAGTATATTTTGAAGAATTTTTCATTAAAATATATCTCATGCATCGTAGTAACTTTCACACATTTTGCATCGTGAATGTTTGCCACACATTATTATAATTGTGCTTGTTCCATCCTTAGTTACTTAGTACGCCCGTCCGTTACTCTCTTAGTACTATATATATACATACATACATATATATATATATTCATACACGTTTCATTAAATAATACAGACAAGTGTTGTCTATTTATTTTATGTAAATTTTTTTCGTAATATCTGATAAGTTTAATAATATTATCGTTGAACGAAGAAAGAAATTCACAATATTGATCCATATTTTTTTAAATACAATCTTTCGGCTTACTTATATATATATATTAAGAAATGGACAAAGTCCGACAATTTATTTATTAAAGACATTTTTATGTTTAACGTTCTTATTATAGATACAAGTATTTAAGTAAATGCTCTGTTTATAATAAACAGTATTAAATAACATTTACCAGCCTGAATGTCCGAGAAATTTTCATAGAAAATATTCGTCTTTTGACAGGATTCGAACCTGCATCCTATACGGAACCGTCATTTACGGTGACGTGCCTTGACCGCTCGGCCACAAAGGACCGTTTGGTTGGCAAGGTTGAATTTACTGCTTATAAACTTCAATTCTATTAAATTCAACCTGTCAAAGGACAAATATTTTCTATGAAAATTTCTCGGACATTCAGGCCGGTAAATGTTATTTAATACTGTTTATTATAAACAGAGTATTTACTTAAATACTTGTATCTATAATAAGAACGTTAAACATAACAATGTCTTTAATATATATATATATATATATATATATATATATATATATATATATATATATATATATATATATATATATATATATATATATATATATATTGTTAAAGTATGCTATATTTATGGGTTAAAGTGCTCCTTAACTGGCATAGAGCGTATGTAATTTTAAAGGTGTACATTGAATTCAACATGCAGATCCGTCTTTTTTATTGAGGAACGGTTGCATTTAGCGGGAGACGGACTGCCGCATGCCCCTATTACGCCTCATATTTGTTCCTGTCATAAATTTACTTGCGTGTATACTCTGAGAGCCAGTCAAGGCTTGAAGTTGTCTGCTTCGTTGTGGATTGTCTCTTGAGGACGTAGGTAATCATAGCTTCCTATAACTTCTGATGCTTTGAAGTTCTTGGCAAGATATGTCCGCTTACTATACCACTCAATCTCTATTCTGCCATGTATTCGCCATCTTACTAGAAGTTTCCCTGTGTTTCTCTTGCGTTCACTATTACATGTGACGATCAAATTCTTCAAGTCTTTTTATCCTCTTATAAGTTCCAGAAATTGTAGCTGTTCTTTTCTTACCATAATTTCACGTGTTTGTTCCGTTCTCACTTTCCTCGCTGCTTATATTTTGTGTTCCCAGAACATTTCTGTAGATACAGACCCTGTGTAGCCTCGAGTCTCTAGTGGGATAGCCAATCTGTATCGGTGACAAAATACAAATTAAACTGACTCTCTACTATTTTTACTCAATTAAATGCAACAAAGACAACAACACCTCTCTCACAGACGTACCGTTGCATCCCACTGTCTTTTCTACAAATACTTTCACGGTAACTGCTCTGATAAGTTACTTTCGCTTGTTCTTAGACTTCATGAATTTAAGCGCTCAACTAGGCTGGCGTCTCGCTCTCAACCTTTCACTGTCGAAACTGTTAAATGTAGCGTCTCTCTATTGCAATAGCTTCATGTCTCGCACCTCTCGCCTGTGGGACTCCCCCCTTTTTTTTCCTGTTTCTTTGATAGCTATAATCTCCAACTATTTAAATGTAACGTCAATCGACGTCTCCAGATGTCCTGATCTATCCCCTAACCGTCTTTTAATCCTTTCCTTTTTCAACTCCCCTTTGTTCTCGGTTCTACTCTGAAACCCTTTTCATGCTTCCCGCCTTGCTTGGGGTTGAATGCTTAAAAAAAACAAAACAAAAAAAAAATGGGAAATAAACAAATAGGCAGATATTTGTTTGAACAGAAAATATTTTTATGTAACAAGTACACACGATATAATAAAGTTGTTTAAAACACTTTAGAGTTCTTAGTTTTGTGATTATTGGTAATAGAAATGGTGCTATGCTATAGCTCTGGTAAGAAATTAAACAGTTTATAATAATGGTGGAATTGAAAGAAATAAATTTCTTGACTTATTGTAGAGTTGTCTCGCCTCGAGTGATAAATTAGGTTGGTACAAAAATAATGACGTAATAATGTCGTTTTTTGAAGTATTTTTTAACGTCAAAAAACGACATTATTACATCATTATTTTTGCACCAACCTAATAGTTACGATTTCCTTTATGTAGTTAAGATATTGAATGAGTTGGTCTCTGAATCTCGTCTTAGTTCAATTGGTCACGAGATGAATTGATGCTGAAAAAAAATTGAATTTCGCAAGCCGGGTGGGACGAGTTGATTCTTTTTAGGGACTCACTGACTCGAATTTTCATATTTATGAATTTTCTTGATCACCTGGGAGCCTCCAGAGAATGTTTACCAATTTTTGGCGCATTGAAATCTGAATTTATCTTACATATTTATAAATCTACCATTCGTCCTTGCTTTGAATACTGCTGCCACATTTTGTCTGCTGCCGCTACCATATATTTGTAAAGAATTCATGAAACGCAGACAAGAACCTGCAATGTTATTGGTTCTGACATGGCATCTAGGCTGTTATCATTTGCCACCGCCGTAACGTAGCTTCCCTGACGCTATTTTATAAATACTTTCATGGCGATTGTTCTGATGAATTTAAACGCAGTACTAGATAAGGCATGATGGAGTAGTAGATAGCCAGGAATCGGAGAGCCGAGTTCGAATTCCAGTCGAGTCCATTACATTCACTTACGTTCTAATAAACTTGGGAAATGTATGAATCCTCTTCTTCTCCCCCAGATATGGGTAAATAGCAGGACAGATCAGGTTCTATAGCCTTGGAAAGATTTAGCAACCTACTTCAGGAAAAATATCTGCCTCGTCAGTCATGTATCGAATGATATATGATCGCCTAAGTGTGTATCACGCATCGCACATAACTGACAGAACTGACTGCATAAGGTGTCATCGATTGACATTCGATTTGACTATAGTTAACCGCTACTTCTATGCTAACATTTTATCCTCTTTCACTTCCTGCTCTTGTAGCTCACTTCCGGCTTCTTGCTTTTCAACCGACTTTAACCTAAATAGAAATTCAATATTAGTTCCTTATTTACCATGTTTTTGATTCCTCTTCTCTCTCTAATAATGTCTTTAATTTCTCACTCTTACACACTCAGTTACCTACCTGTGTCTTAGTGGCTTTACTGTCTTGCTTATGGTGAAATAATAATAAATCAATACATGCGATAGGTATTTTTTTAATTGGAATGCTTGGGCGAAAAAATTAAATAAAATAATAAAATAATAATATAAAAAATGAATTTAAACGAACTATTAGATTTGCAGCAAGGTCAATTCTATTTTACAATTGAAATAGCGAGTTCCGTCGACCCAATTTCACTCACAAGGCTTGGGGGAACCCGTATAGTTTTCAAGCACTTTCCACAATTGCTGCAGGGTGAGATCACCTCCTCCAGACCCGATAACGTCAAGAAGTTAGTGTACGTATGTTTGTACATATATATATATATATATATATATATATATATATATATATATATATACACACACACACACACACAGGGTGACCCAGAAACGGGTATTTTTGAAGTGCGTATTGTCAGACATGAGCAAGTGGCAACACTGCGAGACAGTGACCTTGAGCAACTAAACATTTCGCCATTTAGAATTCAAGGTGAAATTCACAGTATCCCAGCTGAAATGTTGCAGCAGTCAATGAGGAATCTCCACAGCAGATTTCACGAATGCATTCGTACAGGAGGACGCCATCTACAGGATGTAATTTTTAAAAAATGAAAATTCCATCATTGTTTCTTAAATGGCATGTTTTAAGGTTTCAATTACTATGAATAAAATATTTTTCTTCCATCACTGTTGGTTTTATTGGATTGTTAAAAAGCTCCCGTTTTTTGGGGTCACCCTGTATATACAAATTAACCGGGTATTGAACTCATACAAGGAAACATAGCACAGTGAATAAAGGCGTTTGTGACAGGACACAAAGAGTGTACATAATAAAAAGTAAATAATACATGTAAATAGTGTACATAATACCTCATCTCAGAAATATATATATATATATATATATATATATATATATATATATATATATATATATATATATATATATATATATATATATATATATATATATATATATATAATCATTTCACCCTTTTGTGTTGCACGACCGCCGTTAATAATCAAGGTCACATGGCACAGGGGATAGAGGCGTTAGTTAGATCCAGTGACAGGACCCAAAGGGTGTGAGTTCAATACCCGGTTAAGGCAGTGGAGAACTTGGAGAGGGGAATTAACAGGGGATAACTAATAAGTGACATCCATTAAACATGGCACGTGGAACTAGAACGGTCTACCCCAGTGAGCGAAAGAAATGGTTCAGTTCGACATTCCAAACACCTGAAGAAAGCTAGAGCGTACAACGGTCGAAACGTTGTGATAAACATGGCGACAAAGATGAGGACAATAGTCTGAATAATGTAAATAGTGAAAATATATATATAGGTTAGCATACTTCCGTATAATTAAACTTCGGTAATAGCGTGATTTTGAGGTAGCCATATTTTTCCTCACATCCTGGTCTTGCTGAGACTATACATACCGTCTGTTTGGCATTGATAGTCCGTTCTTTGCGGTTTTCTTTACATCTTTGTCTATGTCATTCCTTCATATTTTTATTTTCAACATGGTGTCATCTGCATATTTTATGTTGTTATGTCTGCCCCTACGAATAAAAATAAACTCAAGTCTAATTCTCATTAGATTGCCTCGCTGTATAAGGTAAGTAAATACCATGTGAGGAAACATCCGTGTTTAAAGCCCCTTTCTCCGTAATCTTTCTCAATTCATTTTGCAGCCGTATGCAGGCGATTTTCACCGAAATAATGTCTAGAATACCTAATATATTTCTCGAATAAATCAAGCTTTCTGAACAGTTCATGCAGATGGTACCCAGCTCGAATATGAAGAAAATAGCCGCGGCATTTTAAACAAAATTAAAATAAAAGAACAAGAAGAAATAACAGTGATAGAAAAGTTCAGTTTATCAAAATTCACACAACAAATTATTTAACCAAGGTGGAATGAATAACGAGAGAGAGAGAGAGAGAGAGATTGAGAAATAGAAAGAGATTAAGAGAGAAAGATAGAGAGTGATAAACAGAGACAAAGAGATATAAAGACAGAGAAGAGAGAAATAAATCGGAGATATAAAGAGAGTTAAGGAGAGATACAGATAAAGAGATAGCGAGAGATAAAGAGAGTGCTGAATAGAGATATAGACATATAAAGAAAGAGAGACAAATTGAGAAAGAGAGAGAGAGTCACAGAGAGATAGAGAGCTAAAGAAATATATAGACATAAAGAAAGAGAGAGAAATTGAGAAAGAGAGAGTCAAAGAGAGATAGAGAGCTAAAGAGAGATATAGACATATAATGAAATAGAGATAAATTGAAAAAGAGAGAGTCACAGAGAGATAGAGAGCTAAAGCGAGATATAGACATATAAAGAAAGAGAGATAAATTGAAAAAGAGAGAGTCACAGAGAGATAGAGAGCAAAAGAGAGATATAGACATATAAAGACGGAGAGATAAATTGAGAAAGAGAGAGTCACAGAGAGATAATGAGAGATAGGGAGATATAAAGATATATGAAAATAGCATTTCTCCACACCCCAGTTGCTAATAACATTCCGTTTTTGTTTTTATTAGGTTGATGCAAAAATAATGTCGTTTTCTAACATATGTTACTATGTGAGAAAACGACATTATTTTTGGACCAACCTAATAGTTACCTGGTAATATTATTAGGTTGGTGCAAAAATAATGTCGTTTTCTAACATATGTTACTATGTGGGAAAATGACATTATTTTTGGACCAACCTAATAGTTACCTGGTAATATTATTAGGTTGATGCAAAAATAATGTCGTTTTCTAACATATGTTACTATGTGAGAAAACGACATTATTTTTGGACCAGCCTAAAAGTTACCTGGTAATATTATTAAGTTGGTGGAAAAATAATGACGTAATAATGTCGTTTTTTGACGTATTTTTAACGTCGAAAAACGACATTATTACGTCATTATTTTTGCACCAACCTAATAATATTCATTTCGTATTTTGCTTTGATAAAGACCGCATTGGACGAAACGCGTCAGCATTTACTATTTTTCCAATAGTCATTTTTATTCATAAATAAAGATATATATAAAGCTATATCCATAGAGAGGTAAAGTGTGATATAGAGAGATAGAAAAAGGTAGAAAGAGAAATTTGGAGAGAGATAAAGAGAGATATAGGGATATAAAGAGAGAGACAGAGAGATAGACAGATATATAAAATGAGATAAAGACTGAGACATAAAGTGATATAAAGAGAGAGAGAAGGTAGAAATAAATTGGAGAGAAAATGAGGATTAAGAAGAGATAGAGAGATATTAAGGGAGAGGTAAAGAGAGATATAGAGATATAAAGAAAGAGAGAGAAAGAGAAAGATAAAGAGAGATAGAGATATATAAAGAGATGTATAAAGCTATATTTATAGAGAGACAAAGAGAGAGATGGAGAGATAAAATCAGGAAGAAAGAGAGAGATGGAGAGTGATAGAGAGAGATAAAAAGAGAGATATAGAGATATAAATAGAGAGAGATAGAGAAAGATAGAGATAAAGAGAGATAGAGAAATATACAATGAGATATATACATAAAGAGAGATATAGCAGGAAATAAAGAGAGATAGCGAGAAAGAAATAACAAGAAATAAAGAGAGATCTAGTCCCACCTCAAGAACACATGGCTCAGTGGATAAAGGCGTTGGTTAGATCCAGTGACTAGGCAAAGATCTCTGAGTTCAATACCAAGCTACAGATGCATGGCATGTGGAACTAGAATAATCTACCCCGGTGGACGGAATAAAGGGTTCGGCTCGAAATTCTAATAATCTGGAGAAGGCCGAGGACTAAAATGGCCGAAACGTTGTAAATGTGACAATGAAGATGGGGATAACAATCCGAATATTGTAAATAATGTGACGTTTATTTTATTATTAGGTTGTTGCAAAAATAATGACGTAATAATATCGTTTTTTGACGTTAAAAATACGTCAAAAAACGAAATTATTACGTCATTATTTTTGCAACAACCTAATAAATGATTATAAAAATCCCCTCAAAAATGAATTAAAATGATCCAATTATTCAGAATCACCATATCTCATTGAAATACCAGTTACGAAGTTAAGCAACATCCAGCTCAGTCAGTAGCTAGTTAGAAGAATAGCAAGTGCTGTATGCTTGCATGTGCGCGTGCTGTAATCAATAATGGCTCAGAATTGTTAATCGCAGAGCTGAGTTCCAATTCCAGATAGGTACTTTATATTCACCTACGCGCATATTTCCTTGGGAAAATTACGAATCTAACTATTCTCCTTCCAGTCATGAGACTAAATAATTATTATCTCACCAACAAAATCCAAACAATCTAAAAATATGTTCTGCCTTTAAATAACTCGAAACTGTTTGATAAGCCGTAGAAAACGAACCAAGAAATCAATCAATATTAGATTTACCTTACATTTAAAGTAACAATTTACCAAATATCTTCTCATCAATACAATCGTTTCGACTGTCCTTTCACCTTTTTCTTTTTCTTTCTCTTGGCATCTTTTATTTACGTCCTTAAGAATAATTCCTATTGCAAGATTTACGGAATTATTAAAAGTAAAATCAAATTTATCCTGATCAAAATAACTGTCAGTCTATCATTACGTAACAACGCCCCTCAGCTGTTTTTTTTTTTTTTTTTTTTTTTAAGCATTTCGCCCCAAGTAAGGCGGGAAGCCACCAGGACGCAAGGGGTTACAGAAAATTTAGAGCAAGATCAGATAGGAGTGATAGAAGAAAGGACGTGGGTAGTCAAGGCAACTGGAAATGTCGATTGACATTACACTTGAATAGCTGGAGATTATAGCTCACAGGGAAACAGGAAAAGGGAAGGGAGTTCCACAGACGAGAGGTGCGAGACATGAAGCTATTAAAGTAGAAGAGACGGCTACATTTAGGAGTTTCGACAGTGAAGGGGTGAGAGCGGGATGCCTGCCTCGTAAGGCGCTGGAACTCATGACGTCTGGGAACCAGCGAATGCAGCTCCTCGGAGCAATTTCCATGAAAGTATTTGTAGAACAGACAGAGGGAGGCGACGGCGCGTCTGTGAGAAAGTGACTGTAGACGAGACGGCAGGGCAGGGCCAACTACATTGCAGATCTGCCTCTGAAGCCTATCAAGAACCCAGAGGCAAACAGAAGGGGCACCAGACCGTATATTGAAGCAATACTCCATGCAAGGGCGAATTGTTGATTTGTAGATCTGGAGGATCGACTCCGGGGAGAAAAACTTCCTGGCGCGCTCAAGGAGCCATCTTTCCTTGCAGTGGACGAGGCAATTGATTCAATGTATTTATTCCATCTCAGGTCAGCAGTCAACGTGAGACCAAAAAGCCGCAGAGAGTTGCTCTCGAGAAGTTGAGCGTCAGACATTCTAATGGAGGGAAGGGAAAGATCTCTGTGGTGATTAATAGAGAGTAGTTTTGTCTTGGAAGCGTTGCAGTTGACAAGACAATTCGTGCCCCAGTTAACAATCGATTGGAGGTCCTTTTCGAGACGCACGGCCAGGCGAGTTTTGTCAGCGAGACTAGATTTGTTTTTGAGGCAGGAATAAATTGTGGTGTCATCCGCGTAGATGCCAACTTAGGAAGTTATTGCGTCAGGAAGGTCATTTATGTAGATAAGGAATAGAGTGGGGCCTAGGATGGTGCCTTGAGGAACACCTGTGTTCGTGGGATAGGAACTGGAGGTGAAACCATTGAGAACGACCTTCAATTTACGGTTTGACAGGAATGATCGTATTAGGTTATATAATCGACCCGTAATGCCATAACCCTAGCATTCTTAAGCCACAACGTGTGATGGGCGTTAGCCACCAAACACAAAAATGTGACCAAACGGGTGGAGGGAGAGACCCTTGTCTATGCTGTCAGAAATGCTATCGAGTATCTCACACTCTTGAGAGGATGGAGAGCGGTAAAGGAAGAAGAGATAGCTTACCGCATTGAGGAGAGAGAGTCGGAGATACATGTATGACTGGCCTGGCGATTCGAGAGAGGACTCTCTGGCCAGAGGGAGATGTTCCTTGACGTAGACACCAAGACGTGCATGTAGGTTAGAGAGTTTTTCTGAGGAGAGGAATATAGCCGGGGATCGAGAGATCAGAAGAGGGGATAGACGAGACAAGGCTTGTTTCACAGAGAGCCAGTATATCCGGGCCGTTTGCAGTGAGGAAAGATTCCAGACTGCAGAAGTTTGTCCTAATGCCCCGGATGTTGGAGAACGAAATGTTGAGGGGTTTAGGTGGTTTTTGAGAGGCTGGTTTAGGGTTAATCTTTCGCGTTTTGTAACAGATGTTGAATTTTGTTTGTAAGATGAGAAGGCACGAAGTAAAAGAAACAGACAGTTTCGACCGTGACGCGGGCAGAGAGGAATTGGCAAAATCTGCATCATTATGTGGCCTCAGGGCTGCCCACCGGAGGTGACTGCAGGGACACCTTTCCATGCGCGACATGACACTACAAAACCCCCGGTATTATACAACTGTTGATCTTGTAAATAATTCATTTACTTCATTTCAATAAAACCCACAAAAGAAAAAGGAAGCCAATAATTTTATTCAGATTAAATAGCTGTTTACACATTTATCTTATTGTTCCCGACATTTATTTATTTT
>OZ010607.1:38004757-38007257 GCA_963932145.1 Acanthosepion lycidas | reverse complement strand
ATTTTCAGAGCCGTATGTCCAAAAATGACCTGAGTCCATTGATCTCACTCTTTTTCTTCTCTCCTTGCTTTCCGTTGTCTGCATTCTTGGGTTCGCTGTAGTCAACCGGAGGTCAATTACTCACTAAATTGTAATCTTTTCGGCTCACAGCACCAAATGAAATCGTGCAACACCTAGGCCGGTCATCCCAAACTTCCAACACTCTGGCTTAAGTCTTGGTCATTTTTCGATTAGTCAAAATGCTCGACATACAATTCAAGTCGATTATGTGTGAATTAAGTATATGTCTATATTTCTGTGATGAGGTATTATGTACGTTATTTACATTATTCGGACTATTGTCCTCATATTTGTCTCTATATTTATTACAACGTTTCGGCCATTGTACGCTCCGGACTTCTTCAGGTGGTTGGAATGTCGAAGTGAACCCTTTTTTTTTTTTATATATGCCAATTAAATCCTCAATTCTTCTCACAGATTTTTGGCATTAACCCTTCTCGTTTCAATGTCTCTCAGCACATAACACTTTCTATTGTTTTAACAAAACTTTCTTCCGTTTCACTGTGGCAACGACAAATATTATCACAATTCTCCAATACGTCTCCTGTCTCCTGTTTACTAGTATATCACATCTCAAACCCATATCTACTAGTATACTATTTGTGGTGCATAGTAAGTCATACAGTAATAATAGAAAAAGAATAATTCAAGGGGCAATGTTGATTGGCACACAGCTTCAAATGCAAGCTCGTAAACAACGAATTTGGAGTTGACTCTTTAGATCGAAAGTGATTCGAGACAGGAGTGGCGTGGATAAGACGCCCACGCTCATTGAGGATGTTTAGTGAGAGATAACGATATGAGAGATTGGGAGAAGGGAAGTCCTCAGAATGATGTCCATAAATACGAAAGCGCGAAGCGAATTCTCCAAACGAGAAGGGGTAGAAAACAGAAACGAGATGGCAGAGAGTTCATCCCAGCCATCGATCGTGATATACCCCACGTAGTTGCCTGCCAAAGATTTCGACTTCAGCGTTATCCCAAATTTTACCAACAACACCAAACCAGATTATTGCCAGGTCGACGATAGTATCACTTCCGATTTAGACGTGGGCTGATAAATTAATTGTATGCGAACCCTGATAAACGAAATACTGTTATAATAACAGTAATTACTTTTGTTCAGCTAATTCAAGTGTTATTTTTTTTCCTGGACGTCATCGCCTTGCTTGCTTAGTCCAACACGAAGATACCTGCGAAGATTTGATCTTAGCTGCCTTATGATCAAACTTAAATCACAACTTGGGATAAGGATAGCTCCGGATTGAAGCGGTCACTTCAGCGACTAGCTGCAGTGATGAAAGTCTTGGACGACCGGCTAGAGTGTTACAACTCTAGAGCTTGTAAATTCTCACCTGTAAGTGTTAAGGCGATGGAAACAAACAAGGAAGAAGAGAGACAATTGTTACTAAGAACATTGTCTGCCGAGAGAAACGGACTTGAAGGAGAGAGTGTTTTCAGAAATTCTGGAGATCCTTGATTACATTAGATACGAGTCCTTCTTTTACACACACACACACACACACATATATATATATATTAAATAATTATATTTCAAAAGAGGAAACATTAAGTGGCATGTAGTATATAGTTTTATACATATATAGGTCTATTGTTTTCCTTATTCATAACGAAGTAAACTAGTATGGCTCTAGATTGGAAGTGAGGAGTGCCACGGACTAATTGGCATTGGCAATCTTTGCACAAATGGTGGACACACCCATGTATCGCTACGTCTTGTTTATTTCCCCTAAGCAACTTACTCTGTGATATATATATATATATATATATATATATATATATATATATATATATATATATATAAAACACGGTGGAGTAATGGATAGAGGATTGGACTCGAATTCGAATTCCAGTCGAATCCATTGCATTCACTTACGTGCTAATACTCTTGGGAAAGGTGTGAATCCTCTTCTTCTCCCTCTAGCTATGGGTAAATAGCAGGACAGACTAGGTTCTATAGCCTTTGATGGCAACTGCTCTAGGAGAAAGGACAACTCTAAATTCAAAAATTGTGAAGGGTCGTTTGGGGACCTTGTGGCACGTAGTGCACCAATTCTCTGTATTCGGCCCTTCAAAAAGTGTGGATGGTTCTGCACAAAACCTTCGCTATTATAATCAAATCCCATGTCGGGCTTTCGGTTCCTAGAAACTAATCTTCTTGAGCCTTATACGTCGAATTCGACGGGAGAGTCGAGTATATATATTTTAATTGCTACTCATTCAATAAGTTATTTTCATACATACATTTATATAGAAAAGGTTTATGGTTTACTCAGTATGCTATTAGTCGTTCCGAGGAAATTCCACGATTCCCGCTTGTATTTAAACATTATCTGTTACTTCAATACCCGTAACATATATCTAAACAATGAAATAGCCTAACACAACATACAATTAATCTGCGACTCTTTGCTTTTAA
>OZ010607.1:37979757-38002257 GCA_963932145.1 Acanthosepion lycidas | reverse complement strand
TAGATACTATGCTTGGAAATTTGGTTCCCTGTATCGTGCCAGAAAATTTCTTTCTCTAGAATCTATCTTACATATTTATGAGTTTACCATTCGTCCATACTTGGGATATTGCTGCCAGATATAGACTGGATAACTTGATAAATATACTTAGAGATTCTCTATAAAACCCGAAGAAGAATCTGCAATATATTTTAGTTTCTTCTTATGATTATTTCCTTTTTCTTTCTTTCTTTCAAATGTTCTCACGATGAATTTTCTTCCAAGTGTACTCTACATTTTTCTTTTTTATTCTTTTTCCAAACATACCCTTCTTTCGTACTTGTATTATTACAAGTGTATCCTATATTTCTGTGCTTTTTTTCAAGAGTACGTTTTTTTCATTCTGTTATAGTGGAACACACCTATTCTATAGTTAATAGACTACCCCACCTATAATAAGTAGGTGTAGGAATAGTAATCAGTCAGTCGCTCAAGTTTTGACTTGAGCAACTGTTCAGTTGTACTCTCATCCTACGGACGGGTGGAACCCGAAGGAAGCTACGCCGAAGGGCGGAGTCTCCTTCGGGGAGGTAGACCGGCCCTGAACCCGTTAAATACGGGTTCAATGGGCATATTTTTGGCCGAGCCCACGGGCTCGGAGTGCCTACATTAAAAAGGCCTTGTGCCACATGACACCTTCGTGGTGGGGGGGTGACTGAATATCGTCAGTCTCTCAGTGGGTCTGTCTGAGTTCAGTCTGAAGTCAGACGACCGGCTGATCGGTTGAACTCTCTGCCTTCGAGCGGTGAGGAACCCGAAATAGACTACGCCGAAGGGCGGATTCTATTTCGGGGAGGTAAACCGGCCTTGAACCCGTTTATACGGGTTCAATGGACATATTTTTGGCCGAGCTCACGGGCTCGGACATCTCACGTTAAAAAGGATTTGTGCCACATGACGCCCTCGTGGGCGGGGTGACTCAATATCGTCGCTTAGTGAGTCTGTCTGAGTTCAGTCTGAAGTTGGACGACCGGCTGATCGGTTGAATTCTCCACCTTCGGGCGGGGAGGAACCCGAAAGAGGCTACGCCGAAGGGCGGATTCCCTTGCGGGGAGGTAAACCGAACTTCAAACCCGTTTATACCGGTTCAATGGGCATATTTTTGGCCGAGCCCACAGGCTCGGAGATCCCACGTTAAACCGGCCTTGTGCTACATGATGCCCACGTGAGGGGGGTGACTAAATATAGTCGGTCAGTGAGTCGATGCCGGACGACAGTTAGTCGAATACTAAAGTATCAGCGACCACAACTAGATTACTCTGCGTCATACCTATAATATGGAGTTCCTAACGTTTTGTACGTCGAACCTATTTTAGGACCGACTTAGTACAAATACAAGTCTACACTATGAAATCACCGCATAACACATTCACATATACTTTTCTTTCTTTTAAATTTTCTCTTTTTATGTCTACTTTTGTTCTTTGAATCTTTCGAATTTGCACTTTTGTAAAAAAATATTTTTTCTTCAAAACTACGCTTTTTTTTCTTTTCTCTTTCATACTCCCCTTCTTTCTTTCCTAATTTTCTTGCTTTCTTTCTTTCTGTCTGTCTGTCTGTCTTTCTTTCTTTCTGTCTGTCTGTCTGTCTTTCTTTCTTTCTTTCTTTCTTTCTTTTTTTTTATTTCAAGTGGGCCGTTCTTTCTTATTCCTTACTTTCAACCTTCTTCTTCTTCCTCATCTTCTTCTTCCTTTGTTTCATTCTAATTTGACATCTCGGGAAAGTCACTTTCCTAACGCCCTTATCTAGCTTCCCTGTGCTTTTTCTATAAATATTTCCCCGTAAATTGTTCTAATGAATTTTTCCTCTATGGTAGCTAGACATCATGAATTTAAGCTCAGTGATAGGTTGACAATAAATCTCATCGATTTACAGTCGACTTGGCTAGATCTAACTGCAAGTTCTATAATAACAGTTTATTTTCTCGCACATCTCGCTTGTGGAACTCTCTTCCGGTTTCTTGCCTTCCAACCAACTTTCAACTACAAAAATTTAAATGCAAGTTCGAACGTTACCTAGCATAATCTTGACCCCTCTTTTGTTATTCTCTCCACTTAATAAATGTTTTAACTTTGTTATTCTTACACACTCGGTAACCCTTATGTCATACTGGCCTCACTGCCTTATTTGGAGTGAAATGACACAAAAATATATATATACGATAATATAAGTTTAACTGGCATGCTTGGGCGTGTCTATTTACGCTAACATGATAATGTCACATAAAAAACCTTATGTCAGGCGAACATTTTTTTTCTCCAAAAGCAAACAAATAAAATATAAAAAGAAATTCCAAACGATTCTAATTGCGACCAGTGGTTCCAAATGACAAGAAGATGTTTCGATGAGGTCTGAGATTGTCTAGATTTGAAATTTAGAACAAAGCTGAAGTCAGAAATGGATACTCCTGGGAGTATGAAAACATAGAAGAAAGAGGAATTTCTGTGAAAGGTGGGGTTCATAACAGAAGCAACCGACATTTAAGAAATTTCAATGCTCTCTGAACCTCAAGAGGACGTCAAGGTTGAGTGACTTTAAAAGAGATGTGCGCTAAACATGTCTGCTGATATGGGAACAGACATATACATATCGGTTGCTAACAGAAAACATATAAATACAAGAAACAATTAAAAAGATAGAAAATTGGAAAGCAGACGGAAGAGAGCATTTCTAAGAAAGATAAAGATAGAAAGAAAGAAAGAAAGAATAAGATGAAGAGAAAGAAAGAGAGAATGAAAGAAGAAAACATTTGAAAAAATAAAGTACGAAGAGTGTATTTGAAAGAAAGAAAGAAAGAAAGAAAGAAAGAAAGAAAGAAAGAAAAAAGAAAGAAAGAAAGACTGGATGAAGAGAATGAAAGAAGAAAACATTTAAAAAAAATAAAGTACGAAGAGTGTATTTGAAAGAAAGAAAGAAAGAAAGAATGGATGAAGAGAACGAAAGAGAGAATGAAAGAAGAAAAAATTTGAAAAAATAGAGTACGAAGAGTTTATTTGAAAGAAAGAAAGAAAAAAAGAAAGAAAGAAAATGCGGTTGAAATAAAGAAAGGACGAAGGGCGCTTTTGAAAGAAAGAAGGAACATTGCATTTGAAAGACAGAAAAAAAGAAAGAAAGAAAGAAAGAACATTGAATTTGAAAAAAGTACAGTAAACTTTAAAGAATGAAAGTTCCCATGTGAATGGGAAACGAAGAAAGTACACATTGAATAAATATAGAAGTAAATAAATAAAGAAAGAACGAAAGAAAGGAAGAAGAAGAAGGTTGAAAGAAAGGAATAAGAAAGAACAGTGCACTTGAAAGAAAGAAAGAAAGAAAGAAAGAAAGAAAGAAAATTAGGAAAGAAAGAAATAATATTAGAAAAGAAAGAAAGGAACTGTGAAAGAAAAAAAAACATACTTTTCAAGAAAAATCTTTTTTATAAAAGTGCAAATGCAAAAGAATCAAAGGAGAAAGTAGACTTAAAAAGAGAAAATTTAAAAGAAAGAAAAGTACATGCGAATGAAAAAAACGTATTCTTGAAAAAAAGAAAAGACATATTGGGTACACTTGTAATAATACAAGTACGAAAGAAGGATATGTTTGGTAAAAGAATAAAAAAAGAAAAATGTAGAGTACACTTGGAAGAACAGTCATAGTGAGAACATTTGAAAGAAAGAAAGAAAAAGGAAATAATCATATGAACAAACTACAATATATTGCAGATTCTTCGGTTTTTATCGAGAATCTCTAAATATATATGAAGCGCTAATACATATTTACAAGCACATACATACGTACATACATATATATATATATATATATATATATATATATATATATATATATATATATATATATACGTGTGTGTGTGTGTGCGCGCGCTCGGGCGTTTGTGTGTGTCTGTGTCCTTTCATGGGAATTACTGTCGTCTAGCGTTTTTCCTCCGTCTGGGTAATCTATTCATTGAGCACTTTACTTGCCTAAGTAGGTGTTGGCCTTTGAGTCGTGTTATTATTGCCCTTATACTAGTTTTTCTCTAGATTGAGGGGATATAGGTGTTTAGGAAAGTTATTAGTTGGTTCCACTAGCAGTTTTCCATATATATATATATATATATATATATATATATATATATATATATATATATATATATAGTATTTAAGGGTGTGTATGTGTATATGAGTATGTCTCTATATATATGTATATATATACGGATGATTAAATGGTTAGATTAATATTTTGATATATAGATTTGTATATGTATGTATATGTGTATGTATATGTGTATATATATATATATGGATGTATATATGTGTGTGTATATGTATATATATATATATATATATATATATATATATATATATATATATATATATATATATATATATATGTGTGTGTGTGTGTATGTATATATGTGCGTACGTGCATGAATTGATTTTAAATGAAATATTGGGTCTTTCTAATGACATTTTAAATTTATTTTCTTAATTTGTAATGTCCTTCTTTTGTAATATTCTATAGTTTAAATTTTGTTTTCTTCTGAAGGGAGTTTCATTTCTAAATTGATAATTTAAATTTAAATATACCATTCTTTGACTATTAATGATAGTAATAATATTAGCTAAATTCCTTTAAAATGAAACACTTCCGAAATCACATTGATAAAATTAAATTTTAACTGTGGAATTTAACCAAAATCTATATATATTTCAAATATTAAAATATAGATAAAGATTGTGAAATGTATATATAGTTTATGTACGAGGATAAATGAATTTTTGTGTAAATTATCTCAAGTGTTTCTGTGTTTTTTTTTTTTTGTTTTTTTTTTTTTGACTTGGTAATGATCGTATGTATGTAGGGATTCACATGAATACATTTGTGAGGCATATATGAATAAATGAAAATTAATATTACCATCAAATACTATTAAATAATGAAACCTAATCTTTAATTTAGTTTACCAATATAATAAATGAATTACATTCATAAATTAATTTTAAATACTAAAATAGATGTTATTGTTATTTTATTTTTTTTTTTTTTATATTGAGGAAATACAATTAGTCGGGTGAATAACCTATTAAAATTTTAAATATTTCTTTATGTCCTAGATAAATATGTTTATTACAATAATAGTTATATTTAGTCCTGAAACTATTTACTTAAAAAATTAAAGATTTAAGTTAATAACAATTTTTTTTTTCAGACATCGAATTTTCTATCAAACATTGTAAACTATCTTTTACATAATTTTGTTAAAACAAAATTATAACAACTCCATCTCACTTTCCCCCTCCCCCTATCTCTCTCTTTACCATAAGACTCACTTGTATACATTTTCTACAATTTATTTCCGTTTTATTAACCATCTAAAGAGGTCAAGGTTCTGTCACTCCTCCTACTCCAATATAAAACATACTTAAGAGAGATATAAAATTAACCCCTCCCTATACTTTATATTGTCTGTTTAACTACCACTCTCAACCCCCTCTATTAAATTACAAAAAATACACTGCCCACCAATTTCTAATCCCATTTTTCCTCTCAATTCGTTGTTGGAAGTTTTACCTGATGATCCTGAATCCTTAAAAAAGGATTTAGGTGAAATAAATTATCGTAATGGCACCTTAAAGTGCTTTGTTTTTCATTACATATATATATATATATATATATATATATGTATATATATATATATATATATATATATATATATATATATATATATAGATAGATAGATAGATAGATAGATAGAGAGAGAGAGAGAGAGAGAGAGAGAGAGAGAGAAGAGAGAGATTATTGTTACTCCGACGAGAGAAAGGTTTATATTTTAAAGAGAGAAATAGCAGGAAATGTTTTTTGATTATAACGTAGACGTTTAAATATATATATATATATATATATATATATATATATATATATATATATATATATATATATATATATATATATATTATTCTTTATATTTCGCTACACTTGTTTCGTGTCTTACTAACATCCTCATGTGAAAGATGGTTAGTTCTACATATTATTTAAAGGAATTATTTTTTTCTTCCTATGTAAAATCTTTTAGTCATTGTCATTTTTGTGCATTGATCATCATCTGGATCCATCTTGGACTGGCCAAAAAGAAATTCTTCTGCGGGATGAGTAATAAAACAATTACATTTGGTCAAAAGATGGAGAGAGAATATATACACACATACTGTCAAAAAACGTATACATAATAGACAAGAAAAGAAGGCATCACAAAATGATACAGGTGACATAGTAGAAATAAGAACAAAGACATTCCCCTTTCAATTGTTTTATATTCATATATATATATATATATATATATATATATATATATATATATATATATATATATATATATATATATATATATATATCATTATTATAAGGTGACCTATATTGTATGCCTATAAATGCCTATTGTATGGTCTGTAGGGTTCGTGTGTGTGTGTGTATGTGTTTGTGTGGTACGTCTACTGTGTTTATTTTTGCCCGTATATGTGTATATATATTCGTTCACTATACACACACGCACGCACACACATATATATAGACAGATAGATAGATAGATAAATAAAATATATAGAAAGATATTGATGATATTAGTGTTCAATATATATATATATATATATATATATATATATATATATATATAAATATATATATATAAATTTCCAAGAGGATAGAATTCAGGTAGATCTCAATGTACAGTACAGAGGAAGAATATAGTATAATTAAAAGGCTCAAACACTAATCTAAATCACAAGACCTACAAATTCAAAAGCTTTTTGAATTTGGAGGTCTGATGAATTGGATCGTAATTACGATTCCAATGTAATAAATTATAACCATGGAATATTATTGCTTGAATCTTTTTACTATATATTAGGTTGGTGCAAAAATAATGACGTAATAATGTGGTTTTTTGACGTTAAAAAATACGTCAAAAAACGACATTATTACGTCATTATTTTTGCATCAACCTGATATATATTAGGTTGGTGCAAAAATAATGTCGTTTTCTCACATATGTTACCACGTGAGAAAACAACATTATTTTTGCACCAACCTAATATCTATCTATCTATCTATCTATCTATCTATCTATCTATCTCTCTCTCTCTCTCTCTCTCTCTATATATATATATATATATATATATATATATATATATATATATATATATATATATATATATATATATATATATATATATAATTCACATGAAATGTGCTCCTCCACGCGTGCTGCTCTTTATAATATGTAGAATAATTATGTCGATTAATGAAATTTGAATGATATAAAGCCAAGAAAATTATACCTTTATTTTCAATAAAATTAGGATATTCGGATGCTAATTTGATGGTGTGATGGAAACGGTTGAAGTGAATTTTTTTCTCTCGAAGCCTATTCTCACCTTGGGTCCATATAAAGAAGATACCATCTAAATATCTGTGCTAACTATGCAACATAACTCGTTCCAGGGAATCCATGAATATTTACATTGCTGGGAGCCATTTTCCTTCCCATCGCTGCGCCTGTGACTTAAAAAATAATGGTTCTCAATAAACCCGAACGTGTTGTCTGTGAGTATGAATTGTATAGAGTTGGTGATGCCTTGTGTCAAGAATTCTTGAAAGCCTGTGGCATGTAAATAATTTCATACACTGAGGGATTACTCAGAGAGTATAAATTCCACAGGGAGACCCCAAAACAACAACATTCCTCTAAAGAGTAAATCCCACTTCTTTGTTTATTCCTCGCATCGTTGAAAAAGAGCACAAGTGGATTCGTTTATTCAGACATTAAAATTTATCTCTTAGTACTTCGTTTCAGTTAAAAGCTTTATATGAAATAAGTATCAATTTTATTGAGCATATTGTCATCATTTACCTGACTTTTATTCTTCAAATTTCCCTAACCTACCTATTTATTCTATACACACACACACGTATATATATATATATATATATATATATATATATATATATATATATATATACTAGCAGTAGAGCCCGGCGTTGCCAGTAAGAGATAGACCAAGTATCGACCATCATAAAGACTGAAAAATAAAACTGACAAAGATTATTGTTTAAGTTTGATGGACACGCATGTCTTAATTATTATTTTTTTGTTTTGTTTTGTTTTTGTTATTTTACGAATTGGTCAAGCCCAAACTCAAACAAAAACATTGTTTTCAATCCTTATGAGTCTACCGATTGAATAGAATGTTATTATAAACAATTGTCTTGTAAATGGAATTTTTAAAGCATTCTGAATGTAAAAATAAAGAAAAAAGTGTGCAAGACAATAAGAAACACTACCTGCCAAAAAAAGTGAAATTTCGTTGAAATCGGTTGAAAATTGTAGGAAATCCGATCCCATATATAAACGAACACGCACACACACAAACAATCTGGGTTTTATAATAAGTATAACTCGATATGAGTTGTCCCCCTTTCATTCTCGTGATGCATCTTAATCGTGTTTTCAAATTGACTTCGTGCAAAAACAATTGTGTTTTTTCCAATTTTTGGCGCTGTCAGAACCACTGCAAGGTAATTTTACGTAGTCTGTGAAGTTTTGTTGAAATCCGTTGAAAAATGTAGGAAATCATATCCAATATATACACGTACAGAAACACACACACGCACAACCTGCGTCTTATAAAAAGTATGATATATATATATATATATATATATATATATATATATATATATGTCGTTGTAAAAATGTATATTTATTTATATATCATTCATTAAATGTGGGAGAAAAAGAAGATTTAATGATTTATTTTTCCAGCATCCTCACGTTATTCCGTTTTGTAAAGTTGCTGGAAAGACAAAATAAAAAATTAAATAAACCTTTCACCTATGCGATATATAATCAAAGATTCTTACAATTGTTGCCCAATTATACCTTATGAGTATACATATATATATATATATATATATATATATATATATATATATATATATATATATATATATGTATATATGTAACAAGATTCTTGCCTCAGTTCATCCTTCAAATCTACAAATCAACCATTCGACCTTGCATGGAATACGGCTGCCATATATGGTGTGGTGCTCCCACTGTTTATCTTGAGGTCCTCGACAAATTCCAGAGACGGATATGCAACGTGGTTGGTCCTGATCTGGCATTACGTCTGCAGTCGCAATCTCACAGACGTGCTGTGGTTTCTCTTTGGCTTTTCTACAAGTATTTTCATGGCAACTGCTCAGACGAGCTGCTTTCACTGGTTGTTTATATATATATATATATATATATATATATATATATATATAAAAGGGAGGATGTGTGTGTGTGTGTCTATGTGTGTGTAATGAATTTTCGACGGATTTGCACCAAAATATACATGCACATGCTCCAAGTTAGCAGGAAGGCCAAAACCGACTTTGCATTTCCCAACTTCCATCGATAGCGGATATAATCGATTTTTCATGCTCATACTGCAGTTTTCATGTAGTTTTCGGCCATTTTCTACTGGCCAGAGTGAGAGCCAATAGCTGGCTGCAACGAATAGGCAGGAAGATTCTATTGGCCAGCGTTAGAGCCAACAGCTGACTGACACGAATGTTAACTAGCATACTAGCATGCAAAAAAAATCGATAGCTGCATTCGTCACAAGTGGAAAAATTTAAATCTGCATGGCACTTTACTCCAATTTGCTCATTCGCTTGCTTAAACTCAACGTTGATTCTGATTCCGCAGAACTGGGTTTCGGTGTGAAATAGTATTTGTTGTTAAAATTCGGTTTTAAATTAGTTTTTTTTCCAGTTACGAGTCCTTTTGAAAGCTGACCGTTTTGTGTTCATTTTGTTTAGTTCTTTTTTGTAACAGATATAATGTTTAGTATAGAGCTAAGAAAAAATTCTCAGTGTGAGATAGGTAAGAAGTAAGGCATGTAGCAACATCAGCACGACAAAGGGCACTCCTTTAAAGCCAAAGAAGGGCAAAAATATTTTAAGTCAAATGATAGCGATTGCTGCACGAATCGTACGATTTTTGAATCAAGCACGGGCAACGCCGGGCCATGCTGCTAGTATATGTATATTGACCACTAATATTAGGTTGGTGCAAAAATAATGACGTAATAATGTCGTTTTTTGAAGTATTTTTAACGTCAAAAAACGACATTATTACGTCATTATTTTTGCACCAACCTAATATTATCAATACATATATATATATATATATATATATATATATATATATATATATATATATATATACATATATACACACAGACAGATATGTAACGAACAGACATTTAGAAATAAATTTAATCAAGCTGAGACAGGAATACATTTTTAAAAGGTAACAGATAGAGATAGAAATCAGTATATATACATATATTCACTTGATATTTTAAATTAAACATTACACGGAGCGGTGTCGAATGGCTCAAACATGTTGAAAATATTATTAATCAAGAGATGAAACAAAGCATAAGTTATCGATGCCGAAGATATATATTTCTTTCTCTTTGAAGTCAAAATCATTTCCCTCGAGGGATTTGTTATTGGACCATGGTTTTTATTCCCACAGTAACAATGAAAGAAATCAATGAGATACTCATTCGGCTGGATTGTAATTTCGAAGCAAAGAATCATTTTCAAATGTAACTATTTTTGTTTCCGTCTCTCATGAGACATTGAAGGTCTTTTGATTTCACCACCTATAACCTTTTATACAGTACAGTTTACGGATATTTTCCGTGTGCTGCATCCCTTCACGGCATAGGTGACCATGGCTATCCACAACTTTTTATTTGCTTACGGCCATATCACGTTCGAAAACGAGTCCCCGTACTGACTCCGAAGTTAATCAATGTCAAGCCTGGTCAATATCTTGACCGCTTGGAAATACTAGAGGCTGCAAGCGTTGATGTCTGTGTGGTGTAATGTATAATGGCTTAAATCCAAACGTATTACCAGTTGTAAAAGCCTGTTACATTAAAGCTTCAAGATTTAAAAATCATAAAACTCATTTAATGATAAGCAAAGCAAGAAAAGCCATTTGGATGTAAGGAGTTGCTGAGAGGGAAAGAAACCGAGAGAGAGAGGGCAATAAATGACTAGAATTCAAGAAGCCAATATGGCTTCTGCCAGTGAATTTATATCTTTCAACTTTATAGTTGGCAGAAAAGCAGGAGGCAACATAAGATTTCCGCAAAATAGAATTCTGGAAGAAGATACTATTAGCATAGAACTTACGGCTAAATTTGCAATTTCACCAGTAAAACTATAACATTCCATTTTTAAATTTAAATCCGTTGATCAAAGATTAATTAGAAAACATATGTTGTTAAGCAATGAAACAATAATATATATGGTATAAAATGACAATTGAAAAAAAATATAATTTTTGCCGACGCGTTTCCGACTTTTTCAAAGCAAAAATGAAATCGAAATGTTTTTGTTTTTTTTTTTTGCTATAGTTACATTAAAAATACCCAAATTTAAAAAGATAGAGGCTTCTGTCTAAGCCTTTTTTTCTGGTTAATGTAAATTATCTTTATAGTAAGGGATTTTTTTCCCATGTCGGCAATATAGTTAAATTTCCAGATCAATTTTGTGGATAAGACAGATTGGTATAAAATGACATTGATCTGGTAATTTAACTATATTGTCGACACGGAAAAAAAACCCTTTACTAAAAAGATAATTTACATTAACCAGAAGAAAAGGCTTAGACAGAAGCGTCGATGTTTTTAAACTTGGATTTTTTTTAATATAACTATAACAACAAAAAAATGTTGATTTCATTTTTGGCTTGAAAAAGTCGGAAGACAAAACGCGTCGGCATAATCTAAGATATTTTTTCCAATTGCCATTTTATACCATTGTGTCTTGTCCACAGAATTGATCTGGGAATTTAACTATAATAATATCTATAATTATTTTTTAATTTAATTCGAATAAAATAATTTTGTATATTCCCTTTATATACGTGGCCTTTTTTTCTGAAAAAGTAACGGGACTGTTGTCAAAAAACAATTTATTTCAACTCCAAATAACGAACTACATAATTTCTCCTTGAAATGCACTTTTTGATCCTCCCCTTCCTCGCGTCTATGCACTGCTGGAAGCATTCTTCGTGGCTGCAGTTACGGCTCTCTTTATGACATCAACACCTTCAAAATTTGTCATTAAGTGTCTTCCAAACAGGCTCTAGTTCTCTCTAAACTCTATAATAAAAGCCTCGCTTCCTCCAGCTTCCCTGCCGCCCTGGGTACGCTGATAAACTACATCCGCGTCTTGGGTAAGACGATAAACAACATCCGACATAAAAACCTCTGATCAAAGGGTTTTGATGAGCGTGGAACAAATTCTTAATTGCTGGTGTTCTTATGTCCACCTTGATCTGGGGTCGTAGCACCAGTCAGGATCCCAGATAGGGACAAATTGTTAACCCTTAAACTAGAGTTAAAACATTATGAAAGTGTAAAAATAGGTTCTAATACAAGTAATAAATATTTTTGAGGGAAGAATTATTACCAGCAACACATTTTGAAGGAAAGATTCTTCACAGAAATATATTTTAAATGAAAAAATATTACCGTCAATACATTTTGGGAAAAAATATTCCCAGCAATAAAAATCTTGTTCACATTAAATAATTCATTGAGATTGAAATGCTGTGAAACAACACAAACTAAACCAAACTAATATCTGTCTATATTTCTGAGATGAGGTGTTATGTACACAATTTACATTATTCGGACTATTGACCTCATCTTTATCGCCATATTTATTACAACGTTTCGGCCGTCGTACGTTCCGTCTTACTTCAGGTGATTGGAATGTCGAACTGAACCCTTTATTTCGCTCACTGTGGGAGACTGTTCTAGTTGCACGTGCCAAATTTAATGTATTAGGTTGGTGCAAAAATAATGTTTTTTGACGATTTTTTGATTATCGTTCACCCATTTATCCAACTTTTTTGACTTCCCTATTTGCTTTAAATGGCGAACGACTGTTGAGTGGTCGACCTCGAGTTCAACAGCAACTTCTCGTGTGGTTTTGCGAGGATCGGCTTCAATTAAGGCTTTCGAATGTTCGTTATCAACCGCAGTCGGCCGGCCGCGACCGTCTTCATCTTCGAGGCTCTCGTCACCATTGCCAAATTTATTGAACCACCGTTGTGCCATACCTTCGTTAGTGGTTCCTGGGCCAAACGCATCATTGATATCACGAGCTGTCTCGGCAGCTTTTCGGCCTAGTTTGAACTGGAACAAGAAAATCGTGCGGCTTTGAATTTTGTCCATGCTATCGAAAAGCCTGCAAAAATATGAATGAAGAGATTGAGAACGGTAACAAATAACCCGATTCGATATAGCCAAAAACGCGCTTCAAAAAGATATATAACATGGCTATATATATATCAATAAATTAATTCAGAAATCATATATGAAAGTAACATATGTGAGAAAACGACATTATTTTTGCACCAACCTAATATGTCAGGTTACCTCCTGTTAATTCCCCTCTGCAAGTTCTCCATTACCCTAACCGCGTATTGAACTCACACTCTTTGGGTCACTGGATCTAACCAACGCCTTTATGAACTGCGCCATGTGTCCTTGATAAAGACGTTGGTTAGATCTTGTGACAGGATCCAACGAACGTGAGTTCAATGGCAAAAAGAAACTCAATTTTTTTCTAGGTTTTTAGATATTCGTGGATAGGCAATTCTGCTGTAATACGATTTGGACAATTTCCTGTTACAGACGGTAAGTCTACAGTTGTTAGTCGCTTAGAATATTCCTGCTACATGTGGCCCGGTAAAATTGTTATTCATTTTGAGCTTCTTGAAAAAATAAGCAATATTATTGGTCGTGCTGAGGTGACTTGGCATCAGTCAGTTTTCCAAGATCGAAAGAATGCATCATTGTGTCTTTTCTATAAATTCTGGCGACGGGAACTCATAAATTTACAGTTGAGTTGGCTAGATATAGCTGTAAGTTCTATGCTAACACTTTCATTTCTTGCATTTCTCGTTTGTGGCTCTTTCTTCCGGCTGTATGCTTTCCAGACAACTTTAATCAGCTAAAATTTAAATGCAACCTCAATTGCTATCTACAGTCCTCCATCTTTTTTTCTCTTTCCTCTTATTATTAATGTTTCTTGCCTTATTCGGGCTGTTATCCTAAACTTCATTGCCATGTGTACAATGTTTCGACTGTTGTGCGCTCCGGTCGAAACGTTGTAGCAATGAAGATGAAGATAACAGCCCGAATAAAGAAAATAATGCGAGTAATCATAATACGTCATTTCAGAGATATAGACACATATTAAAGTTTCTGTTCCTAATTCTTCCACAACATGCAACCACTTATGTTGTAGTGGATTTACTACCATGAATAGGAAAATATCTAAAAAAAAAAAAATAAATAAAAAAAAGTTCAGTTAATCTTTCTCAAATAAAGTATTTTTTTTTCAGTATATTGTAATAATGAAAATTACATTATTCTCAGGGATTTTTAAATATGCCATCAGCCATTTTCACTGTGCTAAAAAAATAATTCCAACAAATTTAAATTCGTTTTGAAATACAGCAAAATATATTACATAGTGTAAAAGTTAAATTTAATCTATTAACTTTAAATATACGTTCTTGGAAGGTGCGTATTATACATACATACATACATATATATATATATATATATATATATATATATATATATATATATATATATATATATACAGTGTAACCCGGATATAACAGACCCGGATATGAGAGAAACCCGGATATAAGAGAGATTTTTCTGGTCCCAAATTAGATCCTGTGTTAATGTATATAAATGAGACCAAATATATAAGAGAAACCCGGACATAAGAGAAACCCGGATATAAGTGACTTCTTCTTCGGTCCCGACAACACTCTTATATCCGGGTTACACTGTATATATATATATATATATATATATATATATATATATATAATGTTTAATGATATTTTTATATAAAAATATTTTACATTGTGTCACGGAAATTTCTGTTTCGGGATTTAAATTATTTTTTATCCAGTCATCAGGCAATGTTCGGTAACATTTGATGTATGTATGTATGTATGTATGTGTGTTTGTACGTATGTATGTATTTCAGGATGTACTTTAAGCCTTGCAGTTTCGCCTGCAGTTTTAAGATAAAATAAATGTGTTTAAAAAGTGGTATATTAAAGACATGTCTGAGTGGCTGCAACTGGAGGGCGTGTGTCATTGGAAGGAAGTTGTCTTCAATGAGCTCCTAACCACACCCGCTACTTTATACATAGATAAGAAGGTGTCACTGAACCTGGACGTGGGACATTGCGGGAAAATGAATTTCAAGAAAAGCCCAAAAAGAACAAAATGTTAAAGTATATTAACACCCAGCGAAACAAATAAAAAAAAGGCAATAAACGTCATTCCACTTTCATGAAAAAAAAATTACAATAGACCATTTTCTCCAAATTGGATCGGAGCACACAATTGCACATCTATCGACCTGAATGTTCGAAGAATATATATATATACTGTTTATTTAAAAAAAAAAGAAAAAAACAGAGCATTTACTTAATTAAATTGTGTCTATTTAAAACAGAAAATATATTAAATAATTGTCGGACTTAATTCATTTCATAATATATATATATATATATATATATATATATATATATATATATATATATATATATATATATATATATATATATATATAATGAAATGAATTAGGTCCGACAATATATATATATATATATATATATATATATATATATATATATATATATATATATATATATATATATATATATAAATCCATAATACATTACATTGATTGCAAATCTCTTGTTTCCTGCCAACGAATTTTTAACGCGCTGATATTTTTGTGGTTAACACTGTTTTTTTTCTTTTTTTATCACTGTTTATTAAGCACGGTTTTTGTTTATATTATAGAGTATATATATAGTATGGAGTATATCTATATATATATATATATATATATATATATATATATATATATATATATATATACTAAAGTGTATATATATATATATATATAAATATATATATGTATATATGTATACGAACGATTGTATATATATATATATATATATATATATATATATATATATATATTATATATAAAGAAATAATTGTACATAGAATCAATCAGCAATATTAATGCGATTAATGGCGAAATCACGTCGCTAGTAGAAACATAATGCATGCATTAAAATACTGTTAATCTTCTGAATGATGTGATCCTCAATTATAAAACTGTTGTCAGATGTTTCTAGTGTTCATGTATTTAAGTTAAAATTATTTTACAATGTGATTTTAAAAAAACTGAGAAAAAAAAACTATTAAGACATATCACTATATTAATGGAACTATATACTTAGTTCATGCCATGTTAACTGAAAAACACCTGTAAAAAAAGAATTCGTACATTTACCATATTACAAAATTCATATAAAAATTCTCACTTGAAATTTTGAACTTTAACGTTGCGACTCGCACGTTCCGAGATTGTACAAATGTCAATAAATAGCACATTCTTAAAAAAACAAAAAAAAAACATCTTTCGGTCTACAAACATTATTATAAATAATTATATCGTCTTCAAAATTTAACTTTAATGGAAAAAAATTACACCGTGATGATGGAGACATGGATCTTCGAAAGTACTTGCTTAACTTAAAAAAATATACACTAGAGACATCTGACAACAGTTTTGTAAATTGAAGTTAAATTATTTTATCGCAAAACGGCTGTCGAAACTGCCAGGCTTAAAGTACATCCTGAAATACATCCAAATTTATAGAACCTAGTCTCAGCTGCAATTTGCCCATAGCTGGTGGGAGAAGACGAGCATTAATAACTTTCCCAAGTGTATTAGGACATAGGTGAATGCAACGGATTTGAATGTAATTCGATCTCGACTCCCCGATTTCTCAACCCGAGCCGGTATCCAGTACTCCACTGTGCTTCAACTTCAAAGTGCATGGCTGATTCTGCACAAATCCTTCACCATTCTAATCAAGTCATACGTGCTGGTGTCTGGACTGCCGGTTCCTAGGAACTGAGCTCCTTGAATCTCATACGTCGAATACAACGGTAGGGTAGAGTACACCACACACACACACACACACACACACATATATATATACACACACACACATGCATATATATATATGTGTGTGTGTGTGTGTGAAAATATTGTAGAAAATAGGAAAGAAACTGGTTTGGTAAATAATCCAAAGTTCCTTAGTATTTTTGTTGTTATTTTTAAAAAATAGTGCTCGATACGAAAGTAGAGCATAAATATAATTATTTATTTAAAGATATGATTCCAACTTGCTACATAAGAGGTCTCATGTTTCAAAACAAGATGTTACCATGGAAATTTTTGATTTCAATTCTGACCATACTATTAAAACTCGTAAATTTCAGAAATAAGTCATTCCCAAAAAAATTTCGCTTGAAGATGGAACAGAGCCTACTTTAACTCAAGTTAATTCAAATATTATTTTGAAGTTTTCGGATCTTGTTTTGAAACATGAGACCTCTTATGTAGCGGGCTGGAATCATATTTTTAAATAAATAATTACATATATATATATATATATATATATATATATATATATATATATATATATATATATATATATATACATATTAAAGATTAATATAAACGTTATGAGTTCTTTTTATACGATTCAAATAGTTGACTATTGTTTAGTTGTACGGGAAATCAGTAGATAAGATCGAAAGAAAATTAAAAAAATAAAATCAACTGTCTCAAAATGGCGAATTCTGAGGCCAACAGGCTCCCTCCTCAGTTGGAAACACGAATTAAATCATTTTCCTATCGTTTATCTTTTACACCATTTGCATTTCTGTTTTACTTACCTAAGCTTTTTTACTGTAGATAAAGTAATGACAAAGTGTGAAAAAAAAAAGGAATCTAAAATCAAAACCTTTAAGTTTAAAGAAATAAACAAAATGGGGAAAGTGTCACTGAGATTAGCCATGTTTTTTTTTTCTTTTTTTCCAAGAATTGTCTTATCTGGCGACAGCCACACCCATACTCTTTTCGCCACGGCATTTGTCCATACCATATGTACATGCTTGTTTTTCAAGTTTTGTAAGGTTAGCTAAAACGAACACAAAGCCAAAAAGACAGAATATTGTACTGAATGATTGTTTCAATCAATTTGATCAAAAATTTTATATTTGAATAAAAAAATTGGACTTTCTAATGAAACGCGCGTGTACAAGAAACACTTTTTTCTCATTTTATTTTTCTATAATTCTTTCGATTTAATAATAAAGTGAATTTATTTTTGTACTGGCTGATTTGTAAATATGGCTAAAACCAGAATTTTTTAGAGATTAATAAAACAACTGGTTCCAATCATTTTAAATTCATTTTGAAATAAAGCAAAGTACTTTGTAAATACAAAATATAATCTACTTCCTTGAAATTTCAACTAAAAAGAAATCTTCAAGATTTTAAATTTAAAAAAAATGTTAAATCATTCGCATGGATTTACACTTAAATTATATATATATGCTTCAAAATCCATATCGGATATAATTTATTCCATGAATATTTTTATGTTAATCTCTTCAAACCGAATATATATATATATATATATATATATATATATATATATATATATATATATATATATATATATATATATATATATGTAATTATTTATTTTTAAAGAAAAAAAAATTATAAAATAAATATGTTATAAAATCACTACAAAAATAGCCATTTTGTTTCAACACCCTCGATGTCTTATCAAGTGATGATCATCACTTGATAAGACATCGAGGGTGTTGAAACAAAATGGCTATTTTTGTAGTGATTTTATAACATATTTATTTTATAAATTTTTTTTTCTTTAAAAATAAATAATTATATCTGCTCTACTTTGTATTGAGCACTCTTTTAAGAATAGTAATTGTTGGTTATTGGAATTCATTCCATATACACCAATCATATACTTGGGTATATATATATATATATATATATATATATATATATATATATATAATTATTTATTTAAAAATTATAACATAAATATGTTATAAAATCACTACAAAAATAAACATTTGATATATATATATATATATATATATATATATATATATATATATATATATATATATATATATAATTATTTATTTAAAAATTATAACATAAATATGTTATAAAATCACTACAAAAATAGCCATTTGTTACATATATAATTATTCATTTAAAAATTATAACATAAATATGTTATAAAATCACTACAAAAATAGCCATTTTGTTTCAACACCTCCGGTGTGTCTTATCAAGTGATGAATGTAAAAAAAAAAAAAAAAACATCTTTTTTTTTTACATTCAACATCATCGCTTGATAAGAACCGGAGGTGTTGAAACAAAATGGCTATTTTTTTTTTTTGTGATTTTATAACATATTTATGTTATAATTTTTAAATAAATAATTATATATATATATATATATATATATATATATATATATATATACATATATATATATATATATATATATATATATATATATATATATATATAACAAATGGCTATTTTTTTTGTGATTTTATAACATATTTATGTTATAATTTTTAAATAAATAATTATATATATATATATATATATATATATATATATATATATATATATATAAAACAAATGGCTATTTTTGTAGTGATTTTGTAACATATTTATGTTATAATTTTTAAATAAATAATTATATCTACTTTACTCTGTATTGAGCACTCTTTTAAGATTTTTGGCTGTTCGGTTCTAGGAACTGATATGCTGGAAGCTCATACGTCGATAAACGACCAGGGAGTCCATTATTATTATTATTATTATTATTATTATTATTATTATTATTATTATTATATGCGATGTTTCATGCTTTGTATTCAGTAGTGTCGGGCCCAACCTATGGTCCTTAGGGCCTATAGAAGAATTGTCATTTAATTGATTACCCTTTTCTTAGTATATGGGATATTCCTGAGTAGAGCGTTCTTATGGGCAACTTGTATGATGTTACCTTGGATACTCTTCATAAAATTGTTCATTACTTTTCTCACGAGACTAAGTGCTCCGATTACTATTGGTATAGTGTCAGTCTTCATTCCCTACTTCCTGTTAATCTCGATCTCCAGGAACTTTTTATTTGGATAATTTCTCGATAATTTTCATATATGTATTTCTCTCAGATGATACTGCTAAGTCAATACGCTTTCACTTCCCGAATTTCTTGTCTTTTATGATAATATCATGTCCGTTGCCTTTTATTTCCCTGTCAGTTTGAATTGGCATGTCCCAGAGGATAGTTACATCGTTACTTTGTTTAACTGTGTCTGGTTGGTGGTAATCCCATCTCTCAGTGGTTTCGATTTTGTGCCTATTTCATATCGTCCAGTGCACATATGTCAATACCTTGTTATGTCTGTGAGTAATATTATTATTTTATTTCCTTTGATTTCTGGTGAGTACTCATTTATTTCCGGGTCCCGACCAGAGACCTAAGGTCAGAAATGGCATCATGACATTTTCCACTGAGAAATTAAAAAAAAACAAAATGGACATACATTTATTTTACATAGATAATTCTCTTCATAAAATGTAGTCTGTACCCGTGAGGTCAAATTTCTGTAATGCTTTAAGTCATGGGCTGCCAGGAATCCTTTCACTGAGTCTATTCGTATCTTTTCCAATCAATCCGAGGACTCCAAATACAACAGGCATTGTTGATATTCTCATATGCCATATATTATTATTATTATTATTATTATTATTATTATTATTATTAATAATAATAATATATATAGGTAAGGTAGGTATATTTTGCATTTCAACATATTCACTTTGAAACACTGATTCACCATATCAAAGTAATTGAACCCTTTCTGTACTATGTTTCATGTATATTGTAAACATTATATGATCTTTTTAAATGTTTTCCTATATTTCGGTGTGTGTTCTGCAAAGCTATGAAGTATGTTTACATTTTTTGGTTTCTTTGCATTAACTGCGTTCGTTGTCAATTTCGTGGAATATTTCTAGGGGACATTTTCGTCTAGTTTGTACGTATAATTCTTTTCGTTAATGACCACTTTTCATTTTTATTCTCTTTTTTTTCTTTACAAAACGATACTTGTCTTTTGTGTTTCTTATGGTGCCTCATTTGTTCACTTTACGCAACAATCTAAGAGATGAAAAAAAAATTAAACATTTTTTTTTTATTGTGGGGGGATCTCAATTAAAACTGAGTAAAAAAAAATATTTACATTACTTGCATTGTTCGGAGACGTGTCCTCATATTTATTGCCATATTCACGACGTTTCGGCCGTTGTACGCCCCGGCCTTCATCAGGTGATAAAAATTACGAACTGATCCATATATTTCGTCCACCAAGGTAGATTGTTCTAGTTCCACGTGCGAGGAGATTCATTGTGGAATTCACATGACTCACTTCTAGCAGTTTACTATTTCTACGCGCCGCTGGCGAATCTTATATGTGTTGTTCTTGTCCTAAGTATTATCGTTCATTACCAACCTTCGAGTGATTATTCTATTCAGTAACCTTCCGTTGGTTACAGCAGTTATGCGTTGTTTTCCTCTCTCCTTCGTGAATTCAGTATGCCATATGTGTATCAAAGTTTCGAAACCATATTTTCTTAGGTTTGTTTTGTTTTACGGCACATCAACCTCAATGGGTCATTTAATGCCGACAAATTTTTTCCCTAGTAATATTTTTGTTTTGTCAGAAATCTATTTCTGGTAATATTTTTTCCTTAAAAATGGATAGTTAGTAATATTTTTTTTCAAAAACTTATTGCTGGTAATAGTTTTTCCTACAAAAATTTATTTTTTGGTAATTTCTGGTGTTGTTGTGGGACTCTCCCCCTTTTACATGAGATGAACTCGTCCAAAGTATACATATACGGACAGAGAGAATGCCTGCTGTTGAGATACGTTGAGACAGGTTTAGAGATACGGAGACAGACACAGGGTGTTCTCAGAGAGTTATACAAGAGTCTAGAGAGAAAGATGATTACCGCTTTACTTACAGAGACTTGTACATATACTTTCTACTAACCCGCATTCCTGGACTACTAATCTTCACTTCAAATCTGTATTCTTACGTTTAATACACTTATTTTTCTATCTCAATTAATGGCGTTGTTTATTTATTTGTGCAGGATTCCTTTCACGGAATCCACAACAAGTATTAAAAGCTATTTTGCACACTCATAATGCTTTTTACCTCAGTTTCGGGGTTAACTATTTGCCAATAGCTGGGAGCCTAACAGGTGCTACAACCGCGGGTCAACCTGGGAACATCTGCAACTAAGAGGTGATTCCACACTCTTCAAAGCCTCCTGATCAGAGGACTTATGTTGGACGTAGTTTATCGT
>OZ010607.1:37937257-37974757 GCA_963932145.1 Acanthosepion lycidas | reverse complement strand
TCTCTCTCATTAATAGTATTTTATTTTTCTCATATTCACTCACATTTAGTAACCTCTTGCCTCTTAGTAGCTTTAAAGTGTTGCTTGTTTTGAAATCATTTGTAGATACTTAGACATTCGCATTATACACATAAATGCGTTGGAAATACAATTAAATGCGTCATGTGTTCTAATCCATATCCAATGCTTTTGATACAACTCAACCAATTTATGGAACTAGAAAAGTCAATAATACAAAACTAGACACAAAATACTTCCTCTCATCACAACGACGAAATCGAAAATAATTTCTCTAAACTTGATAAAAATTGTTACACGTACTTCAAACGGAATAAAAGATTTAAATAACAGAAAACTGTCAGGTTAAAATATGCTTTTCTGGGATATTTTAAGCTTAAAGTAACATTTATTTCAAATTAGCTAATATCCTTCAAAATAAAGTTTTTTAGAAAAAATGTTATTTTTGGAAAAAAATTTAATAAAGAGATTTACATTACGATGAAAGATGACTAAACGCGCGCTAATCATCTATTTAAACAAATAAATTAGTTTTAAATTAGAATTTGTAATACAAGCAACTTATTTTGCGTATTGGAAATATTAAATTTAATATATAAAATTGAAATTAAACCGAAAATTTAATATCTTAAAATTAAACCTAAAATTTCATATATTACATTGAAATTAACCCTAATATTTAATATATTACATTGGAATTAAGTCCAAAATATTAGCTTCAAGAAAAACTTTTAAGTTTTAAGAATTCATTTTACACCTTAGGTGTCGTTTCGTTTTCTGATTTTTGTGGAGGAATATATTTATATATATATATATATATATATATATATATATATATATGCGTGCGTGTGTGTGTGTGTGTGTGTGTGTGTGTGTGTGTGTGTGTGTGTGTGTGTGTGTGTGTGGAGATAACGCTAACATATTTAGTGTAAGGTGAAAAATGATAGCTAATAGTCTTTGGAAATCTAAAAGAAAGGACTTTTTAAGGCAAGTAGTCCTTGCAATAAAGTCTTTGTTATCTGAGATAGAACATAAATTGAATTAATACAAGTAAATATAATGTCTTACTTAACTGATATACGTCATATTCAGCTTCATTCAGACCTTGAGTTTGGTAAATCAACTTTTCCCTGATTGTTCAGTCGACTCTTCAGGAGACTCAGCGATTAGATAGATAGATAGATAGATAGATATATAGATAGGTGGAAGAGGCATTACTTCGAGAAATATTGATGTATTGAATAGAATTAATGTCCTTGCAGAAACAGATTAAAATTCTTTCTTTCTTTTTTCTTCTATCTTTCTTTCTTATCCTTCTTTTTCCTTTACTTCTTTCTTTCTTCTTTTTATCCTTTCTCTTGTGGATTCCGGGTTGAAATCCGGTACCAATAAATAACAAACGCCAGGAATGAATATATGTAAATAATGTATTAACGTAATAATACAAACTGTTAAAGCAGGTTAGTAGTTCCAGAAATGTGGGTTAGTAGCAATATATATATATATATATATATATATATATATATATATACAGTCTTTGGTATTGAAGTATCGCTGTATGACTTCTTACCGAGTCTACGTGCTCTCTCACTGTGACTCCTACAATGCTGTACCTCACCCTCACTCTTCCGGTTACCTACAACCTTTTACTCTGTCACTCTGGACTTGTCTGGACTCATCGGTCTTGCTAGGTATTTATCGATCCACCCACGAGAACCGAATGTGGCACAAGGCCGGTTTAATGTGGGTATCTCTGAGCCCGTAGGCTCGGCCAAAAATATAGCCTTTGAACCCGCTTAGACGGCTTCAGGCCCTGTCTACCTCCCCGGACGAAACCTTACCCTTCGGCAAAGCTTCGTCCGGGTTCCTCTCTGATAACGCAGAGAGTCCGACAGCAGTCGCTTACAGTCAAAGACTGTATCACGACTCAGCTAGACTCGGAGGTCTTGCTCTCTCGGGTCTTCACGTAGTCGTAATATATGTATATATTATGTGAGACCATTTGTATAAAAAGGGGTGGACACCTCAACACTTTCTTTATTACTTCCCCTTTCTTCTCCTTTCTTTCATTATTTCTTTCTTTCTTCTCCTTTCTTTTATTTTCTTCTACTTTCTTTATTTCTCTTTTTCTTTTCATTTCTTTCTTCCATTTTCTTTCCTTCCTTCCTTCTTTCTTTCTTTCTTTCTTTCTTTCTCTCTTTCTTTCCTTCCTTCTTTCTTTCTTATCCTTTCTTTCTTTGGTTTCTTTCTCTTCTTTTCTTTCATTGTTTTCTCTTTTTATCCTTTCTTTCTTCTCCCTTCTTTCTTTATTTCTTTTTATCTTTCTTTTCCTTTCTTCTCATTTCTTTCTTTGTTGTTTTCTTCCTTTCTTTTTCACACTTCTTTCTCTTTTTCATCCTCTTTTCTTTTTAGTCGTCTTCCTTCGTTTCTGCGTTTTTATTTCTTCTTGCTCTTCACTTCTTCTCCTGTTTCGCCTGTCCTGTTCATAATGAAATTATAGCCATACTAGATGAGCCATTTACTGCACCTCATTTCGAATTTAAAAATTAGGTGCACTGGTGGAAGAAGTAAATCTTTCGTATTCCGTCACTGTGAGCGCATTTGCCATAAAGAAATATTTACTTAGTTCAATTGTCAAAATCGCTTATGAGCAGTCTCCCGATAAAATTCTTAGTCCGACTGTCAAATTGTGTAATGGTTTTTGGCGTCTGACGTCAGTTTTATTTTGATAAATGAATTCTTACCTTTGATGACGTCAGAAGGAACATTCCACATGAATGTTTTTCTGCTGTTGATTCCAAATACAGAGAAAGAGAAAAAAACCTTGGAGTTGAGAGACTATGTCTTCCAAAAGTAATTCAACCTAAGTACATTCTCTGTAACGCAGGTGAATTTCAAAGTGTCATTGATTTGATGAATGTTTTTTTTTCCTTCCGATTTTACACCTGGTACCCTGGTTTATCAAACAAAACTAAGAAAATATATTTATTTTATCAAAACACTATTATGCAAATCCATCCTCAGCAACTGAATAATAATAATAATAATAATAATAATAATAATAATAACAATAATAATAATAATAATAATAATAGTAATATTAATATATCAGTCCCTGAAAAATGCAATGTATCGTTGAAGATCTTCCAAAATCTATCAATATACAAGGATCATGAAATCGAAATCCCAAACATGTGGCACTTGGGAACATCAACAATCCCTGTTGTAGTTGGAGCCCTCATTGGTTGGAAAAGATTCAGGTAGACTCATTGAAGGGATTCCTTAGAGAAATACAAAGAAAAAATGTTCTCATGGGTACAGCCAACATCTTACAAAGAAGTTTAGCTATGTAAAATATGTTGGTGTTTTTTATGTTGTTTGTATTATTATTTTAATTGGCCATATATATATATATATATATATATATATATATATATATATATATATATATATATATATATATATATGAAGTAAAAAAAAACAAAACATTTACACGGAAACAAAGTGGGGTAATTCTTTACAATTCGCATCATGGTGTAATATATATATATTCTGTTTTTATTCCTAATTAGTATTATTTAATTCACCGCTTTTATTTCATTTCCCCACAATATATATATATATATATATATATATATATATATATATATATATATATATATACGTATGTATGTGTATATATATATGTATATATATATATATATATATATATATGTATGTATATATATATACACACACACACACACACATATATATATATATATATATATATATATGTATGTATATATATATACACACACACACATATATATATATATATATATATATATATATATATATATATATATATGACATAAAACTCAAAATTACCTTATTTGAGTTATTATTTCAACCAATAATACCTATATTATTGGAATTGTCAACTCAGAAACAATATATATATATATATATATATATATATATATATATATATATATATATATATATATATATATATATACTCCCCACTAACTACAGTTCTTTCGACGACATGGCTTGGAAAGTTGCCAAAATAAGTGTAGTTGGTGGAGTAGGATCATTCATTGAACTTGACATTTTACGATCCTACTCATGCAAGAAACTGACTGTCGTGGGTAGTGTGTCGTGGTCGGTCAGACCAATATCAAGAGATTATATATATATATATATATATATATGAAGTAAATAGAAACAAAACATTTGCTCGGCTGTTTTACGAATATGCACTCAGTGAAATGAGGGTTGGAAATCGTCGTAAATTCCGTGACAGAAATCCAATGAATACTGGAAAACTTGGGCGGAATTTGAAACCTATTAAGCAGGCGCACACCTGGGCATTGTCTATCAAAATGGGAATTGTAAGAAAATTCAGTCTTTATTTATTTTTTCGGGATGGATGATTTGAATTAAGGGAAACATAATAGGAAATTGATAGTAGTTGTTGCTAGTAATCACTGTCCTGGAATAATTTGTAACGTAATATATATATATATATATATATATATATATAAAGAAACATTTAAATTACTATCAAACGTTAAAGTTTGTGTTTATCTAAATTGCTAAAGCTGTACCACCCCTCTCCTTCCTTTAAAAACCCTACGTTATATATTACCCCTTTTCTACCCCACTTTTTTCTCTTTTCCCCTTTTTTCCCTTTTTTCATTTTTTCCATATCATTTCCGGTGAGTTGACCGATTAAATAGGTCAATGTCTAATCCTTACCCCGTCCTCTTCAATATTAAGTTTTGTATTAAAAATAAAAATAAATTTTAAAACTCTCCCTTTCCTCTGTAAACTCGGCCATGTCCCTCACCCTATTCCTCACCACATTCTATGTCAATTTATATAAGCTTAATACTGCCCATCAAAAGTGTAAGTTTTAAATTCATTTTTCGTTTCACTTTTGAACGTGAAGTCTGAAGATCGAGAGAAAAAAATCCTCTTGTGAAATAAATTATAACTAATGGAGTCTTAAAATGGTTTGATTTTCTTTAAATTAAATATTCGCGCTGACTTAACATTGAGCGCTCAGGTTTTAATTCCTCTTGGGATTATCCATACGGATTACGAAGATTTTCGTAACTTATATATATATATATATATATATATATATATATATATATATATATATATATATAGTTAAAGGCCATAGTTTAATTAGACCAGGAAACATTTCTAATAAAAGTGCTCAATACACGTACAGAGAAAAGAAAATAACAATTTAACATGCAAAGCTTTTTAAATTACAAAAAGAGGAGAACAGCCTATCACGCTACCTTCGTTGCAACCTTTCCGCAACTTTAGGCGATATGGGCCAAATAATTACCTAATTCTTTATTATCTAAAAATAAACAAAATCAAAATACCAAGCGTAATAAAAGGGAAGGAGAAAAGCAAGGGAATTGAAAATGTATCGGAGGTGTGTATATGAAATGTACATATTTTCATTTTGATATGTAATACCTCAAAAGTAACTTTTTTTTACTGTGTGCTTATCTTGTCATTATCACTGACTTCTAACTCAGAAGGTTTTTCAGGTTTGGAAATGTTATTATAAAATTTTTATATAGACACCATTGTGCAAATTAATTGAAACAACCGCTATAGTTTCCTTTCTTTCACCATATGGTTAATTTTAGACCCAATGGAGCGGGGGAGTCTAATTGATTTCTATTTCTTTCTGCAGATTAGGCCATTTGCAGCGGTGTGCATTAATATGAATCTATTTTCGGGAAGTATGATAAAATTTGTTTGTCTTTGAAAAATATTGCATCATCCGTGATAGTATCAGATTTTCATCACGCCCAGACACTATTGTCTCGACTGTCGATTGGTTGACCTACGGCCATTGTCTGCGATGGACGTTATTCCAAGGAAGCGACCGGAAGCTGCATGAACACACTGGCAAGTCTTAACAATGAGCAAATCAAAATGCTATAGACTGTCCAGGAAAGACTCTTGATTTAAATCCAATCGAGAATGTCTGGTCAATTCGCGAGCAACGACTTCGTAAAATGGACATACGAAGTAATAACATGTGCACTGCGTTGTGTTACACTGGAAACAAATCAAAAAACGTAAATAATAACGGAATTGTTTTGTTTCAATGAATTTGCACAAGAGTATATATATATATATATATATATATATATATATATATATATATATAGACCAGCAATAAAAATTTTGTCGGCATTAAATAACCCATTGAGGTTGATATGCCGTAAAACAAAACAAAACCAGGTCTCTGTTGAGTTTAAGTCTTAAAAGGCGTTCAAGACGCGGGACCTCTCCGTATGAACATCCGTTCATTGGGGCTGTTACGTCAATAATCTCCATATATTTTGCAATCTACATTTTACAAACTCGATATATATGCGATGTTTTAATTTTTTATATCAGATTCTGATTTCTATTTACATACTGTCAAAATCTGCAGTAGTTCTAATAAAAGCAAGAATTGATAGTGAAGTCTCCAAGAAGCCGACGAAATTCCTCCCGAAGATATTTCGGCATAGAACTTGTTGCGCATGAAAAACTGAAGAAATGGGATTGTCATGAGTCAGATAAATAATTTAAACCGACAAAGGAAATCCAATTTCTTATACGCTGCGAAGCAATCTTTGCCAGAAATCCAGCTCGATCCCAAAATGTCAGAAAGCTTCAGAGAAGACATGTAATGAAGCAACGTATTTGCCTAAGTCTGGGCTTGTAATATGCCAATTTTAATGCCAACCCTACTAGATTTTGGTCTTTCTACAAATAAAGACCCTGTTTTTTTTAATTTCTGATATTAGCTATTATTATTATTTTAATTATTTATTAATAACTTCAATGACATTATCAAAACATTTCGACCGCTGTGTCTCTTTTTCCGATGTCTGAGGGTCCGAGTAAATTTCCGTGGATTTCAAACCGAATTTGGTGGCATAGAAAATATGGGTTCAGTCCTTGGGATGGTTAGTATAGAATTTGACACGGGGGAAAACTGGGATAGCAATAACTGATCAGTAGAAACAAGAGAAAAACAAAGACGAGATATTTCAAGACATGGACTATTGAACTGAGAGAATCAACTCGTTTAAATGAAATAATGTTTTAAGTTTGAAATTCTCTGAATTCTCGAACGGACAGGAACCGCAGGGCAGAGCAGCCGAAAACTAAAAGACGAGGACATTAGTACGACTGTTATTAATGCAAATAAGGTCCCTTTAACTTTCGGATACCAAAGAGAATAAACAGGAACTATCTATATTCGGTACATCTTGTTTTCCTTCTTGCTCTTGTGTAATATAAATACGTATATCTTAATCTCTGTTCATTTCACAGCTAGATCGTTAAAAATTTTCTCTAAGATCTCTACTATATTCCATCTGTTTCATTAACAAAACGCGAATCAAAACAATAATTAAGGAACACCTTTCGTCATAATTAACAATACTGTTTATTACGAAGAAAATATAATTACAATATCCATTAAATTGTTGAGAGGTAGCGTTAAGCTGGGCACAAAGTAAGAGGATTTTTTCTAAATCACCCTACCAACCATATAATTAAAAACTAACACCGTTATTTAAGCTGTACATGAACAATAAGGTTAAATGAACATTATGATTATGAGCTTATCTTGGATGTCTTTTTAATTTGAGTATGTGATAAAAAACAAATGAAAATTGTAAAATGGTACTTTTTTACCCTAGAGGTAGGGGCAAAATGTAACAGAGAGTGGGGCACAATGTAACATGATGGGTAAATTGTAACTACTACAATTAGGACACTAAGACCACTTTCATACCTGATTTAAGCCTCAAATCCAACTTTATTTAACTTTAATAGGCATAAAATAATAATTAGAAAACTTCCTAAAATGTGATAAATATGTCTCATTATAATCTATTTAAATAAATGCGAAAGTCAGTGTGTCAGTATGTCACACTTTTTCGACATTACTCCTATCGGTTTTAGCTCAACAAAAACTATTATAGAATAAGGCCGTGAGCAAATTAAATCATTCCGAGCTGGATCCAGGCGCTCAATCCTGAAATTCTGGATTCTAAAGTTTTTATTACTGCGAATTTTTTTAGCGACTTTTACGTGATTTTTACGACGTATTTTTATTGTATGATAACAGTTTTTATGACTTGGAAATAAATTTGGGAATAATTGAAATTAATTGCGAAATCCAGTGAAAGTCACCCATGGAATAAAAAATAATTTTACTGAATAATAAGAAACTACATACATCAAATTGTATTTAAATTAAAAGGCAGCAAAAGATTTATCATTGAACTATTGAAAGGTAAGCTTAAATATTAATGCTATACTTAAATGCAGAGATCAATTTTGAGATCTTCTATAGTTTATTGTTGCCTATCGCCTACGGCAGCAGTACGCCTTGCAAAAAGAAATCCCTGCCAACAGAGGACCAGATTGCAATCAAGAGAGCCAAGGCTGTAGCGAGGAAAAGAAAGTCCAGTGCAAATGAAATCCCAGATCAAACGGCAACCAGGTGAGATTCCAATGCTGAGAATATGCAAAGATTCAGGGACTCTCAAACTTCTGAACATGCACAAGGGCCAATCAAGAGCACTATGCAAGAGCTAGCTTAAATGACAACCGATAAGGCGGCTTTTAAACATGTACACAATATAGCAAATAAGTGAATACCGATTTTTGATATGCCGATCTCCTCGTTTGGTTTCCGTTGATATTCAAGTGATGAGTCGAGAAAATGGGGGTAACACTTAAGAGAAAATAACGCAGGAGTCCATTCAGATGTGATATAATAATGTCACTCCGAAATCCGCGTGACCCTGTATTATGATATGCCCTGCATTAGCCTACAACCCACTTTTTCCGCTGAAATTAATTTCAGTTTCTTTTTTATCATTTCATGACAAGCAATGCAATGCGAAAACGCGACAAATTCACAAGGAGTCGCTGATAGTGAAAAAGAATAAGAAGACTTTAATGAGGGGAAAAGAGATATTCAGAAAGACAGAAAATGGCGATTGACATTCATTTAAAACTCATGAAGATCGTAGGTGACAGGAAATCAAAAAGTGAGTTTTAAAGTGGGGGAAATGCGTGAAAAGACACTATATTAGAATAGAATTTACGGTTACATCTATTTCAACAGTAAAACAGTGATATATATTTGATAATCTAATACTATGCTTAACTTTATGCAGTTGAGATATAAAAGAGGACACATTAGAACAACTGACACTTTGTAAAGAAAAATGCAACCGTAAGTCCTATGCTAACAGCTTCTTCTCTTACGCTACTCGCTTGTGGCATTCACTCCCTGCTTCTTGCTTTCTAGCTAACTTTAGCCTTCAAAAAATGAAATGCAGTATAAATTTTTATATAACGTTTTTTTCTCTTTTTTACTGTTCCCTCTTCTTAATCATTTTCTTTATGTTTATTCTTTCACACTCAGTAACCACTCGTGTCTCAGCGAGTTTACCCCCTTTGAATACTCATGAGAATGTCGATATATATATATATATATATATATATATATATATATATATATATATATATATATATATTCGTATACTGCTGCAGTATTCAATGGACGGACGAATGGTAGATTTATTAATGTGTACAATACGATGCATTTTGACGGGCCAAACAAGGGAATGGAATAATAATCTAGCACAATGGAATAGCTAAAGATGCCTTTCGAAAGCTAAGCGAAGTATTAAGAAACAGAATAATTTCGTTTGAAGCATTGAAAGATATACTGAACTGTTATATTAGGTTGGTGCAAAAATATTGACGTAATAATGTCGTTTTTGACGTTAAAAATACGTCAAAAAACGACATTATTACGTCATTATTTTTGCACCAACCTAATATAATATCAGTTCTCCTACATGGCAGTGATTCTTGACGATTCATTTTAATGATCGAATTTTCAAACTTCCAAATAATCATTCTAATACAAGGAGGAAATTCAGCCAGTAATTGTCCGAAATTCGGTTCGGAAGAAAATTATCTGTCCAGAAAGTTGAATTTGCTTTTTGACGAGATTTCGTCCGAATTTTCGCCCGTCAGTATCTTGATATCCTCTGATAAAATGCCCTCCTTGTTTGAGAAAGATCATTCATAATTGAACGTAAAATGTTTTGCTTTCAATAATATTTGCCTCGAAGATCATTCGCTCTTTAAATACACAGAATATATCTGGTGCCCAAAGCTGATGTTCTCTGAAAATTTTACATTGGCTGAACTGAGACTTTCCTGATTCAGTGAAAACTTCCCTTCACTGGTCATATTATGTGTAACGACATAATACCTAAAATCCTCATATATAGACACCTTGACAGTGGACAGCGATGTGTTGGACAGCCGTTTGCCAGGTATAAGTACTGGTTAAATAGTAACCTCTCAGCTGTCAATGCATCGAATCTCCGAGCGAGTTACCTGGATGGAAATAACTGGAGATATTTGTTCCAGGGTGTTATCAGAAGTTTTGAAATCAGTCGTATTGACAGGCAAAGATATGAAAGACATCTCAGAAAAGCGTCAGAAAAAATATTCCTGTTGCTCTGTCAAAAGATGCTCGCTGTTGCACATTATGTGGATTCTATGCAGATCACTACCGGGATTGAAGTGTAATATACGACACAATCGTAAAACATGACTGAGGTTGTTAGTTCATCATACTTCGGAGACATAATTCCAGAATTCCCAAGCCTTTAAATTTAATTACCCTATTCACAAGCTATACATATATATATATATATATATATATATATATATATATATATATATATATATATATATATATATATACGCACACAAACACACACACACACACATATATATATTAGTTTGGTGCAAAAATAATGTCGTTTTCTCACATAGTAACATATGTGAGAAAACGACATTATTTTGCACCAACCTAATATATATATATATATATATATATATATAGGTAATATAAAAACAAATAGAGTATATTTCCACCGACCGTAACATTTAATTAAAAAGAGGGCTCAATAAAGAATATACCTGAATATTATTTGTTATACGAGATTAAAAGAAAATAATGTTATAAATCGCTACAGAAGAACAATCGTGTATCAACGCTAAAAATCTGTTTCCACGGACGAGTGTAAATTTCTGGTGAGTGAACGATAAGTTTCAAAATCAGAATACTGCCACTTATTAGGAAAAAGAAGAGGAAAAACAGCTAAAATGAGGATTTAGGGTTTACCGTGCGTAAATAATCAAATGTAAGGACTACATGAAAATCCGAACCAACTGAGTAAAATTATATAGGTCATGACATGAAGAGGTCTACATAGAAACCCTAGACAATTCCGTTTGAAATGATACACATGATTACATTATCTTATCTTATATATATATATATATATATATATATATATATATAGATAGATAGATAGATAGATAGATAGATAGGAACAGACTGAATAACATAGATAGATAGATAGATAGATAGATAGATAGATAGATAGATAGATAGATAGATAGGAACAGACTGAATAACATAGATAGATAGATTAGATAGATAGGAACAGACTGAATAACATAGATAGATAGATAGATAGATAGATAGATAGATAGATAGATAGATAGATAGATAGATGGGAAAAGACCGAATAGCATAGATAGATAGATAGATAGATAGATAGATAGATTTGATAAATAGGCCGTGTTCGCAGTCCAGGCGAATCCATTACATTCACTTACTTGGGAAAGGTATTAATCCTCTTCTTCTCCCTGTGGGACAGACTGGATTATATAGGAGATGGACAACTCTGAATTAAAAACCTGCGAAGAGTGTCTGGCAGATTTCGGGACGTAGTGCAGCAGGTTTCTGTATTCCGCCCTTCAAAAAGTGTGCTTGGCTCTGCATAAAACAAACAACTATAATCAAATCTTATGTGTTGGTGTCTTGGCTGTCGGTTCCTAGAAACTGAGCTGCTTCACTCTCATAGGTGGAATACGACGGGAGAGTTCATCATCATCATATATATATATATATATATATATATATATATATATATATATATATATATGCAAATATAGTTTTAATGTGTGATTTATTTATGGAATAAAGTGCTCAATATGAGTGAGAGCGCGTATGTAAGTAGAAAAGTGAACATCGAAGTCAACACTCGGAGGTGACAGGCTGTTTGATGCTAGACGATATCGTCACTCCGCGAGTGTTGGATTATATATATATATATATATATATATATATATATATATATATATATATATATATAAGCAAGTATATGGATATAGATCCGACAGCATGAAGAAAAATATACGGAAAAAAACAAACAAAAATCCTAATATGCAATTATGACATTATATTAACATTAAAACAGCATAATTGCATATTAGGATTTTTGTTGTTTTTTTTCCGTATATTTTTTTCCATATATATATAAATATATATATATATATATATATATAGCTAGTTAGCTAGATAATTACTTAATGTGGAAATATAATGTAATTTCAATTAAAGTATGTTTATAATTCTTCTTTGTAATCAGAAACGTTGTAATCAGAAATGGTATAGAAATTATTCCGGTAAAATCAAGGGTGCCAGATAATTCAGAGAATCACTCATTGCCCGTTTCTAATAAAGTCATAATCGAAACCAAAACGAAGGATCGTATGCAGAGATCAGGATCAGTGGAAGTCATTGGTATAGATCACTGCTATAATTTCGTAGTGTCTCTTTTATCTTTGAGTGGTGAGCATTTGACGAAGTTATCTGAGGATGTTCAATGGCACGTCCTCACAATCGGCCGGCTGACCATTCTAACTCCTTTGACTAGTCTTTGCCGTTGTGGGTGTTTGATGATTCACTTTGATCTGGACTAGATTTCTGATCATCGGTAAAGAGGGAAACCACGGGAAAGTTCCTGGCAATGATAATTTTGATGTTTCATGTGTCTATAGACTATTTACTTTGTATGTGTTAGATAATAAGGAAATCAAGTGAGAAACTTTGACCATCCATCCCCAAACCCTGACGGTATAAACTAAATTGCAAATATTATTTATTCCATCTTGTATGGCTGCGGGATCTTCTTGCAATAACCATTATGGATAACGTCTCGTTTTAATTACTATCTTGATGTTTATTACAACTGTTTTGTTCTTAAAAGGCGGCATCTTCTTGCTATTATGCGATGAATAAAAGAAGCCTGTAGTTGACCGCCATTGAATATAAATAACCTCAAGTCTTCTCTAGACAATTTACTTCACTAATTATTTGATGTCATGTAATCTTAGAAACATGGCATCAAGCTGAAATATTAGACGTGTCCTCCGTGTTGATGCTATAGAATCTACGGTCATTATACAGTTTGACACACGGACAGAATGAAAAATCGACCAGTGAGTTTTGAAATCGCTAGACCTATAACTGGATTTATTTTATTTAGATTAAACGCACAGTATTTGAAAAAAGTTCAATTTTAATGTGGGATCTGTAAAGTCGTTCAAAATGACACAAGTCTACGAATTTTTCAAGACCTCTTTCCTTGTTATATACTCTAGAAAATTCAAATGTCTTCCTGATGTTAAGGATAAGCATCTTATTTTTTGTTTCCGTTTTTCTGAAAGATCGTCGTTGATCACAAGATTTGTTCTTTGTATGCGCAGCGATCTTCTGTAGAATTACATTTCTGTTATTGTCGTTGCGATCATTATTTCCTCTTCTCTGAGGGAATTGTCCAGGATTCACCGTCATATAGGAGGACTGATATTAAGTAAAAGCTCAGGGATTTTTTCTTTATTTCGAACGATTTTTCTTTTTTAATACTCCGAATCATCCTTCTATAGAACCACAATTCTGTTGCTTCAAACCTCGTCTTCATCTTTAAGGAGATTTCCCAGAATTCACAGCTATATAAGTGGACTGATATTACATAACATTTCACTATTCGTTTCTATTTTTTCTAATGGGCTATTTTTTCTAATGAAGTTTTTTTTTTCTGTTTCTTACCACTCTTCTTAGTTTTAGAAAAGCGCTTTCGCTATGCCAACACGTCTTCGGATTTTAGTGTAGAATTTTAGTCCTCTGTTAAAACACTTCACATATATTTAAACTGTTTTACTTGTTTAATTTTGTTATCTCCAATTTTAATTTGGAATTTTTGATAGTTCCTTTTACTAACAACCATAGATTCTGATTTCGTGCAATTGATGTTTCGTCCTTTCTTCTCGCTTTCTTTCCTTGTCTTCTACAGGAATTTTTGTAGTTTTATTTCTGTGTCTGCTATCAACACTATCGCATCTAGATATATAAAATTGGTAAGATTTTGTCAGCCAGTAATGAATCCTGGGAAGGCTTCTAAATCTCTCAGAATCGCATCACTCTTACAGGATGAATAAGTTATGTGATTATTAACTTTTTCGATGTCAACGAATACTCGTTGTCACTTTCGTAAACCTCGTTCTAGTGGAGACTTTATAACCACAGATACAACTGTAATACGCCGTTGAACAATGCTGGTATCAGACGCCTTCGAATAACATTCCCACTCATAGAACTTGCTCGATAATACTCGCTCGAATAGTAATCCATATAGTGAGATATTCACTGACCGCCCGATACGGTCGGATGTGGCACAAGGCCCAGTTTATTGTGGGGTATCCGAACCCTTAGGCTCGGCCAAAAATTCCCCGTAGACCACGTAAAAACGGTGTTGGGTACCTTTCTCCCGAGACAAGCCTCTGCCTTTCGAGATAGTCTCGTCTAAGGGGATCCTCTCTGCCAGGATGCAGAGAGTTTGACCAGCACACTCCGACATAATCCGTATAGTGACCCGAAAAGAGAAATAGTATAGCGAATAGAGTAGAGAATAGCGGTCCTTATAGCAATAGAGGATAGAATAAAAGTGCTAGTCGTTAATCGTCACGCTACCTTCCATATATGTGTTTCCTCTATGGTCATGTGATCTACTTAATTCAATAATGGGATCGCCTGTGTTTGATCACTGGTGATCTATGAGGGAACTCAAGTGTCGACAGCGACACTTTATTCTTCTATATCATTAACCATTATTATTTTCACCCAGTATTTAAAACGGTTTAGTTTCAGTTGCTTTTCATTGCAACAAAATGCAATCGCCAATATATGAGGGTCGATCAAAATTTTCTGAACTTCTCCCAGAAAGAAGAGCCATAGATGACTATTTGGGTGTGGCAACACACTACCACTCCTTATAAAAGCTAATTCAGAATTATGCCTTAATCTCTGTGAAGGTGAGACCCATACAAATGTGAGAATTGTGCGTCCAATCTAAATATGTACAAAACAGAATCACAGGCAATGATAAAATATCTAGGAAATACACGAGTCTAAGGTAGTGACATTTGCTAAGGGCCCCTTCTTCCTAAGCAGCAATGAAGAAGTTAGCTGAGGATTGCAAGCAGGCAGCGACAACACAAAGTGACTCTCAGTCAGTTCGTCCAAAAACTTCAACCACTGATAAACAAGTTGATACCATTCGCCGTATAGTTTTCGATGACGGACGCATTACTGTTCAGCAGATAGCTAAGTCCATAGGCATTAGTTCTGGTTCGGTTCATAGTGTTTTAACTGAGAGTTTGAAAATGAGAAAGCCGTCTGCAGGATGGTTCCCAATTTTGCAGACACCAGAGCAGAATCTGAAAGCGTTGACATTTCCAGAACAATTTCCAGTGGTTTCCAGGATGAGCTTGTGAATTTCCAATGCAGATTCTTAGCTCAAGCTGAAACCAGGGTTCAACACTTCGAACCAGAATCATAGATACAAACCAAACAGTGGAATGACTTTGGATCTTAACCCTCGAGGAATTTCAATCAACGTCTGTTGGCAAAGTGACGATTTCTGCTTCGGGGAATTCTGAAAGCTTAATCAGGATAGGCTATCTGTAAAATGGAAAAAAAACAACATGAATGGACAGTACTGTGCATCAGAATTATGACAACTGAAGGAAGCAATCAAGTCGAAAGACGGAGAGAATCTGGGAACAGGAGTGCTCAAGTTGCAGAAGCTGAACAAACGAACTAAGGAGTTTAACTGTCAGCCCATCCACCTTACTCACCAAACTTAGATCTCATCTTACTTCATCCTGTTTCCTAAAATCAAATATCTCCTTGCGTGGTGGCCATTATATTTGCTGGGCAGTTTTTTTGGTGGAACAAGAAGACGTTTTCTTCCGAGGTGGGATTGCAATGCTTAAGCATCGTTGGACGCAGATTTTTTTCCGGGATGTGATTGCAATGCTTAGGCATCGTTGGACGCCGCTTTCTTCCGAGATGGGATTGCAAGGCTTAAGCATCGTTGGACGCCGATTTCTTCCGAGATGGGATTACAATGCTTACGCATCGTTGGACGTCATTTTCTTCCGAGGTGAGAGTGCAATGCTTAAGGAACGTTGGACGCCGCTTTCTTCCGAGATGGGTTTCAAGATACTTAGACGCTGCTTTCTTCCGAGATGGGAGTGCAATGCTTAAGCAACGTTGGATGCCGCTTTCTTCCGAGATATGATTTCAATGCTTAAGCAACGTTGGACACCGTTTTCTTCCGAGGTGGGATTCCAAGGGTTAAAATACTTTGACGCTGCTTTCTTCCAAGGTGAGATTGCAATGCTTAAGCGTCATTTGATGCAGCTTACTTGCGTGGTGAGATTGCAATGATTAAGCATCGTTGGACGCCGCTTTCCTCCGAGATGGGATTACAATGCTTAAGCATCGGTGGACGCCTCTTTCTTTCGAGATAATATTGCAATGCTAAAGCATCGTTGGACGCCACTTTATTCCGTGGTGAGATTGCAATGCTTAAGCATCGTTAGACGCCGCTTTTTTCCGAGATGGGATTGTAAGGCTTAAGATACTTAGACGCCGCTTTCTTCCGAGATGGGAGTGCAATGCTTAAGCAACGTTGGACGCCGCTTTCTTCCGAGATACGATTTCAATGCTTAAGCAACGTTGGACACCGCTTTCTTCCGAGGTGGGATTCCAAGGATTAAGATACTTTGACGCTGCTTTCTTCCAAGGTGAGATTGTAATGCTTAAGCATCATTTGGTGCCGCTTACTTGTGTAGTGAGATTGCAATGATTAAGCATCGTTGGACGCCGTTTTCTTCCAAGATGGGATTGCAATGCTTAAGCATCGTTGGACGTCGTTTTCTTCCGAGATGGACTTGCAATGCTTAAGCATCGGTGGACGTCGCTTTCTTCCGAGATGGGATTGCAATGCTTAAGTATCGTTAGACGCCGCTTTCTTCCGTGATGGGATTGCAATGCTTAAGCATCGTTGGGCGCCGCTTTCTTCCGAGATGGGATTGCAATGCTTAAGCATCGGTGGACGTCGTTTTCTTCCGAGATGGGATTGCAATGCTTAAGCATCGTTGGGCGCCGCTTTAAACCGTGGTGAGATTGCAATGCTTAAGCAACGTTGGACTCCGCTTTCTTCCGAGATGGGATGGCAATGCTTAAGCATCGTTGGGCGCCGCTTTAAACCGTGGTGAGATTGCAATGCTTAAGCAACGTTGGACTCCGCTTTCTTCCGAGATGGGATTGCAATGCTTAAGCAACGTTGGACACCGCTTTCTTCCCAGGTTTGATTGCAATGATTAAGCATCGTTGGACGGCGCTTTCTTCCAAGATGGGATTTCAATACTTAAGCATCATTGGACGCCGCTTTCTTCTGAGATGAGATTGCAATGCTTAAGCAACGTTGAACGCCGCTTTCTTCTGAGAAGAGATTGCAATGCTTAAGCATCGTTAGATGTACCAAATGCATTAATGTCTAGTGGGACTATATTGAAAAATATTTAAAATACTGTCTTGTTTGTCATTCTCCTTCTCGAGACCCACGTGCGGCAGCGAATAGTTAACGCACTCTTGAATAAATAAATAAAGATCGTCACCAGCGAGACTTGAACCTGCATCACTTTTGCTTCTGCAAGTTTCTTTATAAACGACAGCTTTTATGCTGACTGAGTAATCAACACAACCACGATTGAAAGGCAGCCAAAAGGTTAGACTTCTTCTTTCGCCACCATTTTTCCACCTTTGTTATTTCTTTTTACCTAATTGGAACGTAACAGCATATGATATTTTTTTTTACATGACACGTTGTCCGCCATTACTAACTCTAACCATTTTTTTTAATCCTGTTACCACAAGCAAGACGAAAATTCCACTAAAGTGCCGAAGATTATATGAAGTGAAAGAACAACAAAAAACTTTATTGCGGAGATGTGAGGAAGAGGACAATAATGAAAGAAAGAAGATGTGGATTGACGTTGCATTTACATTTTGGATCATTGTAGTTAGCAGGAAAGTAAAATCATCTTAGGGCATTACCACAGGTGAGGAGAGAGGGATGAAAAAAATTTGGAGTAGAATAGTGGTTCTACCCAGCTAGTTCAACTAGAAAACGGTGAGACCTAGGTGCCATTCTAGTAGCACATATAATTCATGTAGTCGAAACACTAAAGGAACAAAGCGCATCAGAACAGTTGCCTTGAATATATTTCCAGAAAAGACCGAGGGAAGGAATCTTATAGCGATGGAAAAGTGACTGAAGTTGAGATGCCAGAGTTGGTGAGTTTTTTTTTTTTTTAATTTTTTTAAAGAGAAAACCTTACTGTCAACTCGTCGTAGCCATATATTGAAGGAATATTATTTCTATTCCAGCTTCTTCAGAATACGTTAGGTCCATTTGAGTGAGACAACGAACACAACTGACTAACATGCGATTGGTCACTTCTCTGCACTTCCTAAGTTTAAACTGCAGACATCTTTAATCGGAAATCAGCGGAGATCCTTAACTGATGATTTACACTATTACCCTCGATAAATTTATCATTCGTTTGTTATTCGAGTCGAAATGACTAAATAACAATTCAAAGATCCATGTGGATTCTGTTAACTAGGATTCATCAGATTACGTCTTTTTCAGGAGTGTTTGCCTGGAAATAAATCTAAAAACAGTGCCCTGTCTGAATGCAAACGTCTTTTTTAACATTTCGCCCCAAGCAATGCAATAATGCCACTAAGCGGCAGGGGTTGCAGGGAGTGAAAATGAATGGGAATTCTTTAATTGGGACAAGCCAGAAAAAGGACATTAGATGAACAGGATTCAGGAAGGTAGTCGATGATGGTGGATATTCTGTTTAAAGGTGACAAGGAAACAAGGTGTTGAATGCGAGTTCAACATGTGTGAAGTGCAAGAATGTTAGAATATAACTTACGATTGCATCTAGTTATTACAAGAATAAAACACGTACCTCTTCTCCAGAAGTGTTGCAATGTAAAAACGACGCCAGATTATACTTTCCTGATTACGTTAATCTTAACCTTTTCAAGTAAAGGACCAACGGTTATCTGTCCTACATATCTTCGTAATATGCCTCCTTGTTCACGCCCCTGCAAAATCCCTATTTAATAAACCTCTAACTACAGCGTCATTTAAGCCTTGTGTTGGGAGAACTGTAACGTAAAAAAAAACCATCACACTTTATACGACAATTGCCCTACCGAAAAAACTACGACATATTTTTCAGACGTAAGAAAATCAAATCTAACACTTAAACTCCTACTCATTCTATCGTTGAACTCTTAACCAAATTTGATATTTATTTGCTGCATAACCTGGAAGTAGAAGCAGTATCTATTTTTATTATGTGAAACGTCGTCCGCCATTATGTGAAACATCGTCTGCCATTAATGTCCAACAGAAAAAATACGGTGCGAATTAGAACTGAAACAATAACACGTAAATCTGTTACTTTTCTTAAAAAAACATACTTGGGCGGCCACTCTATGGCAATGAAGAAATAATACGACCTTGAATGAATAATTTGTTACATCCCTTACATACTTTTTACCCGCGAAAGTCTCTCTTATGTGTCCGCTATTAAGCCGATTGGGCTACCAGAGATTTTACGATAGAATCATATCAAATCTCATGAATAGACTAATTTTTCATTCTATCTAAAACATTTATTAGTATTTATACTTTATCTTACGTAATGTCTTAGGAGTAGTAATAGTAGTATTTTTTAACTGCTTTATATTATATGAAATATTGTCCACAATTATCATTCATCTTAATTTCAGTATCTTTTTATTGACACTTGCTAATTCCATTAGACTAAAATGGGAGCAAAACGTGTGGGTTGGTAATAAATCAAATAAAAATAAGTTTGGTGTGTAATTTCCTTTAGTAGGCTGCAATGAAAAGCAAGTGACGTTAATATGAAATAAATAATGGTAAAAATGTTAATAATGTCAGATATAATTTCATTTGCTAAAAATAGATTGTTTGGCTTTTGTTCAGCGGCATATCAATCCGTATGGATATTTTAATATCTAAATTTAAATATGAAAATTCAAACTTTATAATTAAACCAAGCGAATGATATTATTTCATGATTAAATTATAATAACTTTGTTTCATTTTTTTAAAAAAATAATCTTACAAAATCAAACTAGCACTGAAAAATTCTTTTACAAGAAATGAGATTAATCCAAGCAAATTGAGTTTTTTTTTTTCTTAATATTTTGACAATGTATGCCATATTTTCAATTTTACAATAAAAAAAATAGTGTTGCTCATTTTAATATAAAATGTATAGTTGGTAATTTTAGTATAAAATATATTGCTGATCATTTTGCTATAAAATATATATTGTTAGTTTTAATCAAAAAATGCATTGTTGGTGAGTTTACTATAAAAATATATTGCAGGTAATTTCACTACGAAATATATTGTTGGTAATTCTTTTCTAAAAATGTATTGCTTGTATTTTTACTATTAAAAAAATATTTAAACTTTCCCGGTGTTTTGATATTTATTTGGAGGTAAAATATTTGACACAACTGCAACCTCATAAGTACTAAAACCCAGGGTCAGGGTCTCCCAAGCGGAGTCCTTGCTTGCTGGATGTAGTTTATCGTCATATCCTGGACTGTGCTAAAAATAGTATCATGGACGTTATAATTTACGATGATTTTATGAGCATAAAACATAAAAGAACACATATACTTAGACTCAGTAATTGAAATTTCAAGGCCAGAAAATGAGGAAAGATGACTTGGAGATGTTGACACTCACTGGGTATAGTGAAGGGAATGGAGACAGAAAAAATAACAACGCATTAACTTGATTGTGTAAATGGTTGGCATAACAGGATTGAGTGAGATATCAACACGACAAACTTTAGGAGCTACAAAAAGCAGGACGTTGTGGAAAGCTATGAACTTTTAAGTTCTGAAGGCACACAGCACATACAATAATGAAATAATTTATTTTTGTCCAAAATTTCGAAATATTTTTTTTTTTTCTTGAAGACTGGTCTACATATTTTTTGTCTGGTAAAATTGCATTATTTGCACAATTCCTAGTCAGTCGCCATTCCTACACATTCATATTAATTTTGTGTACCGCTTTTACAAGACAATTCGTCTTATATACTAAATTGTTGACAGTTTTAACATTCTTCTTTTTCTTCTTTTTCTTCTTCTTCTTCTCCTTCTTCTTCTTCTTCTTCATTTTCTATTCTTCTTCTTCTTCTATTATTATTATTATTATTATTATTATTATTATTATTATTATTACAAAAAAGAAGAAAAAATAAGAGGAGACCATATCTATTTCTTAGAAACAAAAACTTTCATCGCGACAATAACAAGCAGCTCATGTTTCAAAAGACCAAAGCTAAATCTCGTGTGGATAACACCGTTAACAACAACAGCAGATGTTTTATCCACGATTAAATAACAGCATAATAAATAAGTTACGCTAAAATATATTTCTTTTGCTTTCGGTAATTAATTCACGTCGAATGCTCTCATGTGTCACACAGTCACATGATACATCTGACTGCGAAACCGTTTAAAGACAGAGGATATGGTTGTTGGAACATGATTTTGCATCACATGCTTTCGTATATTTGACAAGAGAACTAATCACTTTCATTTCAGTGCTGCAGAGGAGAAATATAAGTCAGGTGTTGCTGAAAAGCTCCCAGCTTCTTCTTATTTTATGCGCCGTGTTCCTACAGGGCGGGGGCGATAGTTGCTCGGCAAAATGTCCTGTCCCTCGTGGGTATTAGCAGCTTTTTTTCCCTTTGACAATCCGTCCGCCACCCATTCACACAATCTCGTCCGGCAGCTACCTTGCTACCCACTATATCCCCCCTTATGTGGGCTAAGCTTTTCAAACCCACCTTTCTCATTATGTGTCCAAAAGATTTAATTTATCTCTTTCTGATTCTGAACATAGGCGTTCTTTTTGTTAGCATTTTCCTTAAGGCTTCCACGCTACTTATTCGGTCACTCCATTAAATTATCAGTATCCTTCTGTAGAACAGTTATATAGGAATAAGGCGTCGCTGCCGTCCCTTGTGTCTGAACATACATCTTAAGCATACAAACACAGGTGATCTCATTATTAAACTAATTTGATCACGTGACCATAGAGGAAACGCATATATAGAGGCGTTCGTTATTCATAGTCTATCCGCTATTACTACGTGTTGGCCATATCTAATCTATCCTCTATACTATACGGATCATCATTTCTTCTCGATCTTCAATTATTATTTAAACCGCTATTCTCTACTCTATTCACTATACTATTTCTCTATTTGGGTCACTATACAGATTACTATTCGAGCGTGTATTATCGTGAAAGTACTATTAATGCGAGTGTTATTTGATGACGTCTGGCACCAGTATTGTTCGACGGCTTTACTATACGTTGTTTCTACGATTACAAAATCTCTACTACGTTGGCATTGACGAAGTATCATGCAAGTGTACGTTGTCATCATGAAAGTGGCAACAAAGTTTCATTTGACATTACAAAAGAACCCTATTCTTGCTATCTCTTCATCTATGATGAGATTATCTTATATTCCATGTCATGCAAGAGGATTGATATCGCATAAGAGTTCAGTAATATTTTCCTTATTAATAGTTTTCTTTTTCTTTTGCTTATTAGTACTTTGTTTAGCATTTGAAGAGCATGTTTTGCTAATCCGATAGAAGTTACATTATTTTAAATAGGACTTCCAGAATTTTAGTATTTTCTTTTTAAAGAAGTTTTATTCAGTTACTTTTTAAAAAGAATACAAAAAGCTTGTTTAATTCAGTGCTAGAAATATTCAAGCTTAACATCTTTTATAAGCAGTTTCTCTTCAGTACATGAACGATCATATCTCTCCACAACTTCCTATTATATGCATTTCTATGCAATGTTTATCTCCTTACTATTCCTTATAGTCCCTGTACACTCATCATTTTGCCCAAACCATTTAGGTAGGGTACTGATGTTACCCCCTTGTCGACACCGTATCAAATTCACTAAGACATCTTTTCTTAGAACTCATTAATGGTCAATATTGTGGCGTAGAGGAATACCAAATATTATTCCTGAAAACATGGAAAACAGCTGACAAAATTGTCAAATTTTGGAAATTTTTCTTTAACGGACAACGATTTAAGATTGGAAAAACTCAGGATTAGGTTTTTAAGAACAACAACAGGTATTTTATCTGGATCAGCAGCCTACCGTAGAGTAGATGTGGTTTTAATTTCTGAACACAACGAGAGCGAAAGGAGTGAAGTCACAAAACTTTTCCTGCGAGCGACGAGGGAAATCAGGTTGAGGATGTTTCTGGATATCTAATGTCGGTTTTGCTGTTAAGTGCATTGATTTTTCATTTGAATATAAAATAAGAACAGTGTCATATGGGGGACACAGATGATTTATCTTTATTAAGAATTTTAATTATTTTCTTTTAATTATTTTCCCAATTATTTAATTCGCGGGATTCAAGCCTTTCTTTTGCACTTCTTGCTCTGATTGATCTTAGCAGAGAATTTTTATAATGTCTGCTTTATTTTTTAAATAAGGCATGTGTCTCGTTACACTGCTTACTGTAATGAAAATAATTCACGGTGAGCTATATTCACAGGATATTAAGTTATGTAGCAAGCACTACTATTCGGTCCTCTCAAATGTAGGAGTATTCAGGATAGTCTATGATCTCATTTTGGTTTGGTTTGGTTTGATTTATGGTATATCAACAGCAATGGGTTATTTACAGCATATTTATTGATGGTAGTTAATTTTTGTTTTCAAAAATATATTGCTGTTAATATTTTTTTCCTTCAGAACTGTATTGCTGGTAATACCTTTTCCTTCAAAAATGTATAGTTGGTAATATTTTTTTTCAAAATGTATTTCTTGTAATATTTATTTTTTAAATGTATTACTGATAATAATTTTTCTCTCAAAAATGTATTGCTGTTAATATTTTTTCCTTAAAAAATCCATTGATGTAATTATTTTTTTTCAAAAATGTATTGCCGGTAATATTTTTTTTCAAAAATGTACTGCTGGTATTAAAATCTATTTTTAAACTTTCATGGTGTTTCGAGCTCAGTTTTTAGGGTTAAATATTTGGCCATAGCTAGGACTCTAACAGGTGCTACCACCCAAAGTCAGGGTGGACCTAGAAGCAACAGCAAATGGTGATACGCTCTACACAGCCTCCTGATCAGAGGCCTTGCTGTTGGATGTGGTTTATCGTCAGGACTGTTTCATATAGAGAATACTATGTACATACTTCTTTGTCCACTATGTGCCTTGTACCTTAAGGATGTAGGCGATCATAGTCCTCCGCAATATCTTGTCCTTTGTAGCGCTTAGTAAAAGTTGACTTTTTGTTTGATCTTGTAAACGCAATTTTGTGATCTCTTTTACACAACCTCATTAGAAAGGCTGTGCGTTGTTTTGAGTTGTTTATCTGGTTTTATTTGTAGCTGAATATCAATTGTTTATTGAAAGATTTTCCGAGGAGGCAGGCAAAAATTCATTCATAAATCGAGCCTGAATGATAATCTGTGCATCTAATATTCGTGACTTTACTACTTACTATTGACGTTAGTAGGAATCATCATAGTACGTCATTCAAGGAGTGTTTGCTTTCAAATAAAGATGGGAAATCAAGTCAAAGACAATGCTATGCTTGCATGCATATACTTCTCGAAGGGAAATGAGGCGAATAATGATGACAAATTGTTGCGAAAAAGGCAGACCCCCACTTTACATGGAATGTGTCAAGAAGAATAATGTGGTTAATAATGTTAAATTCAGAAAACAAGCATTTGTTTTATTTCACTTTTCTCTTTATCTCTGTAATCTAAAAGAGCTATACAGGGTATCCCAAAACAAACTGACATCATTTAGTATTTAAATAACATAGCCAATTCTCGCTCAAATGATCTCTACTTTTAACAAAATAAAACTAAGTTGACTGTGCAGAGTAATCTCAATGAGAATCTACTAGAAATATGGGTCGTGGGGTGGGCAGTGATAATGATAATGTGTTTTTGAAATGGCCACCAAGTTAACCTGACTTGACACATTGTGATTTTTTCTGTGGGTCTATGTGAAAGATCCGGTCTATATCCCCTTATTTCTGCTAGTCTAGAGGAAATTAAGTGAAGAATCACTGAAGCGCTAGAGAATGTTACGTAAGACATGCTACAACGTGGTTGGCAGGAGCTGGACTACCAATTCCATGTGTTTTGTCATAGGTGGTGCTCATATTAGACATTTGTGAAGATTTATGAAATCGGTTATACAATCTACATCTCTTTGAATATCATGTTTGATTTTCGATAATTAAATATTTTATTGTACAATATGAAGCCTATTTAATTTTGCTTTGTCTGGGTCATCTAGTTAAAATAAGAGTGACCACTGTATTCAGTCTTCATATAAAATCAAGAAGTTCTTTCCAAGGGAGAGGGAAGAATAAAACCAATACGGCCATGGGAAAAGTAAAAAGTTGAACCAATCACTTTCTATCAGTTCTAATCTTCATCTTCAGCTGATGCTCAAAAATCGGATTAAATCCTGATGAGAAGGTTTTCTCCATTCCGTTCCTCTAAATCACCATTCGAGCCGTGGCCAGCAGCGATTAAAACACCATCGGTTTCATGCCGGAATACGGGGCGATACATTGTCACAAAGCAGATGCCCGATCACAGAGCACGAGCTCTTCGGGAGCGATACGATGCGTCAACTCGCCGGCATGGTGCCATAGGGGGCGGACCCGAGGACAATGGTAGAAGGAGTGCGAAGCAGCTGCTTCTAAGCCAAGGTCACATCGTTGAGACTCTGGCAAATCCGCCAAGCCCCATATCAAGGACATGTCTTTGAGAGATAGCCTACTCCGAACCAATCGCTAGCGAAAACTCAGGGTTGCTCAGGTAATCCGCTGCTGACGCACACGACCAAAACGAGCGAAAATCGTCCGCCGACAAGCCAAAACAGCTACTTAGCTCATCCTTCACGACTCCCTCCACTATTTCATGGTAGAAGACATTTCTAGGATGATAAAGATCACTGGAACGAGAAACGAACCTCAAGGTTGAGCGAAACTCAAGGCGGAAACGCGATTGATACCGGGATTTGCGAAGGCGCTCAGCTCGCGAGATGCGAGGAGGGATAGCAACGAAAGGAAACCGGCAATCACAATCCTCGTCAATCGAGTCCCTTGTCAATGCGCGGCATAGGATAGCCAGCCTGGTGGTGTTTTTGTAACTCGTCATTCCCAGCCCCACACTCATGACACGGACGTTAGGCACAGACTTCTCAGTCGATGTGATGCTCGCGTCCCCCCACAACCAGAGGGAGGAGAGCAAGCTCTTGATTGCCTTATTATGTTCCTTACAGAGAGGAAGTACAGATAAGCTGTAAAGGACAAAATGAAAGACGTATGCGACACACGCCTCAGCCCTACCCTTCACGAACAACCGCCGCACCGACCTTTTGTCTTTACCACACTCCGAGAATGAAGACAGAACCATCCACCCAACCAAAGTTCCCTTCCAGGCACCTAAAACAAGCCTGAAGACGTGTTGCGGTTAATCTTGTCCCCCGTGACCTTTTTGTACCGTTCAAGCACCTTCAGGAGCACCTGAATTTCGCTGCTAGACGACACAAAAATAGATACGTCATTGGCGTAAGCGGAAACTCTGGATCGAGCCCCACCGGGCACAGCGATTCTACGTAAATCCGTATTGCACGGCCTGTTGTTCAGCCGGCGAAGGAGAGGTTCCAACGGCAAAGCATAAAGTAGGGGCGGCAGCGGACAACCCTGACGAATCAAACGAGACAAAGCGAAAGCTCGCGAGCGCTATCCGTTTACCTGTACCAAAGCACTGAGGGAGAGATACAGGAGGCTAATCCACTGGCAGAAGTCGGGTTCGAATAGGGCGGCCTGAAGTACAGGTAGCGATGGTCAACCCTATCAAATGCCTTGCACTGATACAAATTAATCAACGCGATTAGCTCGACATCTTTTACAACATCTAGTATCACGCGGATCAGATGCAGGTTGCTCTGAATTATTCGGCCCTTCGCAGCGCAAGTCTATTCGCATCCCATCAGAATCTCGGCACCTGACTGCAAATGCCGCGACAGGATCTTGGCCAAAATTTTTAACTCTGTGTTTAGCAGAGTTATGGGTCTGTAATCATGTAAATCCCGCCCAATACCCTTGTTTTTTTTTTTTCAACATTGTGATCACACCTCTGGAGATGTAGTTGGGAACAGACCCCTGGTGGAACCAGTTTTTGAACACTACAATCAAAATCAGAAAAAGATTGTAAGACAGCCTCTTTGGGCAAACAAGACACTTGCCTCTGACGACTTTCTTCAATGACGCATAGACCTAGCCCTCTTGATCCCCCCCCTCACAACTAGCAGCTTCAGTCGGTGCATGCAGAGAAAAGTCAGCCAAATAGCTGCGAAACTTTTCATCACAAAGACAAGGCTCTTTGGTAAACCGGCTCTTGGAATGCCACCGAAACGCCCCACACATATCGTCAGTCGACCTCAGAGTACGGCTCTACAGGGTCTAGAACTCTCGAATGTAGTGACCGGAACCTCGACGGATCTGTTCCTTGTGCAATTCTGCTTCCATGTTCACAGCTTCGGAAGACATATTGCTTAACTTATATCTAATTAGCTGATTATGGCAGCACTTGCTAACCAAACGCAGCAGGGCCTCCTTAGATAGACCTATCTCTAGGGGACCCCTCTTCAACCTCCGCTCGAGTAAGATTATCTTTAAGTGTTTTCACTTTGTTAGCCCTAAACTCGGTAGCGATGACTTAATCTAGAAAAGAGTGCAAGAGAAGAAATATTTAGCTTAGAAATTACACTTGCATCTAGTCAACTCACTGCAAATTGAGGTCTTTTTTGTCAATATAAAACTGCGATTGAATTTAAAAAGTCTAGGTACCGTACAGAATAGTTCTTCAGAAGAATTTCTATGAAAAGTCACAAGGAAGATACACAACGTCGGTGGGAATAAACTGAAGCAGGGACGCCAGGTTAGCACCTATAATATTGCAGATTCTTTTTTGAATTTTATCAAGCATCTCTAAATATAGAACAAGAGCACCAGGCCAGATGTGTCGGCAATATTCAAGGCATAGACGAATGACAGACATATAAATGTGTAAGATAGATTCTGTCGAGAACAATAGTTCGACACCAACTTTTCTAGAATCAGATAAGGTGGTTGAGGCAGCCAAATTATAATTTCCAAAATTTCGTTACTTCTTTTTTTATTTTTGACATCATTGAGAAGAGTGTTCTGGATCGTTGTCTTTTTGAAAGGTGATTTTTTTTCAGTTATGTGTAAACCAGACGGTATAACATATCGAATGATATTGTTCTATTTTCATGATCACCTAGAACTGAATGAAATCGCTATCCCTCTCCCCAGCAATATACCTTCACTCCACAACAGGCCTACCATCTGAGTAGGCGACGCGATTCACTCTGCAGGAGATTAGCATCAGCAATGTTGATGGAAGCCAGAAAGGGTATCTCAGATGATTAATGAAGAGAAGTTTCGTTTTGGAGGTGTTAAAATTATCAAGACATAACTTAACCGAGTTAACTGCAGATTGTAGGTATTTTTTTCAGATCAGCTAGCAGTTTGGTCTTATGGAATCTCAAAGGCTTTCTATTAACTGATCCTTCTCGGGGGACATACTGAGGAAAGAAAGTTTGAATAATTTAACACTCACGTGACATACTGAAGACAAGAGAAGCATTGGGAAACATCAAGTCACCTACTTAACGAATCTGTACTAAATAAAAGTATTAGGTTGGTTAAAAAATAATGACGCCATAATGTCGTTTTTTGACGTATTTTTAACGTCAAAAAACGACATTATTACGTCATCATTTTTGCACCAACCTAATAGAACACGAACTAAGAGCAAAGGTGAAGCATCAAAACGTACAAAAGTTTGTGGTGATTTTCTAAGCGAGGCTCTGGAACAAGCTCGAAAGCATGGGGTACCCATTGAAGCTAGAGCGATACAAACTTCTTAACCATTATACCACGCAGAGGTACCCGAATATTCGGGGAACTATGACTATCACATTTTGAAAAGACAATATATTAGGTTGGTGCAAAAATAATGACGTAATAATGTCGTTTTTTGACGTATTTTTTAACGTCAAAAAACGACATTATTACGTCATTATTTTTGCACCAACCTAATACAATAAAGAACAACACCAAGTTGTAATTTGAGGACGAGTAAAAATGTAACTCGTTTCATTAGAGAATCATTATTATTGACTCGTATTTACATTGTTCGGACTATCATCCTCATCCTTGTTGCCATATTTATCACAACGTTTCGGCCGATATACGCTTAGACCTTCTTCAAGTGGTTAGAATTTCGAACCGAACCCTTATTCGCTTGCTGGGATAGACTGTTCTTGTTCCACGTGCCATGTCTAATGGATGTCAGTTATCAGTTATCTCCTGTTAATTCCCCTTTCCAAGTTCTCTATTGAATTCACAAACCTTTGGGTCCTGTCTCATGATCTAACCAACGCCTTTATCCACTGTGCTATGTGTCCATAAGGACATCTCTGTATGAATTTCTGGGACTTATACAGTTAATGTCTTCAGCAACAAATATGTGTAAAATAGTCGAAAAATATGAATAGTGTACATACTAACTCATCTCAGAAAAATAAACAGATATTTTTGGCTTGTATTTACATTAAAATTCATTTCTAAGTAGCTTTTTAGCGCAGATTTAGTCAAGCAGTTAGCCTTCGATCGTGGCTCGACAGTGGAAGACCGGAAATAAAAAAAAAAGAAAATATTTTACACTTGTAACTCTCATTTTTAATTTACGAAATATTTTCTTTCAGAACTTGATGATTATGATTTCCACAACTTCCTCTATTTTGTTGTTGCACAACATAAATTCAAACCTTCTTATCTTCATCTTTTATCCATATCTTGACATCTATTCTCTTCTTTTGAAGGGAATTTTTTGTCTGGCTTAATACATTACTTACGTTCTGAAAGACATATTTTGTTATTCCTAAGAGCCTTTGTTTTTTTTTTGTGTCACGCTTACTTTCGTCTTTTCTACGCTACCCACTGAACTGAACGCTGTTGATTTTTTACCTCGGTTTAATAGTTTAAAATGGCGAGTGAAGCCTGTGTGATTTGGCGAAGACCACCTCTCTTCGTAGGTTACGGGCTGGCGCTAAGGATTCACAAAGAACTGTACCAAAAAAAAATAATGACCTCTTTTTCAGATATATGTCATCCTTTATGGCAGTGAATTTTGGACGGTCTCCTGAAAGATGAAGAAGAGACTCAAAGCGATGTAGATGTGGTTCTATTGAAGGACGCTGAGGATATTATGGACCCAGCAAGTCAGCAATGATGTGGTTACGGAGAGAATGCAAACAAGGAGGGTGCTTATAATGAACATCAGAAAGAGGCAGCTGCAGTTTCTGGGACACGTAATGAGAAAGGAGGGCCTCGAAGATCTGATACTCACGGGTCGAATAGAGGGAAATAGAGATAAGGGAAAACAACTCATGGCATACCTGGCGGGCTTAAGCGAGTGGATGAGTGAACGTGGTCTAGGAGAGGTAGCAGATGGACGAAACTTATTGAGAGCTACAAGGGATAGGGGTAAGTGGAGATCGCCTACGTCCTGAAAGGACATGGTACATAAAAGAATAGGCTAGCTTAACCATGGATGGGGTCCAAGAGGGATCCGCACTTTGTGTTCATAGGAGAGTAAATAAGGAAATCATGTTTGGTCCGATTCACGCGAATCTTTCAAAGAATATGTACCTTCCTTTCGGTGGAATTTACCAAAAAAAAAAAAAAAAAAAAAAAAAAACGCATTCTATCAGTTCTGATCTTCATCCTGAGTTGATTCCCTTAGAATCCAGTCAGATCCTCATGAGAGTGGATTTAGTCTCGTAAGATGCACTCCTTCCGCGTAATCCACACTACAATTTAGAGTCAGAAAGACCATTCATTTCACTCCAGACTAAGATGGCGACACATTATCGCACAAGTATGCAAGATCGATGGAAACGAGGTGTTCTGGATCGATACCAGCTGTCAACTCGCCGTGGTGGTTCCAGGGGGTTGAATTGAGTAATGTCATTCTCCTAGACTGACTGTCAAGTACCTCCGTCTCTAATTTTATTTAAGGTACTTGTATTGCGTGTTATCATCCTCCTAAACAAATTTCTATACGAAATTCTACGGTTTTATTTAACTGGGTTGAATTCAGTGTTATTTCACAGCAGTGTTTCTGAACATTTGTTCACAGCATATTGTAAAATATCTTTAAGTTTTAATACCAGTTACTGTTTAATAAATACTTCATTCTTTGTATGTGTACACATATTGCTTTCTGCATATTCCTGAAACAGCATTTGCGAATATTACGGAATATATAAGATAGTGTTTAATACCGCGTGTAAAAGCAACATTGTCCAAATCGTCTAACAGAAAAATTATCCAATTTTTAGATTAAGATTTGAACTGTTGTTTCTTAGAAATGATTAAAGATATCTTACTGGAATTCTCCGAGGTTTTTATAATACTATGCGGCTCGATTTTAATCAATAAGAACATATAATTACTCTCCAAGCTTCATAAAAAATCGTGATGAAATCGATCATAAACGAAAATGACATGTTCATTATTAATTGAAGTTCATGAAGGTTTGAAATAATTTTCATATATATATATATATATATATATATATATATATATATAATACCTGGATTTTTTTCCAACTTATTCAAGATGATCTTCGCTCTGTTTAACCTTCTAGCGTTCTGTCCTGGAGTAAGAAGTTGCTTCACACGTTTACTGTATGATTTGATTTTCAAGTCTTCTTTACTGCTCTTTGGGTTGTCGTAGTTGAAATTCCTCTCTCAGGTGCCAAACGTCTTATGGATTATCTTGAATAATTTCCTAACTGATCTCTTTAGCTCGACCTTTCAATGGTGATCCCTCTTCTTGTCTGACCTCCGGATCCCACTTTGCTCTCTCACTTTTTAAAAAATTATACTCCGTTATTTTTATGGTTCTTGAATGAACATTGATGATTAAAGCCAGAGCATGATTGTTGGTATCATTACTGAAGGCCTGAAAGATATTTTTCCACTCACCATTGCTGATATGAGAAAACAGTGGGTCTGACACAAAACGATTTAAATCTGTCGACTTTGAAGTGGAAAACTGAAGTGGTTTTTAGTGATCTTTGAGCAAATGGTATCAAGATAGTTAAAAGTCTTGTATGAATACCCGGGAAAAATGAAAATCGATTATTTTAGTGGTTCTTTAAATGTTAAACATTTTGTGGGATGGATAATTATGCTGTAACACGAATGGCCAATTTTGCTGCAACACCTGATATATTTGTAATTTTAAAAATGAGTGAAGAAAGTGGGGAATATTTTTGTTAATATTTACACCGTTTATATTGAGACTATTGCGGCAAATGTTTGGAGTAAGAGGAAATCACAGAGGTTAAGATTGCGCACACAGGAGTTGATCGAGACAAATCTGTGATGAACCTCTAGCCAGCCTCTCTCTCAGGCGAAGAGAGTTGGAACTTTTTTCATAAAATTTGGGCACTCACGCAACTTCACGTGTATATAACTTCTTCCGGTATGTCGCCTACACAGCTTCGTGTGGCTACGCCTCTTCCGGCATGCGCCCAAGACAGTTAATGTGGCCACGACTCGTCCGGCATGCGCTCACATAAGCACATGTTTTCTTCCGCTCCGGACACATGTGTAAAATGTTTATTTTAGCCACCTGTTTATGCAATCACCAGTCCCGATTTCCGCTCACACACTGATGCAGCGGAAGTAAGGTCAAAGGTTGTTCCTCAACCGATATCTAACAGGTGGTGTAATGGATGACGGCTAGAAACTCAGCCACGGAGAGTCCAGTTCCAATTCCAATCGGGTTCATAATATTTACTTCGGTGCAAATACGTTTGTAAGTTAATCATTATCATCTTATAATCTACTAAATTGTTATTAGCCCCCAAAATATTTTTTGACAATGTATAAAGTATATATTAATAAATATACATATACCTACGTTTGGTGTGCGACTCGGGTTTCGTTGGTAACCCAACTCATCGGACACGATATTTGACTTATTTATATAAACTACAAAAGTTTGATCGTTTTTATGGAATACCAATGGTATAAGGATGGTTAGTCCGAGAATAGGGGGCATGCATGCTCTGCGCTGTGAAGTTAAGTATTTGCGTAAGGATTTAAAGAATGTGATCCGTCCGAATATTTAACATGGAGATCGCAATGAAGTTGTATGTTTATGTGTGCTTGTTGCAAAAGCTGTAAAATATATCAGGTCAACATTGAAGGAAAAAAGAAATGATGAACATTTGTTCCATAAAATAAAGATGAGCATCAAATAAGCATGTGTTTCTTTTTTTAGTAAATATAAATTTTATTGCGCATGAGTCCGTACAAAAAATGTATAGCTATGGAAAATGTAATCAAAAATGAGATATCATATCGCCGGAATTTATCTTACATATTTCTAAGTCTGGCATTCACCCATGAATTGCATATTGCTGCCACATTTGGTCTAGTGTTTCTGCTATGTATTTAGAGATTCTTGATAAAATACAAAGAAGAAGCTGCAATGTTATTAGTTCTGATATGGCATCTCGACATCAGTCACTTTTCCTCCGCTGAAACGTAGCTTCCCTGTGCCTTTTCCATAAATATTTATATGGTAACGTTTTTTTTTTAAATTCCCTCTATAGTAGCTAGACTTTATGAATATAAGTGTTTAACTATCAGGTCATCCCATAAGTTCTGTCCGAATTTTGAATAAAGAAAACAAGTGACCAAATGTTACAATTAATTACAGATTCAATCAACTATGCATTTTCCCTGATTATCTATGACTTCCTTCCATCTATTAACAAGCTTACTAATTCCATTACTGTAAAATTCTTTTGGCTTTGATTCAAAGAACTCACAAATGTCAGTTTTAACCTCTCCCTGTGTTACAAAAGCTGTTTCTTCCAAATGATTCTGTAAGCTACGAAACAAATGGTAGTCTGAAGGAGCAAGATCGGGAGAATAATGTGGATGAGGAATTTTCTCCCAATCAAGTTCTTCGATCTTCTGTGACGTGATTATTGCTGTGTGGCGTCGCGCATTGTCCTGATGAAACATCACCTCTTTTCGATTCACTAGAGCAGGTATTTTTTCCTCAAAGCTTGGTTCAAACGCTCTAATTGCTGACAGTATATTTGAGGCTTAATTGTTGCATTAGATGGTAAGAAAGTGGATTATTCCTTGGCGATGCCACCAGATTGAAAGAAGAAACTTTTTCCCATGAAGTTCCCTTCTCAGCTGTGGCTGGGGTCCTTCCATTTTACCAAGCCACTGTCTACGACGCTTAAAATTTCGATAAAAGATCCATTTTTCATCAACAGTCACAAGTCTATCCAAAAAAGGTGTAACAAGTTGGCGAGAATGGAGAGAAGAGCAGATATCAACTCGGGATTTGAGGTTGTTTTCAGACATTTCATGAAGCACCCATTTTCCAAGTTTAAGAACTTTTCCAAGTTGTTGAAGATGACGATGAACAGTTGTATGGGTTGCATTGAGAAACACTGCCAATTCCTCAAATGATAAAGCAGGATTTTCTTCAAGGGCTGCTTCAAGAAGCTTTTCATCAAACTCAACTGGACGTCCGGTTCGATCTTCATCTTCAAGGGTGAAATCTCCACCTCTGAATTTTGAAAACCGTCTTCTGCAAGTTCTTTGATTCACACATTCCTCTCCATAAACTGAGTGAATGTTTCTAGCAGCTTCGGCTGCTGAGTTTCCTTTCTTGAAGTCATAAAGCATCAAATGATTCTTGTGTACTTCCATGTTAGCAGGGTTTTAATCAAACAAAATTTAATTTTATTGTTCTCTGAAATACAATTTGATCAATTTAAATGCATCTAAACATAAAATAATGTTCAGCTCCATTAGACATTATAAAATGCTCTTTAAATTTCGTTCATTTTAACAAAAAGGTAAAATTCGGACAGAACTTATGGGATGACCTGATAGATTTGCGGCATGGTCTCAAGATTTTAGAGATCTTCCTGGGAGTACCGGGTTTGCTTTTTTTTTTCAACAGTATTACGTCTTTTAAATCCTGCAATAAATAAACCAATTGTTGAAAAAGATATGTTCGGTTCACTGGAGATGTTTCTGTAAATTTTTCCATTGTTCCATAGCTTTATAATTAGCTCGTTTTGAGCACAAGTCATTTCCTTACGTCTAGCCATTATTATCAGTGAACAGTGACAGCAGAATGATCTAATTTTGAACTGACAGTTATAATAGAGTTACTGTGAATATTCTAGAAGAGTTTAGAATCTTCTACTTTGAAGTACAACCAAAATCGACCATATTATAATGCAAAAATTGATACTGTACGAACACTTTTTTCCACTATTCGAAATATAAAAATTTGCATAACTAACACATATCGATCCATTTCTAATTTTAAATTGCAGATTCTGATTCTATGTCCCCAAATGCACAAATAACATTGTTATTCGAGGTTTTCATTCGCTATAAGTGAGAACGACAAGCATTTGTTTGGTGTACGGTCACTTATTCAAACCCACTCTGCATTAATTATTTCATATTGAGCATGAAAGAGATGTTTCGTAAAAGTTATCAAACCAAAGAAGTGAACTATTCAGAAAAATGCAACGAATCAAATTATATATTTTCCTATAAAACCATGAAAATAATTTATCTGAGCTTACCATAAAATTTGTTAAAACAAATTCTAAAACAATAGACTAATTAATAAAACAAAACAAAATAATCATTAGCGAAAACTTGGAGGAAGAATTCACTCTATCACCTGCGATAATTACTACAATGAATACATGGCCAAAAAACATCGTTGTATTTAAATAGAGGAGTATATGAACACAATAATGAGTTTAACCATAATTTTAAATTTGAAAAGAAATTCCGCTTCAATTAAAATAGAAAGCAATTTAAAAAGATGAAAATAAAAAGAAATTGATTCAATCTCTAGTTCATAGGAAGTAAATTTGCGACTAGGTCTTGTATCTCGCATTTCTTTACTGATCTATTATCACAATGTAGGATAATTAATAATAAAATATAGACAAAAACAAAAGAATATATATATATATATATATATATATATATATATATATATATATATATATATATATACATATATATATATATACATATATATATATACATATATATATATATATACATATATATATATATATATATATACATATATATATATACATATATATATATATATATATATATACATATATATATATATATATATACATATATATATATATATATATATATATATATATATATATATATATATATATATCCATGCTTCATTAAAAACGACAGAGAAGGTACTACGATTAAGCTTTTTATTAAATTCTTTTTCTTGTTTTCTTTTTTGAACTCATAGAAAAAACGGAACAAATGTACTATAATTCAGAACGCTTTCGTCTATACATTTAGCCATTATCAAGGATGATTTTATTTATTCAGTTTAATTGAATTATAGAATATTGGGACAGTTTCTACACACTCTGTGACAAAAAAAAAGTAAACACTTGTTCGAACACAAGCTTAATCTTAGTACATTGTCTGTGTATTTTTATGAAACATGCAAAAATAGAGATTTGCAGCCTAAATATACAATTAAATATATATATATATATATATATATATATATATATATATATATATATATATATAGCTGGGGTAGGAAGTGTGGGTTTGTAAACAGTAACTATTACGGCTATTATAGCAAGACTCTTCGGCAAGCAAATTGAGTCCTCTCAGTTGCTGTGTGTTTATCCCAAAAATAAATAGGCTAAAATCCACCTTCTCACCTTGCGTAGTGGTAGAATCACCGAATAACGCCAATTCAGCCGGGTTTCGATCCTAGGGAGAGGTAACCGTGCGTCTAGCCACACTGAAGCGCTGT